>JAVLUX010000029.1:2262500-2982500 GCA_032164185.1 Moxostoma hubbsi
ATGTATCACTCTGGTAACTGCCTAGCAACCAGATGTGATTACCCTAGCAACCAAGTAACAAATCACATATCTCTGCACCAGAAAATCATACAGACTTCCTGTTTCACTTATTTCACTCAGGATGGAAAGTAGCCTTGATATGCATCACTCTGGTAACTGCCTAGCAACCAGATGGGTTACCCTAGCAACCAAGTAACAAATCATATATTTCTGCACCAGAAAATCGTAGAGACATCTGGGTTGACTTAATTCACTCAGGATGGAAAGGAGGGTTGATAAGTATCACCCTGGTAACTGCATAGCAACCAGATATGGTTACCCTAGCAACCAAGTAACAAATCACATATCTTTGAACCAGAACATCGTAGAGACTTAGGGGTTGACATATTTCACTCAGGATTGCAAGGAGCCTCATGAGTATCACTTTGGTAACTGCCTAGCAACCAGACAGGGATACCCTAGCAACCAAGTAACAAATCACATATCTCTGCAACAGAAAATCGTAGAGACTTCCTGTTTCACTTATTTCACTCAGGATGGAAAGTAGCCTTGATATGTATCACTCTGGTAACTGCCTAGCAACCAGATGTGATTACCCTAGCAACCAAGTAACAAATCACATATCTCTGCAACAGAAAATCAGAGAGACTTCCGGGTTGACTTATTTCACTCAGGATGGAAAGTAGCCTTGATATGTATCACTCTGGTAACTGCCTAGCAACCAGATGTGATTACCCTAGCAACCAAGTAACAAATCACATATCTCTGCAACAGAAAATCATAGAGACTTCCGGGTTGACTTGATTCACTCAGGATGGAAAGTAGCCTTGATATGTATCACTCTGGTAACTGCCTAGCAACCAGACGGGGTTACCCTAGCAACCAAGTAACAAATCACATATATCTGCACCAGAAAATCGTAGAGACTTCCTGTTTCACTTATTTCACTCAGGATGGAAAGTAGCCTTGATATGTATCACTCTGGTAACTGCCTAGCAACCAGATATGATTACCCTAGCAACCAAGTAACAAATCACATATCTCTGCAACAGAAAATCAGAGAGACTTCCGGGTTGACTTATTTCACTCAGGATGGAAAGTAGCCTTGATATGTATCACTCTGGTAACTGCCTAGCAACCAGATGTGATTACCCTAGCAACCAAGTAACAAATCACATATCTCTGCAACAGAAAATCATAGAGACTTCCGGGTTGACTTGATTCACTCAGGATGGAAAGTAGCCTTGATATGTATCACTCTGGTAACTGCCTAGCAACCAGACGGGGTTACCCTAGCAACCAAATAACAAATCACATATATCTGCACCAGTATATCGTAGAGACTACCTGTTTCACTTATTTCACTCAGGATGGAAAGTAGCCTTGATATGTATCACTCTGGTAACTGCATAGCAACCAGACAGGGTTACCTTAGCAACCAAGTAACAAATCACATATCTTTGAACCAGAACATCGTAGAGACTTAGGGGTTGACATATTTCACACAGGATTGCAAGGAGCATTATGAGTATCACTTTGGTAACTGCCTAGCAACCAGATGCGGTTACCCTAGCAACCAAGTAACAAATCACATATCTTTGAACCAGAACATCGTAGAGACTTAGGGTTTGACATATTTCACACAGGATTGCAAGGAGCCTTATGAGTATCACCTTAGTAACTGCCTAGCAACCAGATGGGGTTACCCTAGCAACCAACTAACAAATCACATATCTCTGCACCAGAAAATCGTAGAGACTTCCGGGTTGACATAATTCACTCAGGATGGAAAGGAGGCTTGATAAGTATCACTCTGGTAACTGCCTAGCAACGACAAGGGCTTACCCTAGCAACCAAGTAACAAATCACATATCTATGCAACAGAAAATCAGAGAGACTTCCGGGTTGACTTTATTCACTCAGAATGAAAAGGAGGCTTGATAAGGATCACCCTGGAAACTGCCTAGCAACCAGATTGGGTTACCCTAGCAACCAAGTAAAAAATGATATATCTATCTGTCTATCTATCTATCTATCTATCTATTTATCTATCTATCTTTCTGATGGTCAATATCTATCTATCTATCTATCTATCTGAGGGTCAATATCTATCTATCTATCTATCTATCTATCTAACTATCTGCGGGTCAATAACTATCTATCTATCTATCTGTGGGTCATACTCTATCTATCTATATCTCAGGGTCAATGACTATCTATCTATCTATATATCTGACGGTCAATATCTATCTATCTATCTAAGGGTCAATGACTATCTATCTATCTATCTATCTATCTATCTATCTATCTATCTGAGGGTCAATATCTATCTATCTATCTATCTAACTATCTGCGGGTCAATAACTATCTATCTATCTATCTATCTATCTATCTATCTATCTATGGTTCATACTCTATCTATCTATATCTCAGGGTCAATGACTATCTATCTATCTATATATCTGATGGTCAATATCTATCTATCTATCTAAGGGTCAATGACTATCAATCTAACTATCTATCTTTCTATCTATCTATCTATCTATCTGAGGGTCAATATCTATCTATCTATCTGAGGATCAATATCTATCTATCTATCTATCTATCTAACTATCTGCGGGTCAATAACTATCTATCTATCTATCTGTGGGTCATACTCTATCTATCTATATCTCAGGGTCAATGACTATCTATCTATCTATATATCTGACGGTCAATATCTATCTATCTATCTAAGGGTCAATGACTATCTATCTATCTATCTATCTATCTATCTATCTATCTATCTATCTATCTGAGGGTCAATATCTATCTATCTATCTATCTAACTATCTGCGGGTCAATAACTATCTATCTATCTATCTATCTATCTATCTATCTATCTATCTATCTATCTATCTGTGGTTCATACTCTATTTATCTATATCTCAGTGTCAATGACTATCTATCTATCTATATATCTGATGGTCAATATCTATCTATCTATCTAAGGGTCAATGACTATCAATCTATCCATCTATCTATCTTTCTATCTATCTATCTATCTATCTATCTGAGGGTCAATATCTATCTATCTATCTGAGGATCAATATCTATCTATCTATCTATCTATCTATCTATCTATCTATCTATCTATCTATCTATCTATCTATCTATCTATCTATCTATCTATCTATCTGATGGTCAATAACTATCTATCTATCTATCTATCTATCTATCTATCTATCATCTATCTATCTGATGGTCAATAACTATCTATCTATCTATCTATCTATCTGATGGTCAATAACTATCTATCTATCTATCTTTCTATCTATCTATCTGTGGGTCATACTCTATCTATCTATCTATCTAACTATCTATCTATCTATCTATCTATCTATCTGAGGGTCAATATCTATCTATCTATCTATCTCACTATCTGCGGGTCAATAACTATCTATCTATCTATCTATCTATCTATCTATCTATCTATCTATATCTCAGGGTCAATGACTATCTATCTATCTATATATCTGATGGTCAATATCTATCTATCTATCTAAGGGTCAATGACTATCAATCTATCTATCTATCTTTCTATCTATCTATCTATCTATCTATCTGAGGGTCAATATCTATCTATCTATCTATCTGAGGATCAATATCTATCTATCTATCTATCTATCTATCTATCTATCTATCTCTCTATCTATCTATCTATCTGATGGTCAATAACTATCTATCTATCTATCTATCTATCTATCTATCTATCTATCTGATGGTCAATAACTATCTATCTATCTATCTATCTATCTGATGGTCAATAACTATCTATCTATCTATCTTTCTATCTATCTATCTGTGGGTCATACTCTATCTATCTATTTATCTATCTATCTATCTATCTATCTGAGGGTCAATATCTATCTATCTATCTATCTATCTATCTATCTATCTATCTCTCTATCTATCTATCTATCTGATGGTCAATAACTATCTATCTATCTATCTATCTATCTATCTATCTATCTATCTATCCATCTATCTATCTAATCTATTTGATAGACTGAATAATTTTATAATCTCTAAACTTTGAACTTTGAAAATTACTACTAATAATTACATCAAACTAGAAACCGTAAATCTTCAAACTTTTACAACTACTTCAAACTTTATGCTAGGCTTTCTCAAGCCAACCTAAAGTTTGTACTCAAACTTTTTAATCTAGTTATTATTATTATTCTGAGACTAAATTTCTAAATCTAACTCCTCCTAGAGCTTTTAAGCTACATGCACCAAACTCTGCACAGACCTTCAGACTAATCCCGAATAGTGTGCTATATCTTTTCTAAGCGATCGGGGGTACGGTGTTTGCCCCAGGGGCAAAAAATTGGGCAAAAAATCCCATTGACTTAACATTGAGCCGAACTTTGACGAGTCATAGCTCAGAGCGAGGATTTCGCAGAGACATGTGATTTACCACATTTGAAGAGGCTGACAGGCTCTGTGAGAACATACCTCACAATGGGGTAAAAGTTTTACCCCTGGGGGGCAGGAGCTGCCCAAAATTGCCCCAATGTAAGTCAATGGAATTTTTTGCAAAAATTTTTGGTCGCTGACCCACGAATGAGGCGTCAAATTGTGCGGATTATTTGGGAATGGTGTGCTATGACTTTTATAAGCGATCGGGGGGTACGGTGTTTGCCCCAGGGGCAAAAAATTGGGCAAACAATCCCATTGACTTAACATTGAGCCGAATTTTGACGAGTCATAGCTCAGAGCGAGGATTTCGCAGAGACGTGTGATTTACCTCATTTGAAGAGGCTGACAGGCTCTGTGAGAACGTACCTCACAATGGGGTAAAAGTTGCACCCCTGGGGGGCAGGAGCTGCCCAAATTTGCCCCAATGTTAAGTCTATGGTAGATTTTGTATTGAACATAACTCTGGATCACAGTGTCTTACAGACAAGGGGGCGGGCTCATTTTACTCAGACGACCAATCAGTCTCTCAGGATCATTGTGAAGCTATCAAGCCACGCCCTAGCAACCATTTACAGCACCTTAGCAACAATTCCCATAGACTTCCTTTGAAAAAGATCAAAGGGATTTCTCCCGACTGAATTATCATAGAAACACGAGGGTGGTCTCGTTTGACTTGGGGCAGTAAAACAGCCAATCATGAATCCCCTCAACACTTCCTAGCCCCTCCCTAGCAACCATTTTCAAGCACCTTAGCAACCAAAATCCAAAGAGAGATATCTTCCATTCTGAATGTCACAGAAGCATGGGAGTTGGTTTATATCATTCATATTGACAAGCAGCCTTTGGAGATTCATCATTGGCAGCTGCCAAGCCACTCCCTAGCAACAATTTAGAGCACCCTAGCAACCACATTTATTGATTTCATTTACAGTAAGATATCTTCAGATCAGAATGTCCTAGAGACATGATAGTTGCTTTGTTTTCATTGGGTGAGTAATCAGTCTTCAGCTTTCATCATGTGAACTACTTAGCCACGCCCTAGCAACCATTTAAAGCACCCTAGCAACAAAGAACCATTGACATCCATTCAAAATCACTAAGATGTGTATCTTAGGATCAGAATGACGTAGAGACTTCCGGGTTGACTTATTTCACTCAGGATGGCAAGGAGCATTGTTGCCTGTCACCTTAGTAACTGCCTAGCAACCAGATGGGGTTATCTTAGCAACCAAGTAACAAATCACATATCTCTGCACAAGAAAATCACAGAGACTTACGGGTTGACTTATTTCACTCAGGATGGCAAGGAGCATTGTTGCCTGTCACCTTGGTAACTGCCTAGCAACCAGATGGGGTTACCCTAGCAACCAAGAAACAAATCACATATCTCTGTACTAGAAAATCACAGAGAAATCTGGGTTGACTTATTTCACTCAGGATTGCAAGGAGCATTGTTGGCTGTCACCTTGGTAACTGCCTAGCGACCAGATGGGGTTACCCTAGCAACCAAGAAACAAATCACATATCTCTGTACTAGAAAATCACAGAGACTTCCGGGTTGACTTATTTCACTCAGGATGGCAAGGAGCATTGTTGGCTGTCACCTTGGTAACTGCCTAGCAACCAGATGGGGTTACCCTAGCAACCAAGTAACAAATCACATATCTTTGCACCAGAAAATCGTAGAGACTTCCTGTTTCACTTATATCACTCAGGATGGAAAGGAGGCTTGATATGTATCACTCTGGTAACTGCCTAGCAACCAGATGTGGTTACCCTAGCAACCAAGTGACAAATCACATATCTTTGAACCAGAACATCGTAGAGACTTAGGGGTTGACATATTTCACACAGGATGGAAAGTAGCCTTGATATGCATCACCCTGGTAACTGCATAGCAACCAGACAGGGTTACCCTAGCAACCAAATAACAAATCACATATCTCTGCACCAGAAATTCATACAGACTTCCGGGTTGACTTAATTCACTCAGGATGGAAAGGAGGCTTGACAAGTTATCACCCTGGTAACTGCATAGCAACCAGACAGGGTTACCCTAGCAACCAAATAACAAATCACATATCTCTGCACCAGAAATTCATACAGACTTCCGGGTTGACTTTATTCACTCAGGATGGAAAGGAGGCTTGATATGTAACACCCTGGTTACTGCATAGCAACCAGATATGGTTACCCTAGCAACCAAGTAACAAATCACATATCTTTGAACCAGAACATCGTAGAGACTTAGGGGTTGACATATTTCACTCAGGATTGCAAGGAGCCTTATGAGTATCACTTTGGTAACTGCCTAGCAACCAGATGGGGTTACCCTAGCAACCAAGTTACAAATCACATATCTCTGCACCAGAAAATCGTAGAGACTTCCTGTTTCACTTATTTCACTCAGGATGGAAAGTAGCCTTGATATGCATCACTCTGGTAACTGCCTAGCAACCAGATTGGGTTACCCTAGCAACCAAGTAACAAATCATATATTTCTGCTCCAGAAAACCGTAGAGACATCTGGGTTGACTTAATTCACTCAGGATGGAAAGGAGGCTTGATAAGGATCACCCTGGTTACTGCATAGCAACCAGACAGGGTTACCCTAGCAACCAAATAACAAATCACATATCTCTGCACCATTAAATCATACAGACTTGCGGGTTGACTTTATTCACTCAAGATGGAAAGGAGGTTTGATAAGTATCACCCTGGTAACTGCATAGCAACCAGACAGGGTTACCCTAGCAACCAAGTAACAATTCACATATCTTTGAACCAGAACATCGTAGAGACTTAGGGGTTGACATATTTCACTCAGGATTGCAAGGAGCCTTATGAGTAACACTTTGGTAACTGCCTAGCAACCAGATGGGGATAGCCTAGGAACCAAGTAACAAATCACATATCTATTTAACAGAAAATCGTAGAGACTTCCAGGTTGACTTATTTCACTCATGATGGAAAGTAGCCTTGATATGTATTACTCTGGTAACTGCCTAGCAACCAGATAGGGTTACCCTAGCAACCAAGTAACAAATTACATATCTCTGCACCAGAACAACATAAAGACTTCTGGTTTTGTTCATGGGACTCAGGGTTGCAAGGATCTATCTATCTATCTGTATGTCTGTCTGTCTATTTATCAATCTATCTATATCTATCTTTCGAACTATCTATCTATGTGAGGGTTAATATCTATCTATCTATCTATCTATCTATCTATCTCTCTATCTATGGGTCAATATCTATCTATCTATCTATCTATCTATCTATCTATCTATCTATCTATCTATCTATCTATCTATCTATCTGAGGGTCTCTATCTATCTATCTGAGGGTCAATATCTATCTATCTATCTATCTATCTATCTATCAATCTATCTATCTGAGGGTCAATATCTATCTATCTATCTATCTATCTATCTATCTATCTATCTATCTGAGGGTCAATAACTATCTATCTATCTATCTATCTATCTGAGGGTCAATATCTATCTATCTATCTGAGGGTCAATATCTATTTATCTATCTATCTATCTATCTATCTATCTATCTATCTATCTATCTATCTATCTGAGGGTCAATAACTATCTATCTATCTATCTATCTATCTATCTATCTATCTATCTGAGGGTCAATATCTATCTATCTATCTATCTGAGGGTCAATAACTATCTATCTATCTATCTGAGGGTCAATAACTATCTATCTATCTATCTATCTATCTATCTATCTATCTATCTATCTATCTGAGGGTCAATAACTATCTATCTATCTATCTATCTATCTATCTATCTGATGGTCAATATCTATCTATCTATCTATCTATCTATCTATCTATCTGATGGTCAATATCTATCTATCTATCTATCTATCTATCTATCTATCTATCTATCTATCTATCTATCAATCATACTCTATCTATCTATCTATCTATCTATCTATCTATCTATCTATCTATCTATCTGAGGGTCAATATCTATCTATCTATCTATCTATCTATGTATCTATCTATCTATCTATCTATCTATCTATCTATCTAATCTATTTGATAGACTGAATAGTTTTATAATCTCTAAACTTTGAACATTGAAAACTACTAATAATTACATCAAACTAAAAACCGTAAATCTTCAAACTTTTAAAGCTACTTCATACTTTATGCTAGGCTTTCTCAAGCCAACCTAAAGTTTGTACTCAAACTTTTTAATCTAGTTATTATTATTATTCTGAGACTAAATTTCTAAATGTAACTCCTCCTAGAGCTTTTAAGCTACATGCACCAAACTCGGCACAGACCTTCAGACTAATCCCGAATAGTGTGCTATATCTTTTCTAACTGATCAGACTTACGGTTTTCCTAAAAATGACGATCAAAACTCGGAAAAACTCCCATTGATTAACATTGCGGAATGTTCAGAAATTTAAATCCCAACTGACGTTTTCACACACACAGACAAAAAGGGCCTGTCAGCCCTGCGTCTCTCCCTCTCTCTCTCCCTCAGAGGATTTCTTTTATCAAGCAGCCAATAAGTAATGACCTAAAATCTTCATAGCCACAGTATAGTAGCTTCCAGGTTGACTTGATTCACTCAGTATGGAAAGGAGGCTTGATAAGTATCACCCTGGTAACTGCCTATCAACCAGATGGGGTTACCCTAGCAACCAAATAACAAATCACATATCTCTGCACCAGAAAATCATAGAGACTTCCTGTTTCACTTATTTCACTCAGGATGAAAAGTAGCCTTGATATGTATCACTCTGGTAACTGCCTAGCAACCAGATGGGGTTACCCTAGCAACCAAGTAACAAATCACATATCTCTGCACCAGAAAATCATACAGACTTCCTGTTTCACTTATTTCACTCAGAATGGAAAGTAGCCTTGATATGTATCACTCTGGTAACTGCCTAGCAACCAGATGGGGTTACCCTAGCAACCAAGTAACAAATCACATATTTCTGCACCAGAAAATCGTAGTGACTTCCTGTTTCACTTATTTCACTCAAGATGGAAAGTAGCCTTGATATTTATCACTCTGGTAACTGCCTAGCAACCAGATGCGGTTACCCTAGCAACCAAGTAACAAATCACATATCTCTGCAACAGAAAATCAGAGAGACTTCCGGGTTGACTTATTTCACTCAGGATGGAAAGTAGCCTTGATATGTATCACTCAGGTAACTGCCTAGCAACCAGATGTGATTACCCTAGCAACCAAGTAACAAATCACATATCTCTGCAACAGAAAATCATAGAGACTTCCGGGTTGACTTAATTCACTCAGGATGGAAAGTAGCCTTGATATGTATCACTCTGGTAACTGCCTAGCAACCAGACGGGGTTACCCTAGCAACCAAGTAACAAATCACATATCTCTGCACCAGAAAATCGTAGAGACTACCTGTTTCACTTATTTCACTCAGGATGGAAAGTAGCCTTGATATGTATCACTCTGGTAACTGCATAGCAACCAGACAGGGTTACCTTAGCAACCAAGTAACAAATCACATATCTTTGAACCAGAACATCGTAGACACTTAGGGGTTGACATATTTCACACAGGATTGCAAGGAGCCTTATGAGTATCACTTTGGTAACTGCCTAGCAACCAGATGTGTTTACCCTAGCAACCAAGTAACAAATCACATATCTCTGCACCAGAAAATCATAGAGACTTCCTGTTTCACTTATTTCACTCAGGATGGAAAGTAGCCTTGATATGTATCCCTCTGGTAACTGCCTAGCAACCAGATGCGATTACCCTAGCAACCAAGTAACAAATCACATATCTTTGAACCAGAACATCGTAGAGACTTAGGGGTTAACATATTTCACACAGGATTGCAAGGAGCCTTGATATGTATCACTCTGGTAACTGCCTAGCAACCAGACGGGGTTACCCTAGCAACCAAGTAACAAATCACATATATCTGCACCAGAAAATCATAGAGACTTCCTGTTTCACTTATTTCACTCAGGATGGAAAGTAGCCTTGATATGTATCACTCTGGTAACTGCCTAGCAACCAGATGTGATTACCCTAGCAACCAAGTAACAAATCACATATCTCTGCAACAGAAAATCAGAGAGACTTCCGGGTTGACTTATTTCACTCAGGATGGAAAGTAGCCTTGATATGTATCACTCTGGTAACCGCCTAGCAACCAGATGTGATTACCCTAGCAACCAAGTAACAAATCACATATCTCTGCATCAGAAAATCATAGAGACTTCCGGGTTGACTTGATTCACTCAGGATGGAAAGTAGCCTTGATATGTATCACTCTGGTAACTGCCTAGCAACCAGACGGGGTTACCCTAGCAACCAAGTAACAAATCACATATATCTGCACCAGTATATCGTAGAGACTACCTGTTTCACTTATTTCACTCAGGATGGAAAGTAGCCTTGATATGTATCACTCTGGTAACTGCATAGCAACCAGACAGGGTTACCTTAGCAACCAAGTAACAAATCACATATCTTTGAACCAGAACATCGTAGAGACTTAGGGGTTGACATATTTCACACAGGATTGCAAGGAGCCTTATGAGTATCACTCTGGTAACTGCCTAGCAACCAGACGGGGTTACCCTAGCAACCAAGTAACAAATCACATATCTCTGCACCAGAAAATCGTAGAGACTACCTGTTTCACTTATTTCACTCAGGATGGAAAGTAGCCTTGATATGTATCACTCTGGTAACTGCATAGCAACCAGACAGGGTTACCTTAGCAACCAAGTAACAAATCACATATCTTTGAACCAGAACATCGTAGACACTTAGGGGTTGACATATTTCACACAGGATTGCAAGGAGCCTTATGAGTATCACTTTGGTAACTGCCTAGCAACCAGATGTGTTTACCCTAGCAACCAAGTAACAAATCACATATCTCTGCACCAGAAAATCATAGAGACTTCCTGTTTCACTTATTTCACTCAGGATGGAAAGTAGCCTTGATATGTATCCCTCTGGTAACTGCCTAGCAACCAGATGCGATTACCCTAGCAACCAAGTAACAAATCACATATCTTTGAACCAGAACATCGTAGAGACTTAGGGGTTAACATATTTCACACAGGATTGCAAGGAGCCTTGATATGTATCACTCTGGTAACTGCCTAGCAACCAGACGGGGTTACCCTAGCAACCAAGTAACAAATCACATATATCTGCACCAGAAAATCATAGAGACTTCCTGTTTCACTTATTTCACTCAGGATGGAAAGTAGCCTTGATATGTATCATTCTGGTAACTGCCTAGCAACCAGATGTGATTACCCTAGCAACCAAGTAACAAATCACATATCTCTGCAACAGAAAATCAGAGAGACTTCCGGGTTGACTTATTTCACTCAGGATGGAAAGTAGCCTTGATATGTATCACTCTGGTAACCGCCTAGCAACCAGATGTGATTACCCTAGCAACCAAGTAACAAATCACATATCTATGCAACAGAAAATCATAGAGACTTCCGGGTTGACTTTATTCACTCAGAATGAAAAGGAGGCTTGATAAGGATCACCCTGGAAACTGCCTAGCAACCAGATTTGGTTACCCTAGCAACCAAGTAAAAAATGATATATCTATCTGTCTATCTATCTGTCTATCTATCTGTCTATCTATCTATCTTTCTGATGGTCAATATCTATCTATCTATCTATCTATCTGAGGGTCAATATCTATCTATCTATCTATCTAACTATCTGCGGGTCAATAACTATCTATCTATCGATCTGTGGGTCATACTCTATCTATATCTCAGGGTCAATGACTATCTATCTATCTATATATCTGACGGTCAATATCTATCTATCTATCTAAGGGTCAATGACTATCTATCTATCTATCTATCTGCGGGTCAATATCTATCTATCTGTGGTTCATACGCTATCTATCTATATCTCAGGGTCAATGACTATCTATCTATCTGAGGATCAATATCTATCTATCTATCTGAGGATCAATATCTATCTATCTATCTATCTATCTATCTATCTATCTATCTATCTATCTGAGGGTCAATATCTATCTATCTATCTGAGGGTCAATATCTATCTATCTATCTGAGGGTCAATATCTATCTATCTATCTGAGGGTCAATATCTATCTATCTATCTGAGGGTCAATATCTATCGATCTATCTGAGGATCAATATCTATCTATCTATCTATCTGATGGTCAATAACTATCTATCTATCTATCTATCTATCTATCTATCTGATGGTCAATAACTATCTATCTATCTATCTATCTATCTATCTATCTGAGGGTCAATAACTATCTATCTATCTATCTATCTATCTATCTATCTATCTATCTATCTATCTATCTATCTATCTATCTATCTATCTATCTATCTATCTATCTATCTATCTATCTATCTATCTATCTATCTATCTATCTATCTATCTATCTATCTATCTATCTATCTATCTATCTATCTATCTATTCTATTTGATAGACTGAATAGTTTTATAATCTCTAAACTTTGAACTTTGAAAACTACTACTTATAATTACATCAAACTAGAAACCGTAAATCTTCAAACTTTTACAACTACTTCAAACTTTATGCTAGGCTTTCTCAAGCCAACCTAAAGTTTGTACTCAAACTTTTTAATCTAGTTATTATTATTCTCCTGAGACTAAATTTCTAAAAGTAACTCCTCCTAGAGCTTTTAAGCTACATGCACCAAACTCGGCACAGACCTTCAGACTAATCCCGAATAGTGTGCTATATCTTTTCTAACAGATCGGACTTACGGTTTTCCTAAAAATGACGATCAAAACTCGGAAAAACTCCCATTGATTAACATTGCGGAATGTTCAGAAATTTAAATCCCAACTGACGTTTTCACACACACAGACGAAAAAGGGCCTGTCAGCCCTGCGTCTCTCCCTCTCTCTCTCCCTCAGAGGATTTCTTTTATCAAGCAGCCAATAAGTAATGACCTAAAATCTTCATAGCCACAGTATAGTAGCTTCCAGGTTGACTTGATTCACTCAGTATGGAAAGGAGGCTTGATAAGTATCACCCTGGTAACTGCATAGCAACCAGACAGGGTTACCCTAGCAACCAAATAACAAATCACATATTTCTGCACCAGAAAATCATACAGACATCCTGTTTCACTTATTTCACTCAGGATGGAAAGTAGCCTTGATATGTATCACTCTGGTAACTGCCTAGCAACCAGATGGGGTTACCCTAGCAACCAAGTAACAAATCACATATCTCTGCACCAGAAAATCATACAGACTTCCTGTTTCACTTATTTCACTCAGGATGGAAAGTAGCCTTGATATGTATCACTCTGGTAACTGCCTAGCAACCAGATGGGGTTACCCTAGCAACCAAGTAACAAATCACATATCTCTGCAACAGAAAATCAAAGAGACTTCCGGGTTGACTTATTTCACTCAGGATGGAAAGTAGCCTTGATATGTATCACTCTGGTAACTGCCTAGCAACCAGATGTGATTACCCTAGCAACCAAGTAACAAATCACATATCTCTGCAACAGAAAATCATAGAGACTTCCGGGTTGACTTAATTCACTCAGGATGGAAAGTAGCCTTGATATGTATCACTCTGGTAACTGCCTAGCAACCAGACGGGGTTACCCTAGCAACCAAGTAACAAATCACATATCTCTGCACCAGAAAATCATAGAGACTTCCTGTTTCACTTATTTCACTCAGGATGGAAAGTAGCCTTGATATGTATCCCTCTGGTAACTGCCTAGCAACCAGATGCGGTTACCCTAGCAACCAAGTAACAAATCACATATCTTTGAACCAGAACATCGTAGAGACTTAGGGGTTAACATATTTCACACAGGATTGCAAGGAGCCTTGATATGTATCACTCTGGTAACTGCCTAGCAACCAGACGGGGTTACCCTAGCAACCAAGTAACAAATCACATATATCTGCACCAGAAAATCATAGAGACTTCCTGTTTCACTTATTTCACTCAGGATGGAAAGTAGCCTTGATATGTATCACTCTGGTAACTGCCTAGCAACCAGATGTGATTACCCTAGCAACCAAGTAACAAATCACATATCTCTGCAACAGAAAATCAGAGAGACTTCCGGGTTGACTTATTTCACTCAGGATGGAAAGTAGCCTTGATATGTATCACTCTGGTAACCGCCTAGCAACCAGATGTGATTACCCTAGCAACCAAGTAACAAATGATATATCTATCTATCTATCTATCTATCTATCTGATGGTCAATATCTATCTATCTATCTATCTGAGGGTCAATATCTATCTATCTATCTATCTAACTATCTGCGGGTCAATAACTATCTATCTATCTATCTATCTGTGGGTCATACTCTATCTATCTATATCTCAGGGTCAATGACTATCTGTCTATCTGTCTATCTGTCTATCTATCTATCTATCTATCTTGATAGACTGAATGGTTTTATAATCTCTAAACTTTGAAAACTACTACTTATAATTACATCAAACTAGAAACCGTAAATCTTCAAACTTTTACAACTACTTCAAACTTTATGCTAGGCTTTCTCAAGCCAACCTAAAGTTTGTACTCAAACTTTTTAATCTATTTAGTGGTGCTTGCAAAGCAACACTATTGTAATCTCACATACTTATTTTTAGTGGTGCTTGCCATAGGCAAAGCATCACTATTGTTCTCTTGCATACTTATTAGTGGTGCTTGCAAAGCAACACTATTGTAATCTCACATACTTATTTTTCTTCTTCTTCTTCTTCTTCTTCTTCCGTACAAAACTTCGGCACCTAACTCGTCCCGCACCTTTTGGCGTAGACCCATGAATGAGGTGTCAAATCGTGCGGCTCATTGAGGAGAGGTGTGCTATGACTTTTATAAGCGATCGGGGGTATGGTATTTGCCCCAGGGGCAAAAAACTGGGCAAAAAATCCCATTGACTTAACATTGAGCCGAACTTTGATGAGTCATAGCTCAGAGCGAGGATTTCGCAGAGACGTGTGATTTACGAGATTTGAAGAGGCTGACAGGCTCTGTGAGAACATACCTCACAATGGGGTAAAACTTTTACCCCTGGGGGACAGGAGCTGCCCAAAGTTGCCCCAATGTAAGTCAATGGAATTTTTTGAAAAAATTTTTGGTCACAGACCCACGAATGAGGCGTCAAATCGTGCGGATTATTTGGGAATGGTGTGCTATGACTTTTATAAGCGATCGGGGGTATGGTATTTGCCCCAGGGGCAAAAAATTGGGCAAAAAATCCCATTGACTTAACATTGCGACGAACTTTGACGAGTCATAGCTCAGAGCGAGGATATCACACAGACGTGTGATTTACCACATTTGAAGAGGCTGACAGGCTCTGTGAGAACATTCCTCAAAATGGGGTAAAAGTTGCACCCCTGGGGGGCAGGAGCTGCCCAAAGTTGCCCCAATGTTAAGTCTATGGTAGATTTTGTATTAAACATAACTCTGGATCACAGTGTCTTAGAGACAAGGGGGCGGGCTCATTTTACTCAGACGACCAATCAGTCTCTCAGGATCATTGTGAAGCTATCAAGCCACGCCCTAGCAACCATTTAGAGCACCTTAGCAACAAGTCCCATAGACTTCCATTGAAAGAGATCAAAGGGATATCTCCGGACTTAATTATCATAGAAACACGAGGGTGGTCTCGTTTGACTTGGGGCAGTAAAACAGCCAATCATGAATCCCCTCAACACTTCCTAGCCCCTCCCTAGCAACCATTTTCGAGCACCTTAGCAACCAATATCCAAAGAGAGATATCTTCCATTCTGAATGTCACAGAGGCATGGGAGTTGGTTTGTATCATTCATACTGACAAGCAGCCTTTGGAGATTCATCATTGGCAGCTGCCAAGCCACTCCCTAGCAACAATTTAGAGCACCCTAGTAACCACATTTATTGATTTCAATTACAGTAAGATATCTTCAGATCAGAATGTCCTAGCGACATGATAGTTGCTTTGTTTTCATTGGGTGAGTAATCAGTCTTCAGCTTTCATCATGTGAACTACTTAGCCACGCCCTAGCAACCATTTAAAGCACCCTAGCAACAAAACACCATTGACATCCATTCAAAAACACTAAGATGTGTATCTTAGGATCAGAATGTCGTAGAGACTTCCGGGTTGACTTATTTCACTCAGGATGGAAAGTAGACTTGATAAATATCACCCTGGTAACTGCCTAGCAACCAGATGGGTTTACCATAGCAACCAAGTAACAAATCTCATATCTTTGCACTACAAAATCGTAGAGACTTCCGAGTTGACTTATTTCACTCAAGATGGCAAGGAGCATTGTTGGATGTTACTTTGGTAACTGCCTAGCAACCAAATGGGGTTACCCTAGCAACCATGAAACAAATCACATATCTCTGCACAAGAAAATCACAGAGACTTCCGGGTTGAATTATTTCACTCAGGATGGCAAGGAGCATTGTTGGCTGTCACCTTAGTAACTGCCTAGCAACCAGATGGGGTTACACTAGCAACCAAGAAACAAATCACATATCTCTGCACAAGAAAATCACAGAGATTTCCAGGTTGACTTATTTTTCTCAGGATGGCAAGGAGCATTGTTGCCTGCCACCTTGGTAACTGCCTAGCAACCAGATGGGGTTACCCTAGCAACCAAGAAACAAATCACATATCTCTGCACAAGAAAATCACAGAGACTTCCGGGTTGACTTATTTCACTCAGGATGGCAAGGAGCATTGTTGCCTGTCACCTTGGTAACTGCCTAGCAACCAGATGGGGTTACCCTAGCAACCAAGTAACTAATCATATATCTCTGAACCAGAAAATTGTAGTGATTCCGTGTTGACTTATTTCATTTAGGATGGCAAGGAGCATTGTTGTCTTGCCCCTTGGTAACTACCTAGCAACCAGATGGGGTTACCCTAGCAACCAAGAAACAAATCACATATCTCTGCACAAAAAAATCACAGAGACTTCCGGGTTGACTTATTTTACTCAGGATGGCAAGGAGCATTGTTGGCTGTCACCTTAGTAACTGCCTAGCAACCAGATGGGGTTACCCTAGCAACCAAGTAACTAATCATATATCTCTGAACCAGAAAATTGTAGTGATTCCGTGTTGACTTATTTCATTTAGGATGGCAAGGAGCATTGTTGTCTTGCCCCTTGGTAACTACCTAGCAACCAGATGGGGTTACCCTAGCAACCAAGAAACAAATCACATATCTCTGCACAAAAAAATCACAGAGACTTCCGGGTTGACTTATTTTACTCAGGATGGCAAGGAGCATTGTTGGCTGTCACCTTAGTAACTGCCTAGCAACCAGATGGGGTTACCCTAGCAACCAAGTAACAAATCACATACCTCTGTACTAGAAAATCGTACAGACTTCTGGGTTGACTTATTTTACTCAGGATGGCAAGTAGCGTTGGTGGCTGTCACCTTAGTAACTGCATATCAACCAGATGGGTTTCCCTAGCAACCATGGAACAACACCTATATCTCTGCACCAGAACATCCTACTGTCATGGGGGTGGCATCTTTCAACTTTGGGCAGTAGGTCGGACATTGTGGTAAGAAATTTTGCCACGGCAAGCACCACTCACATTTTCTTCAGGAAATGTACATTCTAGTTATTATTATAATTATTATTATTTTTCCACACAAAGTTTGGCGCGCTACTCCTCCTGCAGCTTTTGTCACAGACCCCTGAGTGAGGCATCAAATCGTGCGGCTCATTGAGGAGAGGTGTGCTATATCTTTTCTAAGCGATCGGGTGTACGATGTTCGAACAGCGGACGAAAAAGCGGCCAAAAAAATCCCATTGACTTTACATTGCGGAATGTTCAGAAATTTAAATCCCGACTGACTTTTTCACACACACAGACAAAAAAGGGCCTGTCAGCCCTGCGTCTCTCTCTCTCTCTCTCTCTCCCTCAGAGGATTTCTTTTATCAAGCAGTCAATAAAAATCTTCATAGCCACACCCTAAAACATGCTAAAAATGTGCTAGCAACATGCTAACACATGTTGGCTTCACCTAGCGAAGTGCTAAAACATGCTAAAAACGTGCTAAAAACATGCTAACACATGATAGTATTGCCTAGCGAAGTGTTAAAAAATGCTAAAAACGTGCTAGCATCATGCTAACACATGCTGGCATTGCCTAGCAAAGTGTTAAAACATGTTAAAACGTGCTAGCATTATGCTAATGCATGTTAGCATTGCTTAGGGGATTGCTAAAACATGTTAAAAACGTGCTAGCATCATGCTAACACATGTTAGCATCGCCTAGCGAAGTGCTAAAACATGCTAAAAACATGCTAGTATCATGCTAACACATGCTGGCATTGCCTAGCAAAATGTTAAAACATGTTAAAACGTGCTAGCATTATGCTAATGCATGTTAGCATTGCTTAGGGGATTGCTAAAACATGTTAAAAACGTGCTAGCATCATGCTAACACATGTTAGCATCGCCTAGTGAAGTGCTAAAACATGCTAAAAACGTGCTAGTATTATGCTAATGCATGTTAGCATTGGTTAGGGGATTGCTACAACATGTTAAAAATGTGCTAGCATCATGCTAACACATGTTAGCATCGCCTAGCGAAGTGCTAAAACATGCTAAAAACATGCTAGCATCATGCTAACACATGCTGGCATCGCCTAGCGAAGTGCTAAAACATGTTAAAAACGTGCTTGCATCATGCTAACACATGTTAGCATCGCCTAGCAAAGTGCTAAAACATGCTAGAAACGTGCTAGTATCATGCTAACACATGCTAGCTTCACCTAGCAAAGTGCTAAAACATGTTAAAACGTGCTAGCATTATGCTAATGCATGTTAGCATTGCTTAGGGGATTGCTAAAACATGTTAAAAACGTGCTAGCATCATGTTAACATACGTTAGCATCGCCTAGCAAAGTGCTAAAACATGTTAGAAACGTGCTAGTATCATGCTAACACATGCTAGCTTCACCTAGCAAAGTGCTAAAACATGTTAAAACGTGCTAGCATTATGCTAATGCATGTTAGCGTTGCTTAGGGGATTGCGAAAACATGTTAAAAAGATGCTAGCATCATGCTAACACATGTTAGCATTGCCAAAGGAAGTGCTAAAACATGCTAAAAATGTGCTAGTATCATGCTAACACATGCTAGCTTCACCTAGCAAAGTACTAAAACATTCTAAAAACGTGCTACCATCATGAAAAACACATGTTAGCAACATTCTATGACCTTTATTTTAGTGCTTAGAAACAAGTTTGAAAATGCTACTTGACGAGTTTTGCCACGGCAAGCACCACTCACATTTTCTTCAGGAAATGTACATTCTAGTTAGTGGTGCTTGCCATAGGCAAAGCATCACTATTGTTCTCTTGCATACTTATTAGGTTGGCTTGAGAAAGCCAACTTACTGAAATCCTATTTAAACTTATTATTATTATTATTATTATTCTGAGACTAAATTTCTAAATGTAACTCCTCCTAGAGCTTTTAAGCTACATGCACCAAACTCGGCACAGACCTTCAGACTAATCCCGAATAGTGTGCTATATCTTTTCTAACTGATCGGACTTACGGTTTTCCTAAAAATGACGATCAAAACTCGGAAAAACTCCCATTGATTAACATTGCGGAATGTTCAGAAATTTAAATCCCAACTGACGTTTTCACACACACAGACGAAAAAGGGCCTGTCAGCCCTGCGTCTCTCCCTCTCTCTCTCCCTCAGAGGATTTCTTTTATCAAGCAGCCAATAAGTAATGACCTAAAATCTTCATAGCCACAGTATAGTAGCTTCCAGGTTGACTTGATTCACTCAGTATGGAAAGGAGGCTTGATAAGTATCACCCTGGTAACTGCATAGCAACCAGACAGGGTTACCCTAGCAACCAAATAACAAATCACATATTTCTGCACCAGAAAATCATACAGACTTCCTGTTTCACTTATTTCACTCAGGATGGAAAGTAGCCTTGATATGTATCACTCTGGTAACTGCCTAGCAACCAGATGGGGTTACCCTAGCAACCAAGTAACAAATCACATATCTCTGCACCAGAAAATCATACAGACTTCCTGTTTCACTTATTTCACTCAGGATGGAAAGTAGCCTTGATATGTATCACTCTGGTAACTGCCTAGCAACCAGATGTGGTTACCCTAGCAACCAAGTAACAAATCACATATCTCTGCACCAGAAAATCGTAGTGACTTCCTGTTTCACTTATTTCACTCAAGATGGAAAGTAGCCTTGATATGTATCACTCTGGTAACTGCCTAGCAACCAGATGTGATTACCCTAGCAACCAAGTAACAAATCACATATCTCTGCAACAGAAAATCAGAGAGACTTCCGGGTTGACTTATTTCACTCAGGATGGAAAGTAGCCTTGATATGTATCACTCTGGTAACTACCTAGCAACCAGCTGTGATTACCCTAGCAACCAAGTAACAAATCACATATCTCTGCAACAGAAAATCAGAGAGACTTCCGGGTTGACTTATTTCACTCAGGATGGAAAGTAGCCTTGATATGTATCACTCTGGTAACTGCCTAGCAACCAGATGTGATTACCCTAGCAACCAAGTAACAAATTACATATCTCTGCAACAGAAAATCATAGAGACTTCCGGGTTGACTTTATTCACTCAGGATGGAAAGTAGCCTTGATATGTATCACTCTGGTAACTGCCTAGCAACCAGACGGGGTTACCCTAGCAACCAAGTAACAAATCACATATCTCTGCACCAGAAAATCGTAGAGACTACCTGTTTCACTTATTTCACTCAGGATGGAAAGTAGCCTTGATATGTATCACTCTGGTAACTGCATAGCAACCAGACAGGGTTACCTTAGCAACCAAGTAACAAATCACATATCTTTGTACCAGAACATCGTAGAGACTTAGGGGTTGACATATTTCACACAGGATTGCAAGGAGCCTTATGAGTATCACCTTGGTAACTGCCTAGCAACCAGATGGGGTTACCCTAGCAACCAACTAACAAATCACATATCTCTGCACCAGAAAATCGTAGAGACTTCCTGTTTCACTTATTTCACTCAGGATGGAAAGTAGCCTTGATATGTATCACTCTGGTAACTGCCTAGCAACCAGATGTGATTACCCTAGCAACCAAGTAACAAATCACATATCTCTGCAACAGAAAATCAGAGAGACTTCCGGGTTGACTTATTTCACTCAGGATGGAAAGTAGCCTTGATATGCATCACTCTGGTAACTGCCTAGCAACCAGATGTGATTACCCTAGCAACCAAGTAACAAATCACATATCTCTGCAACAGAAAATCATAGAGACTTCCGGGTTGACTTTATTCACTCAGGATGGAAAGTAGCCTTGATATGTATCACTCTGGTAACTGCCTAGCAACCAGACGGGGTTACCCTAGCAACCAAGTAACAAATCACATATATCTGCACCAGTATATCGTAGAGACTACCTGTTTCACTTATTTCACTCAGGATGGAAAGTAGCCTTGATATGTATCACTCTGGTAACTGCATAGCAACCAGACAGGGTTACCTTAGCAACCAAGTGACAAATCACATATCTTTGAACCAGAACATCGTAGAGACTTAGGGGTTGACATATTTCACGCAGGATTGCAAGGAGCCTTATGAGTATCACTTTGGTAACTGCCTAGCAACCAGATGTGTTTACCCTAGCAACCAAGTAACAAGTCACATATCTCTGCACCAGAAAATCATAGAGACTTCCTGTTTCACTTATTTCACTCAGGATGGAAAGTAGCCTTGATATGCATCACTCTGGTAACTGCCTAGCAACCAGATGTGATTACCCTAGCAACCAAGTAACAAATCACATATCTCTGCAACAGAAAATCATAGAGACTTCCGGGTTGACTTTATTCACTCAGGATGGAAAGTAGCCTTGATATGTATCACTCTGGTAACTGCCTAGCAACCAGACGGGGTTACCCTAGAAACCAAGTAACAAATCACATATATCTGCACCAGTATATCGTAGAGACTACCTGTTTCACTTATTTCACTCAGGATGGAAAGTAGCCTTGATATGTATCACTCTGGTAACTGCATAGCAACCAGACAGGGTTACCTTAGCAACCAAGTGATAAATCACATATCTTTGAACCAGAACATCGTAGAGACTTAGGGGTTGACATATTTCACGCAGGATTGCAAGGAGCCTTATGAGTATCACTTTGGTAACTGCCTAGCAACCAGATGTGTTTACCCTAGCAACCAAGTAACAAGTCACATATCTCTGCACCAGAAAATCATAGAGACTTCCTGTTTCACTTATTTCACTCAGGATGGAAAGTAGCCTTGATATGTATCCCTCTGGTAACTGCCTAGCAACCAGATGCGGTTACCCTAGCAACCAAGTAACAAATCACATATCTTTGAACCAGAACATCGTAGAGACTTAGGGGTTGACATATTTCACACAGGATTGCAAGGAGCCTTATGAGCATCACCTTAGTAACTGCCTAGCAACCAGATGGGGTTACCCTAGCAACCAACTAACAAATCACATATCTCTGCACCAGAAAATCGTAGAGACTTCCTGTTTCACTTATTTTACTCAAGATGGAAAGTAGCCTTGATATATATCACTCTGGTAACTGCCTATCAACCAGATATGGTTACCCTAGCAACCAAGTAACAAATCACATATCTATGCAACAGAAAATCATAGAGACTTCCGGGTTGACTTTATTCACTCAGAATGAAAAGGAGGCTTGATAAGGATCACCCTGGAAACTGCCTAGCAACCAGATTGGGTTACCCTAGCAACCAAGTAAAAAATGATATATCTATCTATCTATCTATCTATCTTTCTGATGGTCAATATCTATCTATCTATCTATCTATCTGAGGGTCAATATCTATCTATCTATCTATCTAACTATCTGCGGGTCAATAACTATCTATCTATCTATCTGTGGGTCATACTCTATCTATCTATATCTCAGGGTCAATGACTATCTGTCTATCTATATATCTGACGGTCAATATCTATCTATCTAAGGGTCAATGACTATCTATCTATCTATATATCTATCTATCTATCTAGCTATCTGCGGGTCAATAACTATCTATCTATCTATCTATCTATCTATCTGTGGTTCATACTCTATCTATCTATATCTCAGTGTCAATGACTATCTATCTATCTATATATCTGACGGTCAATATCTATCTATCTATCTAAGGGTCAATGACTATCAATCTATCTTTCTATCTTTCTATCTATCTATCTATCTATCTATCTGAGGGTCAATATCTATCTATCTATCTGAGGATCAATATCTATCTATCTATCTATCTATCTATCTAATGGTCAATATCTATCTATCTATCTATCTATCTATCTATCTGTCTGATGGTCAATAACTATCTATCTATCTATCTATCTATCTATCTATCTATCTGATGGTCAATAACTATCTATCTATCTATCTATCTATCTATCTGAGGGTCAATATCTATCTATCTATCTATCTATCTATCTATCTATCTATCTATCTGTCATACTCTATCTATCTATCTATCTATCTGAGGGTCAATATCTATCTATCTATCTATCTATCTATCTGAGGGTCAATATCTATCTATCTATCTATCTATCTATCTATCTATCTATCTATCTATCTATCTATCTATCTATCTATCTATCTATCTATCTAATCTATTTGATAGACTGAATGGTTTTATAATCTCTAAACTTTGAACTTTGAAAACTACTACTTATAATTACATCAAACTAGAAACCGTAAATCTTCAAACTTTTACAACTACTTCAAACTTTATGCTAGGCTTTCTCAAGCCAACCTAAAGTTTGTACTCAAACTTTTTAATCTAGTTATTATTATAATTATTATTATTTTTCCACACAAAGTTTGGCGCGCTACTCCTCCTGCAGCTTTTGTCACAGACCCCTGAGTGAGGCATCAAATCGTGCGGCTCATTGAGGAGAGGTGTGCTATATCTTTTCTAAGCGATCGGGTGTACGATGTTCGAACAGCGGACGAAAAAGCGGCCAAAAAAATCCCATTGACTTTACATTGCGGAATGTTCAGAAATTTAAATCCCAACTGACTTTTTCACACACACAGACAAAAAAGGGCCTGTCAGCCCTGCGTCTCTCTCTCTCTCTCCCTCAGAGGATTTCTTTTATCAAGCAGTCAATAAAAATCTTCATAGCCACACCCTAAAACATGCTAAAAATGTGCTAGCAACATGCTAACACATGTTGGCATCACCTAGCGAAGTGCTAAAACATGCTAAAAACGTGCTAGCAACATGCTAACACATGTTGGCATCACCTAGCGAAGTGCTAAAACATGCTAAAAACGTGCTAAAAACATGCTAACACATGATAGTATTGCCTAGCGAAGTGTTAAAAAATGCTAAAAACGTGCTAGCATCATGCTAACACATGCTGGCATTGCCTAGCAAAGTGTTAAAACATGTTAAAACGTGCTAGCATTATGCTAATGCATGTTAGCATTGCTTGGGGATTGCTAAAACATGTTAAAAACGTGCTAGCATCATGCTAACACATGTTAGCATCGCCTAGCGAAGTGCTAAAACATGCTAAAAACGTGCTAGTATCATGCTAACACATGCTGGCATTGCCTAGCAAAATGTTAAAACATGTTAAAACGTGCTAGCATTATGCTAATGCATGTTAGCATTGCTTAGGGGATTGCTAAAACATGTTAAAAACGTGCTAGCATCATGCTAACACATGTTAGCATCGCCTAGTGAAGTGCTAAAACATGCTAAAAACGTGCTAGTATTATGCTAATGCATGTTAGCATTGGTTAGGGGATTGCTACAACATGTTAAAAATGTGCTAGCATCATGCTAAAACATGTTAGCATCGCCTAGCGAAGTGCTAAAACATGCTAAAAACATGCTAGCATCATGCTAACACATGCTGGCATCGCCTAGCGAAGTGCTAAAACATGTTAAAAACTTGCTTGCATCATGCTAACACATGTTAGCATCGCCTAGCAAAGTGCTAAAACATGCTAGAAACGTGCTAGTATCATGCTAACACATGCTAGCTTCACCTAGCAAAGTGCTAAAACATGTTAAAACGTGCTAGCATTATGCTAATGCATGTTAGCATTGCTTAGGGGATTGCTAAAACATGTTAAAAACGTGCTAGCATCATGCTAACATACGTTAGCATCGCCTAGCAAAGTGCTAAAACATGTTAGAAACGTGCTAGTATCATGCTAACACATGCTAGCTTCACCTAGCAAAGTGCTAAAACATGTTAAAACGTGCTATCATTATGCTAATGCATGTTAGCGTTGCTTAGGGGATTGCTAAAACATGTTAAAAAGATGCTAGTATCATGCTAACACATGCTAGCTTCACCTAGCAAAGTACTAAAACATTCTAAAAACGTGCTACCATCATGAAAAACACATGTTAGCAACATTCTATGACCTTTATTTTAATGCTTAGAAACAAGTTTGAAAATGCTACTTGACGAGTTTTGCCACGGCAAGCACCACTCACATTTTCTTCAGGAAATGTACATTCTAGTTAGTGGTGCTTGCAAAGCAACACTATTGTAATCTCACATACTTATTTTTCTTCTTCTTCTTCTTCTTCTTCTTCTTCCGTACAAAACTTCGGCACCTAACTCGTCCCGCACCTTTTGGTGTAGACCCATGAATGAGGTGTCAAATCGAGCGGCTCATTGAGGAGAGGTGTGCTATGACTTTTATAAGCGATCGGGGGTACGGTGTTTGCCCCAGGGGCAAAAAACTGGGCAAAAAATCCCATTGACTTAACATTGAGCCGAACTTTGACGAGTCATAGCTCAGAGCGAGGATTTCACAGAGACGTGTGATTTACCACATTTGAAGAGGCTGACAGGCTCTGTGAGAACATACCTCACAATGGGGTAAAACTTTTACCCCTGGGGGGCAGGAGCTGCCCAAAGTTGCCCCAATGTAAGTCAATGGAATTTTTTGCAAAATTTTTTGGTCACAGACCCACGAATGAGGCGTCAAATCGTGCGGATTATTTGGGAATGGTGTGCTATGACTTTCATAAGCGATCGGGGGTATGGTATTTGCCCCAGGGGCAAAAAATTGGGCAAAAAATCCCATTGACTTAACATTGCGCCGAACTTTGACAAGTCATAGCTCAGAGCGAGGATATCACACAGATGTGTGATTTACCACATTTGAAGAGGCTGTCAGGCTCTGTGAGAACATACCTCACAATGGGGTAAAAGTTGCACCCCTTGGGGGCAGGAGCTGCCCAAATTTGCCCCAATGTTAAGTCTATGGTAAATTGTGTATTGAACATAACTCTGGATCACAGTGTCTTAGAGACAAGGGGGCGGGCTCATTTTACTCAGACGACCAATCAGTCTCTCCGGATCATTGTGAAGCTATCATGCCACGCCCTAGCAACCATTTACAGTACCTTAGCAACAAGTCCCATAGACTTCCATTGAAAGAGATCAAAGGGATTTCTCCGGACTGAATTATCATAGAAACACGAGGGTGGTCTCACTTGACTTGGGGCAGTAAAACAGCCAATCATGAATCCCCTCAACACTTCCTAGCCCCTCCCTAGCAACCATTTTCGAGCACCTTAGCAACCAAAATCCAAAGAGAGATATCTTCCATTCTGAATGTCACAGAAGCATGGGAGTTGGTTTATATCATTCATACTGACAAGCAGCCTTTGGTGATTCATCATTGGCAGCTGCCAAGCCACTCCCTAGCAACAATTTAGAGCACCCTAGCAACCACATTTATTGATTTCAATTACAGTAAGATATCTTCAGATCAGAATGTCCTAGAGACATGATAGTTGCTTTGTTTTCATTGGGTGAGTAACCAGTCTTCAGCTTTCATCATATGAACTACTTAGCCATGCCCTAGCAACCATTTAAAACACCCTAGCAACAAAACACCATTGACATCCATTCAAAATCACTAAGATGTGTATCTTAGGATCAGAATGTCGTAGAGACTTCCGGGTTGACTTATTTCACTCAGGATGGAAAGTAGACTTGATAAATATCACCCTGGTAACTGCCTAGCAACCAAATGGGATTACCCTAGCAACCAAGAAACAAATCACATATCTCTGCACAAGAAAATCACAGAGACTTCTGGTTTGACTTATTTCACCCAGGATGGCAAGGAGCATTGTTGCCTGTCACCTTGGTAACTGCCTAGCAACCAGATGGGGTTTCCCTAGCAACCAAGAAACAAATCACATATCTCTGCACAAGAAAATCACAGAGACTTCCGGGTTGACTTATTTCACTCAGGATGGCAAGGAGCATTGTTGGCTGTCACCTTGGTAACTGCCTAGCAACCAGATGGGGTTACCCTAGCAACCAAGGAACAAATCACATATCTCTGCACAAGAAAATCACAGAGAATTCCGGGTTGACTTGTTTCACTCAGGATGGAATGTAGACTTGATAAATATCACCCTGGTAGCTGCCTAGCAACCAGATGGGGTTATCCTAGCAACCAAGTAACAAATCACATATCTATGTACTAGAAAATCACAGAGACTTCCGGGTTCACTTATTTCACTCAGGATGGCAAGGAGCATTATTGGTTGTCACCTTGGTAACTGCCTAGCAACCAGATGGGGTTACCCTAGCAACCAAGAAACAAATCACATATCTCTGCACAAGAAAATCACAGAGACTTCCGGGTTGACTTATTTCACTCAGGATGATAAGGTGCATTGTTGCCTGTCACCTTGGTAACTGCCTAGCAACCAGATGGAGTTACCCTAGCAACCAAGAAACAAATCACATATCTATGCACAAGAAAATCACAGAGACTTCCGGGTTGACTTATTTCACTCAGGATGGCAAGGAGCATTGTTGGCTGTCACCTTGGTAACTGCCTAGCAACCAGATGGGGTTACCCTAGCAACCAAGAAACAAATCACATATCTCTGCACAAGAAAATCACAGAGACTTCCGGGTTGACTTATTTCACTCAGGATGGAATGTAGACTTGATAAATATCACCCTGGTAACTGCCTAGCAACCAGATGGGGTTATCCTAGCAACCAAGTAACAAATCACGTATCTATGTACTAGAAAATCACAGAGACTTCCGGGTTGACTTATTTCACTCAGGATGGCAAGGAGCATTGTTGGCTGTCACCTTGGTAACTGCCTAGCAACCAGATGGGGTTACCCTAGCAACCAAGAAACAAATCACATATCTCTGCACAAGAAAATCACAGAGACTTCCGGGTTGACTTATTTCACTCAGGATGGCAAGGAGCATTATTGCCTGTCACCTTGGTAACTGCCTAGCAACCAGATGGGGTTACCCTAGCAACCAAGAAACAAATCACATATCTCTGCACAAGAAAATCACAGAGACTTCCGGGTTGACTTATTTCACTCAGGATGGCAAGGTGCATTGTTGCCTGTCACCTTGGTAACTGCCTAGCAACCAGATGGGGTTACCCTAGCAACCATGGAACAACACCAATATCTCTGCACCAGAACATACTACTGTCATGGGGGTAGCGTCTTTCAACTTTGGGCAGTAGGTGGGATATTGTGGTAAGAAATTTACATTCTAGTTCTTCTTCTTCTTCTTCTTCCGTACAAAACTTCGGCACCTAACTCGTCCCGCACCTTTTGGCGTAGACCCATGAATGAGGTGTCAAATCGTGCGGCTCATTGAGGAGAGGTGTGCTATGACTTTTATAAGCGATCGGGGGTACGGTGTTTGCCCCAGGGGCAAAAAAATGGGCAAAAAATCCCATTGACTTAACATTGAGCCGAACTTTGACGAGTCATAGCTCAGAGCGAGGATTTCGCAGAGACGTGTGATTTATGAGATTTGAAGAGGCTGACAGGCTTTGTGAGAACATACCTCACAATGGGGTAAAACTTTTACCCCTGGGGGGCAGGAGCTGCCCAAAGTTGCCCCAATGTAAGTCAATGGAATTTTTTGCAAAATGTTTTGGACACAGACCCACGAATGAGGCATCAAATCGTGCAGATTATTTGGGAATGGTGTGCTATGACTTTTATAAGCGATCGGGGGTATGGTATTTGCCCCAGGGGCAAAAAATTGGGCAAAAAATCCCATTGACTTAACATTGCGCCGAACTTTGACGAGTCATAGCTCAGAGCGAGGATATCACACAGACGTGTGATTTACCACATTTGAAGAGGCTGACAGGCTCTGTGAGAACATACCTCACAATGGGGTAAAAGTTGCACCCCTTGGGGGCAGGAGCTGCCCAAATTTGCCCCAATGTTAAGTCAATGGTAAATTGTGTATTGAACATAACTCTGGATCACAGTGTCTTAGAGACAAGGGGGCGGGCTCATTTTACTCAGACGACCAATCAGTCTCTCAAGATCATTATGAAGCTATCAAGCCACGCCCTAGCAACCATTTACAGTACCTTAGCAACAAGTCCCATAGACTTCCATTGAAAGAGATCAAAGGGATTTCTCCGGACTGAATTATCATAGAAACACGAGGGTGGTCTCATTTGACTTGGGGCAGTAAAACAGCCAATCATGAATCCCCTCAACACTTCCTAGCCTCTCCCTAGCAACCATTTTCGAGCACCTTAGCAACCAAAATCCAAAGAGAGATATCTTCCATTCTGAATGTCACAGAAGCATGGGAGTTGGTTTATATCATTCATACTGACAAGCAGCCTTTGGTGATTCATCATTGCCAGCTGCCAAGCCACTCCCTAGCAACAATTTAGAGCACCCTAGCAACCACATTTATTGATTTCAATTACAGTAAGATATCTTCAGATCAGAATGTCCTAGAGACATGATAGTTGCTTTGTTTTCATTGGGTGATTAACCAGTCTTCAGCTTTCATCAAATGAACTACTTAGCCATGCCCTAGCAACCATTTAAAGCACCCTAGCAACAAAACACCATTGACATCCATTCAAAATCACTAAGATGTGTATCTTAGGATCAGAATGTCGTAGAGACTTCCGGGTTGACTTATTTCACTCAGGATGGAAAGTAGACTTGATAAATATCACCCTGGTAACTGCCTAGCAACCAGATGGGTTTACCATAGCAACCAAGTAACAAATCTCATATCTTTGCACTACAAAATCGTAGAGACTTCCGAGTTGACTTATTTCACTCAAGATGGCAAGGAGCATTGTTGGATGTTACTTTGGTAACTGCCTAGCAACCAGATGGGGTTACCCTAGCAACCAAGAAACAAATCACATATCTCTGCACGAGAAAATCACAGAGACTTCCGGGTTGACTTATTTCACTCAGGATGGCAAGGAGCATTGTTGGCTGTCACCTTGGTAACTGCCTAGCAACCAGATGGGGTTACCCTAGCAACCAAGAAACAAATCACATATCTCTGCACAAGAAAATCACAGAGACTTCCAGGTTGACTTATTTCACTCAGGATGGCAAGGAGCATTGTTGCCTGCCACCTTGGTAACTGCCTAGCAACCAGATGGGGTTACCCTAGCAACCAAGAAACAAATCACATATCTCTGCACAAGAAAATCACAGAGACTTCCGGGTTGACTTATTTCACTCAGGATGGCAAGGAGCATTGTTGGCTGTCACCTTGGTAACTGCCTAGCAACCAGATGGGGTTACCCTAGCAACCAAGTAACTAATCATATATCTCTGAACCAGAAAATTGTAGTGATTCCGTGTTGACTTATTTCATTTAGGATGGCAAGGAGCATTGTTGTCTTGCCCCTTGGTAACTGCCTAGCAACCAGATGGGGTTACCCTAGCAACCAAGAAACAAATCACATATCTCTGCACAAGAAAATCACAGAGACTTCCGGGTTGACTTATTTCATTCAGGATGGCAAGGAGCATTGTTGCCTGTCACCTTGGTAACTGCCTAGCAACCAGATGGGGTTACCCTAGCAACCAATAAACAAATCACATATCTCTGAACCAGAAAATCGTAGAGATTCTAGGTTGACTTATTTCACTCAGGATGGCAAGGAGCATTGTTGGCTTGCCCCTTGTTAACTGCCTAGCAACCAGATGGGGTTACCCTAGCAAACAAGTAACAAATCACATATCTATGTACTACAAAATCGTAGAGAATTCCGGGTTGACTTATTTTACTCAGGATGGCAAGTAGCGTTGGTGGCTGTCACCTTAGTAACTGCCTATCAACCAGATGGTTTTCCCTAGCAACCACGGAACAACACCTATATCTCTGCACCAGAACATCCTACTGTCATGGGGGTGGCCTCTTTCAACTTTGGGCAGTAGGTGGGACATTGTGGTAAGAAATTTTGCCACGGCAAGCACCACTCACATTTTCTTCAGGAAATGTACATTCTAGTTTTTCTTCTTCTTCTTCTTCTTCTTCTTCTTCCGTACAAAACTTCGGCACCTAACTCGTCCCGCACCTTTTGGCATAGACCCATGAATGAGGTGTCAAATCGTGCGGCTCATTGAGGAGAGGTGTGCTATGACTTTTATAAGCGATCGGGGGTACGGTGTTTGCCCCAGGGGCAAAAAACTGGGCAAAAAATCCCATTGACTTAACATTGAGCCGAACTTTGACGAGTCATAGCTCAGAGCGAGGATTTCACAGAGACGTGTGATTTACAAGATTTGAAGAGGCTGACAGGCTCTGTGAGAACATACCTCACAATGGGGTAAAACTTTTACCCCTGGGGGGCAGGAGCTGCCCAAAGTTGCCCCAATGTAAGTCAATGGAATTTTTTGCAAAATTTTTTGGTCACAGACCTACGAATGAGGCGTCAAATCGTGCGGATTATTTGGGAATGGTGTGCTATGACTTTTATAAGCGATCGGGGGTATGGTATTTGCCCCAGGGGCAAAAAATTGGGCAAAAAATCCCATTGACTTAACATTGCGCCGAACTTTGACGAGTCATAGCTCAGAGCGAGGATTTCACACAGACGTGTGATTTACCACATTTGAAGAGGCTGACAGGCTCTGTGAGAACATACCTCACAATGGGGTAAAAGTTGCACCCCTTGGGGGCAGGAGCTGCCCAAATTTGCCCCAATGTTAAGTCTATGGTAAATTGTGTATTGAACATAACTCTGGATCACAGTGTCTTAGAGACAAGGGGGCGGGCTCATTTTACTCAGATGACCAATCAGTCTCTCAGAATCATTGTGAAGCTATCAAGCCACGCCCTAGCAACCATTTACAGTACCTTAGCAACAAGTCCCATAGACTTCCATTGAAAGAGATCAAAGGGATTTCTCCGGACTGAATTATCATAGAAACACGAGGGTGGTCTCATTTGACTTGGGGCAGTAAAACAGCCAATCATGAATCCCCTCAACACTTCCTAGCCCCTCCCTAGCAACCATTTTCGAGCACCTTAGCAACCAAAATCCAAAGAGAGATATCTTCCTTTCTGAATGTCACAGAAGCATGGGAGTTGGTTTATATCATTCATACTGACAAGCAGCCTTTGGTGATTCATCATTGGCAGCTGCCAAGCCACTCCCTAGCAACAATTTAGAGCACTCTAGCAACCACATTTATTGATTTCAATTACAGTAAGATATCTTCAGATCAGAATGTCCTAGAGACATGATAGTTGCTTTGTTTTCATTGGGTGAGTAACCAGTCTTCAGCTTTCATCATATGAACAACTTAGCCATGCCCTAGCAACCATTTAAAGCACCCTAGCAACAAAACACCATTGACATCCATTCAAAATCACTAAGATGTGTATCTTAGGATCAGAATGTCGTAGAGACTTCCGGGTTGACTTATTTCACTCAGGATGGAAAGTAGACTTGATAAATATCACCCTGGTAACTGCCTAGCAACCAGATGGGTTTACCATAGCAACCAAGTAACAAATCTCATATCTTTGCACTACAAAATCGTAGAGACTTCCGAGTTGACTTATTTCACTCAAGATGGCAAGGAGCATTGTTGGATGTTACTTTGGTAACTGCCTAGCAACCAAATGGGGTTACCCTAGCAACCATGAAACAAATCACATATCTCTGCAAAAGAAAATCACAGAGACTTCCGGGTTGAATTATTTCACTCAGGATGGCAAGGAGCATTGTTTGCTGTCACCTTGGTAACTGCCTAGCAACCAGATGGGGTTACCCTAGCAACCAAGAAACAAATCACATATCTCTGCACAAGAAAATCACAGAGACTTCCGGGTTGACTTATTTCACTCAGGATGGCAAGGAGCATTGTTGCCTGCCACCTTGGTAACTGCCTAGCAACCAGATGGGGTTACCCTAGCAACCAAGAAACAAATCACATATCTCTGTACTGGAAAATCGTAGAGACTTCCGGGTTGACTTATTTTACTCAGGATGGTAAGTAGCATTGGTGGCTGTCACCTTAGTAACTGCATATCAACCAGATGGGTTTCCCTAGCAACCATGGAACAACACCAATATCTCTGCACCAGAACATCCTACTGTCATGGGGGTGGCCTCTTTCAACTTTGGGCAGTAGGTGGGACATTGTGGTAAGAAATTTTGCCACGGCAAGCACCACTCACATTTTCTTCAGGAAATGTACATTCTAGTTAGTGGTGCTTGCAAAGCAACACTATTGTAATCTCACATACTTATTTTTCTTCTTCTTCTTCTTCTTCTTCTTCTTCTTCTTCCGTACAAAACTTCGGCACCTAACTCGTCCCGCACCTTTTGGCGTAGACCCATGAATGAGGTGTCAAATCGTGCGGCTCATTGAGGAGAGGTGTGCTATGACTTTTATAAGCGATCGGGGGTACGGTGTTTGCCCCAGGGGCAAAAAATTGGGCAAAAAATCCCATTGACTTAACATTGCGCCGAACTTTGACGAGTCATAGCTCAAAGCGAGGATTTCGCAGAGACATGTGATTTACCACATTTGAAGAGGCTGACAGGCTCTGTGAGAACATACCTCACAATGGGGTAAAAGTTGCACCCCTGGGGAGCAGGAGCTGCCCAAAGTTGCCCCAATGTAAGTCAATGGAATTTTTTTCAAAATTTTTTGGTCGAAAACCCACAAATGAGGCGTCAAATCGTGCGGATTATTTGGGAATGGTGTCCTATGACTTTTATAATCGATCGGGGGTACGGTGATTGCCCCAGGGGCAAAAAATTGGGCAAAAAATCCCATTGACTTAACATTGCGCCGAACTTTGACGAGTCATAGCTCAGATCGAGGATTTCACAGAGACGTGTGATTAACCACATTTGAACAGGCTGACAGGCTCTGTGAGAACATACCTCACAATGGGGTAAAAGTTGCACCCCTGGGGGGCATGAGCTGCCCAAAGTTGCCCCAATGTTAAGTCTATGGTAGATTTTGTATTGAACATAACTCTGGATCACAGTGTCTTAGAGACAAGTGGGCGGGCTCATTTTACTCAGATGACCAATCAGTCTCTCAGGATCATTGTGAAGCTATCAAGCCACGCCCTAGCAACCATTTAGAGCACCTTAGCAACAACTCCCATAGACTTCCATTGAAAGAGATCAAAGGGATATCTCCGGACTGAATTATCATAGAAACACGAGGGTGGTCTCGTTTGACTTGGGGCAGTAAAACAGCCAATCATGAATCCCCTCAACACTTCCTAGCCCCTCCCTAGCAACCATTTTCGAGCACCTTAGCAACCAAAATCCAAAGAGAGATATCTTCCATTCTGAATGTCACAGAGGCATGGGAGTTGGTTTGTATCATTCATACTGACAAGCAGCCATTGGAGATTCATCATTGGCAGCTGCCAAGCCACTCCCTAGCAACAATTTGGAGCACCCTAGCAACCACATTTATTGATTTCAATTGAAGTAAGATATCTTCAGATCAGAATGTCCTAGAGACATGATAGTTGCTTTGTTTTAATTGGGTGAGTAATCAGTCTTCATCTTTCATCATGTGAACTGCTTAGCCACGCCCTAGCAACCATTTAAAGCACCCTAGCAACAAAACACCATTGACATCCATTCAATATCACTAAGATGTGTATCTTAGGATCAGAATGTCGTAGAGACTTCCGGGTTGACTTATTTCACTCAGGATGGAAAGTAGACTTGATAAATATCACCCTGGTAACTGCCTAGCAACCAAATGGGGTTACCCTAGCAACCAATAAACAAATCACATATCTCTGCACAAGAAAATCACAGAGACTTCCGGGTTGACTTATTTCACTCAGGATGGCACGGAGCATTGTTTGCTGTCACCTTGGTAACTGCCTAGCAACCAGATGGGGTTACCCTAGCAACCAAGAAACAAATCACATATCTCTGCACAAGAAAATCACAGAGACTTCCGGGTTGACTTATTTCACTCAGGATGGCAAGGAGCATTGTTGCCTGTCACCTTGGTAACTGCCTAGCAACCAGATGGGGTTACCCTAGCAACCAAGAAACAAATCACACATCTCTGCACAAGAAAATCACAGAGACTACCGGGTTGACTTATTTCACTCAGGATGGCAAGGAGCATTGTTGGCTGTCACCTTGGTAACTGCCTAGCAACCAGATGGGGTTACCCTAGCAACCAATTAACAAATCACGTATCTCTGAACCAGAAAATCGTAGAGATTCCAGGTTGATTTATTTCAGTCAGGATGGCAAGGAGCATTCTTGGCTGTCACCTTGGTAACTGCCTAGCAACCAGATGGGGTTACCCTAGCAACCAAGAAACAAATCACATATCTCTGTACAAGAAAATCACAGAGACTTCCGGGTTGACTTATTTCACTCAGGATGGCAAGGAGCATTGTTGCCTGTCACCTTGGTAACTGCCTAGCAACCAGATGGGGTTACCCTAGCAACCAATAAACAAATCACATATCGCTGCACAAGAAAATCACAGAGACTTCCGGGTTGACTTATTTCACTCAGGAGAGCAAGGAGCATTGTTGGCTGTCACCTTGGTAACTGCCTAGCAACCAGATGGGGTTACCCTAGCAACCAAGTAACAAATCATATATCTCTGAACCAGAAAATTGTAGTGATTCCGTGTTGACTTTTTTCATTTAGGATGGCAAGGAGCATTGTTGGCTTGCCCCTTGGTAACTCCCTAGCAACCAGATGGGGTTACCCTAGCAACCATGTAACAAATCACATATCTCTGTACTAGAAAATCGTAGAGACTTCCGGGTTGACATATTTTACTCAGGATGGCAAGTAGCGTTGGTGGCTGACACCTTAGTAACTGCATATCAACCAGATGGGTTTCCCTAGCAACCATGGAACAACACCTATATCTCTGCACCAGAACATTCTACTGTCATGGGGGTGGCCTCTTTCAACTTTGGGCAGTAGGTGGGACATTGTGGTAAGAAATTTTGCCACGGCAAGCACCACTCACATTTTCTTCAGGAAATGTACATTCTAGTTTTTCTTCTTCTTCTTCTTCTTCCGTACAAAACTTCGGCACCTAACTCGTCCCGCACCTTTTGGCATAGACCCATGAATGAGGTGTCAAATCGTGCGGCTCATTGAGGAGAGGTGTGCTATAACTTTTATAAGCGATCGGGGGTACGGTGTTTGCCCCAGGGGCAAAAAACTGGGCAAAAAATCCCATTGACTTAACATTGAGCCGAACTTTGACGAGTCATAGCTCAGAGCGAGGATTTCACAGAGACGTGTGATTTACAAGATTTGAAGAGGCTGACAGGCTCTGTGAGAACATACCTCACAATGGGGTAAAACTTTTACCCCTGGGGGGCAGGAGCTGCCCAAAGTTGCCCCAATGTAAGTCAATGGAATTTTTTGCAAAATTTTTTGGTCACAGACCTACGAATGAGGCGTCAAATCGTGCGGATTATTTGGGAATGGTGTGCTATGACTTTTATAAGCGATCGGGGGTATGGTATTTGCCCCAGGGGCAAAAAATTGGGCAAAAAATCCCATTGACTTAACATTGCGCCGAACTTTGACGAGTCATAGCTCAGAGCGAGGATTTCACACAGACGTGTGATTTACCACATTTGAAGAGGCTGACAGGCTCTGTGAGAACATACCTCACAATGGGGTAAAAGTTGCACCCCTTGGGGGCAGGAGCTGCCCAAATTTGCCCCAATGTTAAGTCTATGGTAAATTGTGTATTGAACATAACTCTGGATCACAGTGTCTTAGAGATAAGGGGGCGGGCTCATTTTACTCAGATGACCAATCAGTCTCTCAGAATCATTGTGAAGCTATCAAGCCACGCCCTAGCAACCATTTACAGTACCTTAGCAACAAGTCCCATAGACTTCCATTGAAAGAGATCAAAGGGATTTCTCCGGACTGAATTATCATAGAAACACGAGGGTGGTCTCATTTGACTTGGGGCAGTAAAACAGCCAATCATGAATCCCCTCAACACTTCCTAGCCCCTCCCTAGCAACCATTTTCGAGCACCTTAGCAACCAAAATCCAAAGAGAGATATCTTCCTTTCTGAATGTCACAGAAGCATGGGAGTTGGTTTATATCATTCATACTGACAAGCAGCCTTTGGTGATTCATCATTGGCAGCTGCCAAGCCACTCCCTAGCAACAATTTAGAGCACTCTAGCAACCACATTTATTGATTTCAATTACAGTAAGATATCTTCAGATCAGAATGTCCTAGAGACATGATAGTTGCTTTGTTTTCATTGGGTGAGTAACCAGTCTTCAGCTTTCATCATATGAACAACTTAGCCATGCCCTAGCAACCATTTAAAGCACCCTAGCAACAAAACACCATTGACATCCATTCAAAATCACTAAGATGTGTATCTTAGGATCAGAATGTCGTAGAGACTTCCGGGTTGACTTATTTCACTCAGGATGGAAAGTAGACTTGATAAATATCACCCTGGTAACTGCCTAGCAACCAGATGGGTTTACCATAGCAACCAAGTAACAAATCTCATATCTTTGCACTACAAAATCGTAGAGACTTCCGAGTTGACTTATTTCACTCAAGATGGCAAGGAGCATTGTTGGATGTTACTTTGGTAACTGCCTAGCAACCAAATGGGGTTACCCTAGCAACCATGAAACAAATCACATATCTCTGCAAAAGAAAATCACAGAGACTTCCGGGTTGAATTATTTCACTCAGGATGGCAAGGAGCATTGTTTGCTGTCACCTTGGTAACTGCCTAGCAACCAGATGGGGTTACCCTAGCAACCAAGAAACAAATCACATATCTCTGCACAAGAAAATCACAGAGACTTCCAGGTTGACTTATTTCACTCAGGATGGCAAGGAGCATTGTTGCCTGCCACCTTGGTAACTGCCTAGCAACCAGATGGGGTTACCCTAGCAACCAAGAAACAAATCACATATCTCTGTACTGGAAAATCACAGAGAAATCTGGGTTGACTTATTTCACTCAGGATGGCAAGGAACATTGTTGGCTGTCACCTTGGTAACTGCCTAGCGACCAGATGGGGTTACCCTAGCAACCAAGAAACAAATCACATATCTCTGTACTAGAAAATCACAGAGACTTCCAGGTTGACTTATTTCACTCAGGATGGCAAGGAGCATTGTTGCCTGCCACCTTGGTAACTGCCTAGCAACCAGATGGGTTTCCCTAGCAACCATGGAACAACACCAATATCTCTGCACCAGAACATCCTACTGTCATGGGGGTGGCCTCTTTCAACTTTGGGCAGTAGGTGGGACATTGTGGTAAGAAATTTTGCCTCGGCAACCACCACTCACATTTTCTTCAGGAAATGTACATTCTAGTTAGTGGTGCTTGCAAAGCAACACTATTGTAATCTCACATACTTATTTTTCTTCTTCTTCTTCCGTACAAAACTTCGGCACCTAACTCGTCCCGCACCTTTTGGCGTAGACCCATGAATGAGGTGTCATATCGAGCGGCTCATTGAGGAGAGGTGTGCTATGACTTTTCTAAGCGATCGAGTGTACGATGTTCGCACAGCGGATGAAAAAGCGGCCAAAAAAGTCCCATTGACTTTACATTGCGGAATGTTCAGAAATTTAAATCCCAACTGACGTTTTCACACACACAGACAAAAAAGGGCCTGTCAGCCCTGCGTCTCTCCCTCTCTCTCTGTCTCCCTCAGAGGATTTCTTTTATTGAGCATGCAATAAGTAATTACCTAAAATTTTGTACATACATGTGAGTGGACACATTTAATGTGATTTAATGTGGCCTAGCAAGCAGTTATGCAGCATGACATGAGTTTGGGGGTAAGATTTAACCCTGAGGGGTAAAACGGGCACAAATATGCCCCATAGGCATACTATTGCCCATGAAAGCAATTGTTTTTTCCTTAAAGTGAAAATACACAGTATTTTGTTGGATCATATCTCCCAATCAAAATGTTGTAGAAAAGTGGGGGCAGGCTCATTTCACTCAGGCTACCAATCAGTCAGCTTTAACTATCAGCTTGGAAATGAAGTAGCCACACCCTAGCAACCATTTACAACACCCTAGCAACAGCCCCCATACACTTCCATTCAAAATGCCTCAGATGGATATCTTAAGAACACAATATTATAGAAACTTGGGAATTGACTCTTGAGTCAGGATAGTAAGCAGCCAATAAGAATCACTCTGTTCATTGGCTAGCCATGCCCTAGCAACAATTTAGAGCAACCTAGCAACCATATTTATTGATTTCAATTACAGTAAGATATCTTCAGATCAGAATGTCCTAGAGACATGATAGTTGCTTTGTTTTAATTGGGTGAGTAATCAGTCTTCAGCTTTTATCATGTGAACTACTTAGCCACGCCCTAGCAACCATTTAAAGCCCCCTAGCAACGAAGAACCATTGACATCCATTCAAAATCACTAAGATGTGTATCTTAGGATCAGAATGACGTAGAGACTTCCGGGTTGACTTATTTCACTCAGGATGGAAAGTAGACTTCATAAATATCACCCTGGTAACTGCCTAGCAACCAAATGGGGTTACCCTAGCAACCAAGAAACAAATCACATATCTCTTTACAAGAAAATCACAGAGACTTCCGGGTTGACTTATTTCACTCAGGATGGCAAGGAGCATTGTTGGTTGTCACCTTGGCAACTGCCTAGCAACCAGATGGGGTTACCCTAGCAACCAAGAAACAAATCACATATCTCTGCACAAGAAAATCACAGAGACTTCCGGGTTGACTTATTTCACTCAGGATGGCAAGGAGCATTGTTGGCTTGCCCCTTGGTAACTGCCTAGCAACCAGATAGGGTTTCCCTAGCAACCAAGTAACAAATCACATATCTCTGTACTAGAAAATCGTACAGACTTCCGGGTTGACTTATTTCACTCAGGATGGCAAGGAGCATTGTTGGCTGTCACCTTGGTGACTGCCTAGCAACCAGATGGGGTTACCCTAGCAACCAAGAAACAAATCACATATCTCTGCACAAGAAAATCACAGAGACTTCCGGGTTGACTTATTTCACTCAGGATGGCAAGGAGCATTGTTGGCTTGCCCCTTGGTAACTGCCTAGCAACCAGATAGGGTTTCCCTAGCAACCAAGTAACAAATCACATATCTCTGTACTAGAAAATCGTACAGACTTCCGGGTTGACTTATTTCACTCAGGATGGCAATGAGCATTGTTGACTGTCACCTTGGTGACTGCCTAGCAACCAGATGGGGTTACCCTAGCAACCAAGTAACAAATCACATATCTCTGCACAACAAAATCGAAGAGACTTCCGGTTTGACTTTTTCCCCTCGGGATGGCAAGTAGAATTGTTGCCTGTCAAATTGGTATCTGCCTAGCAACCAGATGGGGTTACCCTAGCAACCAAGTAACAAATCCCAAATCTCTGCACCAGAACACCCTACTGTCATGTTGCTGGCCTCTTTCAACTTTGGGCAGTAGGTGGGACATTGAGGTACGAAATTTTGCCACGGCAAGCACCACTCACATTTTCTTCAGGAAATGTACATTCTAGTTATTAGGTTGGCTTGAGAAAGCCAACTTACTGAAATCCTATTTAAACTTATTATTATTATTATTATTATTCTGAGACTAAATTTCTAAATGTAACTCCTCCTAGAGCTTTTAAGCTACATGCACCAAACTCGGCACAGACCTTCAGACTAATCCCGAATAGTGTGCTATATCTTTTCTAACTGATCGGACTTACGGTTTTCCTAAAAATGACGATCAAACTCGGAAAAACTCCCATTGATTAACATTGCGGAATGTTCAGAAATTTAAATCCCAACTGACGTTTTCACACACACAGACGAAAAATGGCCTGTCAGCCCTGCGTCTCTCCTTCTCTCTCTCCCTCAGAGGATTTCTTTTATCAAGCAGCCAATAAGTAATGACCTAAAATCTTCATAGCCACAGTATAGTAGCTTCCAGGTTGACTTGATTCACTCAGTGTGGAAAGGATGCTTGATAAGTATCACCCTGGTAACTGCATAGCAACCAGACAGGGTTACCCTAGCAACCAAATAACAAATCACATATTTCTGCACCAGAAAATCATACAGACATCCTGTTTCACTTATTTCACTCAGGATGGAAAGTAGCCTTGATATGTATCACTCTAGTAACTGCCTAGCAACCAGATGGGGTTACCCTAGCAACCAAGTAACAAATCACATATCTCTGCACCAGAAAATCGTAGTGACTTCCTGTTTCACTTATTTCACTCAAGATGGAAAGTAGCCTTGATATGTATCACTCTGGTAACTGCCTAGCAACCAGATGTGATTACCCTAGCAACCAAGTAACAAATCACATATCTCTGCAACAGAAAATCAGAGAGACTTCCGGGTTGACTTATTTCACTCAGGATGGAAAGTAGCCTTGATATGTATCACTCTGGTAACTGCCTAGCAACCAGATGTGATTACCCTAGCAACCAAGTAACAAATCACATATCTCTGCAACAGAAAATCAAAGAGACTTCCGGGTTGACTTATTTCACTCAGGATGGAAAGCAGCCTTGATATGTATCACTCTGGTAATTGCCTAGCAACCAGATGTGATTACCCTAGCAACCAAGTAACAAATCACATATCTCTGCAACAGAAAATCATAGAGACTTCCGGGTTGACTTTATTCACTCAGGATGGAAAGTAGCCTTGATATGTATCACTCTGGTAACTGCCTAGCAACCAGACGGGGTTACCCTAGCAACCAAGTAACAAATCAAATATCTCTGCACCAGAAAATCGTAGAGACTACCTGTTTCACTTATTTCACTCAGGATGGAAAGTAGCCTTGATATGTATCACTCTGGTAACTGCATAGCAACCAGACAGGGTTACCTTAGCAACCAAGTAACAAATCACATATCTTTGAACCAGAACATCGTAGAGACTTAGGGGTTGACATATTTCACACAGGATTGCAAGGAGCCTATGAGTATCACTTTGGTAACTGCCTAGCAACCAGATGTGTTTACCCTAGCAACCAAGTAACAAATCACATATCTCTGCACCAGAAAATCATAGAGACTTCCTGTTTCACTTATTTCACTCAGGATGGAAAGTAGCCTTGATATGTATCCCTCTGGTAACTGCCTAGCAACCAGATGCGGTTACCCTAGCAACCAAGTAACAAATCGCATATCTTTGAACCAGAACATCGTAGAGACTTAGGGGTTAACATATTTCACACAGGATTGCAAGGTGCCTTATGAGTATCACCTTGGTAACTGCCTAGCAACCAGATGGGGTTACCCTAGGAACCAACTAACAAATCACATATCTCTGCACCAGAAAATCGTAGAGAATTCCGGGTTGACATAATTTATTCAGGATGGAAAGGAGGCTTGATAAGTATCACTCTGGTAACTGCCTAGCAATGACAAGGGCTTACCCTAGCAACCAAGTAACAAATCACATAACTCTGCACCAGAAAATCGTAGAGACTTCCTGTTTCACTTATTTTACTCAAGATGGAAAGTAGACTTGATATATATCACTCTGGTAACTGCCTATCAACCAGATATGGTTACCCTAGCAACCAAGTAACAAATCACATATCTATGCAACAGAAAATCATAGAGACTTCCGGGTTGACTTTATTCACTCAGAATGAAAAGGAGGCTTGATAAGGATCACCCTGGAAAATGCCTAGCAACCAGATTGGGTTACCCTAGCAACCAAGTAAAAAATGATATATCTATCTGTCTATCTATCTATCTATCTATCTATCTATCTTTCTGATGGTCAATATCTATCTATCTATCTATCTATCTATCTATCTGAGGGTCAATATCTATCTATCTATCTATCTAACTATCTGCGGGTCAATAACTATCTATCTATCTATCTGTGGGTCATACTCTATCTATCTATATCTCAGGGTCAATGACTATCTATCTATCTATCTATCTATCTATCTATCTGAGGGTCAATATCTATCTATCTATCTATCTATCTAACTATCTGCGGGTCAATAACTATCTATCTATCTATCTATTTGTGGTTCATACTCTATCTATCTATATCTCAGGGTCAATGACTATCAATCTATCTTTCTATCTTTCTATCTATCTATCTATCTATCTGAGGGTCAATATCTATCTATCTATCTGAGGATCAATATCTATCTATCTATCTATCTATCTATCTAATGGTCAATATCTATCTATCTATCTATCTATCTATCTATCTATCTATCTATCTATCTGATGGTCAATAACTATCTATCTATCTATCTATCTATCTGATGGTCAATAACTATCTATCTATCTATCTATCTATCTGAGGGTCAATATCTATCTATCTATCTATCTATCTATCTATCTATCTAATCTATTTGATAGACTGAATGGTTTTATAATCTCTAAACTTTGAACTTTGAAAACTACTACTTATAATTATATCAAACTAGAAACCGTAAATCTTCAAACTTTTACAACTACTTCAAACTTTATGCTAGGCTTTCTCAAGCCAACCTAAAGTTTGTACTCAAACTTTTTAATCTAGTTATTATTATTATTCTTCTGAGACTAAATTTCTAAATGTAACTCCTCCTAGAGCTTTTAAGCTACATGCACCAAACTCGGCACAGACCTTCAGACTAATCCCGAATAGTGTGCTATATCTTTTCTAACAGATCGGACTTACGGTTTTCCTAAAAATGACGATCAAAACTCGGAAAAACTCCCATTGATTAACATTGCGGAATGTTCAGAAATTTAAATCCCAACTGACGTTTTCACACACACAGACGAAAAAGGGCCTGTCAGCCCTGCGTCTCTCCCTCTCTCTCTCCCTCAGAGGATTTCTTTTATCAAGCAGCCAATAAGTAATGACCTAAAATCTTCATAGCCACAGTATAGTAGCTTCCAGGTTGACTTGATTCACTCAGTATGGAAAGGAGGCTTGATAAGTATCACCCTGGTAACTGCATAGCAACCAGACAGGGTTACCCTAGCAACCAAATAACAAATCACATATTTCTGCACCAGAAAATCATACAGACATCCTGTTTCACTTATTTCACTCAGGATGGAAAGTAGCCTTGATATGTATCACTCTGGTAACTGCCTAGCAACCAGATGGGGTTACCCTAGCAACCAAGTAACAAATCACATATCTCTGCAACAGAAAATCAAAGAGACTTCCGGGTTGACTTATTTCACTCAGGATGGAAAGCAGCCTTGATATGTATCACTCTGGTAACTGCCTAGCAACCAGATGTGATTACCCTAGCAACCAAGTAACAAATCACATATCTCTGCAACAGAAAATCATAGAGACTTCCGGGTTGACTTAATTCACTCAGGATGGAAAGTAGCCTTGATATGTATCACTCTGGTAACTGCCTAGCAACCAGACGGGGTTACCCTAGCAACCAAGTAACAAATCACATATCTCTGCACCAGAAAATCGTAGAGACTACCTGTTTCACTTATTTCACTCAGGATGGAAAGTAGCCTTGATATGTATCACTCTGGTAACTGCATAGCAACCAGACAGGGTTACCTTAGCAACCAAGTAACAAATCACATATCTTTGAACCAGAACATCGTAGACACTTAGGGGTTGACATATTTCACACAGGATTGCAAGGAGCCTTATGAGTATCACTTTGGTAACTGCCTAGCAACCAGATGTGTTTACCCTAGCAACCAAGTAACAAATCACATATCTCTGCACCAGAAAATCATAGAGACTTCCTGTTTCACTTATTTCACTCAGGATGGAAAGTAGCCTTGATATGTATCCCTCTGGTAACTGCCTAGCAACCAGATGCGATTACCCTAGCAACCAAGTAACAAATCACATATCTTTGAACCAGAACATCGTAGAGACTTAGGGGTTAACATATTTCACACAGGATTGCAAGGAGCCTTGATATGTATCACTCTGGTAACTGCCTAGCAACCAGACGGGGTTACCCTAGCAACCAAGTAACAAATCACATATATCTGCACCAGAAAATCATAGAGACTTCCTGTTTCACTTATTTCACTCAGGATGGAAAGTAGCCTTGATATGTATCACTCTGGTAACCGCCTAGCAACCAGATGTGATTACCCTAGCAACCAAGTAACAAATCACATATCTCTGCATCAGAAAATCATAGAGACTTCCGGGTTGACTTGATTCACTCAGGATGGAAAGTAGCCTTGATATGTATCACTCTGGTAACTGCCTAGCAACCAGACGGGGTTACCCTAGCAACCAAGTAACAAATCACATATATCTGCACCAGTATATCGTAGAGACTACCTGTTTCACTTATTTCACTCAGGATGGAAAGTAGCCTTGATATGTATCACTCTGGTAACGTCATAGCAACCAGACAGGGTTACCTTAGCAACCAAGTAACAAATCACATATCTTTGAACCAGAACATCGTAGAGACTTAGGGGTTGACATATTTCACACAGGATTGCAAGGAGCCTTATGAGTATCACTTTGGTAACTGCCTAGTAACCAGATGTGTTTACCCTAGCAACCAAGTAACAAGTCACATATCTCTGCACCAGAAAATCATAGAGACATCCTGTTTCACTTATTTCACTCAAGATGGAAAGTAGCCTTGATATATATCACTCTGGTAACTGCCTATCAACCAGATATGGTTACCCTAGCAACCAAGTAACAAATCACATATCTATGCAACAGAAAATCATAGAGACTTCCGGGTTGACTTTATTCACTCAGAATGAAAAGGAGGCTTGATAAGGATCACCCTGGAAACTGCCTAGCAACCAGATTGGGTTACCCTAGCAACCAAGTAAAAAATGATATATCTATCTATCTGATGGTCAATATCTATCTATCTATCTATCTGAGGGTCAATATCTATCTATCTATCTAACTATCTGCGGGTCAATAACTATCTATCTATCTATCTGTGGGTCATACTCTATCTATCTATATCTCAGGGTCAATGACTATCTGTCTATCTATATATCTGACGGTCAATATCTATCTATCTAAGGGTCAATGACTATCTATCTATCTATCTATCTATCTGAGGGTCAATATCTATCTATCTATCTATCTAGCTATCTGCGGGTCAATAACTATCTATCTATCTATCTACCTATCTGTGGTTCATACTCTATCTATCTATATCTCAGGGTCAATGACTATCTATCTATCTATATATCTGACGGTCAATATCTATCTATCTATCTAAGGGTCAATGACTATCAATCTATCTTTCTATCTTTCTATCTATCTATCTATCTGAGGGTCAATATCTATCTATTTATCTGAGGATCAATATCTATCTATCTATCTGTCTATCTATCTAATGGTCAATATCTGTCTATCTATCTAATGGTCAATATCTATCTATCTATCTATCTATCTATCTATCTATCTATCTATCTATCTATCTATCTATCTATCTATCTATCTATCTATCTATCTATCTATCTATCTATCTATCTATCTATCTATCTATCTATCTATCTATCTATCTATCTATCTATCTATCTATCTATCTATCTATCTATCTATCTATCTATCTATCTATCTATCTATCTATCTATCTATCTATCTATCTATCTATCTATCTATCTATCTATCTATCTATCTATCTATCTATCTATCTATCTATCTATCTATCTATCTATCTATCTTATTTGATAGACTGAATGGTTTTATAATCTCTAAACTTTGAACTTTGAAAACTACTACTTATAATTACATCAAACTAGAAACCGTAAATCTTCAAACTTTTACAACTACTTCAAACTTTATGCTAGGCTTTCTCAAGCCAACCTAAAGTTTGTACTCAAACTTTTTAATCTAGTATTATTATTAGGTTGGCTTAACAGACTAAAAAACAGACTAAAATTATCAAGACTAACTCCTCCTAGAGCTTTTAAGCTACATGCACCAAACTCGGCACAGACCTTCAGACTAATCCCGAATAGTGTGCTATATCTTTTCTAACTGATTGGACTTACAGTTTTCTCACATCAGATGATTGAAAACTGGAAAAATCCCATTCACTTACATTGACGGAATGTTCAGATGAGCCAACACCAACTGTCAAAATTCAAATATGAGCCACCAACAGAAGGCATAAACATGCTTTAGGCTGCTTTTCTATCAAATCTCTATTTCTATCTGTCTCTTAAAGTGATGAGGGCCACTCTGATCAATCTTTATTTCTAACAAATTCTTTCAAACTTTATTTAAATCACTGTTTTTACAATATTGCTATGTCAATACAATGTTTATATCTCTCTCTCTCTATCTATTTCTTTCTATTCATCCTTTTTCCTCATATCTGTCTGTCTATCTGTCTGTCTGTCTGTCTGTCTGTCACTCTGTCCATCATTTAGTGCAACCTAGCAACCAGAACCCATTGACTGCCATTCAAAATTGCTTAGATGGATATCACCTGATACAAATGTCCTACAGACATGGAAGTTGGCTTGTTTGAATTGGGTGAGCAGTCAGTCTATAAGTATCACCATGGAAACTACTAAGCCACGCCCTAGCAACTATTTAGATCACCCTAGCAACCAAATCCCTTTGACTTCCATTCAAAATCACTAAGATGGGTATCTCAGGATCAGAATGTCATGGAGACTTCCGGGTTGACTTATTTCACTCAGGATGGCAAGGAGTCATTTGAGTATCACCTTAGTACCTGCCAAACAACCAGATGGGGTTACCCTAGCAACCAAGTAACAAATACCATATCTTTGCACCAGAACATTGTAGAGACTTCCGGGTTGAATTATTTCACTCAGGATGGCAAGGTGTCTTTTGAGTATCACCTTGCTATCTGCCTAGCAACCAAGTAACAAATCATATATTTCTGCTCCAGAAAATAGTAGAGGCTTCTGGGTTGAATTAATTCACTCAGGATGGAAAGGAGGCTTGAAAAGTATTACCATGGTAACTGCCTAGCAACCAGATGGGGTTACCTTAGCAACAAAGTAACAAATAGCATATCTCTTCACCAGAAAATCGTAGAGACTTCCAGGTTGACTTCTTTCACTCAGGAAGGCAAGGAGTCTTTTGAGTATCACCTTGGTAACTGCCTAGCAACCAGATGGGGTTATCCTAGCAACCAAGTAACAAATCATATATTTCTGCTCCAGAAAATAGTAGAGGCTTCTGGGTTGAATTAATTCACTCAGGATGGAAAGGAGGCTTGAAAAGTATTACCCTGGTAACTGCCTAGCAACCAGATGGGGTTACCGTAGCAACCAAGTAACAAATAACATATCTCTGCACCTGAACATCGTAGAGACTTCTGGGATTACTTATTTCACTCAGGACATCAAACTAAAAACCTTCAATCTTCAAACTTTTACAACTACTTCAAACTTTCATGCTAGGCTTTCTCAAGCCAACCTAAAGTTTGTTCTCAAACTTTTTAATCTAGTTAGGTTGGCTTGAGAAAGCCAACTTACTGAAATCCTATTTAAACTTATTATTAGGTTGGCTTGAGAAAGCCAACTTACTGAAATCCTATTTAAACTTATTAGTGGTGCTTGCAAAGCAACACTATTGTAATCTCACATACTTATTTTTCTTCTTCTTCTTCTTCTTCTTCTTCTTCTTCCGTACAAAACTTCGGCACCTAACTCGTCCCGCACCTTTTGGCGTAGACCCATGAATGAGGTGTCAAATCGTGCGGCTCATTGAGGAGAGGTGTGCTATGACTTTTATAAGCGATCGGGGGTACGGTGTTTGCCCCAGGGGCAAAAAACTGGGCAAAAAATCCCATTGACTTAACATTGAGCCGAACTTTGACGAGTCATAGCTCAGAGCTAGGATTTCGCAGAGACGTGTCATTTATGAGATTTGAAGAGGCTGACAGACTCTGTGAGAACATACCTCACAATGGGGTAAAACTTTTACCCCTGGGGGGCAGGAGCTGCCCAAAGTTGCCCCAATGTAAGTCAATGGAATTTTTTGCAAAATTTTTTGGTCACAGACCCACAAATGAGGCGTCAAATCGTGCGGATTATTTGGGAATGGTGTCCTATGACTTTTATAATCGATCGGGGGTACGGTGATTGCCCCAGGGGCAAAAAATTGGGCAAAAAATCCCATTGACTTAACATTGCGCCGAACTTTGACGAGTCATAGCTCAGATCGAGGATTTCACAGAGACGTGTGATTAACCACATTTGAAGAGGCTGACAGGCTCTGTGAGAACATACCTCACAATGGGGTAAAAGTTGCACCCCTGGGGGGCATGAGCTGCCCAAAGTTGCCCCAATGTTAAGTCTATGGTAGATTTTGTATTGAACATAACTCTGGATCACAGTGTCTTAGAGACAAGGGGGCGGGCTCATTTTACTCAGATGACCAATCAGTCTCTCAGGATCATTGTGAAGCTATCAAGCCACGCCCTAGCAACCATTTAGAGCACCTTAGCAACAACTCCCATAGACTTCCATTGAAAGAGATCAAAGGGATATCTCCGGACTGAATTATCATAGAAACACGAGGGTGGTCTCGTTTGACTTGGGGCAGTAAAACAGCCAATCATGAATCCCCTCAACACTTCCTAGCCCCTCCCTAGCAACCATTTTCGAGCACCTTAGCAACCAAAATCCAAAGAGAGATATCTTCCATTCTGAATGTCACAGAGGCATGGGAGTTGGTTTGTATCATTCATACTGACAAGCAGCCATTGGATATTCATCATTGGCAGCTGCCAAGCCACTCCCTAGCAACAATTTGGAGCACCCTAGCAACCACATTTATTGATTTCAATTGAAGTAAGATATCTTCAGATCAGAATGTCCTAGAGACATGATAGTTGCTTTGTTTTAATTGGGTGAGTAATCAGTCTTCATCTTTCATCATGTGAACTACTTAGCCACGCCCTAGCAACCATTTAAAGCACCCTAGCAACAAAACACCATTGACATCCATTCAATATCACTAAGATGTGTATCTTAGGATCAGAATGTCGTAGAGACTTCCGGGTTGACTTATTTCACTCAGGATGGAAAGTAGACTTGATAAATATCACCCTGGTAACTGCCTAGCAACCAAATGGGGTTACCCTAGCAACCAATAAACAAATCACATATCTCTGCACAAGAAAATCACAGAGACTTCCGGGTTGACTTATTTCACTCAGGATGGCACGGAGCATTGTTTGCTGTCACCTTGGTAACTGCCTAGCAACCAGATGGGGTTACCCTAGCAACCAAGAAATAAATCACATATCTCTGCACAAGAAAATCACAGAGACTTCCGGGTTGACTTATTTCACTCAGGATGGCAAGGAGCATTGTTGCCTGTCACCTTGGTAACTGCCTAGCAACCAGATGGGGTTACCCTAGCAACCAAGAAACAAATCACACATCTCTGCACAAGAAAATCACAGAGACTACCGGGTTGACTTATTTCACTCAGGATGGCAAGGAGCATTGTTGGCTGTCACCTTGGTAACTGCCTAGCAACCAGATGGGGTTACCCTAGCAACCAATTAACAAATCACGTATCTCTGAACCAGAAAATCGTAGAGATTCCAGGTTGACTTATTTCAGTCAGGATGGCAAGGAGCATTCTTGGCTGTCACCTTGGTAACTGCCTAGCAACCAGATGGGGTTACCCTAGCAACCAAGAAACAAATCACATATCTCTGTACTAGAAAATCACAGAGACTTCCGGGTTGACTTATTTCAGTCAGGATGGCAAGGAGCATTGTTGCCTGTCACCTTGGTAACTGCCTAGTAACCAGATGGGGTTACCCTAGCAACCAATAAACAAATCACATATCGCTGCACAAGAAAATCACAGAGACTTCCGGGTTGACTTATTTCACTCAGGAGAGCAAGGAGCATTGTTGGCTGTCACCTTGGTAACTGCCTAGCAACCAGATGGGGTTACCCTAGCAACCAAGAAACAAATCACATATCTCTGTACTACAAAATCGTAGAGACTTCCGGATTGACTTATTTTACTCAGGATGGTAAGTAGCATTGGTGGCTGTCACCTTAGTAACTGCATATCAACCAGATGGGTTTCCCTAGCAACCATGGAACAACACCAATATCTCTGCACCAGAACATCCTACTGTCATGGGGGTGGCCTCTTTCAACTTTGGGCAGTAGGTGGGACATTGTGGTAAGAAATTTTGCCACGGCAAGCACCACTCACATTTTCTTCAGGAAATGTACATTCTAGTTAGTGGTGCTTGCAAAGCAACACTATTGTAATCTCACATACTTATTTTTCTTCTTCTTCTTCTTCTTCTTCCGTACAAAACTTCGGCACCTAACTTGTCCCGCACCTTTTGGCGTAGACCCATGAATGAGGTGTCAAATCGTGCGGCTCATTGAGGAGAGGTGTGCTATGACTTTTATAAGCGATCGGGGGTACGATGTTCGCACAGCGGATGAAAAAGCGGCCAAAAATGTCCCATTGACTTTACATTGCGGAATGTTCAGAAATTTAAATCCCAACTGACATTTTCACACACACAGACAAAAAAGGGCCTGTCAGCCCTGCGTGTCTCTCTCTCTCTCCCTCAGAGGATTTCTTTTATCAAGCAGCCAATAAAAATCTTCATAGCCACAACATAAAACATGCTAAAAATGTGCTAGCATCATGCTAACATATGCTGGCATCGCCTAGCGAAGTGCTAAAACATGCTAAAAACATGCTAGCAACATGTTAAAACATATTAGTATTGCATAGCGAAGTGCTAAAACATGCTAAAAACATGCTAGCAACATGCTAAAACATATTAGTATTGCATAGCGAAGTGCTAAAACATGCTAAAAACGTGCTAGCAACATGCTAAAACATACTAGTATCGCATAGCGAAGTGCTAAAACGTGCTAGCATCATGCTAACACATGCTGGTATCGCCTAGCAAAGTGCTAAAACATGCTAAAAACGTGCTAGCATCATGCTAACATATGCCGGCATCGTCTAGCGAAGTGCTAAAACATGCTAAAAACATGCTAGCAACATGCTAAAACATATTAGAATTGCATAGCGAAGTGCTAAAACATTTTAAAAACATGCTAGCAACATGCTAAAACATACTAGTATCGCATAGCGAAGTACTAAAACATGCTAAAAATATGCTAGCATCATGCTAACATATGCTGGCTTCGGCTAGCGAAGTACTAAAACATGTTAAAAATGTGCTAGCATCATGCTAACACATGCTGGCATCGCATAGATAAGTGCTAAAACATGCTAAAAACGTGCTAGCAACATGCTAACACATACTAGTATCGCATAGTGAAGTACTAAAACATGCTAAAAATGTGCTAGCATCATGCTAACACATGTTGGCATCGCCTAGCGAAGTGTTTAAACATGCTAAAGCGTGCTAGCATTATGCTAATACATGTTAGCATTGCCTAGGGAATTGTTAAAACATGCTAAAAATGTGCTAGCATCATGCTAACACATGTTAGCATTGCCGAGGGCATTGCTAAAACATGTTAAAAATGTGCTAGCATCATGCTAACACATGTTAGCATCGCCAAACGAAGTGCTAAAACATGCTAAAAACGTGCTAGTATCATGCTAACACATGCTAGCTTTTGCCTAGCAAAGTGCTAAAACATTTAAAAATGTGCTACCATCATGAAAAACACATGTTAGCAACATTCTATGACCTTTATTTTAGTGCTTAGAAACAAGTTAGAAAATTTTATTTGATGAGTTTTGCCACGGCAAGCACCACTCACATTTTCTTCAGGAAATGTACATTCTAGTTAGTGGTGCTTGCAAAGCAACACTATTGTAATCTCACATACTTATTTTTCTTCTTCTTCTTCTTCTTCTTCTTCCGTACAAAACTTCGGCACCTAACTCGTCCCGCACCTTTTGGCGTAGACCCATGAATGAGGTGTCAAATCGTGCGGCTCATTGAGGAGAGGTGTGCTATGACTTTTATAAGCGATCGGGGGTACGGTGTTTGCCCCAGGGGCAAAAAATTGGGCAAAAAAATCCCATTGACTTAACATTGAGCCAAACTTTGACGAGTTATAGCTCAGAGCGAGGATTTCACAGAGACATGTGATTTACCACATTTGAAGAGGCTGACAGGCTCTCTGAGAACATACCTCACAATGGGGTAAAAGTTTTACCCCTGGGGGGCAGTAGCTGCCCAAAGTTGCCCCAATGTAAGTCAATGGAATTTTTGAAAAATTTTTTGGTCGCAGACCCACAAATAAGGCGTCAAATCGTGCGGATTATTTGGGAATGGTGTGCTTTGACTTCTATAAGTGATCGGGGGCACGGTATTTGCCCCAGGGGCAAAAAATTGTGCAAAACATCCCATTGACTTAACATTGAGCCAAATTTGACAAGTCATAGCTCAGAGCATGTATTTCACAGACACGTGTGATTTGCCACATTTGAAGAGGCTGACAGGCTCTGTGAGAACATACCTCACAATGGGGTAAAAGTTGCACCCCTTGGGGGCAGGAGCTGCCCAAATTTGCCCCAATGTTAAGTCTATGGTACATTTTGTATTGAACATAACTCTGGATCACAGTGTCTTAGAGACAAAGGGGCGGGCTCATTTTACTCAGACGACCAATCAGTCTCTCAGGATCATTGTGAAGCTATCAAGCCACGCCCTAGCAACCATTTACAGCACCTTAGCAACAAGTCCCATAGACTTCCATTGAAAGAGATCAAAGGGATTTCTCCAGACTGAATTATCATAGAAACACGAGGGTGGTCTCGTTTGACTTGGGGCAGTAAAACAGCCAATCATGAATCCCCTCAACACTTCCTAGCCCCTCCCTAGCAACCATTTTCAAGCACCTTAGCAACCAAAATACAAAGAGAGATATCTTCCATTCTTAATGTCACAGAGGCATGGGAGTTGGTTTATATCATTCATACTGACAAGCAGCCTTTGGAGATTCATCATTGGCAGCTGCCAAGCCACTCCCTAGCAACAATTTAGAGCACCCTAGCAACCACATTTACTGATTTCAATTACAGTAAGATATCTTCAGATCAGAATGTCCTAGAGACATGATAGTTGCTTTGTTTTAATTGGGTGAGTAATCAGTCTTCAGCTTTCATCATGTGAACTACTTAGCCACGCCCTAGCAACCATTTAACGCACCCTAGCAACAAAGAACCATTGACATCCATTCAAAATCACTAAGATGTGTATCTTAGGATCAGAATGACGTAGAGACTTCCGGGTTGACTTATTTCACTCAGGATGGCAAGGAGCATTGTTCCCTGTCACCTTGATAACTGCCTAGCAACCAGATGGGGTTACCCTAGCAACCAAGAAACAAATCAAATATCTCTGCACAAGAAAATCACAGAGACTTCCGGGTTGACTTATTTCACTCAGGATGGCAAGGAGCATTGTTGGCTGTCACCTTGGTAACTGCCTAGCAACCAGATGGGGTTACCCTAGTAACCAAGTAACAAATCACATATCTTTCAACCAGAACATCGTAGAGACATAGGGGTTGAAATATTTCTCAAAGGATTGCAAGGGGCCTTATGAGTATCACGTAGGTAACTGCCTAGCAACCAGATGGGGTTACCCTAGCAACCAAGAAACAAATCACATATCTCTGCACAAGAAAATCACAGAGACTTCCGGGTTGACTTATTTTACTCAGGATGGCAAGGAGCATTGTTGCCTGTCACCTAGGTAACTGCCTAGCAACCAGATGGGCTTACCCTAGCAACCAAGAAACAAATCACATATCTCTGCACAAGAAAATCACAGAGACTTCCGGGTTGACTTATTTCACTCAGGATGGCAAGGAGCATTGTTGGCTGTCACCTTGGTAACTGCCTAGCAACCAGATGGGGTTACCCTAGCAACCAAGAAACAAATCACATATCTCTGCACAAGAAAATCACAGAGACTTCCGGGTTGACTTATTTCACTCAGGATGGAATGTAGACTTGATAAATATCACCCTGGTAACTGCCTAGCAACCAGATGGGGTTATCCTAGCAACCAAGTAACAAATCACATATCTATGTACTAGAAAATCACAGAGACTTCCGGGTTGACTTATTTCACTCAGGATGGCAAGGAGCATTATTGGCTGTCACCTTGGTAACTGCCTAGCAACCAGATGGGGTTACCCTAGCAACCAAGAAACAAATCACATATCTCTGCACAAGAAAATCACAGAGACTTCCGGGTTGACTTATTTCACTCAGGATGATAAGGTGCATTGTTGCCTGTCACCTTGGTAACTGCCTAGCAACCAGATGGGTTTCCCTAGCAACCATGGAACAACACCAATATCTCTGCACCAGAACATCCTACTGTCATGGGGGTGGCCTCTTTCAACTTTGGGCAGTAGGTGGGACATTGTGGTAAGAAATTTTGCCACGGCAAGCACCACTCACATTTTCTTCAGGAAATGTACATTCTAGTTTTTCTTCTTCTTCTTCTTCCGTACAAAACTTCGGCACCTAACTCGTCCCGCACCTTTTGGCGTAGACCCATGAATGAGGTGTCAAATCGTGCGGCTCATTGAGGAGAGGTGTGCTATGACTTTTATAAGCGATCGGGGGTATGGTGTTTGCCCCAGGGGCAAAAAATTGGGCAAAAAATCCCATTGACTTAACATTGCGCCGAACTTTGACGAGTCATAGCTCAAAGCGAGGATTTCGCAGAGACATGTGATTTACCACATTTGAAGAGGCTGACAGGCTCTGTGAGAACATACCTCACAATGGGGTAAAAGTTGCACCCCTGGGGGGCAGGAGCTGCCCAAAGTTGCCCCAATGTAAGTCAATGGAATTTTTTTCAAAATTTTTTGGTCGAAAACCCACAAATGAGGCGTCAAATCGTGCGGATTATTTGGGAATGGTGTCCTATGACTTTTATAATCGATCGGGGGTACGGTGATTGCCCCAGGGGCAAAAAATTGGGCAAAAAATCCCATTGACTTAACATTGCGCCGAACTTTGACGAGTCATAGCTCAGATCGAGGATTTCACAGAGACGTGTGATTAACCAGATTTGAAGAGGCTGACAGGCTCTGTGAGAACATACCTCACAATGGGGTAAAAGTTGCACCCCTGGGGGGCATGAGCTGCCCAAAGTTGCCCCAATGTTAAGTCTATGGTAGATTTTGTATTGAACATAACTCTGGATCACAGTGTCTTAGAGACAAGGGGGCGGGCTCATTTTACTCAGATGACCAATCAGTCTCTCAGGATCATTGTGAAGCTATCAAGCCACGCCCTAGCAACCATTTAGAGCACCTTAGCAACAACTCCCATAGACTTCCATTGAAAGAGATCAAAGGGATATCTCCGGACTGAATTATCATAGAAACACGAGGGTGGTCTCGTTTGACTTGGGGCAGTAAAACAGCCAATCATGAATCCCCTCAACACTTCCTAGCCCCTCCCTAGCAACCATTTTCGAGCACCTTAGCAACCAAAATCCAAAGAGAGATATCTTCCATTCTGAATGTCACAGAGGCATGGGAGTTGGTTTGTATCATTCATACTGACAAGCAGCCATTGGATATTCATCATTGGCAGCTGCCAAGCCACTCCCTAGCAACAATTTGGAGCACCCTAGCAACCACATTTATTGATTTCAATTGAAGTAAGATATCTTCAGATCAGAATGTCCTAGAGACATGATAGTTGCTTTGTTTTAATTGGGTGAGTAATCAGTCTTCATCTTTCATCATGTGAACTACTTAGCCACGCCCTAGCAACCAATAAAAGCACCCTAGCAACAAAGAACCATTGACATCCATTCAAAATCACTAAGATGTCTATCTTAGGATCAGAATGACGTAGAGACTTCAGGGTTGACTTATTTTACTTAGGATGGAAAGTAGACTTGATAAATATCACCCTGGTAACTGCCTAGCAACCAAATGGGATTACCCTAGCAACCAAGAAACAAATCACATATCTCTGCACAAGAAAATCACAGAGACTTCTGGTTTGACTTATTTCACCCAGGATGGCAAGGAGCATTGTTGCCTGTCACCTTGGTAACTGCCTAGCAACCAGATGGGGTTTCCCTAGCAACCAAGAAACAAATCACATATCTCTGCACAAGAAAATCACAGAGACTTCCGGGTTGACTTATTTCACTCAGGATGGCAAGGAGCATTGTTGGCTGTCACCTTGGTAACTGCCTAGCAACCAGATGGGGTTACCCTAGCAACCAAGAAACAAATCACCTATCTCTGCACAAGAAAATCACAGAGACTTCCGGGTTGACTTATTTCACTCAGGATGGAATGTAGTCTTGATAAATATCACCCTGGTAACTGCCTAGCAACCAGATGGGGTTATCCTAGCAACCAAGTAACAAATCACATATCTATGTACTAGAAAATCACAGAGACTTCCGGGTTGACTTATTTCACTCAGGATGGCAAGGAGCATTGTTGGCTGTCACCTTGGTAACTGCCTAGCAACCAGATGGGGTTACCCTAGCAACCAATAAACAAATCACATATCTCTGCACAAGAACATCACAGAGACTTCCGGGTTGACTTATTTCACTCAGGATGATAAGGTGCATTGTTGCCTGTCACCTTGGTAACTGCCTAGCAACAAGATGGGGTTAACCTAGCAACCAAGAAACAAATCACATATCTCTGCACAAGAAAATCACAGAGACTTCCGGGTTGACTTATTTCACTCAGGATGGCAAGGAGCATTGTTGGCTGTCACCTTGGTAACTGCCTAGCAACCAGATGGGGTTACCCTAGCAACCATGGAACAACACCAATATCTCTGCACCAGAACATACTACTGTCATGGGGGTAGCGTCTTTCAACTTTGGGCAGTAGGTGGGATATTGTGGTAAGAAATTTTGCCACGGCAAGCACCACTCACATTTTCTTCAGGAAATGTACATTCTAGTTATTATTATTCTTCTGAGACTAAATTTCTAAATGTAACTCCTCCTAGAGCTTTTAAGCTACATGCACCAAACTCGGCACAGACCTTCAGACTAATCCCGAATAGTGTGCTATATCTTTTCTAACTGATCGGACTTACGGTTTTCCTAAAAATGACGATCAAAACTCGGAAAAAATCCCATTGATTAACATTGCGGAATGTTCAGAAATTTAAATCCCAACTGACGTTTTCACACACACAGACGAAAAAGGGCCTGTCAGCCCTGCGTCTCTCCTTCTCTCTCTCCCTCAGAGGATTTCTTTTATCAAGCAGCCAATAAGTAATGACCTAAAATCTTCATAGCCACAGTATAGTAGCTTCCAGGTTGACTTGATTCACTCAGTATGGAAAGGAGGCTTGATAAGTATCACCCTGGTAACCGCATAGCAACCAGACAGGGTTACCCTAGCAACCAAATAACAAATCACATATTTCTGCACCAGAAAATCATACAGACATCCTGTTTCACTTATTTCACTCAGGATGGAAAGTAGCCTTGATATGTATCACTCTGGTAACTGCCTAGCAACCAGATGGGGTTACCCTAGCAACCAAGTAACAAATCACATATCTCTGCACCAGAAAATCATACAGACTTCCTGTTTCACTTATTTCACTCAGGATGGAAAGTAGCCTTGATATGTATTACTCTGGTAACTGCCTAGCAACCAGATGGGGTTACCCTAGCAACCAAGTAACAAATCACATATTTCTGCACCAGAAAATCGTAGTGACTTCCTGTTTCACTTATTTCACTCAAGATGGAAAGTAGCCTTGATATGTATCACTCTGGTAACTGCCTAGCAACCAGATGTGATTACCCTAGCAACCAAGTAACAAATCACATATCTCTGCAACAGAAAATCAGAGAGACTTCCGGGTTGACTTATTTCACTCAGGATGGAAAGTAGCCTTGATATGTATCACTCTGGTAACTGCCTAGCAACCAGATGTGATTACCCTAGCAACCAAGTAACAAATCACATATCTCTGCAACAGAAAATCAAAGAGACTTCCGGGTTGACTTATTTCACTCAGGATGGAAAGCAGCCTTGATATGTATCACTCTGGTAACTGCCTAGCAACCAGATGTGATTACCCTAGCAACCAAGTAACAAATCACATATCTCTGCAACAGAAAATCATAGAGACTTCCGGGTTGACTTTATTCACTCAGGATGGAAAGTAGCCTTGATATGTATCACTCTGGTAACTGCCTAGCAACCAGACGGGGTTACCCTAGCAACCAAGTAACAAATCACATATCTCTGCAACAGAAAATCGTAGAGACTACCTGTTTCACTTATTTCACTCAGGATGGAAAGTAGCCTTGATATGTATCACTCTGGTAACTGCCTAGCAACCAGATGTGATTACCCTAGCAACCAAGTAACAAATCACATATCTCTGCAACAGAAAATCAGAGAGACTTCCGGGTTGACTTATTTCACTCAGGATGGAAAGTAGCCTTGATATGTATCACTCTGGTAACTGCCTAGCAACCAGATGTGATTACCCTAGCAACCAAGTAACAAATCACATATCTCTGCAACAGAAAATCATAGAGACTTCCGGGTTGACTTTATTCACTCAGGATGGAAAGTAGCCTTGATATGTATCACTCTGGTAACTGCCTAGTAACCAGACGGGGTTACCCTAGCAACCAAGTAACAAATCACATATATCTGCACCAGTATATCGTAGAGACTACCTGTTTCACTTATTTCACTCAGGATGGAAAGTAGCCTTGATATGTATCATTCTGGTAACTGCATAGCAACCAGACAGGGTTACCTTAGCAACCAAGTAACAAATCACATATCTTTGAACCAGAACATCGTAGAGACTTAGGGGTTGACATATTTCACACAGGATTGCAAGGAGCCTTATGAGTATCACTTTGGTAACTGCCTAGCAACCAGATGTGTTTACCCTAGCAACCAAGTAACAAGTCACATATCTCTGCACCAGGAAATCATAGAGACTTCCTGTTTCACTTATTTCACTCAGGATGGAAAGTAGCCTTGATATGTATCCCTCTGGTAACTGCCTAGCAACCAGATGCGGTTACCCTAGCAACCAAGTAACAAATAACATATCTTTGAACCAGAACATCGTAGAGACTTAGGGGTTGACATATTTCACACAGGATTGCAAGGAGCCTTATGAGTATCACCTTAGTAACTGCCTAGCAACCAGATGGGGTTACCCTAGCAACCAACTAACAAATCACATATCTCTGCACCAGAAAATCGTAGAGAATTCCGGGTTGACATAATTTATTCAGGATGGAAAGGAGGCTTGATAAGTATCACTCTGGTAACTGCCTATCAATCAGATATGGTTACCCTAGCAACCAAGTAACAAATCACATATCTATGCAACAGAAAATCATAGAGACTTCCGGGTTGACTTTATTCACTCAGAATGAAAAGGAGGCTTGATAAGGATCACCCTGGAAACTGCCTAGCAACCAGATTGGGTTACCCTAGCAACCAAGTAAAAAATGATATATCTATCTGTCTATCTATCTATCTATCTATCTTTCTGATGGTCAATATCTATCTATCTATCTATCTATCTATCTATCTATCTATCTGAGGGTCAATATCTATCTATCTATCTATCTAACTATCTGCGGGTCAATAACTATCTATCTATCTATCTGTGGGTCATACTCTATCTATCTATATCTCAGGGTCAATGACTATCTGTCTATCTATATATCTGACGGTCAATATCTATCTATCTATCTAAGAGTCAATGACTATCTATCTATCTATCTATCTATCTATCTGAGGGTCAATATCTATCTATCTATCTATCTAACTATCTGCGGGTCAATAACTATCTATCTATCTATCTGTGGGTCATACTCTATCTATCTATATCTCAGGGTCAATGACTATCTATCTATCTATATATCTGACGTTCAATATCTATCTATCTATCTATCTAAGGGTCAATGACTATCAATCTATCTTTCTATCTTTCTATCTATCTATTTATCTATCTGAGGGTCAATATCTATCTATCTATCTGAGGATCAATATCTATCTATCTATCTATCTATCTAATGGTCAATATCTATCTATCTATCTATCTGATGGTCAATAATTATCTATCTATCTGAGGGTCAATATCTATCTATCTATCTATCTATCTATCTATGGGTCATACTCTATCTATCTATCTATCTATCTATCTATCTGAGGGTCAATATCTATCTATCTATCTATCTATCTATCTATCTATCTATCTATCTATCTATCTATCTATCTATCTATCTATCTATCTATCTATCTATCTATCTATCTATCTATCTATCTATCTATCTATCTATCTATCTATCTATCTATCTATCTATCTATCTATCTATCTATCTAATCTATTTGATAGACTGAATGGTTTTATAATCTCTAAACTTTGAACTTTGAAAACTACTACTTATAATTACATCAAACTAGAAACCGTAAATCTTCAAACTTTTACAACTACTTCAAACTTTATGCTAGGCTTTCTCAAGCCAACCTAAAGTTTGTACTCAAACTTTTCAATCTAGTTAGGTTGGCTTGAGAAAGCCAACTTACTGAAATCCTATTTAAACTTATTAGTGGTGCTTGCAAAGCAACACTATTGTAATCTCACATACTTATTTTTCTTCTTCTTCTTCTTCTTCTTCCGTACAAAACTTCGGCACCTAACTCGTCCCGCACCTTTTGGCGTAGACCCATGAATGAGGTGTCAAATCGTGCGGCTCATTGAGGAGAGGTGTGCTATGACTTTTATAAGCGATCGGGGGTACGGTGTTTGCCCCAGGGGCAAAAAATTGGGCAAAAAATCCCATTGACTTAACATTCCGCCGAACTTTGACGAGTCATAGCTCAGATCGAGGATTTCACAGAGACGTGTGATTAACCAGATTTGAAGAGGCTGACAGGCTCTGTGAGAACATACCTCACAATGGGGTAAAAGTTGCACCCCTGGGGGGCATGAGCTGCCCAAAGTTGCCCCAATGTTAAGTCTATGGTAGATTTTGTATTGAACATAACTCTGGATCACAGTGTCTTAGAGACAAGGGGGCGGGCTCATTTTACTCAGATGACCAGTCAGTCTCTCAGGATCATTGTGAAGCTATCAAGCCACGCCCTAGCAACCATTTAGAGCACCTTAGCAACAACTCCCATAGACTTCCATTGAAAGAGATCAAAGGGATATCTCCGGACTGAATTATCATAGAAACACGAGGGTGGTCTCGTTTGACTTGGGGCAGTAAAACAGCCAATCATGAATCCCCTCAACACTTCCTAGCCCCTCCCTAGCAACCATTTTCGAGCACCTTAGCAACCAAAATCCAAAGAGAGATATCTTCCATTCTGAATGTCACAGAGGCATGGGAGTTGGTTTGTATCATTCATACTGACAAGCAGCCATGGGATATTCATCATTGGCAGCTGCCAAGCCACTCCCTAGCAACAATTTGGAGCACCCTAGCAACCACATTTATTGATTTCAATTGAAGTAAGATATCTTCAGATCAGAATGTCCTAGAGACATGATAGTTGCTTTGTTTTAATTGGGTGAGTAATCAGTCTTCATCTTTCATCATGTGAACTACTTAGCCACGCCCTAGCAACCATTTAAAGCACCCTAGCAACAAAACACCATTGACATCCATTCAATATCACTAAGATGTGTATCTTAGGATCAGAATGTCGTAGAGACTTCCGGGTTGACTTATTTCACTCAGGATGGAAAGTAGACTTGATAAATATCACCCTGGTAACTGCCTAGCAACCAAATGGGGTTACCCTAGCAACCAATAAACAAATCACATATCTCTGCACAAGAAAATCACAGAGACTTCCGGGTTGACTTATTTCACTCAGGATGGCACGGAGCATTGTTTGCTGTCACCTTGGTAACTGCCTAGCAACCAGATGGGGTTACCCTAGCAACCAAGAAATAAATCACATATCTCTGCACAAGAAAATCACAGAGACTTCCGGGTTGACTTATTTCACTCAGGATGGCAAGGAGCATTGTTGCCTGTCACCTTGGTAACTGCCTAGCAACCAGATGGGGTTACCCTAGCAACCAAGAAACAAATCACACATCTCTGCACAAGAAAATCACAGAGACTACCGGGTTGACTTATTTCACTCAGGATGGCAAGGAGCATTGTTGGCTGTCACCTTGGTAACTGCCTAGCAACCAGATGGGGTTACCCTAGCAACCAATTAACAAATCACGTATCTCTGAACCAGAAAATCGTAGAGATTCCAGGTTGACTTATTTCAGTCAGGATGGCAAGGAGCATTCTTGGCTGTCACCTTGGTAACTGCCTAGCAACCAGATGGGGTTACCCTAGCAACCAAGAAACAAATCACATATCTCTGTACTAGAAAATCACAGAGACTTCCGGGTTGACTTATTTCAGTCAGGATGGCAAGGAGCATTGTTGCCTGTCACCTTGGTAACTGCCTAGTAACCAGATGGGGTTACCCTAGCAACCAATAAACAAATCACATATCGCTGCACAAGAAAATCACAGAGACTTCCGGGTTGACTTATTTCACTCAGGAGAGCAAGGAGCATTGTTGGCTGTCACCTTGGTAACTGCCTAGCAACCAGATGGGGTTACCCTAGCAACCAAGAAACAAATCACATATCTCTGTACTACAAAATCGTAGAGACTTCCGGATTGACTTATTTTACTCAGGATGGTAAGTAGCATTGGTGGCTGTCACCTTAGTAACTGCATATCAACCAGATGGGTTTCCCTAGCAATCATGGAACAACACCAATATCTCTGCACCAGAACATCCTACTGTCATGGGGGTGGCCTCTTTCAACTTTGGGCAGTAGGTGGGACATTGTGGTAAGAAATTTTGCCACGGCAAGCACCACTCACATTTTCTTCAGGAAATGTACATTCTAGTTAGTGGTGCTTGCCATAGGCAAAGCATCACTATTGTTCTCTTGCATACTTATTATTATTATAATTATTATTATTTTTCCACACAAAGTTTGGCGCGCTACTCCTCCTGCAGCTTTTGTCACAGACCCCTGAGTGAGGCATCAAATCGTGCGGCTCATTGAGGAGAGGTGTGCTATATCTTTTCTAAGCGATCGGGTGTACGATGTTCGAACAGCGGACGAAAAAGCGGCCAAAAAAATCCCATTGACTTTACATTGCGGAATGTTCAGAAATTTAAATCCCAACTGACTTTTTCACACACACAGACAAAAAAGGGCCTGTCAGCCCTGCGTCTCTCTCTCTCTCTCCCTCAGAGGATTTCTTTTATCAAGCAGTCAATAAAAATCTTCATAGCCACACCCTAAAACATGCTAAAAATGTGCTAGCAACATGCTAACACATGTTGGCATCACCTAGCGAAGTGCTAAAACATGCTAAAAACGTGCTAGCAACATGCTAACACATGTTGGCATCACCTAGCGAAGTGCTAAAACATGCTAAAAACGTGCTAAAAACATGCTAACACATGATAGTATTGCCTAGCGAAGTGTTAAAAAATGCTAAAAACGTGCTAGCATCATGCTAACACATGCTGGCATTGCCTAGCAAAGTGTTAAAACATGTTAAAACGTGCTAGCATTATGCTAATGCATGTTAGCATTGCTTAGGGGATTGCTAAAACATGTTAAAAACGTGCTAGCATCATGCTAACACATGTTAGCATCGCCTAGCGAAGTGCTAAAACATGCTAAAAACGTGCTAGTATCATGCTAACACATGCTGGCATTGCCTAGCAAAATGTTAAAACATGTTAAAACGTGCTAGCATTATGCTAATGCATGTTAGCATTGCTTAGGGGATTGCTAAAACATGTTAAAAACGTGCTAGCATCATGCTAACACATGTTAGCATCGCCTAGTGAAGTGCTAAAACATGCTAAAAACGTGCTAGTATTATGCTAATGCATGTTAGCATTGGTTAGGGGATTGCTACAACATGTTAAAAATGTGCTAGCATCATGCTAAAACATGTTAGCATCGCCTAGCGAAGTGCTAAAACATGCTAAAAACATGCTAGCATCATGCTAACACATGCTGGCATCGCCTAGCGAAGTGCTAAAACATGTTAAAAACTTGCTTGCATCATGCTAACACATGTTAGCATCGCCTAGCAAAGTGCTAAAACATGCTAGAAACGTGCTAGTATCATGCTAACACATGCTAGCTTCACCTAGCAAAGTGCTAAAACATGTTAAAACGTGCTAGCATTATGCTAATGCATGTTAGCATTGCTTAGGGGATTGCTAAAACATGTTAAAAACGTGCTAGCATCATGCTAACATACGTTAGCATCGCCTAGCAAAGTGCTAAAACATGTTAGAAACGTGCTAGTATCATGCTAACACATGCTAGCTTCACCTAGCAAAGTGCTAAAACATGTTAAAACGTGCTATCATTATGCTAATGCATGTTAGCGTTGCTTAGGGGATTGCTAAAACATGTTAAAAAGATGCTAGCATCATGCTAACACATGTTAGCATTGCCAAAGGAAGTGTTAAAACATGCTAAAAATGTGCTAGTATCATGCTAACACATGCTAGCTTCACCTAGCAAAGTACTAAAACATTCTAAAAACGTGCTACCATCATGAAAAACACATGTTAGCAACATTCTATGACCTTTATTTTAGTGCTTAGAAACAAGTTTGAAAATGCTACTTGACGAGTTTTGCCACGGCAAGCACCACTCACATTTTCTTCAGGAAATGTACATTCTAGTTATTATTATTATTCTTCTGAGACTAAATTTCTAAATGTAACTCCTCCTAGAGCTTTTAAGCTACATGCACCAAACTCGGCACAGACCTTCAGACTAATCCCGAATAGTGTGCTATATCTTTTCTAACTGATCGGACTTACGGTTTTCCTAAAAATGACGATCAAAACTCGGAAAAAATCCCATTGATTAACATTGCGGTATGTTCAGAAATTTAAATCCCAACTGACGTTTTCACACACACAGACGAAAAAGGGCCTGTCAGCCCTGCGTCTCTCCTTCTCTCTCTCCCTCAGAGGATTTCTTTTATCAAGCAGCCAATAAGTAATGACCTAAAATCTTCATAGCCACAGTATAGTAGCTTCCAGGTTGACTTGATTCACTCAGTATGGAAAGGAGGCTTGATAAGTATCACCCTGGTAACTGCATAGCAACCAGACAGGGTTACCCTAGCAACCAAATAACAAATCACATATTTCTGCACCAGAAAATCATACAGACATCCTGTTTCACTTATTTCACTCAGGATGGAAAGTAGCCTTGATATGTATCACTCTGGTAACTGCCTAGCAACCAGATGGGGTTACCCTAGCAACCAAGTAACAAATCACATATCTCTGCACCAGAAAATCATACAGACTTCCTGTTTCACTTATTTCACTCAGGATGGAAAGTAGCCTTGATATGTATCACTCTGGTAACTGCCTAGCAACCAGATGGGGTTACCCTAGCAACCAAGTAACAAATCACATATTTCTGCACCAGAAAATCGTAGTGACTTCCTGTTTCACTTATTTCACTCAAGATGGAAAGTAGCCTTGATATGTATCACTCTGGTAACTGCCTAGCAACCAGATGTGATTACCCTAGCAACCAAGTAACAAATCACATATCTCTGCAACAGAAAATCAGAGAGACTTCCGGGTTGACTTATTTCACTCAGGATGGAAAGTAGCCTTGATATGTATCACTCTGGTAACTGCCTAGCAACCAGACGGGGTTACCCTAGCAACCAAGTAACAAATCACATATCTCTGCAACAGAAAATCGTAGAGACTACCTGTTTCACTTATTTCACTCAGGATGGAAAGTAGCCTTGATATGTATCACTCTGGTAACTGCCTAGCAACCAGATGTGATTACCCTAGCAACCAAGTAACAAATCACATATCTCTGCAACAGAAAATCAGAGAGACTTCCGGGTTGACTTATTTCACTCAGGATGGAAAGTAGCCTTGATATGTATCACTCTGGTAACTGCCTAGCAACCAGATGTGATTACCCTAGCAACCAAGTAACAAATCACATATCTCTGCAACAGAAAATCATAGAGACTTCCGGGTTGACTTTATTCACTCAGGATGGAAAGTAGCCTTGATATGTATCACTCTGGTAACTGCCTAGTAACCAGACGGGGTTACCCTAGCAACCAAGTAACAAATCACATATATCTGCACCAGTATATCGTAGAGACTACCTGTTTCACTTATTTCACACAGGATTGCAAGGAGCCTTATGAGTATCACTTTGGTAACTGCCTAGCAACCAGATGTGTTTACCCTAGCAACCAAGTAACAAGTCACATATCTCTGCACCAGGAAATCATAGAGACTTCCTGTTTCACTTATTTCACTCAGGATGGAAAGTAGCCTTGATATGTATCCCTCTGGTAACTGCCTAGCAACCAGATGCGGTTACCCTAGCAACCAACTAACAAATCACATATCTCTGCACCAGAAAATCGTAGAGAATTCCGGGTTGACATAATTTATTCAGGATGGAAAGGAGGCTTGATAAGTATCACTCTGGTAACTGCCTAGCAATGACAAGGGCTTACCCTAGCAACCAAATAACAAATCACATAACTCTGCACCAGAAAATCGTAGAGACTTCCTGTTTCACTTATTTTACTCAAGATGGAAAGTAGACTTGATATATATCACTCTGGTAACTGCCTATCAACCAGATATGGTTACCCTAGCAACCAAGTAACAAATCACATATCTATGCAACAGAAAATCATAGAGACTTCCGGGTTGACTTTATTCACTCAGAATGAAAAGGAGGCTTGATAAGGATCACCCTGGAAACTGCCTAGCAACCAGATTGGGTTACCCTAGCAACCAAGTAAAAAATGATATATCTATCTGTCTATCTATCTATCTATCTATCTATCTTTCTGATGGTCAATATCTATCTATCTATCTATCTATCTATCTATCTATCTATCTATCTATCTATCTGAGGGTCAATATCTATCTATCTATCTATCTAACTATCTGCGGGTCAATAACTATCTATCTATCTATCTGTGGGTCATACTCTATCTATCTATATCTCAGGGTCAATGACTATCTGTCTATCTATATATCTGACGGTCAATATCTATCTATCTATCTAAGAGTCAATGACTATCTATCTATCTATCTATCTATCTATCTGAGGGTCAATATCTATCTATCTATCTATCTATCTAACTATCTGCGGGTCAATAACTATCTATCTATCTATCTATCTGTGGTTCATACTCTATCTATCTATATCTCAGGTTCAATGACTATCTATCTATCTATATATCTGACGTTCAATATCTATCTATCTATCTATCTAATGGTCAATGACTATCAATCTATCTTTCTATCTTTCTATCTATCTATCTATCTATCTGAGGGTCAATATCTATCTATCTATCTGAGGGTCAATATCTATCTATCTATCTATCTAATGGTCAATATCTATCTATCTATCTATCTATCTGATGGTCAATAACTATCTATCTATCTGAGGGTCAATATCTATCTATCTATCTATCTATCTATCTATCTATGGGTCATACTCTATCTATCTATCTATCTATCTATCTATCTATCTATCTATCTATCTATCTGAGGGTCAATATCTATCTATCTATCTATCTATCTATCTATCTATCTATCTATCTATCTATCTATCTATCTATCTATCTATCTATCTATCTATCTATCTATCTATCTATCTATCTATCTATCTATCTATCTATCTATCTATCTATCTATCTATCTAATCTATTTGATAGACTGAATGGTTTTATAATCTCTAAACTTTGAACTTTGAAAACTACTACTTATAATTACATCAAACTAGAAACCGTAAATCTTCAAACTTTTACAACTACTTCAAACTTTATGCTAGGCTTTCTCAAGCCAACCTAAAGTTTGTACTCAAACTTTTCAATCTAGTTAGTGGTGCTTGCAAAGCAACACTATTGTAATCTCACATACTTATTAGTGGTGCTTGCAAAGCAACACTATTGTAATCTCACATACTTATTTTTCTTCTTCTTCTTCTTCCGTACAAAACTTCGGCACCTAACTCGTCCCGCACCTTTTGGCGTAGACCCATGAATGAGGTGTCAAATCGTGCGGCTCATTGAGGAAAGGTGTGCTATGACTTTTATAAGCGATCGGGGGTACGGTGTTTGCCCCAGGGGCAAAAAATTGGGCAAAAAATCCCATTGACTTAACATTGCGCCGAACTTTGACGAGTCATAGCTCAAAGAGAGAATTTCGCAGAGACATGTGATTTACCACATTTGAAGAGGCTGACAGGCTCTGTGAGAACATACCTCACAATGGGGTAAAAGTTGCACCCCTGGGGGGCAGGAGCTGCCCAAAGTTGCCCCAATGTAAGTCAATGGAATTTTTTTCAAAATTTTTTGATCGAAAACCCACAAATGAGGCGTCAAATCGTGCGGATTATTTGGGAATGGTGTCCTATGACTTTTATAATCGATCGGGGGTACGGTGATTGCCCCAGGGGCAAAAAATTGGGCAAAAAATCCCATTGACTTAACATTGCGCCGAACTTTGACGAGTCATAGCTCAGATCGAGGATTTCACAGAGACGTGTGATTAACCAGATTTGAAGAGGCTGACAGGCTCTGTGAGAACATACATCACAATGGGGTAAAAGTTGCACCCCTGGGGGGCATGAGCTGCCCAAAGTTGCCCCAATGTTAAGTCTATGGTAGATTTTGTATTGAACATAACTCTGGATCACAGTGTCTTAGAGACAAGGGGGCGGGCTCATTTTACTCAGATGACCAGTCAGTCTCTCAGGATCATTGTGAAGCTATCAAGCCACGCCCTAGCAACCATTTAGAGCACCTTAGCAACAACTCCCATAGACTTCCATTGAAAGAGATCAAAGGGATATCTCCGGACTGAATTATCATAGAAACACGAGGGTGGTCTCGTTTGACTTGGGGCAGTAAAACAGCCAATCATGAATCCCCTCAACACTTCCTAGCCCCTCCCTAGCAACCATTTTCGAGCACCTTAGCAACCAAAATCCAAAGAGAGATATCTTCCATTCTGAATGTCACAGAGGCATGGGAGTTGGTTTGTATCATTCATACTGACAAGCAGCCATGGGATATTCATCATTGGCAGCTGCCAAGCCACTCCCTAGCAACAATTTGGAGCACCCTAGCAACCACATTTATTGATTTCAATTGAAGTAAGATATCTTCAGATCAGAATGTCCTAGAGACATGATAGTTGCTTTGTTTTAATTGGGTGAGTAATCAGTCTTCATCTTTCATCATGTGAACTACTTAGCCACGCCCTAGCAACCATTTAAAGCACCCTAGCAACAAAACACCATTGACATCCATTCAATATCACTAAGATGTGTATCTTAGGATCAGAATGTCGTAGAGACTTCCGGGTTGACTTATTTCACTCAGGATGGAAAGTAGACTTGATAAATATCACCCTGGTAACTGCCTAGCAACCAAATGTGGTTACCCTAGCAACCAATAAACAAATCACATATCTCTGCACAAGAAAATCACAGAGACTTCCGGGTTGACTTATTTCACTCAGGATGGCACGGAGCATTGTTTGCTGTCACCTTGGTAACTGCCTAGCAACCAGATGGGGTTACCCTAGCAACCAAGAAATAAATCACATATCTCTGCACAAGAAAATCACAGAGACTTCCGGGTTGACTTATTTCACTCAGGATGGCAAGGAGCATTGTTGCCTGTCACCTTGGTAACTGCCTAGCAACCAGATGGGGTTACTCTAGCAACCAAGAAACAAATCACACATCTCTGCACAAGAAAATCACAGAGACTACCGGGTTGACTTATTTCACTCAGGATGGCAAGGAGCATTGTTGGCTGTCACCTTGGTAACTGCCTAGCAACCAGATGGGGTTACCCTAGCAACCAATTAACAAATCACGTATCTCTGAACCAGAAAATCGTAGAGATTCCAGGTTGACTTATTTCAGTCAGGATGGCAAGGAGCATTCTTGGCTGTCACCTTGGTAACTGCCTAGCAACCAGATGGGGTTACCCTAGCAACCAAGAAACAAATCACATATCTCTGTACTAGAAAATCACAGAGACTACCGGGTTGACTTATTTCACTCAGGATGGCAAGGAGCATTGTTGGCTGTCACCTTGGTAACTGCCTAGCAACCAGATGGGGTTACCCTAGCAACCAATTAACAAATCACGTATCTCTGAACCAGAAAATCGTAGAGATTCCAGGTTGACTTATTTCAGTCAGGATGGCAAGGAGCATTCTTGGCTGTCACCTTGGTAACTGCCTAGCAACCAGATGGGGTTACCCTAGCAACCAAGAAACAAATCACATATCTCTGTACTAGAAAATCACAGAGACTTCCGGGTTGACTTATTTCAGTCAGGATGGCAAGGAGCATTGTTGCCTGTCACCTTGGTAACTGCCTAGTAACCAGATGGGGTTACCCTAGCAACCAATAAACAAATCACATATCGCTGCACAAGAAAATCACAGAGACTTCCGGGTTGACTTATTTCACTCAGGAGAGCAAGGAGCATTGTTGGCTGTCACCTTGGTAACTGCCTAGCAACCAGATGGGGTTACCCTAGCAACCAAGAAACAAATCACATATCTCTGTACTACAAAATCGTAGAGACTTCCGGATTGACTTATTTTACTCAGGATGGTAAGTAGCATTGGTGGCTGTCACCTTAGTAACTGCATATCAACCAGATGGGTTTCCCTAGCAACCATGGAACAACACCAATATCTCTGCACCAGAACATCCTACTGTCATGGGGGTGGCCTCTTTAAACTTTGGGCAGTAGGTGGGACATTGTGGTAAGAAATTTTGCCACGGCAAGCACCACTCACATTTTCTTCAGGAAATGTACATTCTAGTTTTTCTTCTTCTTCTTCTTCTTCTTCTTCTTCCGTACAAAACTTCGGCGCCTAACTCGTCCCGCAGCTTTTGGCGTAGACATATGAATGAGGTGTCAAATCATCCGGCTCATTGAGGAGAGGTGTGCTATGACTTTTATAAGCGATCGGGGGTACGGTGTTTGCCCCAGGGGCAAAAAATTGGGCAAAAAATCCCATTGACTTAACATTGAGCCGAACTTTGACGAGTCATAGCTCAGAGCGAGGATTTTGCAGAGACATGTGATTTACCACATTTGAAGAGGCTGACAGGCTCTGTGAGAACATACCTCACAATGGGGTAAAAGTTGAACCCCTTGGGGGCAGGAGCTGCCCAAAGTTGCCCCAATGTAAGTCAATGGAATTTTTTGAAAAATTTTTTGCTTCCAGACCCACAAATGAGGCGTCAAATCGTGCGGATTATTTGGGAATGGTGTGCTATGACTTCTATAAGTGATCGGGGGTACGGTATTTGCCCCAGGGGCAAAAAATTGTGCAAAAAATCCCATTGACTTAACATTGCGCCAAACTTTGACAAGTCATAGCTCAGAGCAAGGATTTCAAAACATGTGTGATTTACCACATTTGAAGAGGCTGACAGGCTCTGTGAGAACATACCTCACAATGGGGTAAAAGTTGAACCCCTTGGGGGCAGGAGCTGCCCAAATTTGCCCCAATGTTAAGTCTATGGTAGATTTTGTATTGAACATAACTCTGGATCACAGTGTCTTAGAGACAAGGGGGCGGGCTCATTTTACTCAGACGACCAATCAGTCTCTCAGGATCATTGTGAAGCTATCAAGCCACACCCTAGCAACCATTTACAGTACCTTAGCAACAAGTCCCATAGACTTCCATTGAAAGAGATCAAAGGGATTTCTCTGGACTAAATTATCATAGAAACACAAGGGTGGTCTCGTTTGACTTGGGGCAGTAAAACAGCCAATCATGAATCCCCTCAACACTTCCTAGCCCCTCCCTAGCAACCATTTTCGAGCACCTTAGCAACCAAAATCCAAAGAGAGATATCTTCCATTCTGAATGTCACAGAAGCATGGGAGTTGGTTTATATCATTCATACTGACAAGCAGCCTTTGGAGATTCATCATTGGCAGCTGCCAAGCCACTCCCTAGCAACAATTTAGAGCACCCTAGCAACCACATTTATTGATTTCAATTACAGTAAGATATCTTCACATCAGAATGTCCTAAAGACATGATAGTTGCTTTGTTTTCATTGGGTGAGTAATCAGTCTTCAGCTTTCATCATGTGAACTACTTAGCCACATCCTAGCAACCATTTAAAGCACCCTAGCAACAAACAACCATTTACATCCATTCAAAATCACTAAGATGTGTATCTTAGGATCAGAATGACGTAGAGACTTCCGGGTTGACTTATTTCACTCAGGATGGCAAGGAGCATTGTTGTCTGTCACCTTGGTAACTGCCTAGCAACCAGATGGGGTTACCCTAGCAACCAAGAAACAAATCACATATCTCTGCTCAAGAAAATCACAGAGACTTCTGGATTGACTTATTTCACTCAGGATGGCAAGGAGCATTGTTGCCTGTCACCTTGGTAACTTCCTAGCAACCAGATGGGGTTACCATAGCAACCAAGAAACAAATCGCATATGTCTGCACAAGAAAATCACAGAGACTTCCAGGTTGACTTATTTCACTCAGGATGGCAAGGAGCATTGTTGCCTGTCACCTTGGTAACTGCCTAGCAACCAGATGGGGTTACCCTAGCAACCAAGAAACAAATCACATATCTCTGCACAAGAAAATCACAGAGAATTCCGTGTTCACTTATTTCATTCAGGATGGCAAGGAGCATTGTTGGCTTGCCCCTTGGTTACTGCTTAGCAACCAGATGGGGTTACCCTAGCAATCAAGTAACAAATCACATATCTCTGTACTAGAAAATCGTAGAGACTTCCGGGTTGACTTATTTTACTCAGGATGGCAAGTAGCGTTGGTGGCTGTCACCTTAATAACTGCATATCAACCAGATGGGTTTCCCTAGCAACCACGGAACAACACCTATATCTCTGCACCAGAACATCCTACTGTCATGGGGGTGGCCTCTTTCAACTTTGGGCAGTAGGTGGGACATTGTGGTAAGAAATTTTGCCACGGCAAGCACCACTCACATTTTCTTCAGGAAATGTACTTTTTCTTCTTCTTCTTCTTCTTCTTCTTCTTCTTCCGTACAAAACTTCGGCGCGTAACTCGTCCCGCACCTTTTGGCGTAGACCCATGAATGAGGTGTCAAATCGTGCGGCTCATTGAGGAGAGGTGTGCTATGACTTTTATAAGCGATCGGGGGTACGGTGTTTGCCCCAGGGGCAAAAAATTGGGCAAAAAATCCCATTGACTTAACATTGAGCTGAACTTTGACGAGTCATAGCTCAGAGCGAGGATTTCGCAGAGACATGTGATTTACCACATTTGAAGAGGCTGACAGGCTCTGTGAGAACATACCTCACAATGGGGTAAAACTTTTACCCCTGGGGGGCAGGAGCTGCCCAAAGTTGCCCCAATGTAAGTCAATGGAATTTTTGGCAAAATTTTTTGGTCACAGACCCACAAATGAGGCATCAAATCGTGCGGATTATTTGGGAATGGTGTGCTATGACTTTTATAAGTGATCGGGGGTACGGTATTTGCCCCAGGGGCAAAAAATTGGGCAAAAAATCCCATTGACTTAACATTGCGCCGAACTTTGACGAGTCATAGCTCAGAGCAAGGATTTCACAGAGACGTGTGATTTACCACATTTGAAGAGGCTTACAGGCTCTGTGAGAACATACCTCACAATGGGGTAAAAGTTGCACCCCTTGGGGGCAGGAGCTGCCCAAATTTGCCCCAATGTTAAGTCTATGGTAGATTTTGTATTGAACATAACTCTGGATCACAGTGTCTTAGAGACAAGGGGGCAGGCTCATTTTACTCAGACGACCAATCAGTCTCTCAGGATCATTGTGAAGCTATCAAGCCACGCCCTAGCAACCATTTACAGTACCTTAGCAACAAGTCCCATAGACTTCCATTGAAAGAGATCAAAGGGATTTTTCTGGACTGAATTACCATAGAAACACAAGGGTGGTCTCGTTTGACTTGGGCCAGTAAAACAGCCAATCATGAATCCCCTCAACACTTCCTAGCCCCTCCCTAGCAACCATTTTCGAGCACCTTAGCAACCAATATCCAAAGAGAGATATCTTCCATTCTGAATGTCACAGAGGCATGGGAGTTGGTTTATATCATTCATACTGACAAGCAGCCTTTGGAGATTCATCATTGGCAGCTGCCAAGCCACTCCCTAGCAACAATTTAGAGCACCCTAGCAACCACATTTATTGATTTCAATTACAGTAAGATATCTTCAGATCAGAATGTCCTAGAGACATGATAGTTACTTTGTTTTAATTGGGTGAGTAATCAGTCTTCAGCTTTCATCATGTGAACTACTTAGCCACGCCCTAGCAACCATTTAAAGCACCCTAGCAACAAAGAACCATTGACATCCATTCAAAATCACTAAGATGTGTATCTTGGGATCAGAATGACGTAGAGACTTCCGGGTTGACTTATTTCACTCAGGATGGCAAGGAGCATTGTTCCCTGTCACCTTGATAACTGCCTAGCAACCAGATGGGGTTACCCTAGCAACCAAGTAACAAATCAAATATCTTTGAACCAGAACATCGTAGAGACATAGGGGTTGAAATATTTCTCACAGGATTGCAAGGGGCCTTATGAGTATCACGTAGGTAACTGCCTAGCAACCAGATGGGGTTACCCTAGCAACCAAGAAAGAAATCGCATATCTCTGCACAAGAAAATCACAGAGACTTCTGGGTTGACTTATTTCACTCAGGATGGCAAGGAGCATTGTTGGCTGTCACCTTGGTAACTGCCTAGCAACCAAATGGGGTTACCCTAGCAACCAAGAAACAAATCATATATCTCTGCACAAGAAAATCACAGAGACTTGCAGGTTGACTTATTTCACTCAGGATGGCAAGGAACATTGTTGGCTGTCACCTTGGTAACTGCCTAGCGACCAGATGGGGTTACACTAGCAACCAAGAAACAAATCACATATCTCTGTACTAGAAAATCACAGAGACTTCTGGGTTGACTTATTTCACTCAGGATGGCAAGGAGCATTGTTGGCTGTCACCTTGGTAACTGCCTAGCAACCAGATGGGGTTACCCTAGCAACCAAGAAACAAATCACATATCTCTGCACAAGAAAATCACAGAGATTTCCGGGTTGACTTATTTCACTCAGGATGGCAAGGAGCATTGTTGGCTTGCCCCTTGTTAACTGCCTAGCAACCAGATGGGGTTACCCTAGCAACCAAGTAACAAATCACATATCTCTCTACTAGAAAATCGTAAAGACTTCCGGGTTGACTTATTTTACTCAGGATGGCAAGTAGCATTGGTGGCTGTCACCTTAGTAACTGCATATCAACCAGATGGGTTTTCCTAGCAACCATGGAACAACACCAATATCTTTGCACCAGAACATCCTACTGTCATGGGGGTGGCCTCTTTCAACTTTGGGCAGTAGGTGGGACATTATGGTAAGAAATTTTGCCACGGCAAGCACCACTCACATTTTCTTCAGGAAATGTACATTCTAGTTATTATTATTCTTCTGAGACTAAATTTCTAAATGTAACTCCTCCTAGAGCTTTTAAGCTACATGCACCAAACTCGGCACAGACCTTCAGACTAATCCCGAATAGTGTGCTATATCTTTTCTAACTGATCGGACTTACGGTTTTCCTAAAAATGACGATCAAAACTCGGAAAAACGCCCATTGATTAACATTGCGGAATGTTCAGAAATTTAAATCCCAACTGACGTTTTCACACACACAGACAAAAAAGGGCCTGTCAGCCCTGCGTCTCTCCCTCTCTCTCTCCCTCAGAGGATTTCTTTTATCAAGCAGCCAATAAGTAATGACCTAAAATCTTCATAGCCACAGTATAGTAGCTTCCAGGTTGACTTGATTCACTCAGTATGGAAAGGAGGCTTGATAAGTATCACCCTGGTAACTGCCTAGCAACCAGATTGGGTTACCCTAGCAACCAAGTAAAAAATGATATATCTATCTGTCTATCTATCTATCTTTCTGATGGTCAATATCTATCTATCTATCTGCGGGTCAATATCTATCTATCTATCTATCTATCTATCTATCTATCTATCTATCTATCTATCTATCTATCTATCTATCTATCTATCTATCTATCTATCTATCTATCTATCTATCTATCTATCTATCTATCTATCTATCTATCTATCTGAAAAGTTTTATAATCTCTAAACTTTGAAAACTACTACTTATAATTACATCAAACTAGAAACCGTAAATCTTCAAACTTTTACAACTACTTCAAACTTTATGCTAGGCTTTCTCAAGCCAACCTAAAGTTTGTACTCAAACTTTTTAATCTAGTTTTCTATTCTTATTCTGTGATCTACATCTAGAACAGGGGTGTTCATTACATCAATCGTGATAGCAAGAGCACCACTGGCTGATTGAGGTTTTCAAATGGTGAGTCGAGCCCCTGGGGAGGTGCAGCGAGAGGGAAAAAATACATAACGGTTTACGTCTGTACACACATCTCTCCTGCTAGCTTGCATGTTAAAGTGCATGTTATTCATATGCGTGTTGCAAAATGGATCACTTTGTAGTGTCTACAATACAGAAGTCTACAGGAGATGAGGCAGATTCTGGGCCAAGCAAAAAACAGGAAGTATGATCACGAATATTGAAAGTTGGGATTTTCGTGGACTGGTCCCGATGATGCGCCGCTGCAACAGTGTGTTATTTGCAAAGAGGTCAAGGCCAAGCTCTAGTCTGGTGATCAAGCCACTGGTATTTTCTGACAGAAAGCTGAAAGAATTGCAAACACAAAAGAGAGTAATCCAGACTTTTGTCACTGTTAATACTAAGGCAACTGAAGCATCATATCATGTTGCTTTACACATAGGACTGAGTTTCCCCACCTCTCTCGAAAGGCTATGAAAGTCCTCACCCCTTCATTTACATTTACACATTTGGCAGATGCTTTTATCCAAAGCAACTTACAGAGCCCTTATTACAGGGACAATCCCCCCGGAGCAACCTGGAGTTAAGTGCCTTACTCAAGGGCACAATGGTGGTAGCCATAGGGTTTGAACCAGCAACCTTCTGATTAGCAGCCCTGTGCTCTAGCCACTACGCCACCACCACTCCTTCACCTCCACTTACTTATGTGAGTGCGGGTTTTCCGCTTTGACCCTGCTTAAAAGCGAATACCGTTCAAGGCTGCAGGTGGAGGACGATTTACGTTTATTCCTTTCTACCGCGCAGCCCCGCATCGATTACCTGTGCGCATCAAAAAGTCGGACTCATTAGCCTAGTGTCCATCCACCTTTTGCACTATTTTGTTAGACACCGGCCTCAGTGGACAAATGGCCTTTTATGGATAAAAATGGTGTGCGTGATGACATGTCTAAAAAAACACTTTGTCGCATAAGATTTGGTTTAGCGCAACAGAAATCTGCCCTGAAGCTGTTTCCATTCAGAAATGTGTGTTTATCGCTAATTTGCCTCCCAGATGTCCCTAATGTTTTTAATCTGAAGTTTGGCTAAAATGGGGAGATTACTGAGACAATTCATTTTAATTTCACAAATAAATGCAGTCAGAAGAAGAGGAATTGTAATCAAGAGGAGCAGCTGCTCTTCTGATAGGACTGTAATATTGGTCCTGATGTTGCACCTATCACAGGTTGGCATCAGTTCCGACCCAAAAGTGAATTGGCATGACCTTGTTCAAGCTGGCAACCTGCACCAAGTAGTGGGAACTTTCTGTCTCAGTATAAGGATCATCCGTCGATGTGTGTGTGCGGTGTCACAGTTATTAAAGAAACATTGATGCGTGTAATATCAGTGTTTACATATATGATATTCAATATTTTGAACAATCATCTAATCTAAAGCATCACCATCACAACTGCTTCATGTCCCGCATATTTCTCCAGCAACTTTTAACCACCAACTGATCTTGATTATCATCTAACATTAATTTTATGTCATAATGCAAATGTATATTTTCTGATGAAGCAGTAAATGTGATCCGAGGTAATCTGGAAAAATACATGACAAAAATGAAAATTCTCTCATCATTTACTCACCCTCATGCCATCTGTCTGTGACTTTTTATCTTCAGAAGAACACTAATGAAGATTTTTAGAGGAATATTTCAGCTCTGTAGGTCCACTCAATGTAAGTGAAGGGTGAAGCTCAAAGCACATAAAAGCAGCATAAAAGTAATCCATAAGACTCCAGTGGTTTAATCCATGACTTCTGAAGTGATATGATAGGTGTGGGTGAGAAACAGATCAATATTTAAGTTCATTTTTGCTAGTAATTCTTCTCTCTGCCCAGTAGATGGCGATATGCATGAAGAATGTGAATCTAGTGGAGATTGACTGAGCAGGGAGGAGAAATAATAGTACAAATTGACTTAAATATTTTATTGTTTCTCACCACATCTATCATATCTCTTCTGAAGACATGGATTAAAACACTGGAGTCACATGCATTAGACTGCTTTTATGCTGATTGATGTGATTTGTGGAGCTTCAATATTTTGGCACCGATTCACTTTCATTTTATGAACCAAAAGAGCCGAGATATTCTTCTAAAAATCTTCATTTGTGTTCAGCAGGAGAAAGTCACACATCCAGGATGGCATGAGGGTGAGTAAATGATGAGAGAATTTTAATTTTTGGGTGAATTATTTATTTTTAAGTGTGATGTAGTCCCTGTACCAAACAACATTTCCCATGTCTGCTCTACCTCCTCTATTGTGACGTGCCAAGTGATCCTGCTTATTCAGCATTTTTTTTGCATTCCTTGCATTGTTTGAACATGTTTTATGCTCAACAATAACTCTCTCGGCATTAAGGGACATTTAGACCTACACATAAACTGATTTTAATGTAATTGTTTCATACATTATGATTTTGAAAATAAATTTTCATCTTTTATTTCTGTTATCACGTCTCCCTTCTATTTTTTGTAATCAGATTCATGTAGTGTTTACAGTATCAAAGATAAGTGATGTATTTTAAAAGTTCTCAGTCACAAACACCTATAAAATATCTATATTTTTGTATTCTTTCTGGCAAACAGCCATGAAAGGAAATGTAAATGATGGCAGCATACAGTGTTCATTATAATGGGGCACAGCTTTCACAACTCACTACTCATGAGTACTTTTAAATGAGCTACTCTTTTACTCTTACTCGAGGGACAGGTACTTTTACTGTACTCACACTACATCTTTTAAGATGTAACAGTACTTTTACTTCAGTATCATTTTTCAGTCCTCTTTCCATCCCTGCCACTCTCATTCATGAACACTATAGTCCCATCTCTGGCATCACCTGTCCCCAATCACACACTTATCAAGGACTCTATTTATACTCACCACTTCCCTCCAGTCATTGTCTAGTAACATCAGTTGCAGCACTGACCTCAATACGCTCTTTTCCCAAGCTAAGTGCTGTGTATTATTATTTATTTTCATCATTAAAGTACTGTATTTGGGCTCACCTGCATCCTTTGTGTTTATCTTCATCCTTGTCAGCTTGACAGTTGAAATGATCTCCTCCATCCACTCAGCTCTGTTGATGGCTTGAAATCATTTTTCAACAACGGAATTTGATATGTTACTGTTTGTGGGCGGTTTCTGCCACCTCTGCCGTGTGTGATGTAAGCGGTGATGTTGCTAAAGGATTGGTCTGTAGCCGTGAAAGCCAAGAACTATCTACGCCACTGAGTGCTTGCGGTGTTTAGCTCCGCTCATTATCAACAGAAGCGTTGTTCCCTTCCAGCACTCTCCATTCATATATGTCTTCGGAACGGGCCAGATAAAGCCTATTTGGGGTCCGGTCTGTGAGGGTGTGCTGGATTTGTGATTGGGTGGAGCTGGGCCTAATATTAACTCACAAAAAAGGTGTTTGCCACCCCTCAGACTTCATGCCACCCACAAATCATTTTCTAGATGAGTGATTTAACATCGTAATAGCAATAGGTGAACATATGGCATAAACTACAGTACTAAGGATTTTGCATATGCTTACATTAAATCAGTAATGAAAAATATGGCAGCCAGAAAAAGAAGTAAACTATTAGCCTGTAATATCGGGACGATGCCACAGCCCAATTGTGTACATTTATATTTTATTTTAAAAAGTGTACAGATACAGTGGGAGGTGGGAGTGCTGAACTGAAGGCACTGACAAGACTGTTCGTCTTACCTAAGCAACCAATCAGAACGTTTGTTTCAGCCGAGATGGGATATTTGCTAACCAATCATAATTTCTGTTTCAGGAAGGAGACAGGAAGTTTCTAGCATCTACAGTGCCATCTGATGTGCCAGCAGCGTTGAAGTTGTCTAAATTTGTACTGTAAATGTTCTTCTCTAATAAACATCAACATTTATGATTTTAGATACAACTTATGCTATTAAATTGTCTAAAAATATGAACTGCATCCATGCTTGTTTTTGATGCTTTCAAAGACTGAGTTGTCCTGTAATGATATCCAATTCTTTTTTTTTAACACCAGTATATATCACGTGCAAAATACAAACCACAAAACTAAATATAGCTGCGAGCAGCAATGATGGGCCCAAGCACCATGGGTCCGTTTCCACCCATTGGTATTTGGAAAACCATGCAAGGTGGACGCATGCATTTGGCTTTTGAAGCAGTTTGGGTAAGAGAACTATTTTAAAGTCTCTTTTAAGAGCCATACTTCCTGCTGCCCAGTAGTGGTGCTATGTCTGTAACCCAAAATAGTCAAATCCATGTGATTAGCCCCCAACATCCATCTCAATTTTGATCTAAATCACACATTGCACACAGAATATGTGAGACACTGCAGTTTCCCATTTTTATCCATTAATATAATGCCTCACTATGGCAACACCATTCAATGTTTCAAAATCTGTTCACAATTTAGCATCTTCAATATCTTGGCATAATGATGTATAAATGTGGTGACAGTCTCATGAATGCTCTAGGAGGAGTATTTAAAAGTTCAGAGAATGCAATGTTAAAAAAAAAAAATGGATGACTTCCTGTTGGACTGAGCTAATAATTATAAGTCTGAAAGTTGTCCAGCTTGATGAGAACTATATATGTACTAATTTTGGTGACTAGGTGAAAATAGGGGCGCTGCAGAGGACGTCTTAATCACCCATTTTAAACCAGTTAACTGTCTCTGGCCAACAGGTGGGCCATTTGAATGTGGCTATAATCCAAATGCTTTGTTTTATATCAAAATCTCCAATGTTCACAAACTTGGTATCAAATTAAAGCTTAAAAACTCAACTTTCATCTTCTGAAGTCTATTTTGCAATTAGAGCATTACAGTGAATACATTTTAAAATGTTAAGAGTGCATTTTTAAAACATGTGACATGTGAGCGACAGTACTTATGTTTCATGTTCTCTGCTTATGATCCAATCCAATGATTGAAGAAAAAACAGCATGCATTTCATTGTGAGGGTACACTGATGAAAATGAAACACATCAGATTGGTTAAGTAACATTATTACCTTGTAGTTTAAATTCTGTTTATATTTTTGAATCTGTGATTTAGCAGCTTTATTCACCTGAAATGTCCACTAACATTATGCCAATTGTTTTTAACAGAAGTGCATTATAGAGGATACACTTTTATGTATGTAAATATGTTTGATGTTATTTGTTAAAATAAATGTATACAAAATATTAATGTGAATCTATCTATCTACCAAGGGGTGTAATGGTTTTCGGTAAAAAAAAAAAAAAGACGCACGTTCACCGCCCACTGTTTGGTAAGCATTTGCTGCATTTTACCTTTTATTCTTGCCACATTTAGGCTATAACCAGTAAATTGACAATTGTGACAGTTCCCCTTCATTTATAAAAATGGAGTGGTGGCGTAGTGGGCTAAAGCACATAACTGTTAATCAGAAGGTTGCTGGTTCACTCCCCACAGACACCACCATTGTGTCCTTGAGTAAGACACTTAACTCCAGGTTGCTCCGGGGGGATTGTCCCTGTAATAAGTGCACTGTAAGTCACTTTGTTGGTGGTGTAGTGGTCTAAAGCACATAACTGGTAATCAGGAGTTTGCTGGTTCGATCCCCACAGTCACCATCATTGTGTCCTTGAGCAAGGCACTTAACTCCAGGTTGCTCTGGGGGGATTGTCCCTGTAAGTGCACTGTAAGTCACTTTGGATAAAAGCATCTGCCAAATGTAAAATAAAAATAAATATTTCACTTTTTTTTAAAAGGAATGATCAACAAAAACAATTACAAACCAAAAATGTTAAAGTAAATATAACACAAAAAATAGAACATAAAATATGTAACAGTTATTGAAAGCAGTAACAATGTCAAAGAGAGTCTGCAATGCAATGTCAGCAACACTTTTGAAGAAAAGTCAGCATGTCTGCCTTCTCCGTAAGGATGCGTGATCTCTCTGGGCTAACTGTATCCCCAGCAGTAATATGGATAATATTAGCTGTATCTGGTGCGGCAAACATGGTACATTCCTTTAGATTCACGCTGTGTTGAAGTAAATGCTTCATCATATTGGAGATGCTTCCTATGGGATTAGAATCCTGCCATGATTCAAAACTGAAAATAAAGTTCTGAAAGGTTGAAACTAAGTGTTCGAAAACTCAAAATCTTACAAAAAAAGTTTTGCAAGATCGAAAAATAAGATTTGCAAGCTTGCAAAATATAAAAAAAATAAAAAATATCTCTGCAAACATTATGTTGTTTTTGAGTTTTCCTTCTTCAGAACTGCAACACTCTTTTTTACGGCGTTGCGCAATCATTTTTTCAGAGTTTGGAATTTGTCAGTGTTCTCCCAGTGTATTAGTTTGTTTTCCAGATTTGAAACCTTGTAAATGGTGATCTGAAATCTGGTGTGCAAATAGGTGAAAAAAGTTTTGAAACTCTGAAAACAGGTTCGAAAGGGTGAAAATTATTACATTACTTTACATTTGAACTCCTATTGCAGACTATTTTTTCAGAGCTGAGTTTACAACACCCACTTTGCAGAGATACGCCCACACAGTTGTCACGTGATTTGTGGCAGCGTTGTCACGCAGCTCTGCTCTGAAACTCTGAAATTCAGACTGAGTGAAAATGAAGCTTCGCAACCTCGCAACTTCAAAAAAAGCCTGGAGGGAGGGCCTTCTGCTCTTGGCCAATGCTTTGCTGTCTGCTGACGTACAGTCCAATCACAAGTCGTATTTACTGGAAAGGTGGGATTGACCGACTGCTCCGCCAATGACGAAAGCGCACAGGATACGCAAACAGGATGCACGGCTCTCTGGCCGCAAGGCGGTCCCGTCTAGAGCTGCAAGAACCGCGTCCATGGCTGGGAGAGAGGTGAAACACTTTGTTAACAGTACCATGTTGTAACCATTAACTTTAGCTAACTAAAAAGCTAGCTAATACCTGTGAATTTATTAGCATGCTTGTGATCATCTCTGTAGTCACTAGCTAACTGAGGCTGTGTTCGAAACTTTCAAGCTCATTAGTAGACCGCAGGCTTCTGGTTGGAACCCAGTGACTGTTCTGTATGCAGCATCAGAGCATTGAATTTAATACATGCATCAACTGGCAGCCAATGAAGAGAGACGAGGACTGGTGTAACATGTGCTCTCTTTGGTTCATTAAAGACCAGACGTGCTGCTGCATTCTGGGTCGTTGAGAGCATTACAGTAATCCAGTGTAGTTATGACAAGTGACTGAACAGAAGTTGTGTGGCATGATCAGAGAGGAAGGGTCTTATTTTCATGATGTTGTAGAGTGTAAATCTACATGATTGTGCTCTCTTTGAGATGTGGTCTGTGAGAATGAGTTGGTTATCGATGGTTACCCCTAGATTTCTGACCATTATGCAAGACGTTACTGTAGTTGAACCCAGCTGAACAGTGATCTTGTTTCAACAGTAGGGTTGGCTGGAAAGACGAGGAGCTCAGAACAGTTTGTGTTTACTGTCAAGTCTTAAAGCAGAAGCAGCAACCAAACCGAGTGTTTCTATGTTCTTTTGTAAAAAAAAAAACGTTACTAATATTATAAGTGAACTTAAGGAACATGTTAAAATAATAAAAAAGACAGGTTATGACACTTTTAATGGTTCAGATTCAGAGTAGGTGGAGTATTTAGTATTCACTTTAGTTACTAGATGACACTATGACTTTCCAAGCAATAGGTATTCATGTGTAGAGACGGTGTGTGTGTGTGTGTGTGTGTGTGTGTGTCCACTGCATGCTTGCTTGAGTAATATTCTCCTGTCAAAATAAATATTACTGGAGTTTTACAATGAACCAGACTTTGTCAAGCTCAATAACAACTGTTAGATGTTCTGTTAATTAACACATTTCACGGCCTACTGGATTAAAGTGCACACACACACACACTCACACACACACACACACACACACAGACACACTCACACACACACACACAGACACACACACACACACACACAGACACACACACACAGACACACACAGACACACAGACACACACACACACACACACAGACACACACACACACACACACACACACACACAGACACACACACACACAGACACACACAGACACACACACACACACACACACACACACACACACAGACACAAACAGACACACACACACACACACACACACACACACACACAGACACACACACACACACACACAGACACACACACACACACACACACACAGACACACACACACACACACACACAGACACACACACACACACACAGACACACACAGACACACACACACGCACACACACACGCAGACACGCACACACGCACACACACACAGACACACACACACACACATACACAGACACACACACACACACACACACACACACACACACACACACACACACAGACACACACACACACACACACACACACACACACACACAGGCATGTTTAAGTGTATGTAAACACATCTGATAATGTATAGACAGAAATGAGAGGTAGTATAATCATGAGTCATCTGTGGGTATTTGTGACCCCTGCAGCAAGCATGCCTGAGTGTCGGGTCTCTCTCTGGTCAGTCGGGTGTTCTTACATGCACTCACACAGAATGAGAGCCTCCAGCACTTCATTTACAAGACATTAATGCATTTATTCACAATGCTATTGTTTTCAGGTTACAGGTTTAATTAATCCATTCAAATGTTTGCATTATTGTACAGTATTGTACAGTAAGGGTCTGAAGCAAATTAAAAAATGTTAAATGAGAAATTTATAGGCATATGTTTGTAATTCATAAATTCTGTGCACTATTTGTCAATCCTTGTGATATTTTTAGGATCTCAGAGTCTCAAAGGTTGTTTACTTGTAAAATATATTTAACATTGAAGAAATAGGTTAATATTTCATTGACTTTTCCCAATTTTTATGATGATTGATTCTAAACAGAATTAGGATTACATGATTCAAACATTCTCCATGATAAATGTTTGGGAGACACGGGTGTAGAATGTGGGAAAACATGGTAGAAAAACAGTAGCAGTAAACTCTTGTATGTTGTTTGATTAGATGCCATTTTTCTACCAAATATGAAAATTTCAGAGACCATGTTACTGTATAGAAACACATTTCTGAAAAGTTCATGCCTTTGTGAAACGATCATAAAGACAAACTCTTTAGTAATATCTGTCAAATTGGTTTTAATAAGGTCAGAGGAACAATTTAAAATGATTTAAAGGGAAAATAGGTTTATTTAGAAACTATTATTTTGATATATAAAATCAGTAAAGTTGCTGTAATTTCAACAGGAAACGAGGTGAAATTTCCTGCATCATGATTCTGTAAACATGAGGGAATAAATATCTGGACGGTTCTAGAAGATCAAAAAGAAACCGCAATGCCATGACAACACATACACAACACTGTGATAATGAGAGAGGCGGGGCGAAGCCTCCAGACTACAGCCAATCAAACCTCACGGAACACGTCATGTGTTCACAGTCTCCGCCTCCTGTCCTTGTGACGTGTGTGGAGTTTGATAGTAACTGACAGCGCGTCCTTCTATCAGTCTTCTAGAGCCGTTGAGCGAGCATCATGTTCAACAGTGTCCTCACACAGTTTGAAGAAGACCCGTTCTTCTCGTAAGTGTCACAGGGACGTTTATAACCATGCTGGTGCTGTTGTTCTGTGCACGTTTCACAATCCATAAGTTGTTATAATGCATTTTGAAAAGTGGTTTGTTAATGCAGTTGTCATGATTTAAAATTTAATTTACTTTTATATTGTATTGTAGTAGTCATAGATAATATTAAGATGAATAATATCACACAAATATTTTGTGCACCCAATGTTTCATTTTGCTTGAAATTGCCATGATTTTTCATAAATGACAGTTTTTGCATTGTTCATTTTTGAAGTGAGTGGATCTTAAAGGCCTCATGAAATCTAAATGAAAGTTGGTTTTAGACTATATCTTCTCTCTTTAATGTAATCTTTATGTTAGTGTGCTTCTTTAAACGATAATAACTTTAGTTTTCAGAAGACATTTAAAATCTGCCGTTTCTCTCTTCCGACTAAAAAGTCGCAGCAACGCACATGATGTCACATAGAGGTTCAGAAACCTTATCCAATCAAATGCTTTCTAGAACTAAAATGGACCCTCCCTCTACAAATGTTCAGCGGTCCTGTCTGTGTTCTAACCGGCTCTTCAGAGGGAACACAATCCATGCTGTAGGGCCAGTCCAAACAGATTTTCCAAAAAGAATCACTTAAGTTGTGAGTTCTGACTTAACGTTATCACATTTCAGCCACCACAAAGGAATAGTTCACCCAAAAATTTAAATTTGCTGATAATTTACTCCAAGATGCATCTTTCTTTCTGTTTCTTCATCAAAACAGAATTTAAGATTTTTCGGAATGAATTTCAGGCCTCCTCCTCTAAACAATGCAAGTGAATGTACTCCAATTTTTGATGGTCCAAAATGCATATTTAGTGTGCACCAAAATAATCCACACAACCACGACAAATCCTCCAATCAACAAATAAAGTTCTTTTGAACACAAACAATTGATTATTTTTAGAAACAAAATACGTATATACTTTATAACTACAAATGTTTGCTTCCGTACATATCTTTGGCACGCGCTCATGAGAGGAGTAAGATCGTTGGTAAGATCACACGTCATGTGAAGGAGGCAGGAAGCATGTCATTGTTTACAAGAGAAACTTGTAAATAGAAATAGATATTTCCAAATAATAATAAATAAAAAACACAATGTTAAACAATGATGCGCTTCCTGCCTCCTCCACTAGTGACCTTACCAACAAGCATACGTCATCCCTCTCATGAGCGCAATCTATTCCTTGAAGCTCTCACAATGGAGGGTGAAAGGGACGGTTACTTGTGAATGGGGCGTGCCAACACGGGAGCTAGACGTGAGAGAAATTGCTGGAGTTAATTTCTATTTTGTGTGCAGCTTAAAGGGATATTTCACCCAAAACTGAAAATTCTCTCAACATTTATTCACCCTCATGCCATCCCAGATGTGTGACTTTCTTTCTACTGCAGAACACAAATGAACATTTTTAGAAGGTTATTTAAGCTCTGTAGGTCCATACAATGCAAGTGAATGGTGACCAAATTTTGATGCTCCAAAAAAATCACATAAAAATCAGCATAAAAGTAATCCATAAGACTACAGTGGTTTATTCCATGTCTTCTGAAGTGATATGATAGCTGTGGGTGAGAAACAGAAATTATTTAGTCATTTTTTACTATAAATTCTCTTCCAAAAAAATCAACAGTTTGTTTTGAAGCTGAATGACAGCAGCTTTATATTTTCCTTTGAGTGAGAATCTACTAACAACAGACAAACAATTTACATAACAGTGAACCATTAAATATCTGTTGGATTAATACGGATGCACCGATTGTGAAATTCTGTGCCGATACCGATGTTTAAAATAACAATTAAAATAACCAATTTTTTTTTGTTTGTTTATTTCGTTTTTGCAGTTATTTAATCCCCCTTATGTGCCAGTGAAACAAAGAAATCTTCATTATAAAAATAAATGAGCTGTTAAGTCTTTCAGCCCTGCATCACACTATCTCTGAATGAGCACAAATTAAATCATACAAATTTATGAAACAACGTTCCCTTTACAAAAAGCTTCACTTTGATGCTGCGCTGCTAAGCGCTATGGGGAAACAATCTTATTGTCCTGTTATTAAATTATCCTGTTCCAACGCGAGAGTAGCGTGCTCTTCCCCCAAGCAAACAAAGCAAAATTGATGCGTGTCCCTGTCAGACATAGAACGCTGACAAGGAAACACGCATTGTTTGCCCTGCTTTTCTGCCATTTTCCCCCTTTTTTTTTTTTTTATATATATATATATATATATATATATATATATATATATATATATATATAAAGAGAGAAAGAAGAAAAGGCTTAAGATTTTAAACAATTTCTAGCAAGAGTTTCGTGAAAACACACAGAGAGAAAGCTCTGAAGAAAAATAATCTGACGACACTCTGGTGACGCCTTCTATTTATAGCCTCGTCACAGGTGCGTCCAATGATCTCACCAACCGAGGCTATAAATTCCAGTCAATTTCATTGACGTGTTACACACATGTTCAGAAGCAGCTCACAATAAGATTGTTTCCCCATAGCGCTTAGCAGCGCAGCATCAAAGTGAAGCTTTTTGTAAAGGGAACGTCTCGGGTTACTTGTGTAACCCTTGTTCCCTGAAAAAAGCGGAACGAGATGCTGCGCTTCTTTTGCCGCACTGGGACGTCCCAGGACCGCTCTTCAGAAAAATAATCTGACGACACTCTGGTGACGCCTTCTATTTATAGCCTCGTCACAGGTGTGTCCAATGATCTCACCAACCGAGGCTATAAATTCCAGTCAATTTCATTGACGTGTTACACACATGTTCAGAAGCAGCTCACAATAAGATTGTTTCCCCATAGCGCTTAGCAGCGCAGCATCTCGTTCCGCTTTTTTCAGGGAACAAGGGTTACACAAGTAACCCGAGACGTTTTATTTGAAAACAAACCACACATGTGCATGTCATCCGTTGCCCTCTTACGTCATGCCAGAGTCATGTTCAGCCAGTGGCTGTGGGTGGTATCATAGTACCACCTGTTGGATCTTCTCCAGAACTGCAGCTGGGTAGGCAACTGTTGTCCAAGACGACCGCAAATAAACAAGACATATGATAATCATCGGCCACTGCCATCGGTGAATGACATCGTATTTTCCTATAGGCCGTTGTCAGTCAACAAGGTGAATATCGGCCGATACTGATATTTGGCCGATAAATCGGTGCATCCCTATTGATTCATTTAAGGATAAATAGGCTTTCCTTCCCATGATGCCATATCTGCTAAATTTTCACAAAATTAGAAAAAAGATCTGTTTATTATGAAAGGCTTGTAACATGCTGATTAATTAAGCTAAATTTAGATGGAAAAGTTATAGTCTTAAGGTGGCACGTTAACTTGTCCTGACACAAACCTGGCTTAGCTGAACCAGCTGAATCATAAATCAGACAGATAAAGATAGTTTCACTTTACTTAATTTGTGTTTTCTGCAGTGTGTTTAAGTGAAAGATGCCAGTATCTTTAGTGGTGTCTCCGCTACTGTTGTTAAAATATATGTTCAAGTACAGTAAATTAGGATTTATGCGGCACCTCATGTCTAGCGGGGAGAGAGGCAATGCGCACGGAGCGGGAATAGAGAGAGTAGCGCTGAACATGCTTTATTCCCGCTCTAGAGAGAAATATTTCTCTTTAGCGCTGAATACTATTTATTCACGCTCCGCGGGCAAATACACTATGCTTACATAATCACTTAGGCTACGTCTACATTAATTAATTTAATGTGATGGTAGTACAAAATGACATTTATTTTTTAACAAGGCTATCAAAGTGAGAGTCGCGTACTACAGCGCTGCTATAACACAGGTCGCCATCTTGATTGTTTTGACTGGATAGATCACATGACTGCGTCACATGACAACAAATACATAATTTTCAGATATATCTGTTTTCACAGTCTACACTACAACAGGAAAACAATCCACTTTGGAGTGCATTTTCAAAAAGCTCTGTTTTCGCGGTCAAAAACGCCATCTCGTGTGTACGGAAGGCCAAAACGGAGAGAAAAAGATGCGTTTCCAAATGAAAATGTATTAGTGTGGATAAGGCCTTAGCCAGGTGTCAGATAACTACCACAAAGCTTCAGAGCTCGGACCGGATTTAATTGTTCTTCGGTCCGGATCCAGATCAGAGTCTGCCAATTGAGTACCCCGGGAATAAGCCATATAATTCTGCAAAAAAGAAACAGTCTCTCACTTTTAACTGCTTTTATTTTCAGCAAACTGAACATGTGTAAATATTTGTATGAACATAAAAAGATTCAACAACTAAGACATAAACTGAACAAGTTTCACAGACATGTGACTAACAGGAATTGAATAATGTGTCCCTGAACAAAGGGGGTCAAAAGTAACAGTCAGTATCTGGTGTGGCAGCAGCTGCATTAAGTACTGCAGTGCATCTCCTCCTCATGGACTGCACCAGATTTGCCAGTTCTTGCTGTGAGATGTTACCCCACTCTTCCACCAAGGCACTTGCAAGTTCCCGGACAATTCTGGGGCCCTAACCCTCACCCTCCGATCCAACAGGTCCCTGACATGCTCAATGGGTTTGAGATCCGGGCTCTGAAGAATGTCAGAACACTGACATTCCTGTTTTGCAGGAAATCACACACAGAACGAGCTGGCTGGTGGCATTGCCATGCTGGAGGATCATGTCAGGATGAGTCTGCAGGAAGGGTACCACATTAGGGAGGGGGATGTGTTCCCTGTAACGCACAGCGTTGAGATTGCCTGCAATGACAACAAGCTCAGTCCGATGATGCTGTGACACACCGCCCCAGACCACGACGAACCCACCTCCAAATCAATCCCGCTCCAGAGTACAGGCCTCGGTGTAACGCTCATTCCTTCGACGATAAATGCGAGTCCGAACATCACCTCTGGTGAGACAAAACCGTGACAGAATTGTGCATTCCTGGTGTAACCCGGACAGTTGTTGTTGCCATCCTGTACCTGTCCCGCAGGTGTGATATTCAGATGTACAGACCCTGTGCAGGTGTTGTTACACGTGGTCTGCCACTGTGAGGACGATCAGCTGTCCTTCCTGTCTCCCTGTAGCGCTGTCTTAGGCGTCTCACAGTACAGACATGGCAATTTATTGTCCTGACCACATCTGCAGTCCTCATGCCTCCATGCAGCGTGCCTAAGGCACATTCCCGCAGATGAGCAGGACCCTGGGCATCTTTCTTTTGGTGTTTTTCAGAGTCAGTAGAAAGGTCTCTTTAGTGTCCTAAGTTTTTATAGCTGTGACATTAATTGTCTTCCATCTGTAAGCTGTTCGTGTCTTAACGGCCGTTCCACAGATGCATGTTCATTAATTGTTTATGGTTCATTGAACAAGCATGGAAAACATTTTTTAAACACTTTACAATAAAGATCTGTAATGTTATTTGGATTTGTACAAAATTATCTTTAAAATACAGTGTCCTGAATAAGGGACATTTCATTTTTTTGCTGGGTTTATATACATATATATGTAATGTAATACAAATCAGTGTTATGACCTCAAGAGCTTTATTACATTATGCTCAAATATATAGTGTTCTAAAAATATCAAGGTGTAACTAGATTAAAAAGTTTGAGTACAAACTTTAGGTTGGCTTGAGAAAGCCTAGCATAAAGTTTGAAGTAGTTGTAAAAGTTTGAAGATTTACGGTTTTTAGTTTGATGTAATTATAAGTAGTAGTTTTCAAAGTTCAAAGTTTAGAGATTATAAAACCATTCAGTCTAACAAATAGATTAGATAGATAGATAGATAGATAGATAGATAGATAGATAGATAGATAGATAGATAGATAGATAGATAGATAGATATTGACCCTCAGATAGATAGATAGATAGATAGATAGATAGATATTGACCCTCAGATAGATAGATAGATAGATAGATAGATAGAGTATGACCCATAGATAGATAGATAAATAGATAGATAGATATTGACCCTCAGATAGATAGATAGATAGATAGATAGATAGATAGATAGATAGATAGTTATTGACCATCAGATAGATAGATAGATAGATAGATAGATAGATATTGACCATTAGATAGATAGATAGATAGATAGTTAGATAGATAGATATTGATCCTCAGATAGATAGAAAGATATTGACCCTCAGATAGATAGATAGATAGATAGATAGATAGATAGAAAGATAGAAAGACAGATTGATAGTCATTGACCCGCAGATAGTTAGATAGATAGATAGATAGATAGATAGATAGATAGATAGATAGATAGATAGATAGATAGATAGATATATAGATAGTTATTGACCCGCAGATAGTTAGATAGATAGATAGATAGATAGATAGATATTGACCCTCAGATAGATAGATAGATAGATAGATAGATAGTCATTGACCCTTAGATAGATAGATAGATATTGACCGTCAGATATATAGATAGACAGATAGTCATTGACCCTGAGATATAGATAGATAGAGTATGACCCACAGATAGATAGATAGACAGTTATTGACCCGCAGATAGTTAGATAGATAGATAGATAGACATTGACCCTCAGATAGATAGATAGATAGATAGATAGATAGATAGATAGATATTGACCATCAGAAAGATAGATAGATAGATAGATAGACAGATAGACAGATAGATATATAATTTTTTACTTGGTTGCTAGGGTAACCCAATCTGGTTGCTAGGCAGTTTCCAGGGTGATCCTTATCAAGCCTCCTTTTCATTCTGAGTGAATAAAGTCAACCCGGAAGTCTCTATGATTTTCTGTTGCATAGATATGTGATTTGTTACTTGGTTGCTAGGGTAACCATATCTGGTTGATAGGCAGTTACCAGAGTGATATATATCACGGCTACTTTCCATCTTGAGTAAAATAAGTGAAACAGGAAGTCTCTACGATTTTCTGGTGCAGAGTTATGTGATTTGTTACTTGGTTGCTAGGGTAAGCCCTTGTCGTTGCTAGGCAGTTACCAGAGTGATACTTATCAAGCCTCCTTTCCATCCTGAGTGAATTATGTCAACCCGGAAGTCTCTACGATTTTCTGGTGCAGAGATATGTGATTTGTTAGTTGGTTGCTAGGGTAACCCCATCTGGTTGCTAGGCAGTTACCAGAGGGATACATATCAAGGCTACTTTCCATCCTGAGTGAAATAAGTGAAACAGGAAGTCTCTATGATTTTCTGGTGCAGAGATATGTGATTTGTTACTTGGTTGCTAGGGTAACCCCGTCTGGTTGCTAGGCAGTTACCAGAGTGATACATATCAAGGCTACTTTCCATCCTGAGTGAATAAAGTCAACCCGGAAGTCTCTATGATTTTCTGTTGCAGAGATATGTGATTTGTTACTTGGTTGCTAGGGTAATCACATCTGGTTGCTAGGCAGTTACCAGAGTGATACATATCAAGGCTACTTTCCATCCTGTGTGAAATAAGTCAACCCGGAAGTCTCTCTGATTTTCTGTTGCAGAGATATGTGATTTGTTACTTGGTTGCTAGGGTAATCACATCTGGTTGCTAGGCAGTTACCAGAGTGATACATATCAAGGCTACTTTCCATCCTGAGTGAAATAAGTCAACCCGGAAGTCTCTCTGATTTTCTGTTGCAGAGATATGTGATTTGTTACTTGGTTGCAAGGGTAATCACATCTGGTTGCTAGGCAGTTACCAGAGTGATACATATCAAGGCTACTTTCCATCCTGAGTGAAATAAGTGAAACAGGAAGTCACTACGATTTTCTGGTGCAGAGATATGTGATTTGTTACTTGGTTGCTAGGGTAACCCCATCTGGTTGCTAGGCAGTTACCAGAGTGATACATATCAAGGCTACTTTCCATCCTGAGTGAAATAAGTCAACCAGGAAGTCTCTCTGATTTTCTGTTGCAGAGATATGTGATTTGTTACTTGGTTGCTAGGGTAATCACATCTGGTTGCTAGGCAGTTACCAGAGTGATACATATCAAGGCTACTTTCCATCCTGAGTGAAATAAGTGAAACAGGAAGTCACTACGATTTTCTGGTGCAAAGATATGTGATTTGTTACTTGGTTGCTAAGGTAAACACATCTGGTTGCTAGGCAGTTACCAAAGTGATACTCATAAGGCCCCTTGCAATCCTGTGTGAAATATGTCAACCCCTAAGTCTCTACCATGTTCTGGTTCAAAGATATGTGATTTGTTATTTGGTTGCTAGGGTAATCACATCTGGTTGCTAGGCAGTTACCAGAGTGATACATATCAAGGCTACTTTCCATCCTGAGTGAAATAAGTGAAACAGGAAGTCACTACGATTTTCTGGTGCAGAGATATGTGATTTGTTACTTGGTTGCTAGGGTAACCCCATCTGGTTGCTAGGCAGTTACCAGAGTGATACATATCAAGGCTACTTTCCATCCTGAGTGAAATAAGTGAAACAGGAAGTCTCTATGATTTTCTGGTGCAGAGATATGTGATTTGTTATTTGGTTGCTAGGGTAACCCTGTCTGGTTGCTATGCAGTTACCAGGGTGATACTTATCAAGCCTCCTTTCCATACTGAGTGAATCAAGTCAACCTGGAAGCTACTATACTGTGGCTATGAAGATTTTAGGTCATTACTTGTTGGCTGCTTGATAAAAGAAATCCTCTGAGGGAGAGAGAGAGAGAGACGCAGGGCTGACAGGCCCTTTTTTGTCTGTGTGTGTGAAAACGTCAGTTGGGATTTAAATTTCTGAACATTCCGCAATGTTAAGTCAATGGGATTTTTTCAGAGTTTGATCGTCATTTTTAGGAAAACCGTAAGTCCGATCAGTTAGAAAAGATATAGCACACTATTCGGGATTAGTCTGAAGGTCTGTGCCGAGTTTGGTGTATGTAGCTTAAAAGCTCTAGGAGGAGTTACATTTAGAAATTTAGTCTCAGAATAATAATAATAACTAGATTAAAAAGTTTGAGTACAAACTTTAGGTTGGCTTGAGAAAGCCTAGCATAAAGTTTGAAGTAGTTGTAAAAGTTTGAAGATTTACGGTTTCTAGTTTGATGTAATTATAAGTAGTAGTTTTCAAAGTTCAAAGTTTAGAGATTATAAAACCATTCAGTCTATCAAATAGATTAGATAGATAGATAGATAGATAGATAGATAGATAGATAGATAGATAGAGTATGACCCACAGATAGATAGATAGATAGATAGATAGATAGATAGATAGATAGATAGATAGATAGATAGAGTATGACCAACAGATAGATAGATAGATAGATAGATAGATAGATAGATAGATAGATAGATAGATAGATATATAGATAGATAGATAGATAGATATTGACCCTCAGATAGATAGATAGATAGATAGATAGATAGATAGATAGATAGATAGATAGATAGATAGATAGAGTATGACCCACAGATAGATAGATATTGATCCTCGATAGATAGATAGACAGATAGATAGATAGATAGATAGATAGATAGATAGATAGATAGATAGATAGATAGATAGATAGAGTATGACCCACAGATAGATAGATAGATAGATATTCACCATCAGATAGATAGATAGATAGATAGATAGATAAATAGATAGAGTATGACCCACAGATAGATAGATAGATAGATAGATAGATAGAGTATGACCCACAGATAGATAGATAGATAGATAGATAGATAGATAGATAGATAGATATTGACCATCAGATAGATAGATAGAGTTATTGACCATCAGATAGACAGATAGATAGATAGATAGATAGATAGATAGATAGATAGATATTTACCCTCAGATAGATAGATAGATAGATAGATAGAGTATGACCCACAGATAGATAGATGTTGATCCTCGATAGATAGATAGATAGATAGATAGATAGATAGATAGATAGATAGATAGATATTGACCCTCAGATAGATAGATAGATAGTCATTGACCCTTAGATAGATAGATAGATATTGACCGTCAGATCTATATAGGTAGATAGATAGTCATAGACCCTGAGATATAGATAGATAGAGTATGACCCACAGATAGATAGATAGATAGATAGTTATTGACCCTCAGATAGATAGATAGATAGATAGATAGATAGATAGATAGATAGATAGATAGATAGATAGATATTGACCCTCAGATAGATAGATAGATAGATAGATAGATATTGACCCTCAGATAGATAGATAGATAGATAGATATTGACCCTCAGATAGATAGATAGATAGATAGATATTGACCCTCAGATAGATAGATAGATAGATAGATAGATATTAACCCTCAGATAGATAGACAGTTCGAAAGATAGATATAGATAGACTGATAAATAGACAGACAGACAGACAGATAGATAGATAGATCCTTGCTACCCTGAGTCCCATGAACAAAACCAGAAATCTTTATGTTGTTCTGGTGCAGAGATATGTAATTTGTTACTTGGTTGCTATGGTAACCCCATCTGGTTGCTAGGCAGTTACCAGAGTAATACATATCAAGGCTACTTTCCATCATGAGTGAAATAAGTCAACCCGGAAGTCTCTACGATTTTCTGTTAAATAGATATGTGATTTGTTACTTGGTTGCTAGGCTATCCCCATCTGGTTGCTAGGCAGTTACCAAAGTGTTACTCATAAGGCTCCTTGCAATCCTGTGTGAAATATGTCAACCAATAAGTCTCTACGAAGTTTTGGTTCAAAGATATGTGATTTGTTATTTGGTTGCTAGGGTAACCCTGTCTGGTTGCTATGCAGTTACCAGGGTGATACTTATCAAGCCTCCTTTCCATCCTGAGTGAATTAAGTCAACCCAGATGTCTCTACGATTTTCTGGTGCAGAAATATATGATTTGTTATTTGGTTGCTAGGGTAACCCATCTGGTTGCTAGGCAGTTACCAGAGTGATGCATATCAAGGCTACTTTCCATCCTGTGTGAAATATGTCAACCCCTAAGTCTCTACGATGTTCTGGTTCAAGGATATGTGATTTGTTACTTGGTTGCTAGGGTAACCACATCTGGTTGCTATGCAGATACCAGAGTGATACATATCAAGGCTACTTTCCATCCTGAGTGAAATAAGTGAAACAGGAAGTCTCTACGATTTTCTGGTGCAGAGATATGTGATTTGTTACTTGGTTGCTAGGGTAACCACATACGGTTGCTAGGCAGTTACCAGAGTGATACATATCAAGGCTACTTTCCATCCTGAGTGAAATAAGTGAAACAGGAAGTCTCTACGATTTTCTGGTGCAGAGATATGTGATTTGTTACTTGGTTGCTAGGGTAATCACATCTGGTTGCTAGGCAGTTACCAGAGTGATACATATCAAGGCTACTTTCCATCCTGAGTGAAATAAGTGAAACAGGAAGTCTCTACGATTTTCTGGTGCAGATATATGTGATTTGTTACTTGGTTGCTAGGGTAACCCCATTTGGTTGCTAGGCAGTTACCAGAGTGATACATATCAAGGCTACTTTCCATCCTGAGTGAATCAAGTCAATCCGGAAGTCTCTATGATTTTCTGATGCAGATATATGTGATTTGTTACTTGGTTGCTAGGGTAATCACATCTGGTTGCTAGGCAGTTACCAGAGTGATACATATCAAGTCTACTTTCCATCCTGAGTGAAATAAGTCAACCCGGAAGTCTCTCTGATTTTCTATTGCAGAGATATGTGATTTGTTACTTGGTTGCTAGGGTAATCACATCTGGTTGCTAGGCAGTTACCAGAGTGATACATATCAAGGCTACTTTCCATCCTGAGTGAAATAAGTGAAACAGGAAGTCTCTACGATTTTCTGGTGCAGATATATGTGATTTGTTACTTGGTTGCTAGGGTAACCCCGTCTGGTTGCTAGGCAGTTACCAGAGTGATACATATCAAGGCTACTTTCCATCCTGAGTGAAATAAGTCAACCCGGAAGTCTCTCTGATTTTCTGTTGCAGAGATATGTGATTTGTTACTTGGTTGCTAGGGTAATCACATCTGGTTGCTAGGCAGTTACCAGAGTGATACATATCAAGGCTACTTTCCATCCTGAGTGAAATAAGTGAAACAGGAAGTCTCTACGATTTTCTGGTGCAGAGATATGTGATTTGTTAGTTGGTTGCTAGGGTAACCCCATCTGGTTGCTAGGCAGTTACCAGGGTGATACTTATCAAGCCTCCTTTCCATACTGAGTGAATCAAGTCAACCTGGAAGCTACTATACTGTGGCTATGAAGATTTTAGGTCATTACTTATTGGCTGCTTGATAAAAGAAATCCTCTGAGGGAGAGAGAGAGGGAGAGACGCAGGGCTGACAGGCCCTTTTTTGCCTGTGTGTGTGAAAACGTCAGTTGGGATTTAAATTTCTGAACATTCCGCAATGTTAATCAATGGGAGTTTTTCCGAGTTTTGATCGTCATTTTTAGGAAAACCGTAAGTCTGATCAGTTAGAAAAGATATAGCACACTATTCGGGATTAGTCTGAAGGTCTGTGCCGAGTTTGGTGCATGTAGCTTAAAAGCTCTAGGAGGAGTTACATTTAGAAATTTAGTCTCAGAATAATAATAATAATAATAATAAGTTTAAATAGGATTTCAGTAAGTTGGCTTTCTCAAGCCAACCTAACTAGATTAAAAAGTTTGAGTACAAACTTTAGGTTGGCTTGAGAAAGCCTAGCATAAAGTTTGAAGTAGTTGTAAAAGTTTGAAGATTTACGGTTTTTAGTTTGATGTAATTATAAGTAGTAGTTTTCAAAGTTCAAAGTTTAGAGATTATAAAACCATTCAGTCTAACAAATAGATTAGATAGATAGATAGATAGATAGATAGATAGATAGATAGATAGATAGATAGATAGATAGATAGATAGATATTGACCCTCAGATAGATAGATAGATAGATAGATAGATAGATATTGACCCTCAGATAGATAGATAGATAGATAGATAGATAGATAGAGTATGACCCATAGATAGATAGATAAATAGATAGATAGATATTGACCCTCAGATAGATAGATAGATAGATAGATAGATAGATAGATAGATAGTTATTGACCATCAGATAGATAGATAGATAGATAGATAGATAGATATTGACCATTAGATAGATAGATAGATAGATAGTTAGATAGATAGATATTGATCCTCAGATAGATAGAAAGATATTGACCCTCAGATAGATAGATAGATAGATAGATAGATAGATAGATAGAAAGATAGAAAGACAGATTGATAGTCATTGACCCGCAGATAGTTAGATAGATAGATAGATAGATAGATAGATAGATAGATAGATAGATAGATAGATAGATAGATATATAGATAGTTATTGACCCGCAGATAGTTAGATAGATAGATAGATAGATAGATAGATAGATAGATATTGACCCTCAGATAGATAGATAGATAGATAGATAGATAGTCATTGACCCTTAGATAGATAGATAGATATTGACCGTCAGATATATAGATAGACAGATAGTCATTGACCCTGAGATATAGATAGATAGAGTATGACCCACAGATAGATAGATAGACAGTTATTGACCCGCAGATAGTTAGATAGATAGATAGATAGACATTGACCCTCAGATAGATAGATAGATAGATAGATAGATAGATAGATAGATATTGACCATCAGAAAGATAGATAGATAGATAGATAGACAGATAGACAGATAGATATATAATTTTTTACTTGGTTGCTAGGGTAACCCAATCTGGTTGCTAGGCAGTTTCCAGGGTGATCCTTATCAAGCCTCCTTTTCATTCTGAGTGAATAAAGTCAACCCGGAAGTCTCTATGATTTTCTGTTGCATAGATATGTGATTTGTTACTTGGTTGCTAGGGTAACCATATCTGGTTGATAGGCAGTTACCAGAGTGATATATATCACGGCTACTTTCCATCTTGAGTAAAATAAGTGAAACAGGAAGTCTCTACGATTTTCTGGTGCAGAGTTATGTGATTTGTTACTTGGTTGCTAGGGTAAGCCCTTGTCGTTGCTAGGCAGTTACCAGAGTGATACTTATCAAGCCTCCTTTCCATCCTGAGTGAATTATGTCAACCCGGAAGTCTCTACGATTTTCTGGTGCAGAGATATGTGATTTGTTAGTTGGTTGCTAGGGTAACCCCATCTGGTTGCTAGGCAGTTACCAGAGGGATACATATCAAGGCTACTTTCCATCCTGAGTGAAATAAGTGAAACAGGAAGTCTCTATGATTTTCTGGTGCAGAGATATGTGATTTGTTACTTGGTTGCTAGGGTAACCCCGTCTGGTTGCTAGGCAGTTACCAGAGTGATACATATCAAGGCTACTTTCCATCCTGAGTGAATAAAGTCAACCCGGAAGTCTCTATGATTTTCTGTTGCAGAGATATGTGATTTGTTACTTGGTTGCTAGGGTAATCACATCTGGTTGCTAGGCAGTTACCAGAGTGATACATATCAAGGCTACTTTCCATCCTGTGTGAAATAAGTCAACCCGGAAGTCTCTCTGATTTTCTGTTGCAGAGATATGTGATTTGTTACTTGGTTGCTAGGGTAATCACATCTGGTTGCTAGGCAGTTACCAGAGTGATACATATCAAGGCTACTTTCCATCCTGAGTGAAATAAGTCAACCCGGAAGTCTCTCTGATTTTCTGTTGCAGAGATATGTGATTTGTTACTTGGTTGCAAGGGTAATCACATCTGGTTGCTAGGCAGTTACCAGAGTGATACATATCAAGGCTACTTTCCATCCTGAGTGAAATAAGTGAAACAGGAAGTCACTACGATTTTCTGGTGCAGAGATATGTGATTTGTTACTTGGTTGCTAGGGTAACCCCATCTGGTTGCTAGGCAGATACCAGAGTGATACATATCAAGGCTACTTTCCATCCTGAGTGAAATAAGTCAACCAGGAAGTCTCTCTGATTTTCTGTTGCAGAGATATGTGATTTGTTACTTGGTTGCTAGGGTAATCACATCTGGTTGCTAGGCAGTTACCAGAGTGATACATATCAAGGCTACTTTCCATCCTGAGTGAAATAAGTGAAACAGGAAGTCACTACGATTTTCTGGTGCAAAGATATGTGATTTGTTACTTGGTTGCTAAGGTAAACACATCTGGTTGCTAGGCAGTTACCAAAGTGATACTCATAAGGCCCCTTGCAATCCTGTGTGAAATATGTCAACCCCTAAGTCTCTACCATGTTCTGGTTCAAAGATATGTGATTTGTTATTTGGTTGCTAGGGTAATCACATCTGGTTGCTAGGCAGTTACCAGAGTGATACATATCAAGGCTACTTTCCATCCTGAGTGAAATAAGTGAAACAGGAAGTCACTACGATTTTCTGGTGCAGAGATATGTGATTTGTTACTTGGTTGCTAGGGTAACCCCATCTGGTTGCTAGGCAGTTACCAGAGTGATACATATCAAGGCTACTTTCCATCCTGAGTGAAATAAGTGAAACAGGAAGTCTCTATGATTTTCTGGTGCAGAGATATGTGATTTGTTATTTGGTTGCTAGGGTAACCCTGTCTGGTTGCTATGCAGTTACCAGGGTGATACTTATCAAGCCTCCTTTCCATACTGAGTGAATCAAGTCAACCTGGAAGCTACTATACTGTGGCTATGAAGATTTTAGGTCATTACTTGTTGGCTGCTTGATAAAAGAAATCCTCTGAGGGAGAGAGAGAGAGAGACGCAGGGCTGACAGGCCCTTTTTTGTCTGTGTGTGTGAAAACGTCAGTTGGGATTTAAATTTCTGAACATTCCGCAATGTTAAGTCAATGGGATTTTTTCAGAGTTTGATCGTCATTTTTAGGAAAACCGTAAGTCCGATCAGTTAGAAAAGATATAGCACACTATTCGGGATTAGTCTGAAGGTCTGTGCCGAGTTTGGTGTATGTAGCTTAAAAGCTCTAGGAGGAGTTACATTTAGAAATTTAGTCTCAGAATAATAATAATAACTAGATTAAAAAGTTTGAGTACAAACTTTAGGTTGGCTTGAGAAAGCCTAGCATAAAGTTTGAAGTAGTTGTAAAAGTTTGAAGATTTACGGTTTCTAGTTTGATGTAATTATAAGTAGTAGTTTTCAAAGTTCAAAGTTTAGAGATTATAAAACCATTCAGTCTATCAAATAGATTAGATAGATAGATAGATAGATAGATAGATAGATAGATAGATATTGACCCTCAGATAGATAGATAGATAGATAGAGTATGACCCATAGATAGATAGATAGATAGATAGATATTGACCCTCAGATAGATAGATAGATAGATAGATAGATAGATAGATAGATAGATAGTTATTGACCATCAGATAGATAGATAGATAGATAGATAGATAGATAGATAGATAGATAGATAGATAGTTATTGACCATCAGATAGATAGATAGATAGATAGATAGATAGATAGATAGATAGATAGATAGATATTGACCATTAGATAGATAGATAGATAGATAGATATTGATCCTCATATAGATAGATAGATATTGACCCTCAGATAGATAGATAGATAGATAGATAGAAAGATAGAAAGATAGAAAGATAGATTGATAGTCATTGACCCTTAGATAGATAGATAGATAGATATTGAACGTCAGATATATAGATAGATAGATAGTCATTGACCCTGAGATATAGATAGATAGAGTATGAACCACAGATAGATAGATAGATAGATAGTTATTGACCCGCAGATAGTTAGATAGATAGATAGATAGATAGATATTGACCCTCAGATAGATAGATAGATAGATAGATAGATAGTCATTGACTCTTAGATAGATAGATAGATATTGACCGTCAGATATATAGATAGACAGATAGTCATTGACCCTGAGATATAGATAGATAGAGTATGACCCACAGATAGATAGATAGATAGTTATTGACCCGCAGATAGTTAGATAGATAGATAGATAGATATTGACCCTCAGATAGATAGATAGATAGATAGATAGATAGATAGATAGATATTGACCATCAGAAAGATAGATAGATAGATAGATAGATAGACAGATAGACAGATAGATATATCATTTTTTACTTGGTTGCTAGGGTAACCCAATCTGGTTGCTAGGCAGTTTCCAGGGTGATCCTTATCAAGCCTCCTTTTCATTCTGAGTGAATAAAGTCAACCCGGAAGTCTCTATGATTTTCTGTTGCATAGATATGTGATTTGTTACTTGGTTGCTAGGGTAACCATATCTTGTTGATAGGCAGTTACCAGAGTGATATATATCAAGTCTACTTTCCATCTTGAGTAAAATAAGTGAAACAGGAAGTCTCTACGATTTTCTGGTGCAGAGTTATGTGATTTGTTACTTGGTTGCTAGGGTAAGCCCTTGTCATTGCTAGGCAGTTACCAGAGTGATACTTATCAAGCCTCCTTTCCATCCTGAATAAATTATGTCAACCCGGAATTCTCTACGATTTTCTGGTGCAGAGATATGTGATTTGTTAGTTGGTTGCTAGGGTAACCCCATCTGGTTGCTAGGCAGTTACTAAGGTGATACTCATAAGGCTCCTTGCAATCCTGTGTGAAACATGTCAACCCCTAAGTCTCTACGATGTTCTGGTTCAAAGATATGTTATTTGTTACTTGGTTGCTAGGGTAACCGCATCTGGTTGCTAGGCAGTTACCAGAGGGATACATATCAAGGCTACTTTCCATCCTGAGTGAAATAAGTGAAACAGGAAGTCTCTATGATTTCCTGGTGCAGAGATATGTGACTTGTTACTTGGTTGCTAGGGTAAACACATCTGGTTGCTAGGCAGTTACCAGAGTGATACATATCAAGGCTACTTTCCATCCTGAGTGAATAAAGTCAACACGGAAGTCTCTATGATTTTCTGTTGCAGAGATATGTGATTTGTTACTTGGTTGCTAGGGTAATCACATCTGGTTGCTAGGCAGTTACCAGAGTGATACATATCAAGGCTACTTTCCATCCTGAGTGAAATAAGTCAACCCGGAAGTCTCTCTGATTTTCTGTTGCAGAGATATGTGATTTGTTACTTGGTTGCTATGGTAACCGCATCTGGTTGCTAGGCAGTTACCAGAGTGATACATATCAAGGCTACTTTCCATCCTGAGTGAAATAAGTGAAACAGGAAGTCTCTACGATTTTCAAGTGCAGAGATATGTGATTTGTTAGTTGGTTGCTAGGGTAACCCCATCTGGTTGCTAGGCAGTTACCAAGGTGATACTCATAAGGCTCCTTGCAATCCTGGGTGAAATATGTTAACCCCTAAGTCTCTACGATGTTCTGGTTCAAAGATATGTGATTTGTAATTTGGTTGCTAGGGTAACCGCATCTGGTTGCTAGGCAGTTACCAGAGTGATACATATCAAGGCTACTTTCCATCCTGAGTGAAATAAGTGAAACAGGAAGTCTCTATGATTTTCTGGTGCAGAGATATGTGATTTGTTACTTGGTTGCTAGGGTAAACACATCTGGTTGCTAGGCAGTTACCAAAGTGATACTCATAAGGCTCCTTGCAATCCTGTGTGAAATATGTCAACCCCTAAGTCTCTACGATGTTCTGGTTCAAAGATATGTGATTTGTTACTTGGTTGCTAGGGTAATCACATCTGGTTGCTAGGCAGTTACCAGAGTGATACATATCAAGGCTACTTTCCATCCTGAGTGAAATAAGTCAACCCGGAAGTCTCTCTGATTTTCTGTTGCAGAGATATGTGATTTGTTACTTGGTTGCTAGGGTAATCACATCTGGTTGCTAGGCAGTTACCAGAGTGATACATATCAAGGCTACTTTCCATCCTGAGTGAAATAAGTGAAACAGGAAGTCTCCACGATTTTCTGGTGCAGAGATATGTGATTTGTTAGTTGGTTCCTAGGGTAACCCCATCTGGTTGCTAGGCAGTTACCAAGGTGATACTCATAAGGCACCTTGCAATCCTGTGTGAAATATGTTAACCCCTAAGTCTCTACGATGTTCTGGTTCAAAGATATGCGATTTGTTACTTGGTTGCTAGGGTAACCGCATCTGGTTGCTAGGCAGTTACCAGAGGGATACATATCAAGGCTACTTTCCATCCTGAGTGAAATAAGTGAAACAGGAAGTCTCTATGATTTTCTGGTGCAGAGATATGTGATTTGTTACTTGGTTGCTAGGGTAAACACATCTGGTTGCTAGGCAGTTACCAAAGTGATACTCATAAGGCTCCTTGCAATCCTGTGTGAAATATGTCAACCCCTAAGTCTCTACGATGTTCTGGTTCAAAGATATGTGATTTGTTACTTGGTTGCTAAGGTAACCCTGTCTGGTTGCTATGCAGTTACCAGAGTGATACATATCAAGGCTACTTTCCATCCTGAGTGAAATAAGTGAAACAGGTAGTCTCTACGATTTTCTGGTGCAGAGATATGTGATTTGTTACTTGGTTGCTAGGGTAACCCCGTCTGGTTGCTAGGCAGTTACCAGAGTGATACATATCAAGGCTACTTTCCATCCTGAGTGAATAAAGTCAACCCGGAAGTCTCTATGATTTTCTGTTGCAGAGATATGTGATTTGTTACTTGGTTGCTAGGGTAATCACATCTGGTTGCTAGGCAGTTACCAGAGTGATACATATCAAGGCTGCTTTCCATCCTGAGTGAAATAAGTCAACCCGGAAGTCTCTTTGATTTTCTGTTGCAGAGATATGTGATTTGTTACTTGGTTGCTAGGGTAATCACATCTGGTTGCTAGGCAGTTACCAGAGTGATACATATCAAGGCTACTTTCCATCCTGAGTGAAATAAGTCAACCCGGAAGTCTCTCTGATTTTCTGTTGCAGAGATATGTGATTTGTTACTTGGTTGCTAGGGTAATCACATCTGGTTGCTAGGCAGTTACCAGAGTGATAAATATCAAGGCTACTTTCCATCTTGAGTGAAATAAGTGAAACAGGAAGTCACTACGATTTTCTGGTGCAGAAATATGTGATTTGTTACTTGGTTGCTAGGGTAACCCCATCTGGTTGCTAGGCAGTTACCAGAGTGATACATATCAAGGCTACTTTCCATCCTGAGTGAAATAAGTGAAACAGGAAGTCTGTATGATTTTCTGGTGCAGAGATATGTGATTTGTTACTTGGTTGCTAGGGTAACCCCATCTGGTTGCTAGGCAGTTACCAGAGTGATACATATCAAGGCTACTTTCCATCCTGAGTGAAATAAGTGAAACAGGATGTCTGTATGATTTTCTGGTGCAGAATTATGTGATTTGTTATTTGGTTGCTAGGGTAACCCTGTCTGGTTGCTATGCAGTTACCAGGGTGATACTTATCAAGCCTCCTTTCCATACTGAGTGAATCAAGTCAACCTGGAAGCTACTATACTGTGGCTATGAAGATTTTAGGTCATTACTTATTGTCTGCTTGATTAAAGAAATCCTCTGAGGGAGAGAGAGAAGGAGAGACGCAGGGCTGACAGGCCCTTTTTCGTCTGTGTGTGTGAAAACGTCAGTTGGGATTTAAATTTCTGAACATTCCGCAATGTTAATCAATGGGAGTTTTTCCGAGTTTTGATCGTCATTTTTAGGAAAACCGTAAGTCCGATCAGTTAGAAAAGATATAGCACACTATTCGGGATTAGTCTGAAGGTCTGTGCCGAGTTTGGTGCATGTAGCTTAAAAGCTCTAGGAGGAGTTACATTTAGAAATTTAGTCTCAGAATAATAATAATAATAATAATAAGTTTAAATAGGATTTCAGTAAGTTGGCTTTCTCAAGCCAACCTAATAATAATAAGTTTAAATAGGATTTCAGTAAGTTGGCTTTCTCAAGCCAACCTAATAATAATAAGTTTAAATAGGATTTCAGTAAGTTGGCTTTCTCAAGCCAACCTAATGAGGGTTATTTTTTCTTCTTTTTGTTCCAAAATAGCTCATCAAGGTAAGCACTTCTCAATGTTCTCAAAGCATGATCAAGTTTTTCTTCAGGTGCTAGATTTGACATCCAGTAGCAACACAAACAGCACTAGAATTGTTTATTGTACAAAAATGTCTAATGGCTAGCATTATGAACCACATAGATCTAACAAAATGCTAAATTATTTACATAACATATGCGTTATAAGAACATTTCATGTTCATGGCTGGCAATAATTCACAAAACACTTTGTGGTTGCAAGTAATCCTGTATTTAATGCAGTCTGGTATTTTCTTTGTAGTTTTGTCAATATCACACAACCTGACCATGTTGACATCTATCTAATTCAACACGCTTCTACCAAATGACAGATAGCGATGGGCGATACCACTTTTTTCTTTTCAATGCCAAGTTTACACCAGTATCACAGATATCGATACCAATACAGATACCGCAATTAAATTACATTTTAAAAAAATTTGGGGATAAAACTAGTAAATTAATTTATTACTTAAATGTTTTATAAATTTATGGGCCAAAAGTATTAGGCTGCTTTGTTTACCTTTAAAAATGAGTAAGTATAAGCCACATATAAAACCACTAAATTAACCATAAATAGTATTATATGGTTACTATTACTAAAACCAAGTTACCATATGGTTACTACAGTAATGCTGTGGTAAAACTATGGTTAATTGTATCAAAACATTGCTTCCTGCCGAAAAGAGAGAGAAAAAACATGGGTTACTACAGTCATGGTTAATACAATATTACTACAGTAAATCCATGGTAAGTTTTCATATGTGCATCATTTATTAATGATTAAGGATTTATTAATGTTTTAACAACTCAACTACAAATTGTCACAAAAGCCCATTATAATACATGTCACGTCTAGGTTTGTCATCAGTTAGTTTGAATAACTCCAGATGCTGTTTTTCTGTCATTATGTCATGAAAGCACTGTTCCCTATTTGAACGAGCACTATGATTGAAAGGGTGAACGCTGGCTGACTGCTGGTGTATTTAAACATTTCTGCGCATCAAGATGATGAAAAAATAGTTCCTGTGCCTGTGCAACTATATATTTTTATATATATATTATATTTATATTTATATTTTTACGATATTCTTGATAGCACATCAGTATCAGAAGTATTGATACTTTAGTATCAATCCACCCATCCCTAATGACAGATGTCCTTACAAAAATTGAGAGTTCATGGTAAATTTGCCACAATTTGCCACTGATGATTTTCACATGCAAATGAGCTTTGCAGCAAATTGTCCATTGTTGCCAAAGGTGTGCCGAGGGTTCAACGCTACCGGCAAAGAGCTGCAAACTTCTGGCAAACATTTGCGGTGAATCAAACGCTCATTTGCATGTGAAGATTACGAGCGTCAAATTTGCTGCACATTTACGGCAAAATTGCAGCTAGTTTAGAATTTTTAAGGGTTAATTTACACCAAATACTGCAGAGTTTGATTGGACAAAAGAAATGTGTAGCGTTTTCTCCTCCCCTTTAATTGTTAATAACCTATTTGTTTGGCTATCCTAACAATGCACGATTATGTGTCGTTGCATGATATTATTTGCATGTAGCATTGTTTTTTCCCTGCTGTTTGCAACCTAGTTTTTGGGTCATGACCCACCAGTTGAGACCACTGTCATTGAGCACAGAAGAGCGCTTCATGAGATTATAATCATGATTTGTGTTATATACATTTTATTTTCTGTTTTTTCAGCGATCCGTTCCAGGTGCATCATGAGCACATGCGGCAAATGATGAGGAGTTTCTCTGACCCATTCTGTCACGGCTTCATGCCCAGCATGACAGATGGCAGACAGAGAGGTCACAGGGCTCACAGAGGTCACAGGGGTGAGGGTCACCCTAACACAAGCACGAACTTTCGCAATGACAGAGTGAGTGTATGCCGCATTACTCTCGTAATGTGACATATTTGAGTATTCCTTAAAAAAATAGATTTTATCCTTTGGAAATTGATTAAATGTGGTCTCTATATGACATGTGGAGGAAGAGTAAGAGGGCTTGATGATGTTGGCCGAAAAGGAAAGTTGTTATAGAAGTGGAGCAAGTTAATTTTCATTAAAGATTATTAATCTTTCATGAGCAAACATTTTTTTTTGTTTCAGATTGTGTCTATCGTGGTTCATCTCTTTGACCTCATTATAGATTACACACTTGGCTACTAAAGATGGCCGCTTCCCATTCTAGATTCTCATGACTACCATAGTGAAGATACTAAAGTCCAAAACTCTGTCTATCTGCACACACACTGCTCCATGAGTTAAACACCTCATCACATGTCACATGGAGTGAACTGCTGTATTTTTGACATCTTAGACTTCGATACAGAAAGCTCTTTTTATAGGTTATTGCTTGTCATTTTATATATCAATACTTTTTATCTTAAATTAAAATATAATAATAATAATTATAAGGACAAAAAACTACCTGCAAATGGGGTAAGACAAAAAACTTGATTCAAAAGGAAAACAAGTTTATTTTTCTTAAGCATTGGCAAATCATTTTTTCTAGTTGCAGTCTGTAACATGGACTCAGGTTGAGTGGGATCCATGTGCGGTTTATTAAATACAACTAGCTCAAAGTACAGACAGGCAGGGGTCGAGTAATCCAGGCAAACAGTAATATCAACGCAGGGTAGAATTGTAGTGAGACAGGCAGAGGTTCGGGGCAGGCAGCAAACAATACTAAACGGTCAGAATACAGGTAGAGTCGAACAAGGGTAAACAAGACAGGTAATGGTAAACGCTTAGGAATGTAGCCGGGGTAAACAAGACTTCGCAATGACGGAGCGTGAGTTTGAGACTTAAATTACTGGTAGGATTGGAAACAGGTGAACAGGTAATGAGAGTCAGTACTGGGGGTTATGGGAAAAAGAGTTCCAGGTGGAAAGTCAATACTCGGGTGAAGGCGACCTCTGGTGGTCAATTGAGGGATTTTCACCGGCGTTCGTGACACAGCCATTAACCCCACCATATTTTGTTAGATTTCTCTGAAAACAAGACCAAATATCTCAAACCATTCAGCTTCTCAAGTATTTTGTTTTTGTTCTTGTATTAAGGATGTCTAGATATTTTTACTGGAAAAAGACAAAATTACTCAGTTAAAGGCCTTTGCACACCAAATGCGACACAATTATGTGAAATGAATCTGCAATGAAATGGCAAAAAATGGCCCTTTCATATTAAAAACAAGGCGAATGATCATCGTTAGCACATTCAAGCCTTCAAGGCTTGGTCACACATACCTTCGCCTAGTGAAATTCTGCGACTGAAGATGCCGTAGGTGGACGTTGAGCGCTTTTGAAACCAGCAAAAATATCATTTCAAGCAGCTCATTTTTAATGCTGCACTTTATACTCTGTTAATGTGAAGTTAAAAATATATTTGATACTAAAATTATTTCCTCATCCATTGTTCAGTGGAGCTGTGTACAAAGGACCGCTCACACAGAGCTCAGAGCCAAATGAAGCCTTTTCCTATGGGCAAATGTTGCGAAATCGCCTGTCAAAGTTCACCAAACTTGAACTCCACGCAAAATACACATTGGGAAATTCCATAGTCCAAAGTCCATAGTGCAAATTCACTGAAATTACTGTCGCTCAAAGGTACATGTACCGCAGAAAGTGGAATCGACAAGCAATTTTACTCTAGGTGCTGTGAAGCACCTTTCAGCTGGTCTGCCCTCCGCCTATGACGGATGAGAAGAAGAACTTGACAAATAGACTATGGAATCACAATACGAAAGACAAGCAAGCGAGTTCCCTAGCGAGTGGATCAAAAATAAAAATAAACGCAGTTCTCTACAAGCTGCAGCAGCGATGATTTGCAAAGTTTGTTGATGAGATGCTCAATGAGGTGACACATCACAAACTATTTCAGTTCAAGTTGACTGACAGTATATACAGTCTGAGAGTTTGAAATCACTGTATAATGCACACACATAATGACTGTTAAAACAAATGTTTTCAATTGGAACATACTCATTGTATATTATGTAAATGTATATCTACTTATTAAACATTTGCACAAAACCCTGCATGTTATGATTTAAATGTGACGACATCTAAACAAACCAAGAGCCTATATAATGAAAGCAATAAAACACAAATCCCAAACAACAACAGTCTTCAGTCTGATCCATTATTATATATGTTAGTGACAGCACAGCAATAATGGTTACATTATTTAGTGGAGAAACCACCACGTTTTTGGGTTAGGCAAACAGAGCACTGTAAGTCATAGCAATAGTAATAATATTATTAATATTTGGTGAATATGCATTTCATGTTAACCTCTTCACCTCTGTGGACATGCCGGCGGGACCAAAAGGGGGTGCTATATTATGACAAAAAGTTTAGCATAAAATGTTCAAGTCTCTATACATAAGCCAGGCTTTAAAGTTTGAAAGCCTAGAATCTGAACTTTTCTGAAGTAACCATAACTTCTGCATTTCTGTTATTTAAAATAACAGAATAAGACCTTAAACCAGGGGTTGGGAACCGTTTTTAACTTAGGAGCCAATTTAAAAATGTGGGTTGATGCAGTTTTTCGAAAGAGTCATACCACAAACGAATAATTTACTATTTTCAAAAATAATGTCTTTCAATTAAATAAAATGTAATATATTGCCCATAGACTACTAAGAAACAATTAATAGATAACTATGGAATTGAGTACACGTGTTTGTGCTGGTCTCCATACAATTACTTCATTTTACAAAATGTAACTTCGCTTTTGGGCTGGGTTATATGTAAAACATATTTTAATCACATTTTACACATTGCGATATCTAATTATATGGTGAATATTTTTGCTTGATTTATTTTGCTTTAAAATTAAATAAAATTATTGAAATATGAAAAACTTAAACAAAAAACATTTCTAAATTCATTGCTATTTTAAAGACTTTTATTATATTTAAATATTAAATATTTTTAAATTAATATTTCTACCATATGACCTCTAGGTGGCGCTTATTTGTGACACAAATGGTTTAAGCAGTGGTCGGGAACCTATGTCTCGTGCGCCACAAGTGGATCTTTGTTAAAAATCATGTGGCTCGCCGAGTGTCTCACCGTTCACCAACACATGATCGTTTAAAACTTTCTAGAGATCATTTTCCAGCAAAAAGTGTGGGTGCAATTGCAAAGCTTGAAGTCAATGACAGTTTTGGTTTCCTTTCTTCCGAATTTGTCATTTAGCTTCTCCTAGTGAACACAGTTTGAAATGAACACCCGCCAAATGCAGATTTCAATTAAAATATCAATTAAAATAATGAAGTGATTAAAGAATCTTATATATATAACCACGTCCCCAAATCCAAACATTTACTGTCTCCAACAGCCCCATTTGCCATCGTGCAAGTATCAGTATATGGCAACTGGAGCAAATTAAGAACTATAGACAATATAGTTTTTATCATAATAAAAAAGCCTAATAAATTCCCTTGTGTTCCCAAACAATGCTGCCAAATGTGTTCTTATCGAATGTGTTTGTATTGTGTTTGTTAATACAGTTTATGCTGCCTAAAGAAAATAAAACAGAATTTTAGGTTCAAGGTGAACGTGTCTTGTTTAATGATTTAATCATTTTCGTCTTTGTTTCTTTAATACAAAGATACCTGTATATATTTCTGAACCTGCAGAGTTGCGTTCACAACGTGTAAGAGTGAACTGCTCTGTCACAGCACCTCACGAGATGATCAGAGATCATGTGCAGTATTCTCATAGATTACATTATTCTTCCAATCTGTGTTCAGTTGAATAAAACAGATAAAAAGGAGTGATAACTGTTTACATGTGCTTCTTTCACGAGACAGGGTCCTGTTACACGCCTGTGAACAAACAGCAAATCAGACACAAGCATTGATGGCTTTTATTTTGTCTGTTCTTAAAAATATAATAAAGAGTGTTTCTTCAAGAATTTCTTGTCATGTGTCACTCCAAGACCTCTAACATGTCATCCGCCTGTTGCAGATACTCGTAGTATTTTTGGGGCCAGTGTTGCTCAGTGGATAAGGCTCTGAGTTACTGACCGAAAGGTCAGGGATTCAAGCCCCAGCATTGCCAAGATGCCACTGTTGGGCCCTTGAGCAAGGCCCTTTACCCTATCTGCTCCAGGAGTGCTGTTTCATGGCTAACCCTGCGCTCTGACCCCAGCTTAGTTGGGATATGCGAAAAAACTGCATTTCATTGGCTCTGTACCTATACTCTGCACAATGACAATAAAGTTGAATCTTAATCTTAATTTTGTGGGAGGTGGGTGCTAGTTTCACACCCTGGGCACACATAAAAAATAAGGAACATTCATAAAATCGCTCATAGTAAATGCTCTTAACAGCTAAGATCAATAGTTATTGGGTAACGAGGCCCAGAACTATATGAATGTGCGTGTGTTGGAGAAGCATTTTCATTGCACTCGTGAACAGCGGAGCTCACTGCGCACACATATAAACTCAGATGCACATCGGCGGCTTTTCTTTCATCTGTTCTTCAAAATATAATCAAGTTTCATCAAATGTGTGTCTTTGTGTCTAATTTCTTGTAATATATCACTCAGAGATGTCTTCCAGGTCGCATTCCACAGCTGCATCAGCAAAACACTCCGCATGAAAAATCTGCATTTGGCGGGTGTTCATTTCAAACTGTGTTCACTAGAAGCTAAATGACAAATTCGGAAGAAAGGAAACCAAAACTGTCATTGACTTCAAGCTTTGCAATTGCACCCACACTTTTTGCTGGAAAATGATCTCTAGAAAGTTTTAAACGATCATGTGTTGGTGAACGGTGAGACACTCGGCGAGCCACATGATTTTTAACAAAGATCCACTTGTGGCGCACGAGACATAGGTTCCCGACCACTGCTTAAACCATTTGTGTCACAAATAAGCGCCACCTAGAGGTCATATGGTAGAAATATTAATTTAAAAATATTTAATATTTAAATATAATAAAAGTCTTTAAAATAGCACTTAAACAGATAAGTCATATATTAAAAGAAACCTCGCAATCAGGAACATGACTGTACAGTTAATTTTGTTGCACTAATACCACAGTTTAAAAGATTTTCAAAGAATCATAAAGTAAAATATGATATTTGATAGACATCAAATACAAACATCTCTTTTATGCACCGATAACTGCTGCTGTAAGCTCCAAATAGCTAAAAATTTATATCCGCTTTTACCTAAGGAAGCTCTCAAAAACATTAGCAATTTTTTACTTGTCTGTGAGCTTGCTTGCGTGAATAATCCTATGTTATATCTTAGATGTCTAGAACAAAATATGCCGTCCAAAAGGAAAAGCATGCCAAACAAATCATCAGAAAATATATGTTTTCGACTATTGACGATAAAATGTTATACATCATCACAAAGGGGAGGATTCAGCTTTCTAATGACTAGATGGTAAGTAAACAATCAGTTCTCGTAGTCAACGTGTTGAATGCAGGATAAATAGCTTCTAGTCCACTCAGAGGCTGAGATATTCAATGAAAAATTGGTGGTGATGCATGAACTTAAAATTAGACTGAATGTCAATGGACGAACACATCTGTGAGGACTAAAATGCCTTAGAGCACCACCTACATTTCAGATCTGTATATTGTGATGGAATGTGATAGAGGAAAAATATATTTTTTTATTTCCATCTAGTGGAATAAAATAAGACTATTTCAGTGTTTCCCTTAGGATTTTTTTCAGCAACGGTGCTGTTGTACGTACGGTCTGCGACACCGTTGATGAATTTGCCCAGCAGTTTTCAGCGGTGAAGAGGCAAACGGAAGCTATATCTCACATCATGCCTTGCAGCCGCCTCAACACAGCCTGCGCCCTGTGTGCCCACCAAGGGCGTCCCCCTGCGACTAGACAACAGGCAGCTCTGCTTCAAACGGGCCCAGCTCTCAGCCCCGGCATTGAGCGCCCCGTAGGCGGTGTATGCCCCCGCCTCAGGACCCCCTCTAGCACCCGTGGAGCTCCTAAGCGCCCCTGAGATGGAAGACCCGAGCAGTCAGATGTTCGCTCCAGAGCTGGTACCAAGACCACTTCGTACACCGGTGGAGGGCCAGGAGGAAACCCTTGTTTTCCTTATTCTTCATTGCCGCACCCCACATTGTTAATAAAAGAGAGATTTCCTCGCTTCTTGGGTCTTCCAGCCGGTTTGTGCCGTTCTCACAGCACCCCGGCCCCAAAATTCTGTAGTCCCAGCTCCCCAGATGCAGCTCTTTCGCCTCCTGACCCACGACTGCTCAGCCCCGGCAGGCCAGTGCTGACGAGTTCCGATGACGCCTCTCTAGGACCTCTTCCTCAGTCTCTAAACCGCCCCCTGCTGGGTGTGCGGAGCAAAGTAAGTGCTTTGAGTCTTTTCTCAGCACCCAAGCCTCGGGACGCTCTTCTGCCTCCCGACGCGCTATTACCTGCTCCCCCCGCCGCAAAGTCCCGCCTGGTACGTCAAAAGCGATCGTCCCGTTAGTGCCCCTCGCACGGAGTTTGGACGCGTGGCTTTCGCTGCCCAACCTGTCGCGCTGGTTGGTCAGGACCATCCGATTCGGCTACGCAAATCAGTTCACCTGGCTCAAGCCTTGTTTCGGCGGTATTCGCTCCACTTCCGTACGCAGCGAAAAAGACAGTGCTTTACGCCCCGGTTCAGAGCATCTCTTGCTCTCTTTGAGCCCAGCACGGCGGTCCCTCTAAAATAATTCCAGAGGCTTCTGAGGCATATGGCATCCTCAGCCATGGTCGCGCCACTTGGGTTGATGCATATGAGACCACCTCAGCACTGGCTGCAGACTCGAGTCTCAAGATGGGCACGGCGCCATGGCACATACCTTGTGACAATCACCCCCTCCTGCCATCAGACTTTGAACCCTTGGACAGACCTCTGCTTCCTGCAGACCAGATTCCCCTTGCAGCAGGTGTCCAGACGTGTTGTGGTCACCACAGACACATCTCAACTGGGTTGGGGCGCCATGTGCAAAGGGCACGCTGCCGCTGGCTCTTGGACAGGACCCCGGCTGCATTGGCACATCAACTGACTAGAGTTGCTGGCTGTATCTCCTGCCCTGCGGGGGTTTCTACCGCTAATTTGGGGCAAGCATGTCTTGAGCCGTTCAGATAGCACCACGACGGTAGTGTACATAAATCGCCAAGGCGGCATGCACTCTCGTCATATGTCACAACTCACCCGCCATCTCCTCCTCTGGAGTCAGCCGCGACTCAGGACGCTGCACGCCACTCACATCCCTGGCAACCGCAACACGACGGCAGAAGATCTGACGTGGCAAGTTTCGCCCAGCAGAGAGTGTATGCTCCACCTCCAGGTGGTTCAGCTGATCTGGGACCGATTCCACATGGAACAGATAGATCTCTTTGCCTCCCAAGACAACTCCCATTGCCCGCTCTGGTACTCCCTGACAGAATCTCCTCTCTGGACAGATGCGCTGACACACAGCTGGCCCCGGGGGCTGCGCAAGTACGCATTTCCCCCAGTGAGCCTCCTTGCACTTGTGCTGTGCAAGATCAGGGAGGATGAGGAACAGGTCACCATGGAGGCTCCTTATTTACCCACCTGGACCTGGCTCTCGGATATTACGTTCCTCGCGACAGCACCTCCCTGGAAAACCCCCCTGAGGAATTAACTTCTTTCTTAGGGAAGGGGCACGCACAAGACCTCGGGAACCTCCACATCTGGCCCTTGGACAGACGCGGAAGATCTAAGTGATCTACCACCTGCAGTCTTAGACACGATCAACCAAGCCATAGCTCCCTACACCAGGCAACTTTACGCCATAAAGTGGCGCTCGTCCATGAATTAGTGTTCTTTCCGAGCCGAAGACCCGCAGAGATGTGCAATTCAGTCAGTGCTTTCATTCCTGCAGGAGAGGCTGGAGGGGAGGATGTCCCCCTCCACCGTGATGGTGTATGTCGCTGCTATCACAGCCCACCACGACGCAGTAGACGGCAAGTCCCTTGGTAGGCACAACTTGATTATCAGGTTCCTTAGAACCCTCCCCGGCCAAGCCCGTTCCCCTCCTGTGATCTCTCAGTGGTCCTCACGGGCCTTCAGAGACCCCCCTTCGAGCCGCTTGATTCAGTTGAGCTCAGGGCCTTCTACCTGAAGACGGCCCTCCTGATCGCGCTCACTTCCATCAAGAGGGTTGGGGATCTGCAAGCGTTCTCTGTCAACACCTGCCTGGAGTTCGGTCAAGCACATACTCGCGCTATCCTGAGACCGCAACCGGGCTACTTGCCCAAGGATCCTACGACCCCCTTCAGGGACCAGGTAGTGAACCTGCAAGCACTGCCCCGGGAGGAGGCAGACCCAGCCCTTTTGTTGCGGTGTGTCCAGTACTTGCTTTGCGTATCAATTTGGACTTCATGCAGCGCTTTAGATGTTCTGAGCAGCTCTTTGACTCCATTGCCGGACGGCAGAAAGGGAACACCATCTCCAAACAGAGGTTAGCTCACTGGGTTGTTGATGCTATTTCCCTTGCCTATCACAACCAGGCTGTGCACGCCCCCTTGCGGGTTCTGATTGGGTACTGGCCCTTGGCACCTCCTTAGCAGACATCTGCAGAGTAGCGGGCTGGGCAACACCCAACACCTTTGCTAGGTTCTACAATCTCAGGGTTGAGTTGGTCTCATCCCGTGTTTTGTCAGCCCCCTCATTAGGCGGGACCTACCACTGCGACGCTCCCAGGTACAGCTTCACAACACTCGTGGTGTATTTGCCACATACTACCTCCCCCTAGCTCGGGCAGGATATGGCCTCCACTGGGAAACTGAAAGAATAGGACCGGAAAAGACCGCCTTCCCCAACACATTTATAGTGCTAAGATGGCCCCAGCCCCTTCACATCCTACATTTACATTTATGCATTTGGCAGATGCTTTTATCCAAAGCAACTTACAGTGCACTTATTACAGGGACAATCCCCCCAGTGCAACCTGGATTTAAGTGCCTTGCTCAAGGACACAATGGTTGTGGCCATGGGGATTGAACCAGCGACCTTCTTATAAACAGTTACATGCTCTAGCCCACTATAACACCACCACTATCTCATCCTGTGCGAGAGACATAGAGAGAGAAAAGGCCGCAGCTGCCGGGCTTGCTCCCATGCTAGTCATGTAGCACCTGTTCCCCCCTCAGGGGTGTTGGGAACCTAAGGTCTACATATGACATCTTTTTTGGGGGCGTTGGTAAGGGCTGCGTGCAGCCGACACAGTAGCAGCCTGCTTGCACCTGTCTTGTCAGTTCACGTAACACAGACTATTGCGTGGGGTTTTTGAATGGGACCCCTTGTGTCACATCATTCGACACGGAACGGAGGTTATGACAGTAACCATGACGTTTTTTAGAGAATGTATTTTTAACATGTGTATTTTGTCTTACGGTACTGGCAGTATTTTTATAGTCAAAACAAGTAAAAAAACTACCAGTGCTGAAGAACTAATCCAAAGTATTTAGAATATGTTACTGACCTTGAGTAATCTAACGGAATATGTTACAAATTATATTTTACAGCATGTGTTCTGTAATTTGTTGTAAAATAGATTTCAAAAGTAACCCTCCCAACCCTGTCAGTGAACCATATGAAATCACAACAGCAGTGCTCATAATTCAGCAATGGTGCAGTGCAGCTGCAAAATGCATATAAGGGAAACACTGTGTTTGGTGGGAGATGGGGTGAACAGAACCAGAATTAAATGCTTACAAAGTTAAGACAGAAAACTTATGATGAAATTCTGTTTTTATTAATAATTAGACCAATTTTTGCCAGTTAGTTCCCAGTATGCATAAATGGTATTCTTTTAAATTTGAGTGTAAAACATTGCAGGCAGCATACCAAAAATGTACCAGAGAACCAAAATGAGAACATATTTATTTTCAGTTTTTAAGACATTTAATGCAAATGAAATACACATTCTTCAGCGTATAATGTCGGTGGTCAAAACAGCTTTATGTGCTTCTGTGCCACCAGTTGTTCTGGTTCTGGTAACTGCAGTGACACCTGACATGATCCAAAGCTCACATTTTATTGGTCAGGGCATTTTATTTACAGGAGTAGAGAGAAATTACAACCCGGAATAAAACCTCCCTTTGTCAACATGCAGATGTTCGCTCCAGGTGTGAACTGGCTTCATAAGAATGCATGTTTTTATTCAAAATGTTAATTGTGGCGAGAAGCCGCACGGAAATTTGCGTTTGGAGTGCAAATGGCTTAAGAAATCCTAATCCTCAATATTAATCCTATATGCCAATACAATTGCATATCTGTATATAGCAAATCTTTTCTATATACAATAACAGTTCATAGTGACCATGTCTGTCAGGCTCCAAAAATGCAAAAAAAACACCTTAACAGTATCATAAAATAAGTCTATACAACATATGTGCTAGATTCCAAGAAGTCATACTTTCAAGGAACAGATAGAAATTGATAACAACAAATTCTCACTGAAAATCTTCAATCCCCTTCACTGCAGCTTAAAATCTCATTCTCCATTCCACATATTCAAACTCGTGCAGCATGTTTGGCCACAACACACATGAGAACAAGTAGAATCTGTGACAGGTTCACATGCCATTTGTTTATTCTGAATCACCACAAATGAGATCTGAGAGCTACAGCAGTGGGCTACATTTTCTGTGAATAGTGACATTTGGATCTGTTTCTTACACAAAGCTAATGATTGAAAATTGGTTAGCGTATAGTTTAGTGTGCTGGCTGTATATTAACAGTATGTCAGCAGTTCTAGAGTTTCACAAGGAGCAGCTGGTTGATTTGGCAGCCCAGAATGCTAAACTTAGAGTTTGTGTCCATCTGTAATCCACCTCCTGCTCTCTGCTCAGTGTATTTATGCCTGCTAATTACGTTCATCTGATGCCAGCCTCTTCACTGCCCTGCCATCTCTGTTTTTAAACAGTGGCCTTCCCCGAGTAAAGGCCAGGCGAGGGGTCATACAGAAAGCATGCTCGACCTCGGGTCAGGGCTGGACAGGTGAATGAAACCCAAATGTGGTTTGGGTTCTGTTTGTGTCAGGAATGGACAGTACGGTCTGTATGCTGGCAAGCATTGGAGGGCATACCAGGATTTTGCTCATTGAAGTAGTTTTTGCAGTTAGCTAAGAATATTAATGCAGTAGTGTGTAAGTGAGTAGTAGGGTAAGTAGTAGAGTAGATAGTGAGGACTTACATTGGTTGCTTCACAATAATTGTGAACAGAATAACCAAAATCTTATACCACTTTATGAGTCATTATTGAGGCTGTTGATTTTTTTCAAGTCAAGTGGATTTTATTGTCGTTTCAACCATATACAGTTAGTACAGTACACAGCAAAATGAGACAACGTTCCTCCAGGACCATGGTGCTACATAAAACATCATAGGACAAACACAGAACCACATGGGACTACACAGACTAAATAAAATACCTATATAAAGTGCATGTGCAAACATGTGCAAAAAGTATGGGACAGTACAATAAATTACTAACAATGAACAGGACAATAGGCACAGTAAGAGACAGTGCAGCACCGACCAGTACACAGTAGTGCAAAAAGATGACAGTTTCTAAAAATGCCAAATGTAAACATAACAAACTATGAGATAGAGGTAGCAGACAATTATAAAGTGACAGTAATTAAAGTGCAACTCGGGATATGTGTGTGTTTGTGGAGTCTGATGGCTTGGGGGAAGAAGCTGTTACACAGTCTGACCGTGAGGGCCTGAATGCTTCGGTACCTCTTGCCAGAGGTGTGGGGTCGTCCACAATGCTGGTGGCTTTGCGGATGCAGTGTTTTTTGTAAATGTCTTTGATGGCGGGAAGAGAGACTCCGATGATCTTCTCAGCTGTCCTCACTATCCTCTGCAGGCCTTTGCAGTCTGAAACGGCAGTGATCCCAAACCACGCAGTGATGCAGCTGCTCAGGATGCTCTCAATAGTCCCTCTATAGAATGTAGTGAGGATGGGGGGTGGATCAGCAGAGTGAACAGCAGTGGACTGAGCACACAGCCCTGGGGGGCCCCAGTGCTCAGTGTGGTGGTGGTGGTGGAGATGCTGTTCCTGATCCGGACTGACTGAGGTCTCCCAGTCAGGAAGTCAAGGATCCAGTAGCAGAGGGAGGTGTCAAGGACCAGCAGGTTCAGATTTCCAACCATGTGCTGGGGAATGATTGTGTTGAATGCTGAGCTGAAGCCTATGAACAGCATTCGAATGTATGAGTCTAGGTGGGTGAGGGCCAGATGGAGGGTGGTGGCGATGGCGTCGTCTGTTGAACGGTTTGGACGATATGCGAACTAGAGTGGGTCTAGTGAGGGGGGCAGCTGGGTCTTAATGTGCCTCATGACGAGTGTCTCGAAGCACTTCATGATGATTGATGTGAGTGTGACTGAACGGTAGTCATTGAGGCAGGACACTGAAGACTTCTTTGGCATGGGGACAATGGTGGTGGCCTTGAAGCATGTTGGAACGATGGCGCTGCTCAGAGAGATGTTGAAGATGTCGGTAAGGACATCTGCCAGCTGGTCTGCACATCCTCTGAGCGCTCTGCCAGGAATATTGTCTGGTCCAGCAGCCTTCTGTGGGTTGACTCTACGTAGAGTTTTCCTCACATCCGCCGTTGTAAGACAGAGCACCTGGTCGTTGGGAGGAGGGGTGGTCTTCCTCGCCACCATGTCGTTCTGCACTTCAAACCAAGCGTAGAAGTTGTTCAGAGCATCTGGAAGGGAGGTATCTTTGTCACATGCAACTGATGTTGTCCTGTACTTGGTGATGGCCTGGATGCCCTGCCACATGCGCTGCATGTCACCGCTGTCCTGGAAGTGACTGTGGATTTTTTGGGCATGTGCGCGCTTTGCCTCTCTGATGGCCTGGGACAGTTTGGCCCTCACTGTCCTTAGGGCTGCCTGGTCGCCTGCTCTGAAGGCGGAGACTTGGGTCCTCAGTAGCATGCGCAGCTCTGCAGTCATCCACGGCTTCTGGTTGGAGCGTGTGGCGATGGTCTTGGAGAAAGTGACATCATCAATGCACTTGCTGATGTAGATGGTCACAGATGCTGTGTATTCCTCCAAGTTGGTAGAATCATCATATGTTGCAGCCTGCCTGAACATGTGCCAGTCAGTATACTCAAAACAGTCCTGAAGAGCAGAGATGGCTCCTGCTGGACAGGTTTTTACCTGCTTCTGAAGCAGTTTTGAGTGTCTGACGAGTGGTCTGTATGCTGGAATTAGCATAACAGAGATGTGGTCTGAGTAGCCGAGGTGGGGGCGGGGCTTCACCCAGTACGCGCTTGGGATGTTTGTGTAAACAAGGAACTTAAACTCCGGTTATGATAACAGTGGTGAATTCCCGTGGTAAATAAAAAGGTCTGCATCTAACAGTCACAAGCTCCACCAGCGATGAGCAGTAGCTAGAGACTAGCATAGAGTTCATGCACCATTCCGTGTTGATGTAAACACACAAGCCACCGCCGTGAGTCTTACCATAGAGAGCTGCATTTCTGTCGGCACGAAACGAGGCGAGCCTGTCTAGCTGAATGCCGGTGTCCGGAACTCTGTCACTGAGCCACATCTCTGTGAAAACAAAGACGCAGCAGTATCTAAATTCACGCTGTGTAGCCTGCTGGAGTCAGATGTAGTCCAGTTTGTTGTCCAGGGAGCAAACATTTGAGAGCAGGATAGACTTGAGAGCTGGCCGGCTAGGGTTTGTTTTTAGCCTAGCATGGACCCCCGCCCTCTTGCCACGCTTCCGCTTTCTCGCACACCACTTACGATGTCCTCTCCCCCGGCCACCAGTATCAGGCGACGCCGAGGACTGGAGGCCTGGTCTCCGCAGCAAGCCAAGTACGCGTAGCGCCTCCTGTAGGTCATCATGCAGCTTGGTTGTTGCATGAATCCTATATTTGACACGAACATCGGTTGCTCCAATAGCACCATTTTGGATCCGGAGTGGCTGCTGCGTGCTACCGCGCCGCCATCTTGGATCATCATGATTTGTTATTTTAATACCTTAATTCAGTTCGATTAATTATTTAAAAAATAACGTATTAAAAAATTTTTAAAAAATGCCTCCAAACTGTACATACAGGACTGTTTCTAGGCATAGGTGAACTAGGCGGTCACCTAGGGTGCCATCAGCTATTACTGGCAGATTAAAACAGGTTAAATCTTTCTCTTTTTTTTTTTTAAGAGGTGTTTGTGTATATTTTCTGTCTAATGAATCAGGAGCAGTTAATCAAATAATGATCAAATGTTGAAGAAGAGTGTTAATGTGCAGTCACACATACCTTTACATGGCTAAACCTATTACACAGTTATACCTTTATCTGCAGATAAAATACAGACATCTCAATGGGAATTTGCACAATCATGAATTTCACATGATGGACATCCGGGGGCGAAGAATTTTCTTGCAGATTTCAAGTGTAGTTCAAGTTTGGTGAATTTGCGGCGAACTTTTGCCGCCTTGACCATTAGAAAGTTGCTTAGTTTGGCAGTGACCTCTGAGTGGGCGGTACTTCATCCCGGCAGAGTGTGTCAAATAACGGTGGTCTGCTGCATCCTCCGCTACATAGCGATCAAAAACAGCCTGCAAGATTGGAATTGCACATCAAATTGAGTTCAACAATTGCTTGATCTGCATAATTCTTTTAGTGAATCAGGCACTTAACTAGCACAGACAGCATGTAAAAATAACCAGTGCTTTTACCGGGCGCAATTCATTCTTGGAGAATTCCCCCATGTCTCTTTGTTTTGAGTGACCCTACCAGCCCGTAGTGGCATCATTGACATCATTGCGAAAACATGTTTCTATTAACTGCACATAATGTGACACTTGATTAAAATTAATTTTCATAAAACTATAGTTCTGACTCTAAATTCTGATTGGATTAGCCACATTTAAAGCCAAGTAAAATAGATGATATCATAAATATACATTCAAATATACTTTATTAGCAGCTGTTCCAATGAACCGCGATACGATGGCATGTCTGCCATATTGGAGCGTCTGGAGCCGTTTGTCAACATTACAACAGTATGCAACAGTCTGGAATCTTATCCAGCCAACTTTCACATTATCTGATTTTCCTTAAACCTTGAGCAACATTTTAGATAATATAATATTCCAAATTATACCGAATATTGGTAAAAAAGCTCTTATAAATACTATTGATAATCAAAGCTCTGTCTGTTGCTGGAAGCTTGAAATATAAGTGGTGGCACCAGTGATCATAAAGGCAGTGGGATAGATGGGTGATAACCATAAAGGAATCTAGCACCAAAAACATCCATAATATGATTGTTTATTGAAATCATTCATTTGTTTTTTTAATCTATGATCCAAAATTATAATATAAAATCAACAGTAAATTCATATTACTTAAGTTATATTATAGGTTGTATTTATATAGAACTTTTAGAGTTTTATGATAGTAAGATAACTGTAAATAAATCTTACTTGATGCAATTCCCTGACTTAGCAAACTACAAATAAAGTACTCTACAAATAAATATATTACAACAAGCATACTGTAAATAGGCATCTAGTCAGTTAATCACTTAATGATAAACTGTTTCCACACAAAAGCAGTTTATGCAGCACTCTAAGGTATCTCCTCCATTCATTGGCATTCTAACCGCTCTCCTTGAGAACCGTTCCAAGACGGTGCCGTGGTTGACGTATCCAAACCAGCCGAATTAGGCATCTACATATGTAGACTGATGAGCCAAAACATTAATATCGCAAATAACATTGATCATCTTCTGAAAAGACCACATGTCAAGGTCTGGTTAGTTTAGATGGTAAGCAAATAATCAGATCTTGTAGTCAATGTGTTGAAGGCAGGAGAAATGGGCAGGAGTAAAGACCTGAGTGACTTGGACAAGGGTCAAATACTATATTTCCTGGTTGCAATCTTTACCTCTCTGCTTCTCACAGCCACTATCACTGCTTCACGTGTTGGGCACTGCCCACGCGGGGACAGCCTTCATGGATGGGACATGTTCTCACTGTAAGAATGTGATTATGGCAATAGTGTGGTCGCAGCTTTCCCCAGGGAAAGCCCCCCAGCCCTCCCCGCCATGGTCATTCTACCTATAGGTTCGAGGCCGCGCCAGTTAGCTTTGGGAGCGATTTGGGGATTCCAATGGGAGCCATTCTTCCGGGAAATCCCCCACGGACCTCCCATTCTCCAACACGCTCATTTGCCCCAGCGAGATCTGCAATGGGACCGCCGGCTCATCTCATGGCAAGTCCGCGTTCTCGTTCGTGGCTCGTAAAGCGGATGAGCTTTTGAATACAGTATTGGAGAGCGGCCTGGTTCAGTCTGACGGCCATGCATGCCTGGGCAGCTGCGAGTGTCGGGCTGGAGTGGAATCCTGCAATCCCCCCTGAACCCTCGTGGCTTGATGATAGGTACCAGGGCCTCGAAAGTAGATGATGAGCTCATGCGATCGTGGTGGGCACCTTTTACTGCCCGGATCCGGTACGTGGGCTCATCCGCTCTCACTATCCTTGACGATGAGGCTGCCAGGGGGTGCTCGGCTACTCCCCAGATGGTTAGCGCGATCGCGGTGCCACTTGACAGGCTGCCTCTGCCTCTGGTGGTCCAGGAGCGCCACCTTTGGCTCAACCTGGTCGAGTCAAGAGATTCTGACAAGGTACGATTCCTTGACACCCCCATCTCCCAGTTTGGCCTATTCGGCGACACCTTAGAGGATTTCGCCCAGCAATCCTCTGCAGTCAAAAAGCAGATAGGGACCATACAACTCATCCTGCCCTGGCGCGACTCAAGGTCCCGCATCCCACCTGCTTGTCGCCAAGGGCGCCCCCCTGTGGCAGCAACACTGGCTCCGCCACTGTCCACCCCAGTAGGACAAGTAGTACCTGGCCTCGACATGGAGCAACCCACAGAAAGCAGATGCCACCCGTCTCACAACCAGTAACCCAAGAAAGGCTTCAAAGCACCCCTGAGACGGGCAGTCTAGGAATTTGGAGACCTGCTGCACAGGAGCTGGTAAGAGCACCACTCCTTACCCCGGTGGAGGTGTTGCGAATTTGGCCTTTGTTTAATTTTTTTTTCTTTTTTTTCCCATATATATATTTGTACTCCATATCCCACAATTCTAAGCAAACTACACTATTAAATTTAGTGCACTACATTACCCATACACCCCTTGGTCGAGGTCTATAAGTAGTATAAGTATCCTTTGTTTCTTTGGCATTGGTGAGGTGAGGGTGTTTGAATGGACACCCAACCATGTCTTTTGAGTCCTTTCCTTAGGATGCGTTAAGTAAGTCTGTTTTGTCAATTGTATTGTTTGAATTTGTTTACTTGAATTGTTTGGATTGAGTATATGTTGTTGATATGTGTATTGATGAATTATATGAGTTTGATTTCCTTTATTGTATTGTTTGTAGTGATTTAAGACCATCTTGTATATCCTGTCCATCCATTAACAACTGTCCATTTACATTGTGTGAATCAGCTCCATGTGAATGTATGAACTTCATGTTATGTGAATTACCCAAGGCTTAATCATCCTGAACTTAAAATAAAAGCGAGCAAAGGACTGGTATTCGTCCCGTGTTTTAATCAGACACGCCATCAAGTTTCTACAACTCCAACAAACTTTGGATATGTTTAACATCTTGATATCCTACAGGAGGGCTGGGCAGGGGATCACTGTTTACCTTTTGTTATCATTTCGCCACACACCCCAAGAGCTGTGGTACCCACATTTTAAGAAAAGAGCGGTGTCCTTACTTCCTGGGCTTCACAGTCGGTGCCCACAACTGCCGGGGACAATTTCTCTGTGGCTGGTTCGGCACCCCCGGAGTCGGGGCCACAAGTGGCACCTCAGGCTCAGCCACATCACAAGACCTTGTCCACCGGTATATCCGACACGATTGTTCCCTTGGTCCCCCTCGTGCGGAGCTTTGGGCCGTGGCTCGCGCTCCCCAACCTGTCGCGGTGGCTGATCAGGACTGTCTGACTCGACTATATGATTCAGTTCGCCAGGAGCCTGCTCAGGTTCAATGGCATCCACTTCATTGCGGTGAGAGGCGAGAACACCTCTGCCTTGCGCATGGAGATCGCCTCCCTCCTACGGAAGGATGCGATAGAGCCTGTTCCTCCAGCCGAGATGAAGGGGTTTTTACAGCCCCTATTTCATAATACCCAAAAATGTGGCGGGTTGTGGCCAATCTTGGACCTGCGAGTTCTGAACCGGGCTTTGCACAGACTCCCTTACAAGATGCTGATGCAAAAAATGAGTTTTAGTGAGCGTCCAGCATCTAGATTGGTTCGCGGCGGTAGACCTGAAGGACGCATACTTCATGTCTCGGTTTTAGCAGCTGTTCTCCTCTACCTTGAAGGTGTATGTTGCTGCTATATCGGCACATCATGATGCAGTAGACGGTAAATATTCAGGGAAGCACGACTTGATCATCAGTTACCTGAGGTTAAACCCCCCCAGACCACACCTCGTTCCCTCGTGGGACCTCTCCGTGGTCCTTCGGGGCCTACGGGGAGCTCCATTTGAGCTGAGTTAAAGGTGCTCTCCTTGAAGACTGCCTTCCTGACAGCGCTCACCTCCATCAAGAGGATAAGGGATCTGCAGGTGTTCTCTGTCAGCAAACCAGTTCAGTCCGAGTTACTCCCATGTCATCCTGAGACCCTGACCGGGCTCTGTTCCCAAGGTTCCCATGACTCTGTTCTGGGATCAGGTGGTGAACCTGCTAGCACTGCCCCAGGAGGAGGTAGACCCAGCCTTGGCGTTACTGTGTCCGGTGCGTGCTTTGCACATCTATTTGGATCGCAAGTAGCTCTTTGTCTGCTTTGGTGGACAGCGGAAAGGAAGCACTGTCTCCAAACAAAGGATCGGCCACTGGGTCATTGATACCACAGCTATTGCATATCACGCCCAGGATGTACCGCCCCCTGCGGTACATCCTCAAATACTCAAGCTAATACGCACCTGAATGGTCAAATACATTTAAAAATTCTGCCAAAATGCCAGTCTTGGTGAGGTATTAATATAAACACAGAGAGTGAACGTAAGCAATGGAGAAAAAAGTGGATTTGTATTAAAATGTCAGACTTGTAAGTATATATTGTGTGTCATTATAATAATCAAACAACCATAACAAGAAAATGAGAAAACACTCACTGCTCTTGACTGGGTAACCTTAGTAGCTTTAAAAAGTATTAATGTATTTTATTCACACAGTAGTAGTTTTATGTTGCATTTCTTTCTGAATGTTTACTTGAATACTTGATACAGCTGTTAAAAACTGTTAAAGCTGTTAAAAAAAGAACAGAATTTTCTTAATTTGTATTTTTTTGTTCAATTATTTTTAATCTGATTCTATTCATTGCTGTTTTTATTGTTATGTTACTATTTGTTTGTTTACTAGTCTTGAATATTTGATAACTTTAACTAATATGATAATTATGGAAGGATTATTTTGTTATTATTTGTTGTAGTTTTGAAGCTGGTATTGATAATCATCAAATTTCCCCACATACTACTGAAAATTTGGTATTGTGATAATGTATAGCCTTTAATGTACATGGTAGATCTTGCTGCAATAACATAATGAAAATGTAGATCTCATTCCATAGAAGTGTGAGCACCCCTGCTGTAAATGATGGTGATGGAGTCTTTTCTTTATTTGACAACCGTATGTCAAGTCAAGTCAACCTTTATGTATAGAGCACATTTAAAAGCCACAGAAGTTGACCCAAAGTGCTTTACAGATCAAATAAATAAATGAAAAATGACAGAGTGATATAAAACAGATTGATATAATGTTAAATATTAAACATAATATAATAAATAAAAACCTTTAAATCCAGCATGTATTTATCCATTTCCAATGATCTATTCAAAACCTAAAGAAGACTTAAAAAAGGCCAATGATGAAGCTGACCTCACATGGAAAGGAAGACTGTTCCAGAGATTAGGACCTATCACAGAAAAGACACGGTCACCCTTAGATCTATAGCGGCAATGAGGAACCCTCAATAGAAGTTAATCAGAAGACCTGAGCACTCTGGTGGGGGAGTAAAGGTGTAGAAGGTCACTGATAAATTGTGGCACGAGACCAGACATAAATCAGAATTTAAAATCGACCCTGAAATTCACAGGAAGCCAGTGTAGAGATGCTAAAAACGAGGAAATGTGATCTCTCTTTCTTGACCCTGTTAAAAGCCTAGCTGCTGCATTTTATACCAGCTGTAGGCGGGATAACGCAGTTTGGGGGAGACCAATATACAGTTGGTCTCCCCAATTGTAGGTGACATATAATAATTACCATATGATAATAGCCTCCTTTAACTAACCAGTGCAGTTTACATTTCTGTCGCAGAAAATTAAGTTGATCGCATAGGTTCACTATTAAGCTGGATATTGGTAGGAATTTTAGAAAAATATACAACATAATACTCGAGTGTGTAACATAAATGTCTTTTTTTCTCTCTGGATAAGTAACTTTTTTCGTGAATAAGTTAGGACAAGAACATGACAATGCTTAATATCAATCCCTGTATATCTTTGACAATTATGTTGGTGTTGCTTTTATGTCACATATCTTCTCGAAAAATAAAGGGAACATAAAAATATTACATACCATTAGTATGAGGGGGCGATACTCTTTAAATGAGCCCACACAAAAGGTAATCAGATGCATAGTGTTACATATGACCACCAGGAGATGGGGCCAAGTACATGACACAGATTCAATGATGACTCAAATGACACAGAATGAAACTCATTCTGTGAAATCTCATGACTAAAATCATGTCTGCATGCTGTGCAAACCTTTAGTCATTGTTGTGTTTGCATGTGTAATTAGTAGAGTTTCAGAATGTATTATAATATATATAATTTATAAATGTTGGAATAAAATATGATGCAATGATACAATGATACTAAACACGTCACCTTCCTTGTTTTTTGTGTCAAGATATAAGCCTGTAATTTTGGGAAAGCCACTGAAACAGGAACAGTTCTGAAAATGCCCTCAAGCCCATCTATTTTTGTTCCTGCATTTATTTTAGATATGACTAAAAGGCTTTTATTAAAATGTGTTTAAACAGTCAGAAAGACTGACATAACAATTGTAAACGTCTAGGTTACGTATGTAACCTCCGTTCCCTGATGGAGGGAACGAGACGTCGTGTCGAAGAAGCGGCACTAGGGGTCTCTCTTGAGCGCCGAATATGCCTCTGAACTATGAAAAAAGGCCAAAGAGAAGTTGGCAGACAGTATTTGGATACCCCGCCCCCAGACATACGGGTATAAAAGCGGGGAAATACATCTCATTCCCTCCATCAGGGAATGGAGGTTACATACGTAACCTAGACATTCCCTGTCTGTCGCTCAATTCGACGTTGTGGGCTGGGCCTCTTTTCTCTCTATGTTTCTCCGCATAGAGCAAGAAACGGCCGGGGGAAAGGGGGTCTTACCCAGTTTCATATTCTTTCTGGGGGAGACCACACCTGCCCAGAAGGGGGAGGTAAGAGTGGTGAATAGATCACATGGGTTTTTAGGCGACATGTGGAAAGTAGTGCAGTGGTAGATCCAACCTCAAGGAGGGTGGAGTTGCTACAACACGGCGACCAGAGGGCAGCTGGGACTGCCTAAGGGAGACGCAGGTCCACTTTTATAAGGGGACCGTACCGCGGATAATACACACAGGGGGAGTCCGCGTAGGAGTCCTGTGGGGCACCTGTTCCAGTACAGGGTAGATTAAGTACCCGCAGTGGACTGGGTCGACGAGTTCCTCCACTGAACTGCAGACCCAAAGGGCTAGGGAGGAATCATCCAGGGATCCGAATGAGTGGGATCTCCTGGGAGAGAAAGTACACAATTTTACCTCAGCCAAGGGAAAGGGCGCTTGGAGCAAGCGATCCACCTGGCCAGTCTGCCAGCGTGTCACCGAGTTATACCGGCTCAGACCTGAGAAAACACGGGACGATACTGACTCAACCCGGAGATTGTAAAATCTCGCAAAGGTATTAGGTGTTTCCCAACCCGCTGCTCTGCATATGTCTGCCAGGGAGATACCCCGGGCGGCAAATGAAATAAATTCAACAAAAGATTCGCCTCCCGGCCCTCCACCGGGGGACGAAGTGGTGCGCTTACCAGCTGTTGCCTCGAGCACGGACGGGAGTCAACGAGTGTGCTGGGGTGCGGGTGGTCCAAGGGTGTGTACCCGGTGGAGCTGCACCCGTTGCCATCCCCAGATCGCCTTCATCTCCAGCCGCATCGTCCTCAATCCTGTGGGAAGAAGGAGCAATGCGTGGGGCAGCTGGAGTGGCGTGCTTTCTATTGAAAGCGAGCCGCGACTGCAACGTTGCCATGATCATGCTCTCGCTGTGAGAGACAATGCCTGTGGCCGTCTGAAGCGGAGAGCACTCTACCGCATCCAGGTACTACACAGGGGCGGAAGGGCATCTTTAAAAAGACGCGTCCTGAAAAGGACGCTCAACGCCACTGTGTATTGCTCTAATAGAGGAAATTACTCTTTTACAAGAAATATCACTCAAATTATCAAATTATAAAGCTCTAATAAGCTCTGCGCTGTCGAAGCGCCCAGGGGCAAACTGCACGCTGTGCAGAGAAAGGAGAAAGCAGCTGCAGTGCGCCGTAGATCCAACAGCAGAGAGCGTCAGAGGAACAGGAATGGGTGTGTGACTTGCAACTCACTGCAAACACGACCATCGGCTCCGAAGAAAATCTGAATGAACTCTACATATTTCCCCGCTTTTATACCATATGTCCGGGGGTATGCAAATACTGTCTGCCAACTTCTCATTGGCCTTTTTTCATAGATCAGAGGCATATTCGGTGCTCGAGAGACCCCTAGTGTCGCTTCTTCGACACAACGTCGAAGTGAGTGACAGACGGGGAAACCTAATTTGACCAATAACCCAGTTTATGTTCTCAGTTAATATCCTTTTTAATCTGAAATTGGTAAGTAAAATGGGGTTTGAATGCTGTTTCACACTGACTTTATGGTCACTCTGTTGTCCAGTTCTCAAAATATGACTTCATTAAACATTACAGCATCACTGTTAGGATCCATGTTTTTTTGAACATACTGTTTATACTATTGAAGCACTAAAAGATCTAGTCTCTGACATGTAATCTAAGGTTAATAGTTGGTCTTTGTGGGTGCTGTGCAGTGATATACTGGTAGACAGGTGTTTTATGGCATAGCTGTTAATATATAGTGTTTTAACACAACTGGACTAATGTTTTTACCAATGAGCATAACTGCATCTATCTGTTTTATCATTTGAAAGATTTGTGGGCTAATTTACTTGTCCAGTTTTTAATTTCCTTTGAAAGGATATAGCTGAATCTGAGTTGATTCCAGATGATACCTCATGTCTACCTGTATCTAATGGTTTATTTTCTGTGTATGTGATAAAAATGTACAGGAACTGGATTTCTTCAGCAATCCTTTCTCTATGATGGACAACATGAGGAACAGAATGAAAGAGATGCACAGAAATGTTGTAAGTCTGCTTTAAAAACCTGTTTTTAATAGCCTAGTTCACATGCAAATCAATAAAGTAACAATGCATCTCATTATGCCAGAATGTAAACAGACATGCACATTGAATAAGCTGACAGAATGCGATAAAGGCATGCAGAAAAGAAACTCAGGGTAACTTGCAAAACCTTGTCATTAAAGTAATATTTGGGGATCAATGCAAGTTAATCTCAATCGACAGCATTTGTGTCATAATGTTGATTAACACAAAACAATATTTTCAACTAAAAAAAAAGAACTAATCTATTATAGTGAGACACTTAAAATAAACCCCTTCAGGGTGATACAAGAGTCCTCCACTACGTGTCAGGGTCTTGCTCACCCTGTCAGGATTTATTGTGCGATAACAACTGACTGTACGTTATCCCTACTAACTTTTTCTGTGTAATGTTATATACAATTTTACAACTTCGGTTGCCATGATGACATAACGCTGTGAACACTAAAATGACAATTTAAAAATGTTAACAAGTTTTAACAGAAGAATTAATGTAAGTGCTTTTATAAAATTATAAACTTCACATTTCTGCCTTTAAACCTTCCAAAAATTGACCCCATTGACTTCTATATGAAACACAGTTTTTCTTTTTTTAAGAAAAAGAGGGACGAGTCGGAATTACATTTGTGGTAATCAACATTATGCCAGAAAAACTGTCAATTGAGCTTAACTTGTATTGAACCCGGAATATTCCTCTACAGATCTTTCAGTCGTTGGAATATAACCAGGGTGCACTATACAAAATATTTGAGCCTATTTTAACCATTTATGCTTTTTAAGTTCATACCACAATTCCATCCAATTGAAAAGAGTAATCTTTAGCAAAATGTAATTAATAAATATTTTTCATTTTATTTTGTTAAAGATTACATTATGAAATTGAAATGTGTAAATCTTTTATTTTGAGTGTATATTGTACATAAACACACACAGTTCCTCTGCTGTTCAACACAGAGAGAAAATAATTTTTTATTTTGTTAAAAGTTTACTGTATAATGTTTGGTTTAGGAGAATATGGCGTCAGACTCCAACAGCCACTCGTTTTCCTCTTCTTCTGTTGTTACGTACTCGAAAGTCGGAGATGAGCCCGCAAAAGTGTTCCAGGCATCTTCACAAACCCGCTGTGCACCTGGAGGAGTAAGTAATACTGAGTGAATGAAAACAAGTCCAAAAGAAAGAAAAGAGCTAATTATATTTTGGAATCAAGAAAAATGAAAAAAACAAAAACATAATGTGTCCAGTACAATGTGACCTGGACAATGTGTCCAGATTTTTTGCTTACATTTTTTTTAAAAATTCTATTGGTGGTCGTCATTAGATTGTCATTGATGTAAAACAGTCACTTTAACTATATTACAGTAAATATAAATGATATAAAGAGTTTTGTGTAATTGAATAAGCATAAATAAAAGACAGTTAAACAAATGCCACAATGTATAATGTATAATGTATAAATGAAAAAAAAATAAGAAAATGTGTTTTAATTGTCATATAAATAATGCCAAAAGCAAAAAAGGCTTCATATTCTTAATGTACATATACAGTATATACACCGATCAGCCACAACATTAAAACCACCTGCCTAATATTATTTAGGTCCCCCTCGTGCTGCCAAAACAGCTATTCTTCAGCACAATTGTACAGAGTGGTTATCTGAGTTACTGTAGACTTTATCAGTTCACACCAGTCTGTTCATTCTCTGTTGATCTCTCATCAACAAGTGTTTCATACACAGAACAGCTTTCAGAGATGATATTCTTCAACACAATTGTACAGAGTGGTTATCTGAGTTACTGTAGACTTTATCAGTTCATACAGTCTGTCCATTCTCTGTTGATCTCTCATCAACAAGTGTTTCATACACAGAACAGCATTCAGAGAGGATATTCTTCAGTACAATTGTACAGAGTGGTTATCTGAGTTACTGTAGACTTTATCAGTTCACACCAGTCTGACCATTCTCTGTTGATCTCTCATCAACAAGTGTTTCATACACAGAACAGCATTCAGAGATGATATTCATCAACACAATTGTACAGAGTGGTTATCTGAGTTACTGTAGACTTTATCATTTCATACAGTCTGATCATTCTCTGTTGATCTCTCATCAACAAGTGTTTCATTCACAGAACAGCTTTCAGAGATGATATTCTTCAACACAATTGTACAGAGTGGTTATCTGAGTTACTGTAGACTTTATCAGTTCATACAGTCTGTCCATTCTCTGTTGATCTCTCATCAACAAGTGTTTCATACACAGAACAGCATTCAGAGATGATATTCTTCAGTACAATTGTACAGAGTGGTTATCTGAGTTACTGTAGACTTTATCAGTTCAGTCTGACCATTCTCTGTTGATCTCTCATCAACAAGTGTTTCATACACAGAACAGCATTCAGAGATGATATTCTTCAGCACAATTGTACAGAGTGGTTATCTGAGTTAATGTAGACTTTATCAGTTCACACCAGTCTGACCATTCTCTGTTGATCTCTCATCAACAAGTGTTTCATACACAGAACTGACGCTCACTGGATGATTTTTGTTTTTGGCACCATTCTGAGTAAATTCTAGAGACTGTGTGAAAATCCCAGAAATACTCAAACCAGTCCGTCTGACACCAACAATCATGCATGTGATTATCTAATCAGCTTATCGTTTGTCAGCAGTGCAGTGCAAAAAATTATGCAGATACAGTTCAGTTAATGTTCACACCAACCATCAGAATGAGGAAAAAAATTTGATCTCAGTGATTTGGACCATGGCATGATTGTTTCAGTATTTCTGTAACTGCTGAGGGACATCTACTTTGTGCATGACGCAAGTAATTTTTCCAACAATTGTTTACAGATCGATTGTTCCTTCAATTGACTATATCACAATTCCAGTGGGTCAGAAGTTTACATACACTAGTTAACTGTGCCTTTAAGCAGCTTGGAAAATTCCAGAAAATTATGTCAAGCATTTAGACAATTAGCTTCTGATAGGAGGTGTACTGAACTGGAGGTGTACCTGTGGACGTATTTTAGGGCCTACCTTCAAACTCAGTGTCTCTTTGCTTGACATCTTGGGAAAATCAAAAGGAAACAGCCAAGACCTCCGAAAAAACATTGTGAAGCCCTACATGTAACATAGACTCAGACTAGCAGATGGTGTTTAAACCCGGAGGTGTGTTTATTGAAGAGTTCGTATTGAATAAAGTGACCTGAGTGATGAATATGACTGGAACCAGATGAATGAGCGATGATGACTTGTGATGGAGTACGTAGATACGATGGAGTGGAGAACTTGGAAGTATGCCAGTAGAAGCAAGAAGCTAGGAGAGGAGCTTGATGGAATCTTGGAGTAGAGAGTCAGGTTATAAGTCGTGGGAACGACTGAGAGAGGAGTCGAGAGGTAACAAATGTTGAATCTCGAGGAGATAGCAGGTAAGTGAGTCCGTTAACTTGTAGTAGACCAGACAATGAGTGACTGAAGTGATGGGCTTATAAGTGGTGGTGATGATTGCGGTGGAGATGAGTCTCAGGTGCAGGTGATTAGTATTCAGGTGAGAGTGAGCGTGGAGTGAATGTGTTGGGCGTGTTAGAGGGAACTGTGACACTACAAGTCTGGTTCATCCTTGAGAGCAAATTCCAAACACCTGGAGGTGGTTCATCAGCGACCATACTGCTCAGGAAGGAGATGCATTTTGTCTCCTACAGTTGAACAGAGTTTGGTGTGAAAAGTGCAAATCAATCCCAGAACAACAGCAAAGGACCTTGTGAAGGTGCTGTAGGAAACAGGTAGACGATTATCTATATCCACAGCAAAACGAGTTCTATATCGACATAACCTGAAAGACTGCTCAGCAAGGAAGAAGTCACTGCTCCAAAACCACCATATGAAAGCCAGACTACAGTTTGCAAGTGTATATGGGGACAAAGATCTTACTTTTTGGAGAAATGCTCTCTGGTCTGATTAAAAAATGTGGAAATTTTTGCTCCAATATTTTTGGAGGAAAAAGGGTGAGCCTTGCAAGCTGAAGAACAACATCCAAACTGTGAAGCATGGGGGTGGCAGCATCATGTTGTGGGGGTGCTTTGCTGCAGACTGATGCACTTTACAAAATAAACTCAACCAAAACAGAAACGTCTCTCACAAACTGCTTTTATTTTCAGCAAACTGAACATGTGTAAATATTTGTATGAACATAAAAAGATTCAACAACTAAGACATAAACTGAACAAGTTTCACAGACTTGTGACTGACAGAAATTGAATAATGTGTCCCTGAACAAAGGGGGTCAAAAGTAACAGTCAGTATCTGGTGTGGCAGCAGCTGCATTAAGTACTGCAGTGCATCTCCTCCTCATGGACTGCACCAGATTTGCCAGTTCTTGCTGTGAGATGTTACCCCACTCTTCCACCAAGGCACTTGCAAGTTCCCTGACAATTCTGGGGCCCTAACCCTCACCCTCCGATCCAACAGGTCCCTGACATGCTCAATGGGTTTGAGATCCAGGCTCTTCTCTGGCAGAACACTGACATTCCTGTTTTGTAGGAAATCACGCACAGAACGAGCAGGACTGACTGGCCTGCAGCCCCATAAGCAGCAGTGTGAGATGCATTGTTTGTGGTTTGTACCTCCTCGGACCACTGTCGGTAGGTACTCCCCACTGCTGTCCGGAAGCAGCTCACAATACTTGCCGATTCAGAGATGTTCTGAACCAGTCGTCTAGCAATAAAAATGTGGCCCTTGTCAAAGTCGCTCAGGTCTTCTCCTGCCCATTTCTCCTGCATTCAACACGTTGACTACGAGAACTGATTGTTTGTTTACCATCTAATCTACACAGATCTTGACATGTGGCATTGTTAGGAGATGATCAACGTTATTCGCTTCACCTGTGGGTGGTCATAATGTTTTGACTCATCTGTGTGTGTGTGTGTGTGTGTGTGTGTGTGTGTGTATATACTGTATATGATTTATGAGATTCACCCAACTCCATTTAATTAATAACGGTAAATTTATCCTGCTAACCCTGTATGATGTACATGTGTGTTAGATAAAGGAAATGAGGAAGTCTCTACAGGACACTGAGAGTGGACTACAGAAGATGTCCATCGCTCATCACATTCAGGACAGAGGACATGTGGTTGAGAGGAAGGAGAACAAAAAGACTGGAGAGAAAGTACTCAACCAGGACTTCCAGAACATGGATGAAAGTGAGTCTGTTCAACTACAGTTACTTTAACAAGTTTATTAAAAAACATTTAAGGTTTAGCAGTAAAAACATCCATAAAAAGTGATGAAAGATTATATAGCTTTAAAACACAAATTGTTTAAATAACCTAATAAAAAGAGAGAAGGTACTTCAGAAACTTAAGAGAGATAAAGGGGAAATTATTTTATTACAAGAAACATATTTAAATAAAGATGAACATATAAAATTAGAAAGGTTAGTTGCAGCTCAAATATTCGAATCCTCATTTACATGTAGAAAAAAGAGGAGTAGCAATAGTGGTTAGAAACATTTGAACTTTAAAAGTGAATTTAGTAAAATAGATAAGGAGGGAAGATATGTACTAGTGAAAGGACTACTGGAAGGACAATTAATAACTCAGCTGAAACAAGGCGGGAGCTAGGCGAACTGAATCATGTAGCCGAGTCGGATTGTCCTGGCCAGCCAGTACGACGGATTGGGAAGTGAAATCCATGCATCCAAACTCTGCACGAGGGGCACTAACGGGATGATCGCTTTTGACGTACTGGGCAGGGGGGAGCAGGTAATGTTGGGAGGCAGAAGAGCATCCCAAGGTTTGGGAGCTGAGAAAAGACTCAAAGCACTTACCTCGCACTTACCCGGCAGGGGGCGGGTTAGAGACTGAAGAAGAGGCATCTTCGGGACTCATCAGCGCGTGAGAATGGCGTGCACCGGCCGAATGACCCAGGGGGTGAGTAAATTGCTCTTTATTGAGAATGTGGGTGCCGCAGCCTGAAGGCGGTCCTGTAAGGGGTCCCGCAGATGGGGGGCATACGCCGCCTGCGAGGTGCTCGACGCTGGGGCTGAGAGTTGGGCCCGGGTTTAGGTGGAGCTACCTATTGATTAGCCACAGGTGGATGCCCTCGGCGCTGCGGCAAGATGTGCCATCTGCTTCTTCGCCGCCGAAAACTGCTGGGCGAAGTCATCAATGGTGTCGCCGAAGAGGCCATGCTGGGAGACGGGGGCCTTGTCAACTTCACGCATCTCGACCATGTTCAGCCAGAGGTGACGCTCCTGGACCACGAGGGTGGCCATCATCCGCCAAATTGTCTGCGCTGTGACCTTCGTGGCTCTGAGAGCAAGTTCGGTGGCAGAGTACAGTTCCTGCAGCACGTCGGGGTCGGAACTACCCAGGAGCAGATCTTTGAGTGCCTTGGCTTGGTGAACTTGCAGGAGAGCCATGGCATGCAGGGCGGAGGCAGCCTGTCCGGTGGCGCTGTAGACTTTCGAGGTCAGTGATGACGTCATTCTACAGGCTCTGGGGGGGGGGAGTACCGGGCGGTCCTGCCAGGTGGCGGCGTTCTCTGGACACAAGTGGATCGCAACCGCTCTGTCCACCTGGGGGACCTTCGTGTACCTGTGGGCCACCCCGCCGTAGATCCAACAGCAGTGTTTATCGCCAGTAGATGTGAGTGGAACAGTGGTAAACTCAGGTTGCTGTTGCACAACCGTTCGGCTCCGAAGAAAAATTCTGACTGGCACTTGCTGCCCCGCCTTCCCTTTTCCGGGGCGGGGCTTGGCCTTTTCTCAGGTTCAGAGGTACGTTTGGCGTCCCAGGAAGACCCCTTGTGTCACTTCATTCGACATGTCAAGTGAGTGACAGAAGGGGAACATCATTACCCTCAGTGTTAGAAGAGATTTATATGGAGATTTGTCAGGTTATCAACTACATTTTAATTAGACAGATGTTATGTTAATAGGGGGCAAATTACAAAAGGATTTTAAAAAGAAATATGATATTAAATGGAACCAAACTGAAATAAGGTACTTGGGAGTGATAATTCTAAATTAATTCCACGATTTTAAAAGGTGTAAAATACTACTATTAGCTTTGTTTGAAAAAATAATAACAATTTAAATGAGTATACTTCCAAGATTCTTATTATTAAGATTCTAAACCTTCCAGTTTACATACAGGTTAGTAGTTTTAAAAAGAGCCATTGTATTTGTAGAAAATGTATCTGGGATGAAGGAAAACCAAGAGTAAAAACTTAAGGTCTAGCATTGCCTAATTTGGAGAATTATTATTATGTAGCCCAGGATATACTAATTTTGAATTGGATGCAAGCGGATAATACATCAAAATGGAAACGTATGGAAACAGGGTCACTTTATGCAATTAGTACATTCATATTCTGTGGGAGAAAGAAGAATACTATTTATTATTGCACTGGTGAAACTTTTAAATCTTGGAGAAGAATTTGTAAAGTGGTGAATATTAGGGATCATGAAATGGTCTGTTTAAGGTTTGGGCTAGCAAAGGGCTAGAATGTTAAAAATGTTATCAAATTTATGGAGACAATGAGATGGAGACATTTGAGAACATAAGGGAAAAATATGTATTGTCTAGGAAATTATTTTACTAATATCTTCAAAAAACACATTATTTAAAAGTAAAAACTAGTAAAAGTAAAAACTTTGAACAGATATTCACCCTCTGTTGCGCTTTATGATTAAAGTTAGTCAAATTAACAAAGTAGATAATTTGACAGGATGAATAAATAAAATATTTCAAGAAATCAAGGATAAGGGTTTACATAATATTAAAATAAAATGGGAAGTTGAGAATCTAAAATAACAGAAGGAAATTGGAAACAAAGTTTAAAAGAAATTTTTAAAAACCATGCAATCTTCATTTTGGCAAGAATACGCTTGGAAAGTTAACATGAGATAGTTCATAACCCCAGAATCATTCATCTTTAGGTTGCCGGACAAGCTGTGGTGAACTAAAAGCTCATTGTAAACATATTTATTATACTTGTAAAACAATAAAAACATTTAGGATATAAGTAATTCAGGGAATAGAAGACCAGATATAATAAAGATACAACATATAGTCTTTGGTATAATACCTGTGCAACATAATAAAGATAAGTTATATTACAGCTTTTAAAGCAATAACAACATTTTGGAGATGGCAAGATTCCCCAGTTTTAAATAATTGGTTAGATCTAGTTTTCAAAATGGATGCTATAGAGATGATAACAGATGAAATTAAGAGCAAAAGTATACTTTTTGAAAATATATGGGCACCTCTAAAATCAAAGAATATAATACAAAACAAAGGAATATACAATAGATTAATAAATGTTTTCATATAACACTTCCTCCTCTTTAATTAATTTATTTCTCTATATATAAGGCAGTAAAAATTTACAAAGGTAATCTGTTCTGATGACCCTGAATTTTTAGCATATCAGTTGAGTGACACATTCAGAGTCATAGTGAGAATATATAACCCAATATTTCTAAATAGCAGGATTTTTAAAAAAATACAGCCATGTTATAATTATTCACCCCCTATTGCATGTAGCTGTTTCTTAGGTGCGTTCACACTTGTAGTTCTGTTCTCTTGGTCCGAACTAAAGAAAAATATACATTTAGTCCTGGTTCACGTAATGTTGACACTGGCATTTTTTACACCAAACCTAAAGATACAAAACCAAAGGCATCAGGAAAAAGTCACAATGTGATTGGACAGCTTATATGGTGAATATTTTGCAGATGACGGAACTTGCCGAGAATCCAAAACCATGCTGGCTGCGGGGCAAAATGCGCTTGTTGGATGTATACATGTATATATGGTGCTATTTTTACCATCTGAGAACAAACGAAGAATGCTAATAAAGCATAATAAAATGTGTAAAGGAGTCAAAATGTTTTTTGAGTGGTGGCGGAGTGGTGGTGGCGTAGTGGCTAGAGCACAGGGCTGCTAATCAGAAGGTTGCTGGTTTGAACCCCACGGCCACCATCATTGTGTCCTTGAGCAAGGCACTTAACTCCAGGTTGCTCCGGGGGGATTGTCCCTGTAATAAGTGCACTGTAAGTCACTTTGGATAAAAGTGTCTGCCAAATGCATAAATGTAAAATAGTGCCAGGAATTCCTCCGTTGCGCACACACACAAACAAACATATGCTGCAAGGAGACGGCTGACGGACGGTTCCTACGCCAGTACCGAACTGTAATGGTCAATAGCTCCTACGATGAGAAGAACCAGCTTGAGGTCAGTATTAGGCAAATTACTTCCTGTTTTTGGTCCGTTTAGACGTCTATGGTCCATGCTGCATTCATATATTAATCGAACCGCACCAGTGTTCGTTTGGAAGCGAACCGAGACCCACTTTCCAGGCGGTGCTCACCAGGGTTCAGGTGACAGCGTTCACACTTGTTCAAATGAACCGCACTAACAGAGCAATCGCACCAGAGTTCGTGTTAATCGAAACAAACCTGCCAAGTGTGAACACACCCTTAAATATGTAAAGCTACACAAGTAATTGTTTTAAAACTAAATTAAGCCATCATTCTGCAATAGCACTTATTTAAGTTTTAATATTTAAGTTTGGTGTCATAAGCAAACATGTATTTCTATGTGAAAAAATGCAATTAAATATAAGCTATCTCAAAAGTTAATAGAGGAGATTATTTAATTACACATGACAAGACCATGCCTAAAAGTACATGTCCAAGGCACTTCAATGTCCAATAGACAAAGTTGGCTGCACCATTCATACATTTTTTCAATATGGTAAAACAGAAACCTTTTTGGGGTGTGGAAGAAAGCAAAACTTCACCAAGGGAAATGTTGACTTCAGTATTCAAGAAGGTATTTGGAAAGACCCGTGGACTCCTGGAAGAAGGTTTTATGGACATATGACACTAAACTGAAAATGAGTTTAAGACCCATGGGTCAGCAGGACTTCTGGAGTAAGATGACAAGGCGGTGACAAGAGCGACACCATCCCCACGGTCAAGCATGGAGGCGGGTCAGTCCTGTGATGGGGTGTTTTGTGGTTGCAGGAAACGGCTATCCTGATTATGTGACTGACACCATGGATTCTTTCAGGTAAAAATGTGATGCCTTCAGTGTGTAAATTGAAGCTTGGTGATCACTGGACTTTCCAGCAAGACAATAACAACAAGGATACATCCAAGTTGTCCAAAATCAGGTTCAGGGATGGGTCATGCTATGTCCTTGAATGGTCCTTTCAGTCCATCATTAAAATCCCTTTGCAAACCTTTGTTGGGATTTCAGTGAAGCAGTGGCAGCACAGAAACCAAAGAATTTTGCTCTTGAGAAATGTGTAAAGATTCCAACAGAGAGGTGCCTGAAGCATGAGAACACTTACCTGAAACATTTATTTGCTGTTATTAATGGTAAAATATTTATTTTAAACATTTGGATAAACTGAACTCTTTGTTCTGAAAAGGTTTTAGTTTCTGTGTTTTAATTCACATCACCAGAACATATTGCTGGTCAGAGGGTCTGAATAACTTTGATTGTAGCTGTATATGTGAATATAAGTTAAAAAATAAGTTTCTATTTATGTTTTTTTTAATTTTTTATGTTTTTTTGGTGGGTATTATCACAAAAGGAAAACAAATGAAATGAAAAGTTGAAGAAAAAGTGAACAATTATTATAATGTATTAAATGGTTTGAATGGAAAGACATAATAAAGTATAAAAAGTGATGAAAGGGATCAGGAATTGAACAGATCTGGGTCTGGGTCTGAATCCTCACTATACTGAGTGAATTCATGTCAATCTGGCATATTTTTGACATGCTGTCAAATACACTTTTCACCCTGTTCCTCACACAATCTTATGACATTTTATATAAAAAGTACTAAACAAGAGCACAGACAGACAGATTGTATTCTGTGTGAACGGCCCTTAAGTCTCCTCAATTCTGTTCAATTAAACAATTCTTCATCATGATGATTTATGCTGTTGACTATGTTTTGTCATGTCAGCGGAGGCGCAGTCGTTCGATGAGGAGTGGCAGAGGGAACTGTCCAGATTCCAGGTTTCTTCTCCCATGTGTCACCTGGAAGCCCCGACACATCGAGCCGTGCACCGAGCAGCCATCAACGCACCACCGCAGACGCACAAGTAGGGGTGATCGGAGGGTTACTAATATCTCAGTACCAGTGAGGTGTTTGTCTGCAATTAATGCACTATAAATAACCGACTGATACATGCATAACCATACTGCATGACATCATATGAGGTCACATAAGAGATATTAAATTCTTTGCACATAGTTGTGTGTGAAATTGCTGAGAAATGTCAATTTTCTGAAGTGTATAACTGCTTCAGTGTGTTTATTATTATTTCTGTGGTTTTGTGTTCACAGAGACGCCACAGCAGCTGCAGGAAAAAACACACATTTCAATCAAGTCAACGTTAAAGGCTCCGGTGTGAAGAAACAATGAAAACACATTCACAATAAAACATATTTGATGCTCACTAGATCATACAGTACACGTGTCTCTGTAGTTTTTATTGTGACTTATTTTGATGAACATAATAAAGTTATTTTCTCTGGGAGGCATTTCACTATGAATGTGATATGAAGTTCTCTTTTTCTCAGTTATTTCTCTCTCAATTAATCTTTTCTTTTCCTACACACGTATTAGGATGAAATACAGATGTTCTCTAATGCACTTGCTCTCGAAACCTTCCTTTGCTGTATACTTTTGTAAAAATGACAAGAAAATAGACTTTCATATAAATGTTTCTCATAGTTTTGTCTTTGTTGCTCGTGTGATACTGTTATCAAGCCACTCTTAACAGGAGGTTATTTATTTTAATATCTTTTTTTTTACTAATTGGTATGTTTGTTTCCCCAACCTAAAACCACAATCACAAATAATAAATTAACTAATATAGCAAAGTATTAACCGATCTTTTCTGCAATACTTTGCAGCTCCAAACTGTAAACCTGCAGTTTCTTTTGTCTCAGTAGTTGATTCAGCAAGAACAATACATATGAAATGACTTTATGTGACATGTAAATGGGTGAATCTCATGAAAACATGTCCGGGTTATGGTTAGGTTCACCCCAAAATCAAAAGTGAAATAAGAAGTTATGCTTTATTTTAATAAAATAGAGTCTATTGTTTAGATTACTAAAAGTGTTTGCATTTCAGTATTAATTAAGAACATTGAAGGTGCGTTCAGTAACTTTTGTGTCAACTTGGACACTGACACCTAGTGGTTTGGATGCAGCATTGTAGTGTTGAAGAACGCCAGAAAGTTCAACAAGAGCTATTTAATTCAACAGGGAGCATTTACATTACTACACAGCCTTATTAGTGTTCAGTTGAATAAAACAGATAAAAAGGAGTGATAAATGGAAGCTCTAGCATAAGTTCTGCCAGGAAGACTCAATTGTTACGTCACTCATTCCTTCTCTTTTATCCAATCACGTTCTAACACTTGCAGTATAAAAGATGGGTACTTACACTTGTCTGAGTTCGCAGATGCTGACGCTTTCATTCTTTGTCGCGTCAGCTGCCGATCAAACACGTCTAAGGACACGCAATTCGCTTGCGTTTACTCCGATTCTGACGATGATTTCGTTCCGCTGTCTCCTCCTGCTCGCCGCTGCTCACGCATTCGTGCCGTACTTCTCCATGGGCGCACTGGTCATTCAAGGCACGGTCATCGCTCTTGAGGACGCCGGCATACTGGTCAGCCAAGGCCCTTCTAGAGAAATGTTCTCCTTCTGGCCCAAACACCCTGGGTAATCCGCCTGTTTCACCTTATTCGTTTCCAAAAGCTCCAACTTCGTCAGCTCAGCTAAAACCAACTGGCAAGAAAAGATCGGCTAAATCATCTTCACCTCGTCTATCAAAAAGATCATCGCCGCCCACTCTGTGCCATCTCCTCCGCTGTCAACTGAACCTACAGACATGAATTACCAGATTTTCTCCGTAGTTTAAAGCCTTTCTCAAACCGTTAACGGACTGGAATCTAAAATGTCGGTTTTTCAAACATTTCTTCATCAACCCTAACTTCAGCTCAGATCCGGCCTCGAACTCTTCAGCGATTCTTCAGTTTTCAACCCTCTCCTTTCGGATTAAGCAACCCTTCGAACGTGCCTTCTTTTTCTTCTACTCTGCCTGCTTCTCTACCAACGATCCAGACGCCATTTCAAAATGTCTCCGCTTCTCCGGCTCCTTAAAATTTCAGTTTATCCACAGCAACTCCAGTTAAAGCTTCTGGTAGGCATTTTTGTTTCACCAGCTGCCGCATCAGTGTCCCCACAACCAAGAGCCATCATTATCCAAGGTAAACTTGGCCTCATTTCTGCTTCCGTCACCTGAGGCTGGCAGGAAAATGGTCAAATGTGGTGACGTGGCAGTCCCTCTTAAAACCTCCGATCCACACCTTCAACGTAATCTCTCGTTTGGTGAATTTGTGATCGCTTTTAGTATCTACAGAGACTTTTTTGTGCCAAAGTTATCCCGAGAGAAGGGAAGAGTTAGATCTCTATCTAACCATCATTGCAGCCTTTAGCCAAGTCACGGAGGCACGTTGTTTCACGAATACCACTGCTCGTTCGCTATTCAAAAAAAAAAAAAAACTTTAGCTCGACCATTTGCGGTGCTCACAGCGTTCGCATGCCATGATCCGGCCGCTGTCCACGGTGCCGAAAACATAAGACTCTCGCCGCGTGGCATAATTTAACGGCGTCCCTATGTTTTCATTCCATGCATCTGTCTGCTCCTATTTTCCGTCTTCCCAATCTTAAATCCTCGACATACTTAAACAGGTATTTAGCGACAATGGGCCCTTCTACTTCGTTCGTATTCCTTGGCATTTTCCTAGTCACGGTTTAAATGCAAGCTTCTCTCCCTCACGAAAGCTTTTAAGGACTAGATCCTTCCTGGAAACTTTTCCCTCCCTCCGTATCGTTCGAACATGACGTGCTTTCGTTGCTCGGCCACCTTAATTTTCTCCACGAGCATAATTCCTCAAGGTAGGGATTTCATTTCTCGGCCGCTAATCGGATCTGATTGATCTCTTTGAATGACTGTTATTTTAAATGTTAATGAGTTAGATTTCAGTCACTTCATGCTTTTTAAATCATGTTTCTTAAGTCTTCAAACGAGAATAGTGTGTACTCGTGTGTACTTGTGTGGTTTCATTTAGTACTGTGAGACGAATGGATGCACCAGAGCCCTGGAACTCAATCCGCCCTGTCTGTGTTCTCGAACCTACCTGCTTGTTGTTCTCGTTTTAAATATGGAGTCAATTATATATTTCTGCTTATACAGTCTCCGAGCTCGGAGTTTAATGGACTTGTGTTTTAGTAATATAAGTTCACATCTTTTATGTTTGTTTTTCGATGCCTGAAATAATGAATAAGTGCATTTCTAATCACTGTTTCAGTTCCCTTCTCCTGTATGTGAGAAGAAGAGAAAGAGAGGGAAAAAAAAAAAAAAAAACTAAACTAGAATTAGACTAACGATTATTATTAGTCTCGTGCAAATGACATTTTTTAAAGCGCTGCATCATTGCGCGTTGCTGGAAGGAGTGGTTGCTCAAGTGGGAAAAATATAGGCCTACGTCTTTCCTTTTGTACATGTGCTGGAACATATTTGCTGTGTTTAAAAACCCATACATATACATATATACCCATATACAGATAGCATTTTCTGTGGACATTATAGACGTGTTTGCACACATGATCGCACCTGAAATGCCCAAATATGCCGTTTATGTGGGCAGCACACTTGTTTTTGAGGCAGCCATTTGAAACGTCCTGCTCCTCCTGTTTAGAGACTGTTGCGCAGACACCTGCAGCCCAGCACCTTGTGATCTCCACCTTGGGGTGTAATTGCAGCATTTTGTCTTGATGGAGTGATTTAATAAGTACTGCATATCTATTTGTACTACTTTTCCGATGCCGCCCCCTCTATTGGCTGCGGGGGGTTCTTTCAAAGGCAATGGTTCGAAGTTGTATCCTCTAGTTGTAGCCAGCGTCATCTGGGGCTCAGCGTCGGTTATCTTGCCAGACTATGATGCCTTTCATGAGACGCTTAATCTGGCAATCTGTCGTCTTCATTTCATTATCAAAGCTGCTCTCATAGTAGGCAACTCCAATGCTATTGCCAACGCGCTCTCCCGTTTCGTTTTCAGATGGCTTTTGCCCTTCAGCCCTTACGGATCCAACTCCGTGCCCACCCCTATCAGCTACTATGTTAAATTAGTCGATTCGCTTAGCTCAGCCAGTCATTTCATGGCTAAAGGAGCAGCTCCTTTCACTTATAGAGCTTACATTTCCGCTTGGTCTTCATTCTTTACGTTTTGCTTTTTCAAATTTCCGTAATTCCCATTTTTGATTACGACCGCTCGCTCCTCTCTCGTCTTCACCTCGAGAAATCTAATCTATACCTTCCTCCATCTGTACATTACTAGCAGGCATTCAATTCTACGCAATTATTCCAACCCTGACTTTCCAAGTTTATTCACCGCTTCTCCTATTCATTCATTGCTCACGCGTAAGCAAATCCTCTATCATTCTCCACATAACAGCTGCCATTTACTCTGCCTTATTGCAAAGACTAATCTTCTATTCGCCAAGGTTTTTTTTTCTACATGCATCAATATTTTGCTAAGCTGGGTTTCTAACTGCTTTCTACAGGGGAATTTACATCAGCTACCAATTATTTTGATCCCGCTTGTGATCTCTTCCTTAAGCACTCTATGAATGATTCCAAGGCTCCGGCATCACACTAACAATTTCAATTTATAACAATTTTGTCCCTTCTCATCTATGGCTAAATTTCTTAATTCGTCATAAATCTCCTTATTTCTACGTCAGCTACCATTCCTCGGGTAGATGGCGTTCCTCCGCATTAGAGTCTCATATAAGTCCAGTCTCAAAAACTATCCTCGAAGCTCAGCAAGCTCCTATAACGGTCCAGGTATATACCTATGCAACTACTGGTGGTGGTGGTGTCATGCTCTTTCACTATCTGTCATAGTTCTAGCTCACTAGAACTAATATTATTTAAAAAAAAATAATATATATATATATATATATATATATATCTATATATGTGTGTGTGTATATGTATGTTCAATGTGGTCTACTGTGACCGTGTAGCCTAATGTGGCCTTGTCCCGTGGTCCTGTGGCCAGTTATGGCATTGGTTATTTGTGGCCTAAGGCCATGTCCATGAGTGATTCTGTCTCTGTGTGGCTTTAGCAGCCTTGTGGCCCAGCGGGCCTTGTCTCTGTGTGGGTCTAAAGGCCTTGTGGCACAATGTTGCCTTGTCCTATATGTAAAAAATGGCCAGTGGTCTCGTGGCCCTTAGCGGCATTGGTTCTATGTGGCCTAGTGGCCGTTGTCTATGTCGCTTGTTCCGTGTGGTCTATAGTGGCCTCGTGGCATATCGATGCCTTGTCCTATATGTAAAAAATGGCCAGTGGTCTCGTGGCCCTAGTGGCACCGGTTCTATGTGGCCAAGCGGCCGTTGTCTGTGTGGCCAAGCGGCCTCGAGGCACTGTAGCCTCGCTAAAAGATGGCCTTGTGGCCCTCGTGGTTGGTTTTGTGTGGCCTCGCGGCCTTGTCCAGTCTACCTTGTTTTTATGTGCGGCGCTAGATGCCGTCGTGGCTGTTTGCCAGCCTCGTCTCTGTGGTCTACTAAGGCCGTGTGGCCGTGCGGCCTTGTCTCTGTGGTCTAGCAAGGCCATGTGGCCAGTGTGGCTCCGCTTTGTGGTCATTAGGGCCGGTTCTATGTGGCCCTAGGTGGCCCGGCTCTGTGCGGCCCATGGTGGCCTTGTTCTGTGTGGCCCAAGGTGGCCTCGTCCTGGCGGCCAAGCAGCCCGGTTCTATGTGGCCTAGCGGCCGTTGTCTACGTCGCTTGTTCCGTGTGGTCTATAGTGGCCTCGTGCCATATCGATGCCTTGTCCTATATGTAAAAAATGGCCAGTGGTCTCGTGGCCCTAGTGGCATCGGTTCTATGTGGCCAAGCGGCCGTTGTCTGTGTGGCCAAGCGGCCTCGAGGCACTGTAGCCTCGCTAAAAGATGGCCATGTGGTCCTCGTGGTTGGTTTTGTGTGGCCTTGCGGCCTTGTCCGGTCTACCTTGTTTTATGTGCGGCACTAGATGCCCTCGTGGCTGATTGCCAGCCTTGTCTCTGTGGTCTAGCAAGGCCATGTGGCCAGTGTGGCTCCGCTTTGTGGTCATTAGGGCCGGTTCTATGTGGCCCAAGGTGGCCTTGTTCTGTGTGGCCCCAGGTGGCCTCGTCCTGGCGGCCCGGTTCTGTGTGGTCCTTCGCGGCCTCGTCTCTGTGTGGCCTTGTCTTCATGTGATCTTCAACGGCTTGTTTCCACTGACTCTCCTGACACTATATTAGCCCATTTCCACAGTTATATCTCTATTCCTTCATGCTCATTTCCCTTCGACTCATTCTCAGTGATTAACTGATTGATCAGTTGCTGTACGTCCCAAAACTTATCAAAGTCGCTTGTATGAAAGCGTCAGCAACAGATACATGCTAACGTATATACAGCAGCAGTATTTTCAATGCTTAATGTATTATTCTTGCCTTCTTATAATTAAGTCACCTCTTTCTAATTAGATTTTGCCTTAAAGGCGTTATGTCATGCTCATTATTAATCCTCTTCTCTCTCCATGTTTAGGCTCTCCAAGATATTCAACCGGTGGGTATACTTCTCTTCACCGTTCTTTGGGGTAGGTTTACGTCCCGGTGGAATTATTCTTCCACCTTCTTTGGGGGTCGGCTGCGCCGCTGCCTCCACCGCCAGGCAGGAAATGCAGAGTCCGGACCCCCGGACTGCGAGCTTCGGACGGGGCCTACGCCAAAGAACTTATCATTATATTGCTTGTTGAGCTGTCAATAAATGGTTAATTGCACTAGCTTTATTCTCCCGAGTCTTTCTGGTAGAAATGGAAGCTCTAGCATAAGTTCTGCCAGGAAGACTCAATTGTTACGTCACTCATTCCTTCTCTTTTATCCAATCACGTTCTAACACTTGCAGTATAAAAGATGGGTACTTACACTTGTCTGAGTTCGCAGATGCTGACGCTTTCATTCACCTCCACCCTCCCCACCACCAAGACGATTTCTTCCCTTCCATCCTCCCCACCACCACCAGGATGGTCCCTTCCCATACCTCATTGGGGGTCGGCTGCGCCCCTGCCTCCACCGCCAGGCAGGAAATGCAGAGTCCGGACCCCCGGACTGCGAGCTTCGGACGGGGCCTACGCCAAAGAACTTATCATTATATTGCTTGTTGAGCTGTCAATAAATGGTTAATTGCACTAGCTTTATTCTCCCGAGTCTTTCTGGTAGAACTGTTTACATGTGCTTCTTTCACGAGACAGGGTCCTGTTACACGCCTGTGAACAAACAGCAAATCAGACACAAGCATTGACGGCTTTTATTTTGTCTGTTCTTAAAAATATAATAAAGAGTGTTTCTTCAAGAATTTCTTGTCATGTGTCATCCGCCTGTTGCAGATACTCGTAGTATTTTTGGGGCCAGTGTTGGCTCAGTGGATAAGGCTCTGAGTTACTGACCGAAAGGTCAGGGATTCAAGCCCCAGCATTGCCAAGATGCCACTGTTGGCCCCTTGAGCAAGGCCCTTGACCCTATCTGCTCCAGGAGTGCTGTTTCATGGCTAACCCTGCACTCTGACCCCAGCTTAGTTGGGATATGCGAAAAAACTGCATTTCATTGGCTCTGTACCTATACTCTGCACAATGACAATAAAGTTGAATCTTAATCTTAATTTTGTGGGAGGTGGGTGCTAGTTTAACACCCTGGGCACACATAAAAAATAAGGAACATTCATAAAATCGCTCATAGTAAATGCTCTTAACAGCTAAGATCAATAGTTATTGGGTAACGAGGCCCAGAACTATATGAATGTGCGTGTGTTGGAGAAGCGCTTTCATTGCACTCGTGAACAGCGGAGCTCACTGCGCACACATATAAACTCAGACGCACATCGGCGGCTTTTCTTTCATCTGTTCTTCAAAATATAATCAAGTTTCATCAAATGTGTGTCTAATTTCTTGTAATATATCACTCAGAGATGTCTTCCAGGTCGCATTCCACAGCTGCATCAGCAAAACACTCCGGATGAAAAATCTGCATTTGGCGGGTGTTCATTTCAAACTGTGTTCACTAGAAGCTAAATGACAAATTCGGAAGAAAGGAAACCAAAACTGTCATTGACTTCAAGCTTTGCAATTGCACCCACACTTTTTGCTGGAAAATTATCTCTAGAAAGTTTTAAACGTCATGTGTTGGTGAAAGGTGAGACACTCGGCGAGCCACATGATTTTTAACAAAGATCCACTTGTGGCGCACGAGACATAGGTTCCCAACCACTGATCTAGTAGAAGGACATTTCGAGCAATGAAAACTAATTCCACAGATTCTGATAATGTTTCCCAGGGATGCATATATAAGGAGAAACGCAGAGGCCCTTAAACTGAGAGAGGAAGAGGGAGAGAAAGGCAAAGGCACAACGAAATTTCAAATGAGATACGGGCAACAATTATAGACCATGTCATCAACCTTGGCCTAAATATGACTGGTCGGAGAGTGCAGCCTAATCTGGGCTGGTCCATGGTGTCGTCAATAGTCCAGACATTCAGGAGAGAAAACAGGTGTGTAACCAAATATTGTACTGCAATATTCCTTCAATTCCCTGCAGTATTTCAGTAAATTTAGCCAATGCATGTCTCAGAATATATGTAGAATATGTTGACTTTACTGAGCTGTATTTTCTGTCTAGGATTGAACGTCTGCCCCATGGTGGTGGCAGAAGATCAGTTTTTTCTGCTCAATTAGAACTTGAAATTTGTAATATGATCACATACACATACATACACACATACATATATACACACAGACACACACACACACACATACACTATGGATCAAAAGTTTTTAAACACTTGTCTGAAATCTCATGATCTTAAAAAATCTTTTGATCTGAAGGTGTATGCTTAAATGTTTGAAATTAGTTTTGTAGACAATAATATAATTGTGCCACCATATTTATTTCATTACGCATTTTTTTTAAAAATTGATGACTAAAGAAAAGAAGCCAATAAGTGCCCAACATAGATGGGAACTCCTTAAATACTGTTTAAAAAGCATCCCAGGTTGACACCTCAAGTTGAGAACATTTAAAAAGTACATGCAGGGCTTGACTGGGAAGAGAAATCGACCTGGGATTTTACATAGTAACAGGCCCAAAAGTTGTTGAGCAGGGAAGGGGGGGCGCTGGCGCTGTCCTTTTCTGCATATCACTGCGCCATTTTGTGGTCTGTTCTACATAACGCGCAAGCTCATTTTAGCTTATTGCGGCCCATTAGGCCCATTTCGATTTGTGACAAAGATGCCTCCCTTCCAGATGCGCTGTACGACATCTACGCTCGGTTTGAGCGTAGATGTCGCTCCACGCTCCACGTGGTGGCGAGGAAGACCACCCCTCCTCCCAATGACCAGGTGCTCTGTCTTACCATGGCGGATCAACCCACAGAAGGCTGCTGGACCAGACAACATTCCTGGCAGAGTGCTCAGAGGATGTGCAGACCAGCTGGCAGATGTTCTTACAGATATCTACAACATCTTTCTGAGCAGCGCCGTCGTTCAAGGCCACCACCATCATCCCCATGCCAAATAAGTCTTCAGTGTCCTGCCCCAACGACTACCGTCCTGTCACACTCCCAATCATCATGAAGTGCTTTGAGAGGCTCGTCATGAGGTACATTAAGACCCAGCTGCCCCCTCACTAGACCCACTGCAGTTTGCGTATCGTCCAAACCGTTCAACAGACGACACCATAGCCACCACTCTCCATCTGGCCCTCACCCACCTAGATAAAAAGGACTCATACGTTCGAATGCTGTTCAATAGACTTCATCTCAGCATTCAACACAATCATTCCCCAGCACCTGATTGGAAAGCTGAACCTGCTGGGCCTTGACACTTCCCTCTGCAACTGGATCCTGGCTTCCTGACTGGGAGACCTCAGTCAGTCCAGATCAGGAACAGCATCTCCACCACCACCACACTGAGCACTGGGGCCCCCCAGGGCTGTGCGCTCAGTCCACTGCCGTTCACTCTGCTGACTCACTTTGCAATGCTCAGCTCGAACCACATCATCAAGTTCGCCGATGACACGACCGCTGTGGGTCTCATCAACAAGAACGACTTGTCAGCATACAGAGAGGAGGTGCAGCGGCTAATGGACTGATGTAGAGCCAACAACCTGTCCCTGAATATCGACAAAACAAAAGAGATGGTTGTTGACTTTAGGAGAACACAAGGTGAACACTCTCAACTGTGGAGATCGTCAAGAGCACCAAATTCCTTGGTGTTCACTTAGCAGAGAACCTCACCTGGTCCCTCAACACCAGCTCTATTACCAAGAAAGCCTAGCAGCGTTTCCTCAAGGCTGAGGAAAGCACATCTCCCACCCCCCCATCCTCACTTCATTCTATAGAGGGACTATTGAGAGCATCCTGAGCAGCTGCATCACTGCCTGATTTGGGACTTGCACCATTTTGGACTGCAAATCCCTGCCGAGGATAGTGAGGACAGCTGAGATGATCATCGGGGTCTTTCTTCCTTCCATCAAAGACATTTACAAAAAACACTGCATCCGCAAAGCCACCAGCATTGTGGATGACCCCACACACCCCTCACACAAACTCTTCACCCTCCTGCCATCTGGCAAGAGGTACCGAAGCATTCGGGCACTCACGGCCAGACTGTGTAACAGCTTCTTGTGCCTGAGTGTTCTGGTGCTCAGAGCTCTGAAGCATCGGCCAGAAGGCAACAGTTGAAAAAGGTAGTGGGCTGGGTGAGTGGGATCCAGAGTGATTTTTCCAGCCTTTTTCCTCACTCTGGGAGTGTATTGTTCTTGATGGGATGGCAGGGGGTAACCAATAATCCTCTCAGCAGTCTGAACTGTCCTTTGCAGTCTTCTGATATCTGATTTCGTAGCTGAACCAAACCAGGCAGTTATTGAAGTGCAGAGGAGTGACTCAGTTACTGCTGAGTAGAACTGTATCAGTAGCACCTGTGGCAGGTTGAACTTCCTCAACAGGTGAAGGAAGTAAAACATTTGCTGGGCCTTTTTCACAATGGAGCCAATGTGTGTCTCCCACTTCAGGTCATGTGAGATGGTAGTGCCCAGGAACCTGAATGACTCCACTGCTGTCACAGTGTTGTTTAGAATGGTGAACGGGGGTCAGTGTTGAGGTGTTATTCCTAAAGACCAAAATCATCTCCATCATTTTGAGTGTGTTTAGCTCCAGGTTGTTTTGACTGCACCAGACGGCCAGCTGTTCAACCTCCCTTCTGTATGCGGACTCATCGTCATCTCAGATGAGGCTGATGACAGTGGTGTCATCAACAAACTTCAGGAGCTTGACAGATGGGTCCTTGGTGATGCAGTCATTGGCGTAGAGGGAGGAGAGTAGTGGGGAGAGCACACATACCTGGGGTGCACCAGTGCTGATTGTACAGGTGCTGGAAGTTAATTTTCCCTGTCTCACAAGGCGCCTAATTGAGGGGGCCCTTGCTTGAGTTATCGTGTCTACCACCGCAGGTTCCTGGGAAGCAAACAGGTCTACCTGTGCTTCACCGAATCGACTCCAGATCAGCTGGACAACCTGAGGGTGGAGTCTCCACTCTCCCCTGAGTTTCACCTGCCACTACAGTGCGTATGCTGTGTCTCACGGCCAGCTGCCAAGAACCCGTGTAAGGCTTCAAAGTGCCCCTGAGATGGACAGCCCAGGCAGTTCAGTAGCTGTGTTTCAGGAGCTGGAAAGGAGACCACTCCTTCCTCCAGTGGAGGGCCGGGTGGAAAATCTTTATTTCCCTTTTCTCCAACCTGTCCCAATTGTTGTTCAGGATTGTCCGACTCGGCTATGCGATTCAGTTCACCAGGTGCCCGCCCAGGTTCAACGGCATTCACTTCATGGCGGTGAAGGGCAAGAACGCCACTGCCTTGCGTGCGGAGATCGGTGCCCTTCTACAAAAGGATGCAATAGAGTCTGTCCCTCCGGCCGAGTTGAATGGGTTGCGGCCAATCTTGGACCTGCGAGTTCTGAACTGGGCTTTGCACAGACTCCTATTCAAGATGCTGACGCAAAGGCGCATTATAGTGAGCGTCTGTCATCAAGATTGGTTTGCGGCAGTAAACCTGAAGGATGCTTACTTTCACATCTCAATTTTACCTCGACACAGACCCTTCCTACGGTTCGCGTTCGGCTTTCAGACATATCAGTACAAGGTCCTCCCTTCGAATTGTCCCTGTCCCCTCGTGTCTTCATGAAGGTCGCAGAGGCAGCCCTTGCCCCGTTAAGAGAAGTGGGCATTCGCATACTCTATTACCTTGACAACTCTCGAGAATGGCTGTGCACACAGGTACCTGGTGCTCACGCACCTCAGCCGTTTAGGGCTTTGGTTCAACTGGGAAAAGAGCAACCTCTTCCTGGTTCAAAGCATCTTTTTTCTCGGGTGGAGTTCGACTCGGTCTCCATGAAGACGCGCCTCACGAACGAGCGTGTGCAGTCGGTGCTGAATTGCCTGCATACGTTCAGGAAAAACATGTTGGTCCACTGAAATCTTATCAGAGGCTCCTGGGGCATATGGCATCCTCAGCGGTGGTCACACCGCACGGGTAGATGCATATGAGACCGATTCAGCATTTGCTTTGGATTCGAGTCACAAGATGGGCGTGGTGCCACAGCACATACTGCATGCATGTCTTGCAGGCCTGTTGCCATCTTTTCAGCCCTTGGTCCAACCTAGCGTTCCTGCGGGCAGGAGTTCCCCTAGGCCAGGTCTCCAGGCATGTTGTGGTTTTGACAGATGCATCCAAGCGCGGCTGGGGCTGGTCCATGGACAGGCCCGCGTCTGTGTTGGCACATCAACTGCCTCGAGTTGCTGGTGGTTTTACTTACCCTGCAAAGGATTTTGCCATTTATCGGGGGCAAGCAGTTGTTGGTACGGTTGGACAACACATCAACGATTGCGCACATCAACCGGCAAGGTGGTTTACGCTCTTGGCGAATGTTGCAACTCGTCATCTCCTCCTCTGGAGTCAACAGTGACTCAAGTCATTGCGAGGCAATCATATCCCAGGCCACCTTAACAGAACAGCAGATGCGCTGTTGTGGCAGGTGGTACTCAGAGGAGAGTGGAGACTCCACCCTCAGGTGGTCCAGCTGATCGGAAGTTGATTCGGTCAAGCACAGGTAGACCTCTTCACTTCCCAGGAATCTGCGGTGGTAGACACGATCACTCAAGCAAGGGCCCCCTCAACAAGGCGCCTGTATGACCTGAAGTGGCGTCTGTTCACTAAGTGGTGTTCTTCCCGACATGAAGACCCACAGAGATGTGCAGTCAGATCAGTGTTTTCCTTCCTGCTGGAGAGGTTGGAGGGCATCTGTCCCCCTCCACCTTGAAGGTGTATGTGGCTGCTATATCGGCACATCACGATGCAGTGGACGGTAAGTATTTGGGGAAGTAAGACTTGATCCTCAGGTTCCTGAGAGGCATGAGGAGGTTAAACCCCCAAGCCATGCCTCGTTCCCTCGTGGGACCTCCCCGTGGTCCTTCAGGGCCCATTTGAGTCCATAGAGTTAACCCTTTCCTGCCTGAGCCCAAAATACCGAAAGTCCATTCTGAATCAGAATATGAAGTCATATCAAAATTCCTATTATAATCATATTCATATAACATCACACACCTGAACTGTATATACCATACCATGTATGATTATTTAAGGATAATTATCCTTTAACAATAAGATTTCACACAGCTAAAACAGTACATATTATTGCTAGCTAATATTTATTTAGCAAGTTTCACAGAAACTTTCCGATGACTGCTGACAGTCATGTAATTTTTTTTTTCCAGAAATAACTAGCATTACTCCTACAAATAAATGCTTCATAACTAAAACGTTTTGACTTTCAAAAGACAATATTGACAACACATGTAAAATCACCTCAGTTTTCAATTTGAAGCAGTAAGTCCAACACTGGAAGTAATCTCCCGGAGCATCCTCTCTGGCTCTGCTCAGGCAAATGGAGGATGATGATGATGATGATGATATATTTACTATTTATGCCCAGTAACCCCTTAACCAATCATGTGCTTTGAGCTTATATTGTCATGAGTATCTGGCAAAATCGGTGATTGGATGGGGAAGATATTGAGACAGGAACCATAGGAATAATTGTTCCCAAATTTGAACGCTCCAGCTGGTACGGGTTAAAAGTGCTCTCTTTGATCACTGCCCTCCTGACGGCGCTCACCTCCATCAGGAGGTTAGGGGACCTGCAGGCGTTCTCTGTCAGCAAACTGTGCCTGCAGTTCGGTTCAGATAACTCTCACATCATCTTGAGACCATGACCGGGCTATGTGTCCAAGGTTCCCACGACTCCGTACAGGGATAAGGTGGTGAACCTGCAAGCACTGCCCCAGGAGGAGCCAGACCCAGCCTTAGTGTTGCTTTGTGCTTTGTGAATCTATTTGGATTGCAAGGAGAGCTTTAGAAACTCAGACCAGCTCTTTGTCTCCTTTGGTGGACAGCGGAAGTAAGCGCTGTCTCCAAACAGAGGATCGCTCACTGGGTCGTTGATGCCATCGCTATGGCATATCACGCCCAGCACGTGCCACCCCCTGCTGGGCTGCGTGCCCATTCTACCAGGGGTGTAGGGTACCGTTTTTATGCCTACCAGTGCGTTGGGGGTAGTTACATGACGGCCTGGTGTGCTGGCTACAAGGCACCTGCCCATCTCACACCACCAGTCCATGTAACACAGTTAAGTAGTTGTGGCATTTTCCATAGGGACCCTATGGTTACTTCATTGACAAGTGAGTGACAGAAGGGGAATGTCTCGGTTACTAACGTAACCTCCATTCCCTGATGGAGGGAATGAGACATTGTATCCCTCCTGCCACAACTCTTAACTACCTCATGAAATGAAAAATGAAAAGCTCCTCCTTTTATACCCATATGTCCGGGGGAGTGGCTCCCAAGAACGACCCCTAGTGGCACTTCATTGATACAACGTCTCATTCCCTCCATCAGGGAATGGAAGTTATGTTAGTAACCGAGACATTTTCTTCCTAAATCACTAACAGACAATATTTAATTTTGATTAAGACAAACAAATCCCCTACTGCTCCTCTCACTCAGGGTGTCCCCAATGTTCTGTACTGGGTCCACTACTGTTCATAATTTACATTCTCCCACTAGGTCAGATCATCCATCATCATGGTCTCAGTTATCAGTGCTATGCTAATGACACCCAGATGTATACATCCGCACATTTTGGTGAAACACATGGCATCAGCTTTTTAACTGCCTGTATCAATTATGTAAAATTTGGTTAAACAATAATTTCCTGAAATTCAATGCTGACAAAACTGAGATCATGATTTCTGGGTAACAAACACTTATAAGAAATATTGACATTTGTGACAATATTGATTTAAATCTGACCAAACCCTCTAAAACCATTAAGAATCTGGGAATCACTTTCGATCCATCTCCAACTTTTGAATCCCACATCAGAACCATCACTAAAACTGCTTTCTTCCATCTATGTCACATTGCATGACTTCACCCCATTCTCAGTTTGAAGGATGCAGAATCAGTTGTTCATGCTTCCTTAACATGTCTTGACTACTGTGACTACCTCTATAATGGCCTACCAACTAAAATTATTGCCTGATTACAATACATCTAAAACACTGCAGCTACAGTTCTCACTAACACCAAGTATTCTGCACACATTACTCCCATGTTATTTAGTCTTCACTGGCTGCCTGTCTCTTGACGTATTATGTTTAAAATTCTTCTCCTGATATACAAAGCTCTCAATGAACTGGCACCTTGTTATATATGTGATCTGCTGTATCCATACATACCACTGCATTCTCTTCATTCTTCTGATTCCAAATAGTTGTTTATCCCCAGATTTCGTCAATACACTTTTGGTGGGAGATCCTTCAGTGTAATGGGAACTAAATTGTGGAACTCTCTACCTCAGAGCCTCCGGAACACCTCCTCTATTTCTCTCTTGAAATCTTAGCTTAAAACGCATCTTCTCAGTGCATTATCTATCTATTACTGATTGACGTTTTCTTTCCCCCTTGGTAATTGAGATTATAACTTGTAATTTGAAATTAATATTAATGTACTTTGTCCTATTAAATGTATATGTAAAGTGTCCTTGAGCTTGTGGAAAGGTGCTATATAAAATAAATAAAAATAAAAAACATTATTATTATTATCCGAAGGTAATGCTGTTCCTGTTGATAATGAGCAGAGCTATACACTGCAAGCGCAAAGGGATGTAGATAGCTCTTGGCTTTCACGGCTATTGACCAATCCATTCGCAACACCACCACTTACATCACACATAGCAGAGGTGGCAGAAATCGCCTGCAAACAGTAACATTTTACCAAATTCCATTGTTGAAAAATTATTTCAAGGGTTCTCATTTATGGCTATGGCTTCAAAAGCTGACTGGAGAAGATCATTTCAACACATATAAAGTGAACATTATTTCGAGATATGTTATTAACTCATATCATTGTAATCATTTTATAGCTAAGAATATTTGTGTAATTATGATGATTTTGTGTCATTCTTTTGTTTAATATGTCAAATCTAATACAGTCTATCGGCTTTCTTTCACCATGTACTGCACATGCACTGAATATTTTTTAACAAAAGCATTGGTGTATATATATATATATATATATATATATATATATATATATATATATATCCTTGAATATTTTATATGTATATTAGGGCTGTCGATTTAACGCGTTAATTCAGTGCGATTCATTTACAAAAAATAACGTGTTAAAAAAATGTACGCAATTAATCGCATGCCCACGGACCATAATAAGGAAGATTCCTGAGAAATGCAAGCTTGCAGTACCACCTGTTTACTCCAGAGGGCAGTAAGTGAAATTTCAGCTGTATGAGCAACGTGCAGTTTATACAGTGAAGAAAACACTTCAGCAGAACAACACAAACATGCGTTACATTCTTGCGCTCAAAACACTCGAAGGAGCGCAAATGCGATCTAAGGGATCTCAAGATGTGTTTAAAGATTGAGTATTAAACTATATTTAACTTGACACAGTGAACTAAACGTTTTACAACACACCCAAGACATCTAACATAGGTGTACATTGACAGGCCCTTATACAAGCCCTCATAATAAATCTCCAACTGATTGACAAATTCACTTGTGAAATGGATTGCTGTGAACTGTATGCCAATGATTGACTTATGATCAATAATATGGTATTAAACAATACATTGTATCCTAAAGCCACTTTTTGTATGAGCTTATCAATGATTAACTCTTCTGCTACAGGAATGTAAAGCATTTTAATTATCTGAATACATATATATATATATATATATATATATATATATCATTATATATTGAGTTATTATTATATGAGGGGCTTTCTCAGCAAATATTTGTATATGCGATGATTAATTAATCGGGACACCATTTAGTTAATTTGATTATAAAATGTAATCGATTGACAGCCTTTATATATATATATATATATATATATATATATATATATATATATATATATATATATATATATATAGTTGAAGCCAGGAGTTTACATAAACCTTAGCCAAACACATTTAAATTCAGTTTATCACAATTCCTGACATTAAATCATAGAAAACATTCTTTGTCTTAGGTCGGTTAGGATCATTACTTACTTTTGCAAGAATGTGAAATGTCAGAATAATAGTAGAGACAAATATTTATTTCTGCTTTTAAATTTAATCACATTCACAGTGGGTCAGAATTTTACATAAAAATTGTTAGTATTTGGTAGCATTGCCTTTAAATTATTTATCTTGGGTCAAACATTTTTTGTAGCCTTCCACAAGTTTTTCACAATAAGTTGCTGGAATTTTCGCCCATTCCTCCATACAGAACTGATGAAACTGAGTCAGGTTTGTAGGCTTCCTTGCTTGCACATGCTTTTTCAGTTGTGCCCAAAAATTTTCAGATCAGTCAGTCAGATTTCATTCTCAATCAATCAGATTGAGGTCAGGGCTTTGTGATGGCTACTCCAAAACCTGGACTTTGTTGTCCTTAAGCCATTTTGCCACAAATTTGGAGGTATGCTTGGGGTCATTGTCCATTTGGAAGACCCATTTTTGACTGAGCTTCAAGAGCTTATGTCGATATAGGACTCTTTTTTTACTGTGGATATGGATACTTGTCTACCTGTTTCCTCCAGCATCTTCCTCCAGCAAGGTCATTTGCTGCTTTTCTGAGATTGATTTGCACTTTTCGAACCAAAATACATTAATCTCTAGGAGACAGAATGCGTCTCCTTACTGAGTGGTGTGATAGCTGCATTGTCCCATGGTGTTTATACTTGCATACTATTGTTTGTTCAGATGAGGTGAGATCAGGTGTTTGGAAATTGCTCCCAGGATGAACCAGAATTGTAGGCCTTAAAATACATCCACAGGTACACCTCCAATTCAGTACACATCATCAGAAGCTAATTGGCTAATTGTCTAAAGGCTTGTACACATATATATATATATATATATATATATATATACAGTATATATATGTATATATATACACAACAAAAGACACAACATGAGTGTAAGAACATGACAGACAGAATTGTCAGGATCCTGACACTACACCCCCCCCCCCAGCCAAAAAAAAGGACACCACCTGGTATCCCAAAAGGGAAGCATCTAGCACAAGACTGTACCAACAAAATGGACACAAAGACTGGAACAAAACAAGAGACCATGGCAGAGCTTAACACAGACCAGGGCCAGAACTGGAGGGCAGAAGGCAGACCAGGGGGGTGAAGAGAGTACCAGCCAAGGGGGAGGCTCTAAGGTGGGAACAGGGCCAGATGGCCAGGGAGGAGGCTCTGGGTAAAGGACATGGTCCGGTGGCCGGAAAGGAGGCTTCAGGAAGGTGGAAGTCTCCGGAGACTGGATGAGATCAGGCAGATTTCAGACAGGGATGAATTCAGAGTTGTCGGTAGCTGCTGGGGACAGGACTAGGTTAGACTGGTCTTCCATTAGGACAGAACTGGGTCAGACTGGGTGGACGATGCCTCCAGTCAGGGGTCAGGCTTAGGCTCGGCAGATGACACCTCCTGGCAGGGGTCAGGTGGGGGCTCGGCCACCTCCTGGCAGTAATCTGCGGGCAGGATTGAGGCAGAAGCTCTCCTCCTCCTCTAAACACAGATGAGCATGGTTTTAACCATTGCGCAAGGGCGGAAGTGATTAGAAAAATAAAATGACAGTGATATTGGTCCCCATACCTACACGCAATAGTAGATAAATATTTAGCTGAATGTGAAATTTGTGCTCAAAATAATGTCAGAAAGTGTACATCTGCACCAGTAGGTCGCATACCAGTACCAGATTGACCATTTAAACATCTAGTAATAGACTATGTGGATATGATAATATCAAATTGAGGAAAAGATACATGCTGGTGATAATAGACAGATTCAGCAGATGGGTAGAAGCAGTACCATCAGCAGATCAGGGAGCTCAAATCAAGATTTGGTATACCATCTAAGATTAGTTCTGACAATGGCTCAGCATTCATTCAAAAAACAGTGAAAACAGTGTTGCAACAGCTGAGAATAAAACAAAGAATGGGGTGTCTATCACCCACAGTCACAGGGAATGGTAGAAAGAGTAAATGGAACTCTCAAAGCTAAGCTCAACAAAATTTGTGCTGACACTAAACTCAGTTGGGTTGATGCTCTACCTCTTGCACTGATGAGATACTGCATAGACCAATAGAATCACCAATCTAACACCGCATGAAATGCTAACAGGCAGACCCTTACCAATTAAATACTTAAGAGATCCTTATGAAGGCCCACCTCTAGAATAGTTGCAGATGAAATTAAGGGCTTACATGAGACAACTAACTGCTATATGTGAAGCTGCTATTTATTCACAGGAACAGAGCAAGGGACCCAGGGAAGAAGATAAGTGGAGAATAAGTGCCCTGTTCAATAGTTTCTGGAGACCAAGTGTACCTGAGAGTTTTTAGGAGGAGATGGAATGAACCCAGAAGGAAAGGACCATATAAAGTAACATGGTATCATTTGAATTCACATCTCAAAAGACTGCAAGATCATGTAGATTTACACTCTACGATATCAGGAAGATAAGACCTTTCCTTTCTGAACATGCCACACAACTGCTTGTTCAGTCACTTGTCATAACTAGACTGGACTGCTGTAATGCTCTCTTTGCAGGCCTTCCTGCATGTGCTATTAGACCTCTGCAAATGATCCAGAATGCAGCAGCACGTCTGGTCTTTAATGAACCAAAGACAGCACGTTACAACAGTCTTTGTCTCTCTCCACTGGCTGCCGGTTCATGCACGTATTAAATTCAAGGCCCTGATGCTGGCATACAAAACAGTCACTGGGTCTGCTCCAGCATACCTAAAAACATTTATGCAGAGCTACGTTCCCTCCAGAAGCCTGCGGTCGGCTAAGGAACGTCGCTTTGTCATACCAAAACAAAGAGGCACCAAAACACTTTCCTGGACTTTCAGTTTTATCATACGACGTTGGTGGAATGACCTCCCCAACTCAATCCGTGAAGCTGACTCACTCTCTATCTTCAAAACACAGCTAAAAACACATCTTTTCCAAGAGTATTTAACCAGACACTAAAAAATAAAATAAAAAATAAAAAAAAATAATTAACAATTCTTGTTGCACTTAAATCAGTTTTGTGTACTATTCTGATGATAGTGAAACTTTGTAGTATGGCACTTTTCGTACCACTGTCTCCTTACAGACAGTGTTTTTCCTCTTTTGTAAGTTGCTTTGGAAAAAAAGTGTCTGCCAAATGAATAAATGTAAATGTAAATTGAATTACTGCAATAGAGCACCAAGATTGAGAACAAGAAGACGAGTAGATCAAATTGATAGGGCATAAGATGATAATGAAGATGTAGACGTGATTCTCTTCAAGTTGAAAGAGAGCTTGAAGTTCATGAACAAGAAAGAGTAGAACGAGTAGAGGAAATGGCAGAGCAGGAAGGAGAAAGTAGTAACACTTTTACTCCTCATTCTAGGGCAACTGAACATGCTGAAGCAAGAGATGAAATACAACTGCAGGAGGAGGTGCTGCAGTCAGCGGAGACAGAACAGGAAGGTGAAAGAGGTTCTGACATAAATATTGAGGCTGATACATCTGATGCAGCATTTGCCCCAGACCTAAGGCTTTCCAGAGACCTCCAAGGCAGGAAGAGTTTCCCATAATTGACCTCTCAGCCCTTGAGTGGTCTCCCGAATGGTCTCCATAATGCTACTGATTTGGCACAAGGTACTCAAGTAAATAAATCCATTGAAATGAGGTCTTATGATGACTATGAAGATTATCATGATCCGTATTGGTGGTATTGATAAAGCAGACCCATTATTGGAAAAAGAAAGATTGCAAGAGAATGCACATCAAAATGATTGGTTCAAATGGGCAGAGTACACAGTAAATCAATCAGGAATGTCTATTTGCGTGTTATTTTCACCATCACCTCTGAAAAAGGTACAGTAGTGCTTATATGATTTTATACATTGTGCCCAATATTACTTATAAAATTGTGTTAAAAGGGAAAAGGCACCCTTTTTTCCAGCAGAGTGTCTGGCATTTTTAGGACATCCAAAATGTAAAAAATATTAGAACAGGGAAGGATGGGGAGATGACTGTAAAAGTTTAGAGCTCAGAATAGATACAAGGAAAAGAGAAAAACCCTTAATATATGTAATTAACCACACTCTTCAATATGAGTGTTTTAATAAATCCAAAGGAGAGGTAGATATGGGAAAATTATATATATATATATATATATATATATATATATATATATATATATATATATATATAATTATAATTCTATAAATTGTCAAGGCAACTGTGCAATAATTTGGCATCTGGATGAAAAAAATTTATGAACGGGAAGGAGTTTATTAGTTTAGCAGAATGATATGCAACAGCCACAATGAAGGACATTTTTACATTAAAGGGATACTTCACCTCTGGGAAGATGAATGTGTATTTAAAATTGGTCATTTATATAGTATAAATGTGAAATTATTTTTGAATTTGAAGCATTCTAGACTGAGAAAAGGCAGAAAATGTATTTTTTACACATGTGGCTGAAAGACAACAACTCCCAGAATGCACTTGCTTTGCTGCCCTTACGAGCCCACTCCCAAACCATGCCTACCGGTTACAGGCGGCAGTATCTGAAAATATGATACAACTATGCTACATCGTGACTCTATAAATCGTGAGTTAGTTGATAAATTGACTGACTACGCGGCAAGAACATTATAATTCCGTGTGTCCAAACTCTGTACATGACGTCTTAGTAACAAAAAAGAAAAACAAACAAAATACTCACTTTACACTAAGCCGTCCGTTTGTCCCTGCGGGCTTTGGTTGGCGTTTCCAGTTTATCTTCGGGATCCTAAAATAAGTTTCCAGGACTCCCCTGTCCATGTGTGATACAAAACTTGGGTGCTCAGTTATACAGTACATGCTCAAGTTATCGGTGCAGTTTCATCAGCGGATTCAGCGATCTCGTCCAGTATCGCTGAAATTCGCGACAGCAATAGGACTCTCTATCTGTTTCCATAGATGCACAGCGAGAGCACTGTCACCACCAGTCCGCCCCAACTCAAGTCTGAAAATAATTTAACACTCTCTTCCTCCTGCCTGCCAAGCAGGTTTTGCTCCCCTGCTACATCAGCTGCTCCGGCTGCCTCTGTTCATCGCTGTATTGCGGCACGTACGGGTAGCGCGAGCATCAGATTCTCGCAACAGATCTTCGAAATCCCCTTCTGCCATTTCAACTTCAAAACTATATTCCGCCATCGTGATTAGTCTACTTGTATACAAACTTTCTACACAGAGCAAGAGCCTGTTTTCTTAGCTTCTACAGAAAGATGGCTGACACTATCTTCACATTCTGTGAGTGAGATCCCGCCCCATATGGGCGTGGTGAAAACATGCGGAATACTGGCTGTAGTTTTAAGCCTCTGGACCAAAAATCCTCCGATGACGCAAAATGACGATTTTTGCGTCATCGGAGGATTTTTTCCAGACTAAAAATAAATAAATCTCTCGTCTCAGGGGGATATGAGGTAATTAGAAAATACTACTGGTTTTCTACTGATACAAAGCTTAATGCTAAATCCTGAAGTAACCCTTTAATAGAAGCCCCAAGATGTGTGGGTAAATCTGGGGAAGGATGTCTTATAAATTGTGAAAACAAAACTTTAGTTTCCCCTGTGATAAAAAATATATAGGATCCAACAGTAACCATAGCAGACTATTTATGGATTTGTGGAGGAAAACGATTGAGAGCCATATTACCCAAAGTGTGGAAAGTAATATGTACCAGAGTAAGACTGGTGCAAGAAACAATAATGTTAACATGGAACCCAAATTATGTTGAAACCCCATGTAGGGTATTAGCTCAGGTGAGGGGAATGTATAATCAATAATCATCAATTCATAATTAATAACCATTGATTATACGGGTTATGAGTTATCACCTACAATTTTAAATCACCCAAAAAGGAAATGTATAGCCCATGTATCTGCATCTATATACATAGATAATTAACCACAACAAATTCTAATCAATTATGAATAAATACAATATGCAGATAGCCTATACCAATTTCAGAAATAACCTTTAACAGAATTAACTGCACCTCAAACAATCTGTCCGTCCGCCGAACCGACCGTACGATGATCAACTCTTAAAAGGATTATCACTCTCAGGAAAGATTATTCTTCTGGTTATGAAGAATAACTTTCTGGTAATATTACTAACTGAAATTCCTTAATATCAAGCTTGTAGCTTAAAATCACACATTAAAGAGGCTTTATTCGATGAGCAACAAACCGAGACAATTATAAGAGTATAATGGGGTTTAATAAAATGAGACTATAACAAACAATTACATTTAACAACGAACATATATGCAGAATAACGAAAGGAATGAAAGGAAGAAAGCGAGTAGATCACAGAAATAGCTTATTTCACAAACAGTTAACCTCGAGAGCCAGCAAGAAATTACATCACCTTAAAGCAGGGGTACACTCTTAAACTTATTTAAATTTCGATGTAAATAAATACTTGCATATGGACTTTGGTGTCGCTGAACAAGACGTGTGTGAGTGTCCTCGTTGCGTCCGTGAGCGTTCTTTGGTTCTTCTGGAGCTTGTGTCGCTCGCGGGAAATTCAAACTACTTGAATTTAAGCTGTCGAAAGCTGAGGGAGAGTCCGTTTCACCCGAAGGATATAGGACTGATCCAAAAACGTAAATACTGAGCTTTGTCCAAAGACAAAAACTAAGCACTAAGAAAAACTGAGATAAGTGCAAAACAAAAAGACATAACATAGAAAAGAAGAGAAGAGGAGAAGAGAGAGAGAGCAGAGCCGGAGGGTCAGTAAAATACATTTTATCTTAAACTGATATATATATTTAGCTAGGGCTAATCGAGAGGTTTAATTTGGCACCAAGAACTTTATGTTTGGCATAGTATAAAGGTGGATATATACTTTTAGACTCTTTATATAAGCACTTAGAGTTTACTTACATAACTATAAAAATCCTAACTAGGCTTGATACAAAAGCAGAAACACAGGTATACATGAATATATCGTATTCTTTCCAGAATTACTCAAATTATGTATTTCAATAAAGGAATGTTTGGGTATGTGTGCGTTGTGGAAGAAATTTAATATGTTCTTTATGTTGGCATTTGATTATATTTAGAATCTTAGAAATATGATGAATTAAATAAGATTAATGTAGTGTCGATATATGTGCATGTCTTGTTAATTTGACTAAGTTTAAGACAGAGACAGAGGGTCTCCACTCAAGGATAGTATGATAAAACAATCTAAACAATATGCCAGTTATGGCTAAGACATATCTTCATTTAGCCTCAAGAAACAACCTTGGGGGGAGGAACAACTATAAAGAAGGAAGGATGCCCCAAATCGTGGTCACACTCTGCAGGCACTTTGTATGACTGTATGACTGTTGACCTTTTCTTGCAAGAAAATAAATAACCTTTAAAGACAATTGGTACATGTTTGTCTCTTATTCAGTGATGTAAAATTGTTTGCCACCACAGCGTCTTAGAGGGAGCTTTTCTTCGGCCATCTGGAATTCCTTCCTCCGCAGAAAGGGGGTGTTTGAGGAGATAAGATCTGTTTGAAGCTCAAGAGTTGAGTTTGTTTTATCTCTGTCTACACTCTTACGTGCTACAGAACTGTCAGTGTGGTGATTTCACCCGACTTGCTGGCGCTTTGCCCATGAGTTACCAGGCAAAGTCATAGGTTAAAAGGACATTTTATGAATGCACGGAATACGAATCACCATGTGAGCCTGTCCAGATACGCTACACCCAAATGGGTCTGGAGAGACTGTACAGACAAATTATAGAGTAAAAAGAGCTTATCAGCCTGACCATAGTGTATACTTATGTGGCAGGATGGGTTAGCACCCCTCCAACTTGTTTGAGGTTTGGCCAATGGCCTGGCACCTGTTGCATATAAGAGCACGGGCTAACAGTTCATTGATGTGCGTCATTTTCTGGGGCCGTGATGTCATCTGCGCGCCCTGTTGCTTTTTCTGCTGGAGTGCACGGTTGAATGTGTGGCTCATAATAGATTGCGGAAGCTGCTTATCCACTGGCTGTGCTGTCTGAGTGTGTGCTTCCTGGAGAGTTGAATGTGGACAATTGAGACAGGTAAGAGAAGCGTTTGTGTGCGATGGCGCTTTTGAGTCATTTTGAGTGGGTATTTGACTAATCTGTATGCTTCAGGTAGTGTAAGATCTATTTGTGTTTCCTGCCAACGAGGTTTGTTGGAGACAATTGCCTCCATCCACCACGTAGTTTGGGATAGTGATCCTGGGACAGCATGTGTTGCTGTGAGTATATTGCTCGAGCATGAAGCCAAGGGTGAATGAATCGCGGGGTAACACTTTCTGTTTTGTTTTTAGGCACTCGCTGAGGGTAATAACGGCGTTCCAAATGAGTATTATATGCTCTGTGCTCCTCAAAGTGCTGATTGCTTCATCATAAAGTGCCGTTTGCTTCATGCTTCATCATAGACTGCTGTTCTGTTTCCACTGATTATCCTGTGGTTTATCACGGGACTGATGCGCTTTCTACGAGCTCTCATGTTTGCTTTAAAGTGAATTCTCAGTGCTTAGGTTCCGTGATTCAGTGATCTGCTTAGAGTTTCTTTTGTTTCTTTTTGTTTGTTTCTTTAATTGATTTCAATGTTTAAGCCAGTTTTGAATGTGTATTTTTTTTTTTTAAGTTAATTGTGCTTAGTGAATTTATGCATTATCTTCATCAAATGTTATTTGATTGAGCTATGCTGCTGAATTTATGTGATCATTTTGTTTAATGACTTGTTATTTTCTTTGGGTTTTGATTTGTGACGACTGGGTTGGGACCAAGTGGTTGGCTCCTTCTTGGTATTGTATTAGTTAATTTCTTATATAATTGTATTTTGTTTTCTTTGCATATCAATGCTCTTTCTTTAATGTCTTTCTTTCGTTTGTTGGCAGGACCTGGGCGCTCGGGGGGCAGACGAATGAACTTTTGATGGTGGCATCCTCACTGTGTGTCGTGGTCTTTGACATGAGTTGCTGAGTGTGTGCGAGAGTGTGTGCACTGTGAATAGTGACTTTCATAAAGGGTGATATCTTGAGACTGCCCCTGTTGGTAAGCCCAGGTTTCTCTGCTGCCAACGATAGAATCTAACAACTAGATGAGTGATTGCTGGTCAATGCCTTTTATACTTATTGTGTTTTTTAATTATTAATAAACTTTTGTACGATTACCATACGTCTCTGAATCCATCCATGATTATGATCTGCGTGTGCCTTTCAGTTAGAGGTTGTTAAATTCTTGGGGTGAAATTCCTCAGGTGGCGTAGTCGGAAATAATACCAACTGGAGTTTGAGAGTGTGAGCATAATTTACTGCTCTGCCCAACTCCATATATAATAGAGTCCACCTTCAATGACCCCCCTTCGCCACACTTAGATACAATTGGTCAACCAAGAGGAGCACCACAGGGATTTAAAGCTAGGGATTAATTAAAATCAGGCTTTGAGTCTATACTCATATGGATAACAGCCAATAAGAATACAGAATGGATTAATTACATTTACTACAATCAGCAAAGCTTCATTAAATACACTGACGCATTGAAGGCTTTAGGAGTACAACTAGGACCTACAAGTAAAATGGCATGGCAAAATAGACAGGCACTACTATTGGCTGCTGGTGGAAAAAGGAGGGGTTTGTGTAATGTTTGGTGCTGACTGTTGTACTTATATCCCAAATAATACAACTACTAATAGATCCTTTACTGAAGCAAGGAAGAAGCAAAGCGGACTGAGGGAGGAAGTGACTGAAAATGCAGGAATCAGCACTTTGAAAATTGGTTTGACAAGCTATTTGGATCCTGGAAAGATTGGTTTACTAAAGTGGGAGTAATAATAGCAATAGCTGTTGTTATATTTGTGTTGTTTTGTTGTGTTGTGCCTCTCCTCAGATCAATGCTGGCCAACAGTGCAATCCCATAAGAGCAGTCATTGTTAGAGGAATGTGTGACTTACATTGCTAGAAATGAAAGAGACTGACTTGGGTTGCACTCGGGTAGGGGAAGTAGACGTGAAACTTTGGGGAGTCTCAAAGGAGGGAATATATAACATTTATTATATATCATAGTATATTTTTATATATCAAACATAGAAAAAGTACTTATATAGAATAGTTTGAGCAAACAAGTATGAGACTGGAAGGTCTACATGGCCTTGCTGAGAGAAACCTGGGCACTCAGCCATGACAGAAAAGTACCAGGGAGAGAATACTCCAATGGATGGCCAATAGTCTATTTATCTCATTAGACTGTTATGTTCTTTTGTGGCAGTGTGGAGGCGGGCCAGGTCATGATTCCGAACAACTGGACCCTAAAAAGGCTGATTAAGCCCGAGAGCGATAAGGCAGATGGGAGACGGCAGTGCATCAGAGAAAGAGAGTTACGGCATCAGCCTGACACCTGTATGTGTTTGTCTTCTTGGTTCTGTTTATCATTAAATTATAATTTATATTATCAAGCCGGTTCTCACCTCATCCTTTCCATTGAATTGTGTTACATCAATTTACTTAGAACATATACTTTCATAATACATTTATTTAAAGTTCTTTTTTAAAAAAAGACTAACTGCCAGAATTCCACCCATTAAAAGAAGCCAGAGAGTATGTGAAATAATGGTGGCAAACAATGAAAGTGGAAAAGCATGCTTATTGGATAAAATGGCAAGATAGGTGTCCTTATGAGGTAATGTGTAATAACAGAAGTGTATAAAGATGTAAGCTTTGAATGAAAACATCAGACGATACATCTAGCGTCTCAGCTTTGTTGTTTTGCTTAATAAATTCTAACCTTTGTGACCTGGAACCCCTGGACTTCGAGAGTTTTCTTGCTAAGAGGTAAAAGAGTCAAATATTACATGACATTTCTCTTACGTCCAGCTCCTGTGTTGGCACGCTCCATTCACAAGTGATCATTCCTATGCCCTATTCCTTTGAAGACAATTACCCTTAATTGTGAGAGCTTCTGGGGGCTGAAATGCGATAACGTTAAGTCAGAACTCACAACTTAAGTGATTCTTTTTGGAAAATCTGTTTTGACTGGCCCTACAGCATGGATTGTGTTCCCTCTGAAGAGCCGGTTAGAACACAGACAGGACCGCTGAACATATGTAGAGGGAGGGTCCATTTTAGTTCTAGAAAGCATTTGATTGGATAAGGTTTCTGAACCTCTATGTGACATCATGTGCGTTGCTGCGACTTTTTAGTCGGAAGAGAGAAACGGTAATTTTAAATGTTTATATTTTCTGAAAACAAAAGTTTTTTTTAAATTACTGATTTTATATATCAAAATAATAGTTTTCCCTTTAAATCATTTTAAATTGTTCCTCTGACCTTATTAAAACTAATTTGACAGATATTACTAAAGAGTTTGTCTTTATGATCGTTTCACAAAGGCATGAACTTTTCAGAAATGTGTTTCTATACAGTAACATGGTCTCTGAAATTTTCATATTTGGTAGAAAAATGGCATCTAATCAAACAACATACAAGAGTTTACTGCTACTGTTTTTCTACCATGTTTTCCCACATTCTACACCCGTGTCTCCCAAACATTTATCATGGAGAATGTTTGAATCATGTAATCCTAATTCTGTTTAGAATCAATCATCATAAAAATTGGGAAAAGTCAATGAAATATTAACCTATTTCTTCAATGTTAAATATATTTTACAAGTAAACAACCTTTGAGACTCTGAGATCCTAAAAATATCACAAGGATTGACAAATAGTGCACAGAATTTATGAATTACAAACATATGCCTATAAATTTCTCATTTAACATTTTTTAATTTGCTTCTGACCCTTACTGTACAATACTGTACAATAATGCAAACATTTGAATGGATTAATTAAACCTGTAACCTGAAAACAATAGCATTGTGAATAAATGCATTAATGTCTTGTAAATGAAGTGCTGGAGGCTCTCATTCTTATCAGATGCACTGAAGCAGCTGTGTGAGTGCATGTAAGAATGTCTAGGTTTCTGTTGTAACCTCCATTCCCTGATAGAGGGAACGAGACGTTGTGTCGAAGAAGCGACACTAGGGGTCTCTCTTGAGAGTCTTTTGCATCTCTGAACTATGAGAAAAGACCAATGAGAAATTGGCAGACAGAATTTGCATGTCCCGCCCCTGGACATACAGGTATAAAGGGAGGGAAATGCGTCTGTTTCATTCAGGATTTGTCTAAGGATCCAACGATGAGGTTCGGCCGCAACAGTGGTTCAGTTCAGCGACGTGGTCGGGAGGACACAACGTCTCGTTCCCTCCATCAGGGAACGGAGGTTACAACAGTAACCTATACATTCCCCATCTGTCGCTCACTTCGACGTTGTGTCGAAGAAGCGACACTAAGGGTTTAAGTCATGCCATGTGCTGAACCGTGTACGTGCGCTGCTGTCACAGGTGCAGGCAGGTAGCTTGTGTGCCAAAACGACATGCTGTGCTAGGCTACAAGTACCCTTCCCCAATGCCCCATTAAATTGTCAACACCCTGGGGGAACAAGCGACGTGCCAAGCATGGGAGCAAGCTGCACCAGCTGCGCCTTTCTCTCTCATTGTTTCTAGCATAGAGTTAAAGCGGCTGGGGCCATCTTAACGCTATCACATGCATCAGGAAGGTGTTCTTTCCCAGTTTTCCTATTCTTTCAGGGGGGAAAGACCCTGCAGAGACCACACCTGCCCAGACTGGGGGAGGTAAAGTGTGGTGAAATACATCACATGGGCTTTTAGGTCACATGTGGAGAATGGCACGGTGGTAGATCCTACCTCATTGGGAGGGAGGAGTTACTACAAACACGGCGACTGGGGTCCGTGAGGACTGCCCAAGGGAGACGCGGGTCCACTCACAAGAGGACCGTACCATGGAAAATACACACAGGGGGATAAATCCACATAGGAGACCGTCCTGTGGAGCACCTATTCCAGTACAGGGTAAATTGAGTACCCGCACTGGTCTTGGTCAGCAAATTCCTCCACTGAATTCATGGACCAGAGGGCTAGGGAGGAGTCATCCAGGGAGCCAAGTTAGTGGGATCTCCTGGAGAAAAGGCACTAGATGCAAGCGGTCCAGCCAGTCAGGTGTCACCACGTTACCGAGTTTCTACTGGCTCGGACCTGAGAAAACATGGTACGAAACTGACTCAACCCTGAGATTACAAAATCTCGTAAAAGTATTGGGTGTTGCCCAACATGTTGCTCTGCATATGTCTGCTAGGGAGACGCCTTTGGCCAGTGCCCACGAGGATGCCACACTTTTCGTCAAGTGCACTCGAACCTGCAAGGGGGCGGGCATGGCCTGGGTGTGATAGGCCAATGCTATGGCATCAACTACCCAGTGGGAAAGCCTCTGTTTGGAGACAGTGTTCCCTTTCTGCTGTCCACCAAAGCAGACAAAGAGCTGCTCAGAACGTCTAAAGCTCTGCATGTGGTCCAAATAGATACGCAAAGCTCGTACCGGACACAAAGGGGATGGGTCTGCCTCCTCCCAGGGCAGCACTTGCAGGTTCACTACCTGGACTCTGAAGGGATTGGTAGGAACCTTGGGCACGTAGCCTGGTCGTGGTCTTTGGATCACATGAGTGTCTGCCTGACTGAACTCCAGGCAGGTGTCGCTGACAGAGAATGCTTGCAGGTCCACGACCCTCTTGATGGAGGTGAGCGTGATCAGGAGGGCCATCTTCAGGGAGAGGGCCTTGAGTTCAACTGAATCTAGTGGCTCAAAGGGGGGATCTTTGAAGGTCCGAGAGGACCACTGAAAGATCCCAGAAGGGGATCAGACTTGGCCGGGAGGGATTCATTGACCGGGTGCCTCTTAGGAACATGATAACTAGGTCGTGCTTACCCAAATACTTGTCGTCTACTGCGTCATGGTGGGCCGCGATAGTGGCTACATACACCTTCGTGGTGGAGGGGGACAGCGTCCCCTCCAACCTTTCCTGCAGGAATGAGAGCACTGACCCAACTGTGCACCTCTGTGGGTTTTCAGCATGGGAAGAACACCAATTTGTGGACAAGCGCCACTTCAGTGTCTATGACAGTAGGTGGTAGGCCAGCTAGATCTTCCGCATCCCATCCAGGGGCCAGACGTGGAGGTTCCAGAGGTCTGGGCACGGATGCCAGAGCATGCCCCATTCCTGAGAAAGATGGTCATTCCTCAGGGGAATTCCAGGGAGGGGCTGTCACGAGGAGCACGAGATCCGAAAACCAATTCTGAGAGGGCCAGTAAGGGGCCACCAGAGTGACTTGCTCCTCTCCGCTGGGTGAACGCTGTCATGATAGCGCATCCACTACCACATTGAGGTTGCCTGGGATGTGAGTGGCACACAGCAATTTGAGTCGCTGCTGGCTCCAAAGGAGGAGACGACGGGCGAGTTGTGACATGTGGCGGGAGCGTATGACGCCTTGGCGATTTATGTACGCTACCGTGGTGGTGCTGTCTGAACAACTCAAAAAGTACAAAAGTACAGCCAACAACTCTAGACAATTGATGTGCCAGCGCAGCAGGGGCCCTTTCCAACAGCCTGTGGCTGCGTGCTCGTTCACACGGTGCCCCAACCCTGTTTAGAAGCAGCTGTGGTGATCGTGTCCTTCAGGTCTACCGCTGCAAACCAATCTAGATGCCGCACACAAGTTAGGATGTGTTTTTACATGAGCATTTTGAACGGGAGTTTGTGCAAGGCCCTGTTGAAAACTCGCAAGTCCAAGATCGGTCGTAAGCCGACGCCTTTTTTGGGTACGATGAAGTAAGGGCTGTAGAAACCTTTCTTCATCTCGACTGGAGGGACAGGCTCTGTCACATCTTTGAGTAAAAGGGTCGCGATTTCCACGTGCAGGATTTGGCATCTTCGCCGTGCACTGTGGTAAAGCAGATGCCCCCGAAGGGGGGAGGAGGCCTGGCAAACTGAATTGCATAACCGAGTCGGATGGTCCTGGCCAGCCAGCGTGACAGATTGGGAAGTGAAAGCCACGCGCCCAAGCTCTGTGCTAGGGGCACTAAGGGGACGATTATTTTTGATTATTTTTACAGACCAGCAGGTAATATAGCATCAGGAGGCAAAAGCGCATCCCGAGGCTCTAGTGCTGAGAGAAGACTCGAAGCACTTACCTTGCTCCGCACACCCGGCAGGGGCGGGTTAGAGACTGAGGAAGAGGTCCGATGGAGGTGTCCTCTAGACTCGTCAGAACCGACTTGCTGGAGACAACAGTCGTGGGGCTGGAGGCGAAGGGTCTGCGTCCAGTATGTCGGGAATGTTGAGGTGTGGCACCTACGTGCCGTGAGAATGGCATTTGCGGGCCAGGTGACCCAGAGACAAAGGAAATTGCTCTTTTATTGAGAATGTGGGTACCGCAGTCCGAAGGGGGTGTGGCAAAGTAAATACATTTAAATGAAGATTCTCCTCCTGGCCCTCCACCAGGGGACGAAGTTGTCTGTTTCCTAGCTCCGGAGCAAATGTCTTGGTCCCTTGGTCGTCTGCCTAGGGAACACTTGGGAGCCTTCCGGGTCTTCAAAGGGGTTCGAGATAACCCCTTTAAAAGAAGAGTACAGATCAAAGTTGTGAATTTTCATGTCATGATATTTAGTTTTGTGGTTTGTATTTTGCACTTGATATATGCTTGTGTTAAAAAAGAATTGGATATCATTACAGGACAACTCAGTCTTTGAAAGCATCAAAAACAAGCATGGATGCAGTTCATATTTTTAGACAATTTAATAGCATAAGTTGTATCTAAAATCATAAATGTTGATGTTTATTAGAGAAGAAAATTTACAGTACAAATTTAGACAACTTCAATGCTGCTGGCACATCAGATGGCACTGTAGATGCTAGAAACTTCCTGTCTCCTTCCTGAAACAGAAATTATGATTGGTTAGCAAATGTCCCATCTCGGCTGAAACAAATGTTCTGATTGGTTGCTTAGATAAGACGAACAGTCTTGTCAGTGCCTTCAGTTCAGCACTCCCACCTCCCACTGTATCTGTACACTTTTTAAAATAAAATATAAATGTACACAATTGGGCTGTGGCATCGTCCCGATATTACAGGCTAATAGTTTACTTCTTTTTCTGGCAGCCATATTTTTCATTACTGATTTAATGTAAGCATATGCAAAATCCTTAGTACTGTAGTTTATGCCATATGTTCACCTATTGCTATTACTATGTTAAATCACTCATCTAGAAAATGATTTGTGGGTGGCATGAAGTCTATGAGGGGTGGCAAACACCTTTTTTGTGAGTTAATATTAGGCCCAGCTCCACCCAATCACAAATCCAGCACACCCTCACAGACCGGACCCCAAATAGGCTTTATCTGGCCCGTTCCGAAGACATATATGAATGGAGAGTGCTGGAAGGGAACAACGTTTCTGTTGATAATGAGCGGAGCTAAACACCGCAAGCACTCAGTGGCGTAGATAGTTCTTGGCTTTCACGGCTACAGACCAATCCTTTAGCAACATCACCGCTTACATCACACACGGCAGAGGTGGCAGAAACCGCCCACAAACAGTAACATATATCAAATTCCGTTGTTGAAAAATGATTTCAAGCCATCAACAGAGCTGAGTGGATGGAGGAGATCATTTCAACTGTCAAGCTGACGAGGATGAAGATAAACACAAAGGATGCAGGTGAGCCCAAATACAGTACTTTAATGATGAAAATAAATAATAATACACAGCACTTAGCTTGGGAAAAGAGCGTATTGAGGTCAGTGCTGCAACTGATGTTACTAGACAATGACTGGAGTGAAGTGGTGAGTATAAATAGAGTCCTTGATAAGTGTGTGATTGGGGACAGGTGATGCCAGAGATGGGACTATAGTGTTCATGAATGAGACTGGCAGGGGTGGAAAGAGGACTGAAAAATGATACTGAAGTAAAAGTACTGTTACATCTTAAAAGATTTAGTGTGAGTACAGTAAAAGTACCTGTCCCTCGAGTAAGAGTAAAAGAGTAGCTCATTTAAAAGTACTCATGAGTAGTGAGTTGTGAAAGCTGTGCCCCATTATAATGAACACTGTATGCTGCCATCATTTACATTTCCTTTCATGGCTGTTTGCCAGAAAGAATACAAAAATATAGATATTTTATAGGTGTTTGTGACTGAGAACTTTTAAAATACATCACTTATCTTTGATACTGTAAACACTACATGAATCTGATTACAAAAAATAGAAGGGAGACGTGATAACAGAAATAAAAGATGAAAATTTATTTTCAAAATCATAATGTATGAAACAATTACATTAAAATCAGTTTATGTGTAGGTCTAAATGTCCCTTAATGCCGAGAGAGTTATTGTTGAGCATAAAACATGTTCAAACAATGCAAGGAATGCAAAAAAAATGCTGAATAAGCAGGATCACTTGGCACGTCACAATAGAGGAGGTAGAGCAGACATGGGAAATGTTGTTTGGTACAGGGACTACATCACACTTAAAAATAAATAATTCACCCAAAAATTAAAATTCTCTCATCATTTACTCACCCTCATGCCATCCTGGATGTGTGTGACTTTCTCCTGCTGAACACAAATGAAGATTTTTAGAAGAATATCTCGGCTCTTTTGGTTCATAAAATGAAAGTGAATCGGTGCCAAAATATTGAAGCTCCACAAATCACATCAATCAGCATAAAAGCAGTCTAATGCATGTGACTCCAGTGTTTTAATCCATGTCTTCAGAAGAGATATGATAGATGTGGTGAGAAACAATAAAATATTTAAGTCAATTTGTACTATTATTTCTCCTCCCTGCTCAGTCAATCTCCACTAGATTCACATTCTTCATGCATATCGCCATCTACTGGGCAGAGAGAAGAATTACTAGCAAAAATGAACTTAAATATTGATCTGTTTCTCACCCACACCTATCATATCACTTCAGAAGTCATGGATTAAACCACTGGAGTCTGATGGATTACTTTTATGCTGTTTTTATGTGCTTTGAGCTTCACCCTTCACTTACATTGAGTGGACCTACAGAGCTGAAATATTCCTCTAAAAATCTTCATTAGTGTTCTTCTGAAGATAAAAAGTCACAGACAGATGGCATGAGGGTGAGTAAATGATGAGAGAATTTTCATTTTTGTCATGTATTTTTCCAGATTACCTCGGATCACATTTACTGCTTCATCAGAAAATATACATTTGCATTATGACATAAAATTAATGTTAGATGATAATCAAGATCAGTTGGTGGTTAAAAGTTGCTGGAGAAATATGCGGGACATGAAGCAGTTGTGATGGTGATGCTTTAGATTAGATGATTGTTCAAAATATTGAATATCATATATGTAAACACTGATATTACACGCATCAATGTTTCTTTAATAACTGTGACACCGCACACACACATCGACGGATGATCCTTATACTGAGACAGAAAGTTCCCACTACTTGGTGCAGGTTGCCAGCTTGAACAAGGTCATGCCAATTCACTTTTGGGTCGGAACTGATGCCAACCTGTGATAGGTGCAACATCAGGACCAATATTACAGTCCTATCAGAAGAGCAGCTGCTCCTCTTGATTACAATTCCTCTTCTTCTGACTGCATTTATTTGTGAAATTAAAATGAATTGTCTCAGTAATCTCCCCATTTTAGCCAAACTTCAGATTAAAAACATTAGGGACATCTGGGAGGCAAATTAGCGATAAACACACATTTCTGAATGGAAACAGCTTCAGGGCAGATTTCTGTTGCGCTAAACCAAATCTTATGCGACAAAGTGTTTTTTTAGACATGATGTCATCACGCACACCATTTTTATCCATAAAAGGCCATTTGTCCACTGAGGCCGGTGTCGATAACAAAATAGTGCAAAAGGTGGATGGACACTAGGCTAATGAGTCCGACTTTTTGATGCGCACAGGTAATCGATGCGGGGCTGCGCGGTAGAAAGGAATAAACGTAAATCGTCCTCCACCTGCAGCCTTGAACGGTATTCGCTTTTAAGCAGGGTCAAAGCGGAAAACCCGCACTCACATAAGTAAGTGGAGGTGAAGGAGTGGTGGTGGCGTAGTGGCTAGAGCACAGGGCTGCTAATCAGAAGGTTGCTGGTTCAAACCCTATGGCTACCACCATTGTGCCCTTGAGTAAGGCACTTAACTCCAGGTTGCTCCGGGGGATTGTCCCTGTAATAAGGGCTCTGTAAGTTGCTTTGGATAAAAGCATCTGCCAAATGTGTAAATGTAAATGAAGGGGTGAGGACTTTCATAGCCTTTCGAGAGAGGTGGGGAAACTCAGTCCTATGTGTAAAGCAACATGATATGATGCTTCAGTTGCCTTAGTATTAACAGTGACAAAAGTCTGGATTACTCTCTTTTGTGTTTGCAATTCTTTCAGCTTTCTGTCAGAAAATACCAGTGGCTTGATCACCAGACTAGAGCTTGGCCTTGACCTCTTTGCAAATAACACACTGTTGCAGCGGCGCATCATCGGGACCGGTCCACGAAAATCCCAACTTTCAATATTCGTGATCATACTTCCTGTTTTTTGCTTGACCCAGAATCTGCCCCATCTCCTGTAGACTTCTGTATTGTAGACACTACAAAGTGATCCATTTTGCAACACGCATATGAATAACATGCACTTTAACATGCAAGCTAGCAGGAGAGATGTGTGTACAGACGTAAACCGTTATGTATTTTTTCCCTCTCGCTGCACCTCCCCAGGGGCTCGACTCACCATTTGAAAACCTCAATCAGCCAGTGGTGCTCTTGCTATCACGATTGATGTAATGAACACCCCTGTTCTAGATGTAGATCACAGAATAAGAATAGAAAATTACTCAGAATGTATCATCCCTATTGAGGACATGTCTATTTTCTCCAATAAATAAAGATAATTTTATCGCCCAGCCCTATTGATAATATTGCATTAATCTCTCACATCAAACCAAATAATCTCAGTGATAGAGAGTTCAATTACAGGTGACGTTATAGACACACAGAATCTAGTAAACAGAAATATGAAATTTACCTCGATATGTTTCTTCAAATTAGAGGCAGGATTAATGCTGATATCTGGCTTGAGCAAGATAAACTCACATGACACAATCAAGCAATTGGTCTTTTTCACTGTGAAAATCCCTTCCAGGGGCTGCTGTGATGTTCAGGTGTTGAACTGTGCTTGAGGCTTCTTCCACAGTTGGCTCCAGATCTGCAGCTGCCGTTCAAGTTTTTACATGTGATTTGATTTGACGGGAGTCACGAGACTCTCTAGCCAATCATGTTGATAAATAAAAATAAAATCAGGACAGGGAAGTAGCGAACACAGACGGTGGGAAAATAGCACAGTAAAAGTACAGTTACAGTTCTTAAAATATACTGAAAATATAAAAGTATACAATTTTAAAACTACTTAAAAAAGTACAATTCCTACAAAAAACGACTTAATTACAGTAATGTGAGTATTTGTAATTTGTTACTTTACTCCGCTGGAGAGTGGGTGATAGTGGAGAACTGTGAGACCGATGGGGGCATGATTACAGATTTTATGAACTCATATCATTGTAATAATTTTATAATTAAGAATATTTGTGTATTTATGATGGTTTTGTGTCATTTCTTTTAATTGTTTAATCTGTCAAATCTAACACAATCTATCGGCTTTCTGCCACCATGTACTGCGCATGCTCTCAAATGTTTTTAAACAAAAGGATTGGTGTATATATATCCTTGAATATTATTTTAGAGATCATCATCATCTCTGGCATGACACGTAAAGACACCCAACACTTTAAAATGACTAATATGCCTATAGAATGTTCCGCTGTTTATAATGTTAACAAACACTTCCTTTATTTGACAGTCAGTCCATTTAAATATAGTCAACAGTATGCTGTAAATTGTGCTTTGGTTTGTTTTTGGCAGACCCTCACATTAAGGAAAATATTAAAATGGTTCAGAATCCCATACAGGATCTTTCCTCAGCCACAAGGCCTCCTATACATTATATATGTACATTATCGGGAACATGCGGAGAGAGGGTGAGGACTGAACTTCAGAGTTGCAGTAAATGGGCTTTATTAATACAAATCATAATAATACCCAGAAGGGTGGGGGGGACAGTTCAGGAGAGGCGATGAACAGGTCTGTGCACTAACATGACAAATCCAGCCACTAAAAAACTAAAAACAAGACATATATGGCAGAATTAGTGAGAAGTATGGGTAGTATGTCATTCTGAACTCAGCATATGCTTGAAAGCATAAAAAGCCGCCATCATATCTTCTTCTTTCATCCAACACCTCAGTGATGCACATCCACAGCGCCTCCAGTGGACTCAGTTGTAACTGCATGATTCTGTGACAGATTCAGAGGGAAAGTGCAGTATAATTCTGTGTTGCACAAAGGAAAATCAATTTGAGATATTCTAATAATGATTTTAATATTTGACCAGCTGGTGCAGAACAATTACTCAAGTACTCGTGCATATCACTAACTGGTCCAGCCACATTTAACCTGGAACAGCATCAGAACTCGTGAGCTTGACATAACATGCTCTTAAACCTGAACTACATATGTTGATTTAGTTGACAAAAACTACAGATTGACTTCTGAACTGATTGCAAAACATGTGAGACAGAAATATGGAGGTGAGATCCAGTGTGAGTCTGACATCTAGTGAACATTATCTGTAAACCACAAACACAGAACCAGGAAACTGTGTCAGCTGTTCATTTCAGGGAAACTGAAAGTAAAGTGTTGTCGAGCTGTTGTACGTGTCTCTCTGTCTCAGAGTACTTGCAGTAAAATGGCAGAAGCCAGTATTTCATGGGCTCATGAGCAGTTCTGCTGTTCTATCTGTCTGGATCTCCTGAAGGATCCAGTGACCATTCCCTGTGGACACAGTTACTGTATGAACTGTATTACAGACTGCTGGAATCAGGATGATCTGAAGGGAGTCTACAGCTGCCCTCAGTGCAGACAAACCTTCACCACAAGACCTGCTTTAGGGAAGAATGTGGTGTTTGCTGAAATGGTGGAGAAACTGAAGAAGACGAGTCTCCAAACTGCTGTTGCTGCTCACTGTTACACTGGAGCTGGAGATGTGGAGTGTGACGTCTGTACTGGAAGAAAACACAAAGCTGTCAAGTCCTGTCTGGAGTGTCTGAACTCTTACTGTCAAGATCATCTTGAACAACATGAGAATTTCTTTCGAAATAAGAGACACAATCTGATGGATGCTACCGGACGACTCCAGGAGATGATCTGCAGTCAACACAATAAGCTTCTGGAGGTGTTTTGTCGAACTGATCAGAAGTGTATCTGTGTGCTGTGCACGATGGATGATCACAAAAACCACGACACTGTATCAGCTGCTGCCGAGAGGACTACGAAACAGGTATGAACTGAAATTACATTTGCCATAAGCAGCTTCAGTCTCTGTAAGAGCTTTTAAAATAAGTGGAGAAAGTGAAAGGGGAGATTTTGTATTATTCAGTTTTAAGATTGAACTGCATGTTTGTCTGATGAACAGAGTCACTTGGAGGAGACACAGAAGAAATCCCAACAGAGAATCCAGGAGAGCGAGAAAAAGATGGAGGAGTTGAGAAGAGCTGTGGAGTCTCACAAGGTGAGTTGGAGAAGTTTGAGACTCAGTTGGGTCACAGGTTGTGTGAGGTGTCAGTAAGAGCTGATTGTAATGTGTGTGTAACAGCGCTCTGCACAGACAGCAGTGGAGCACAGTGAGAGGATCTTTACTGAACTGATGCGCTCCATTGAGAGAAGACGCTCTGAGGTGACACAGCTGATCAGAGATCAGGAAAAGGCTGCAGTGAGTCGAGCTGAAGGACTCTTGGAGCGACTGGAGCAGGAGATTGCTGATCTGAGGAGGAGAGACACTGAGCTGGAGCAGCTTTCACACACACATGATCACATCCACTTCCTGCAGGTAACACATCTCATCATTACTATTGATCACACTGAACGAGAACATCAGAGAATCATTGAAATACAGAACAGATACTGTCAAAGTGTTTATCAGATCGATTTCATTTAATCATGACAGTATAAATGTAACTGTAGTGGAGCTGATGAAGGTTTTCTGTTGTTTTTCTGTAGAGTTTTCAGTCTTTCTCTGCAGGATCTCCAGTCTTACCCAACATCACTGTCAGTTCTCTTCTGTCTTTTGATGAAGTGATCAAATCTGTCTCTCAACTGAAGCAACAACTGGAGGATTTCTGTGGAGAACACATGGAAAAGATATCTGAGAGAGGTAACAGATATTCATTGACTTTCAGAGATGAATTTACATAATGTAAATAAATGAAAATGTGCTTGAATTACAGTAATTATGTCTGTTTATTCTCATAGTCACAAACATTACAATTATTCCTACTGTTGAACCCAAGACCAGGAATGAATTTCTTCAATGTAAGTCACAATGACAAAACACACACACACACACACACACACACACACACACACACACACACACACACACACACACACACACACACACAGTTATGAAGAGGGCAGACGAGGGAGTAAGGATCCAAGTGCAGCTTTATTTAGGGTAAATCAAAAGGGGAAAAACTGGAACAAATGAAACCTCCACGAGGGGAAAATAAAGACGTGAACACAAGATAATGACACGGGGAGACTTCCAAGGAGGGCATAGGCAGGAACACGGACTAAGGCAGGCTATCAACAGCATGGACTGAACATCAAACATTAGACAACAACCAACAAAGGACAAGGTGAACATGAGGGCTTAAATACAAAACAAGGGGAAACATAGACCAATGGACAAACAGGACTTAATAAGGTGATTAACTAAAGCCAATGACAAAACTAGAACTGATAAACAAGCAATGAAACAATGAACCAATGAAAAACAGACACATGAACAAGGAGGGAAAACTGGACATGACAGAACTGGTTTCAAAATAAGAGTGCAATATGGAGTGAGACAAGTGCCAGAAACTTAGACAATATGGAGTGAGACAAGTACCAGAAACTTAGACAATATGGAGTGAGACAAGTGCCAGAAACTTAGACAATATGGAGTGAGACAAGTGCCAGAAACTTAAGAGTGAAGGTACATAAACAAAGACGGTGTGGATCGTTACACACACACTCACACACACTGACACACACTCACACTCACACACACACACTCACACACACACACACACACACACACACACACACACACACACACTCACACACACACACACTCACACACACAGATACACACACACACACACACACACACACACACACACAATGTGGATGTGAATAGATTTATTTCTAATGAATTTTCTCTCAGTTAGTGTGATTGTGTTTGTTTGTGATGTTTGGAGGAAATGAATCGGTTTATTGGTTGACTTCATGTATATTAAACACTATATATCATAAACCAGAATGAACATGGTGCAGGACACCAGCCCGAGTCGTGACAGGCGTTTCATCAGTCGTGCCGTCAGAAACAGCCAATCATGTCGTAAAGCTGGAACAACCAGTTTACAAACTGACATAACCACAGAAAAGCTGATCAAGATCAGAACATTCAACTAAGCAAATGTGATTGTCTGTTTGTATTTGTCTTTACTTGAACTGTAAATGTGAATAAATGATGTGATTTGGACTGTAATAATGACAGTAGATGACCTCAGATGTCTCTGTATCGTCTCTGTCTGGTCTGTCGTTTCAAAGATAGTTTACAGTGAACATTGACACATGCACACACCATAATCACCACTCCACTCGATCTCCCAGTAACAGCGTCCACACACACTCTCTCTACACAACACCTGATAATAATCAAATCTGTCTGGATGATCAGGATACTGCTGGAGTGTGAGAGTGTCAGTAATCACTCTGTTCCCTTCAGACAGATGGAGGCGTTTATTCACTGTGTTTAGATCCACTGTGACCTGACGGAAATCTGATGAGATAAAAACAAAGAATTGAATGTACACAAGTTTGTTTCTGTGAGTTTGAGTATGTTTTCTTGTCCTCTTAGGAAAGATGTGAACATTGATTTGAATATTGAGATTGTTCTCTGTGAAGAATAAGACATATAGTGGGTATATCAGTGTCATATAAGAGCATCAGCAGGAAGGGAGGGGGTCGTGAGTGTCTGTCACATTCTGGTACAATAATATAAAGACTGTTCTCTCTGTCCCCTCCAGCTGTTGTAGAATAGGAGTGTATGTGGATCACAGTGCAGGAACTCTGTCCTTCTACAGCGTCTCTGACACACCGACCCTCATTCACCGAGTCCACACCACATTCACTCAACCTCTATATCCTGGGTTTTATATGCATTATAATTCATCAGTGAAACTGTGTGATGGAACAATGTGACACAAAGATTGTACAAACGTCTGCGACTGCACTTTATGTGACCGTTGACCAGATGTGATGTATTTCAATCAAATGTTTGTACGTGAAGTGAGAAATATCAATATTTTTGGTCCGTCTCATAAACGCTTTTATTTTCTGTAGAATAGACGACCATGAATAATGTAATAAATATAAGTAATAATTCACATTGTTGAACTCGTACTCTTGGGCAACCCTTGATATGCTCCTTACAAAAGGATTATTTTGTACATATGTGATCAATAAATTCATTTATTATTGATTCATACAATCGTAGTGAATAAGGGTGATATTGCAGTCACAGTGATGCCAGATCTCACTAGAAATTCAAACTTTAAATAAGGGACTTAAAAGATAAGTGAAAATAAAAGATTCATTTTTTTTTCCATGTGGGGAATTAATTAATCAGCATAACAGCGACTTTGAGTCGTGAGATAAAAGGTCAGAAGTTCCTCTTTTATTTTTTTATTACGTGGCGGGACCTGTCTTCCATAGGAATAAATCAATGATTAAAGAAATATAAAATGTATGTATGAATAACATTTTTCATATTAAGCAAAATAAATGTTTTATAATTTAATGACTTTCAAAAATTGGTCCAGTTAGCCTGAACCAAAGAATCAAAGCACATAATAATAATAATAATAATCATAATAATAATAATCATAATAATCATAATAATAATAATTCAAATATGATTTACCTGACAGATTTCAGAAGCTTGTCCCACTATTGCCTTGGTCACTGATCTTTTTTAATTTTTTTCTAAATAGATATGCCACAAACATCACTATTACCATAAATCTAAATTCAAAATAATAGTCAAACAAAAATGAGGGAAAAATCAAAGAACAATATAATCATATAGATGTATATCAGGGGTGCTCACACAATTAAATGAGATCTACTTCTTCATAATGTTATTAATGCAACATCTACCGTACACAATATATATATATCATTGGTAGTGAAATTTGACACAACAAATAATAATCCTTATTTTTAAATTATTTTTTTGTCCCACTGTTAACGTTGACTTTAGACATTACTGACTGTATTTACATTAATACCTCAGGCATTTTGAGCTGTATTTTGAAGTGTATTTGACCATTTATGTGCGTATTGGCATTATCATGAGCACTCTTGGAGCACAAGATAAACACACAGATAAACCGCATGTCAGTCAAACAGCGCGCGGCTACAGTAGCGGGAAAATAAAAAGTCAAATCTTTCACATTTCTGTTATTTGTGTCTTTTCTCTTTCCTGTTTCCCTTTTGAACTGTTATTGAGATCGACCGGTCTCTGTAATGAGCCCCCCTGATGTATATAGTATGAAATTAGATTATTGTTGTCACACATGACTCTATGGCCCTGACACAAAAGGCACACTTTATATGGACTTGCAGTCTCGTGGCCTTCATTTGTGCATTCCCACGAAGTCCACAAAACTCGCAAGTGCCCCCTTTGCACCCTCGATGCACACATGTGAGCTCCACAGTGGACTACTACCCAACAGTCCCTGCCAGGGGAGTAACTACATGGAGGGCAAGGTGGGCAGCCACCCTAGGGCCCGGGGTGAGAGGGGGCGATAAACAACCCAGGCTCCCCAAAGAGTGGGCCTGACACTGGGGCCCGTAACATCCCGTTACGCCTCTGTTCCTCTCCGCTGATCCTCTTGACCAATCTCAGCGGACTGGAGTTTCCGAGCCAAAGGAAAAAACATGACGGATGTGGAAATGTCAACTGTGACAATTATTGATCCCTTACTTATCATGTGGATATAGCATCATCTTTAACGTTCAAAACCTTGTTTTCTGTAATTTTCCTGAGATTTGGAATTACTCCTGTTCAGTTAGTTCAATCATTTTCCTTGGGGAAGTTTCCTACTGCTACTCGGCATTCCAGTCCTCATCCTCTCTCTACATAACCTGACAAATAGTCACATATAACAAAAGAATCCCAACCAAATTCCCTTTTCAACTATTACAACCTTTCCCCATCTGTGACACTTCAGGCACTAACTAAGTTAAGGGATATGTGAAGGGGAACGTTTGTTCTGAAGAATGAAATAGAATTTGACTTTAAAATGAATTTTAAAGGGGATCTTGCAATGAGTCTGTGCAATTTCAAATTTCAGAATGGAGCAAGAATTGACCTATTCATTTGTATTTATTTTAGGTGTACTGATAAACACTCAAGCTCTCAAGTTTAGAATCGATTTGTTGTTATTATTACCAAAAGGATAGTGAGCGTCCAAAGAAAATGTCTGCAACAGATTACCTTTGGATTGCTGTGTTCAACGATCAGACGTCTTATTTTTGCTCACTGGTTGTGCCCAATATTAAAGGGATATTTCAACCACAAATACAAATTCTCTCATCATTTACACACCCTCATGCCATCCCAGATGTGTGTGACTTTCTTTCTTCTGCAGAACACAAATGAAGATTCTAGAGCCTTGTCATTAAACATTTCGTGATGAATGCATGTGGATTGCTCTGGCAGACAGTGGAGAACAAGTGGAAGGCCTTCAAGCCTCTCTTCACAAATACACAGAAGCCACTAATGAGAATAGATTTTAATGACCATCTTGTTGTGAACTCGAGGGAGGAGGGAAAACCGTGTTTTATTGGAAATGTATACTCCAAAAAAAATCATATATGCTATGTATGTATTTATTTATACTTATTTTTATTTATGTTTATATTACTTTCATCATTAGGAAAAAAGGAATCATTTCACACACTTGTGACAACAGTACATAAAAGAATAGTTCACCAAAAAACTAAAATCAATAAATACATTTAAGTCTGTATTTATTCTCTAAACAAATCACTGCTCAACTCCTGTATATAGTGCTAAAATCAAATATGGTGACTATAGGTCAGTAACCTCATTGGTTCTTGTGCCGTTAAGCTCGTCAGTTACAAGACATGCAAAAAATAACAAGGTTTGATTTTATTAAGTCGCCATATTTGATTTAGGCACTGTATGCTGGAATTGATCATTGATTTGATTGAACTTATATTTCCATCTGTTCATCATAAAAAGGGATTTTATGGCTTCAGAAGACTTGAAAAACACATCTAACCTCCCACAAACATTGTAATATTGGCCTGGTTGTATTTTAGTATATTCATGACATATTTTAAACATCTTAATAAAATGCACAAATAATGTTTTTTAGCACCTAAAGAAAACGTCCCACAAACGTTGCAGTTTGGTCTGGTGTATGTGTAATGGGAGTTAATGTTCTGAAGGCTTATCTGTTTATTGAGGTTGTAGAAAGGTTCTGAGAATTGAAAACGAGACTGAAATTGGCTCCATTAATTAAATTAATTAATTTGTTACATCCCACTTAAATGCAAATGAGCGGGAGGATCACGGACAATACAACACTGTTTTATGTCAGATATTTCAATGAACTATTCATACATTGTCTTATTATTGTATTACTATCTCTTTGTAGTATTTTTGGTATATGTGGTTGTACATTACATTGATCAACTTTTGTACTTTATAAATACATTCAACATTGAAATGGACATATATTTGTATGATTTTACTATAAGACCCTGAGATTTGATATGCACAGATATATACATTAGAACAAAAAGGCAATAACTTGGACATTTCCAATCTTCTCAAAAAAGAGCAACTTAGATTACATCTTACACTAACCCTATATACAGTTTCAGTAATGGCGAATGGGCTGCGATATGTAGAAATGGACAGCAAAATCCTTAAATCTTTGAAGGATAAATCTTTGAAATCTTAAGGCATCAAGCAGAAAGATGTTTTGGCAGTGGCTATGGTAAATTTTTGTAGGGATGTAAAATATATTTAGATAAACACTGAAAAAGTATAGTCAAAAATAAGTAATGATTTGATAGTTACAATATATTACATATGTAACTGTCTTTTTAGTGATAATGAATTATATTTAATTAATAGTAACATGTCTTTAAAAAAAATAAATGTAATCTTTTAGTAACACACTCAACATAAGGATTGAACATTAAAAAGGAACATTAATATTTTTTCCCATCTAATAACATGATTATGGACAGAATATAAATTTGCCCATATGTAAAAATGAGATTAAGATTAGTTAAACAACATATTAACGACACATTGCTAAAAAGATATGTACCAGGTCTTTCCTAAATAAAAGACTAGGAAAGCTTCAGGCCCAGATGGTATTTCACCTGTGTGTCTGAAAGTCTGTGCTGACAAACAGGCCCCCCATCTTCACATGGATCTTCAACAGATCACTGGAGCAGTGGGCTTCAAATGCTCCACTATCATTCCGGTCCCTAAAATAAACAAAAATCACAGGACTTAATGACTACAGACCTGTCACTCTCACATCTGTGGTCATGAAGAAGTTTGAGAGACTGGTTTTGGCCTACCTGAAGGACATCTCTGGAGCCCTGCTGGACTCCCTTCAGTTTTCTTACTGAGTAAACAGGTCTGTGGATGATGCTGTCAACATTGGACTGCATTACATATAGCAATACCTCAACAGACCTGGGACTTATGCAAGGATCCTATTTGTGGACTTCAGTTCATCCTCCAATATTATCATGCCTGATCTTCTCTCAACCAAACTGACCCACCTCTCTGTGCTGACGGCAATCTGTCGATGGATCACCAGCTTTATAACAGATAGGCAGTAGCTAGTGAGACTAGGGAAACTCACAGTCTGGACCCTCACGGTTTGCACTGGTGCTCCTAGGGGATGCGTTCACTCTACACTGCTCTTCACTCTGTCAGTCACTACATGAATGACTGCACTGCAAAGGACCCCACTGTCAAGCTCCTGAAATTTGCAGACAACACCACGGTTATATTATATAAATACACGCGCACACACACACACACACACACACACACACACACACACACACACACACACACACACACACTCTCTCTCTCTCTCTCTCTCTCTCACACACATTCAGAAACATATTAATGTGTCTATGTGTATATTGTATTACAGTTTTTTTACAATCACTTCTGCAGTTAATCCAGTTCATACAAAATCGATGTTTAAACACTGACTCTTAACACTTAGTTACTTACTTAGTTTAATAATTTTAAACCATGACATTAACTATACATAAGTGAACATAACATTAAGTAATATTGGCATTATATTCATGATGTTAGTCAGAGGGGAACTGGCCCCCATAGTGAGTCTGGTATAGGGTTAGGGTGGGGTTGGTCAGAGGGGAACTGGCCCTCACAGTGAGTCTGGTTTAGGGTTAGGGTGGGGTTGGCCAGAGGGGAACTGGCCCCCACAGTGAGTCTGGTTTAGGGTTATGGTGGTGTTAGTCAGAGGGGAACTGGCCCCCACAGCGAGTCTGGTTTAGGGTTAGGGTGGGGTTAGTCAGAGGGGAACTGGCCCCCACAGCGAGTCTGGTTTAGGGTTAGGGTGGGGTTAGTCAGAGGGGAACTGGCCCCCCACAGTGAGTCTGGTTTAGGGTTAGGGTGGTGTTAGTCAGAGGGGAACTGGCCCCCACAGCGAGTCTGGTTTAGGGTTAGGGCGGGGTTAGTCAGAGGGGAACTGGCCCCCCACAGTGAGTCTGGTTTAGGGTTAGGGTGGTGTTAGTCAGAGGGGAACTGGCCCCCACAGTGAGTCTGGTTTAGGGTTAGGGTGGGGTTGGTCAGAGGGGAACTGGCCCCCACAGTGAGTCTGGTTTAAGGTTAAGTGGGTTTTGTGTTCCTTCCCACAGTCGTCTTGGGTTTGCTCACTGGGGTTATAAAAACAATTATTATTTAATTACTTATTTTTAAACACAATTCACAATCGTATTTGATCAAATTACACAATCATGACTCTAAAGACATTATTGACATTACAGTTTTATCGTCTGTTAATGCCTGATCTTCTGTAAAGCTGCTTTGAAACGATGTGTGTTGTGAAAGGCGCTTTACAAATAAAAATGACTTGACTTGACCTCCTTTCATGGCGTATACTCCCCTGGCACTCCTCTGGACCTAATGCCAGGCAAACAGCATTCATTGCCTCCAGGAGGGACATCTGCTCATATGGCCGGTGATCATCACCTTCCATCTCCAAGCAGAGAAGAACTCGTCAATTGGGTTCAGAAAAGGAGTGTATGCAGGGAGGAATTGAATCATCATACAGGGCTGTGCTACAATCCATTCATTCATAAGGCCAGAGTGGTGGAAGGCAACAATGTCCCAAATGATGACATACAGAGTCATGCAAGGCCTCAACAGCCCTCTCTCTTTGGGTGGAACCAGTCTTTCATTCGTTGCATCAATAAATGTGATGAGGCATTCTATATTGGATGGGCCAATAGTTGGTATGTGGCAAAGGACACCATCATTGGAGATGGCAGCACACATGGTTATACGCATCATCCACATAAATTAATTTGTGATTTGCCCCTTCAGCTTCAAGCTCCATTATTCTCTAAGAAAGGAAAGCTAATTCATAAAGCAAATTATTCCAATTGCATGTAACTGTATGGTATAACAAGGCATTATAATAACAAATCTGTACATGCACATACTGGAATCTTGCCTCCTTCACAATATCAGAGTTTCTTTGGAATGGACCTCTGTACAGCTGCTTCATTCTGACATGGCTTCATTTAAGGACTCTATCAATAGTTGCCAAACTCACACTGTTGATATTTCTAAATGCTCCCTTATCTGCAATTACTGCTGCCTGGATTTCACGCAATCTGTGAAAGCATTGTTTGCCGCGATCATATCTACAATGGCAGTCTCCTGTTCAATAGTTAAGATCTTTCCTCTGCCACCAGTGTGTGGATTCTATAAAGTAAAAGCAAAAAGCATGTCAAAATTGACATTATGACAGTCACATGAATTGGATTGATGAAACATCTGCATTACTGTAGACAGAGATTGTTCTGCCAACAGGGCAATACAGTAAAGCTGAAATACACAGTGGTATACAGTAAGATTGTGACTTACCTGTTCTCATTCCGAAAAAGCCTGACAATAGATGCCACTGTGTTCTAACTCTGAATGGGCTGGACCATTTTTTCAGCTTCACTTAAGAACAAGCCATGATTGATGATATGGTCAATAATTGTTGCCCAAATTTTATTTGAAACTTGAGCTCTACTTTCTCCTCTTGCTGCAGCTCCTCCACCATGCATGAAAACTCCTCTTCCTCTGGCCCATCTGCCATGACTTCTTACTCTTCTTCCATGCCTTTGTCCTCTTTGATCCATGCTTGCAAATAGCAACACAGAGGTGGCATCATTTATAGATGGATGTGGACGGATTGCTGATTGAAGAGTTGTGCAAATGAGTTTCACACAGGTGCATTAGAGATTCATAATTATGCAAGTTCTTTCTATCAGCAGTGAATAAATTTTTTTCTTTTGTTCAACACAGTTAATCCTATAGAGTTTGTGGTCTTTCAATGAGATCTGTGGTAACTGTTTTGACAAAGGGTGTGAAAGATGTGTGAAACAAATTAAAAAGTGTTGACATTTGCAAGAGAAGACTTCTGCTGTGCTAATAAGGTGATGATGAAGATCAAGTGGATCCGAGTTTCATTAAGCGTGTCTTAGCAAATGACAAAAACTGTAATGAGTTGATGGCTAGCATGAGTGTGGAGAGTTCCCAATTCGGGAGAGGGGGAATGGCAGAAGCAGATGTGACATTAGATTGACCCTGCTGTAAAACTTTTGTGCAACTGGTAAGGCATAACAAGGCTTCAGGGCAAAAATCTTGTTTTATTGTGTAAAATATCTATCAGTATCTATCAGTCCCAGACAACTGACACGATACAATGCAGTAGCAATGATGACAAGTAACCTTAAGCAAAATGCCACAGAGCTTTAGATGTGATGTACTATTCCATTGTTTGTGTGTATATAAAATGTGTAGAAAAAAGGGAGAAAAATACTGCCAAACTGCTCACATTCCAGTCCCAAACAGAACAAACAAAATGTTTCATTTTGTTTTACTTGATGAAGACCCATTCAGAGTCAAAATGTTGTCATTAAACTGTAAAGTTAGCAGTGTGCAAGCATTTTTTCTCCTTTTCTATGGATATTAATTTGTAGATTAGATGTGTGTAAACTTATATATTATGTAATATATTACTGCAATTCTGTGGAAAACGTGTTGGGCTAAAACTCTCGCATTTTTTCAAGGGAGTGGCAATATGCTGCACTATTTGACAGTGACATGTTACAGTGAAAGAATAGTTATCACATGACTATGAAGACAATGTGCCAGCTTCTTCATGTGTTCTATGATCGTTCAGCAAGTTTCCCAGCCCTGTTGATGGACGCCCTGCAACAGTACACATTTTGGATGTCACCCTTATCTGACATACCCATTTCAGGTCTTTAATCACTATACTAATGAGTTGTGTTACAGGTTAAACAACCTAGTTATTATAGGGTCAGTAGGTTAGATGTTTTTAATTATAATAACATTTTATATGCCAATATAGTTATTAATGTTATCGGGTGTCTGATCTTCACGTGAACACAGTGAGTTGCAGTACAGCAACCTCTTTTTTGCCACTGGCTTAAAAACCCTGCAATCTCTGGGACTGAGACCTCACCCAAGCATTCACTTCCATCACAACGCTGAAAAGAATGAGATGTTGTCACTTCCTAAAGCCAAAATATGCGCCAGCTGACTGTATCTTCCAACTATTCATCAAATATATACTGATTTTAAAAAGAGCATGATTCTTGCTATTCAAAGCTGCCAAGGCTTTGGGTTTTGTTAAATGAGTTAACACATTTTCCTGTTATAAATCTCTTTAAAATATACAGGTTTATGTACTGTGCCATATGCGACTCTAGAGAACATACTGTAACTACGGGTTAAAAATTAAATCTCAAAAATCTTTTTTTTTATTTTTAAACATAATTGTTCAGTTTTTTTCAAGGATGAGTTATGAGTTAATAATTCATTCAAGTTATAAATCTCTTCAAATTGTACAAGTATATGTGTACATGCCATACACACAAGAAGACATGCTGTAAGTTCAAACTGAAATAAAATCTCTTACAGAAAGATAGTGATCAATGCTATGGTTGCCATCGTCAGTAATTGGGCTCCCTATCTGTCACTCACTCGACATTTTGTCGATGTAGTGATACTAGGGGTCACACTTGGGAGCCCGAGACACCTCTGATCTTTGATAAAAGGCCAATGGAGTTGGCGAGTGGTATTTGCATGCCACTCCCCCGAACATACGGGTATACCACTCATTCAGATTTTCTATTCAGAGCCGAACGATCGATGCTCACTGAGCTGAATTCCCACAGCTTCCATTCACCTCTGCTGGATCTGACAGCGCATTTCAGCAGCTTCTCCCCCTCTGCACAGGTGCACTGCAGAGATCACCCCTGGGCACTTCAGCAGAACAACAAAAGAGTATATTCTAAAAGAATGGCACACACGGAAACGTCTTTTTAAAGACAAATCTTTTTAAAGATTCCTTTCCGTTTGTGAGTTATTCCTGGTTGCGGCACAAACACTCCCACACCTGGATGGTTTCAATGGACTGTGGGGACGATGTACGTCCTCCCCCCTCCCTGACTGATCCTCTGGTGGGTATCAGGAGCCAGGTAAGTGCTTCAATGCCCCTCGACTCAGCACGGCCACAGGGTTCAAGCCCCTTCAACGTGGTGCCTCAGGCTCTGCCCCGCCACGAGGCCCCACCCACTGGTATGTCTGACGAGATTGTCCCGTGATTGTCCCGTGCTCTCCAACCCGTCGCGATAGCTGACCCGGACCGTCCAACTCGGCTACGCGATTCAGTTCGCCAGGCGTCGCCCAGGTTCAACGGCGTCCACTTCACCTCGGTGATGGGGCAAGAACACCGCTACCTTGCACATGGAAATCGCTACCCTCCTACGGAAGGGTGTGTTAGAGCCTGTCCCTCCAGCTGAGATTTTTTGGGGTTTTACAGCCCCTACATCATTGCACCAAAGAAAGGAGGTGGGTTGAGGAACTATTATTTGCTCATTGGTATCTTCTCAAACCATAGGGCCATAGTCAGTGCCATGTTCATCAGTTTCTTCCTATGTGAGAAGCTCCAGATTTGGCTGTGAGAACATACACGTGTTCAACATTGCCAATTGTGTCATGCAATGGCTTGAACTTATATAATGATGGATCCACTGCTGGCAAAATTCTCTGGCTGATCACTGTATCCACTCAAAGTACACAAAATGTAAAGCCCATAGGTGGATTTCACTTGTGGAGTCCAAGATCTCAGACTGTTCCATATACTGGAAAAAATTGCCTGTATAATTCTGACACTACCCTATTGACATCAGCCCAAAGAAGTTCAATTCTTTGGTTGTGAACACTTTGGGCCATTAAAAAATAGGGATGCACTGATCCGAAACCTGGATCGGAATCAGCTCCAATACTGAAGCTTTTAGACGGATCGGGGATCATGTTCATTACTGTAAAGCTACAAAATGACATAAAAGAACCATTAAAACACAATTAAAGTAGTTCATATGGCTCATGCATTTTATTCAAGGTCACTTGAAGATGTGCGATATCTCTGTGAATCACAAAAGGCTGTGTTTAATAAGTAAATATATAAAATTCTCAAGTGTGTTATTGAATGGCGCTGCTCTGTTTACAAACACACTTGCGGCTATTTTTAGCCTTCACGCGGTGCACAACGCATCTCACGAACAACATCTCAGATGTAGATGCTCAATAGTTCAGTTCACTTATAATATGCATTTAGAATGGCACTTGTGCTTTTTCTTTTTTTTACCAGAATTTGAATTAGAAGCAAATTAAACTACTATGAACTTGTCTACAAACAGACATGCAGGACTTCATGGAGAGTTCAGAATGTCAAAATAAAAGCTTGAGGGGTTAAAAGTTAAAGGTGCACCTTTGAGATATATTACTATATATTAATATATAATATATTATTATTATTATTATTATCATTTCTTTACAAATTATAATAATATTTAAATTAACTGTGTGAATGAAAAGTGAGCTGATATCTTACAACTAAATAGAACAAAAAAGAGGTCTGAATCTTTTAAAGTCCAGATACAAGCTGAAATTTTTTTTTCTACTGATGACATACTGGAATTACTGTTAATTTTGCTGCTACATTATCCAGTATACTAGTTAATAATAAAGTGTTTCTTAATAATCTATACATTTATATTGAAATAAAGTGTAGTTAAGAGGTTTGTGTTTCTTTACATATTAAAGAGTACTCCCAATTAGTGTCACACAATAATGTAAAGATATTCTAAACTGATTATGCAAAAAACAACAACACTTGTATTGGATCGGGATCGGTATTTCAGGATTTCAGGATTAAGGCTCATTGCAGCTGAGCGACACAAAGGACTGTTTGATTACAGAACTCAAGGGGCTTACGGAGTTCCACATTGGATACACACTGTTTAAAAATGGCGGAGGACATCGAGGTTTCTATAGTGAATGACTCTTGCGCGGTTACCACGAAATAGGGAGAAATACCCCCCTTGGACGTTATTTTTCCACTGAGAAAGCTGACCTTCAAAACCGTGACAGCATGTCTGCTTGGGAGTGGCAACAGGTGATCACACACACTTCGTTTCTCTCTCTCTCTCTCTCTAAGACACACACACACACACACACACACACCTACAGAGATGACAAATTCTAAAAAATCTTCATTTGAGTTCAGCAGAAGAAAGTCATACACATCTGGGGTTGCATGAGGGTGAGTAAATAAAGAGAATTAAAATTTTTGGGTGAACTATCCCTTTAAGGGCTCTTGTCAGATCTGGATGAATTTGTCAATAAGAAGAGAGGTTTGGAAACATTTCTAGTAATTATTACAGTGAAAACATGAAAATGTCCCACAAGGACATTATATATAATGCTGAAATATAATGCCTTCTCTTGCTATATCATAGCTTTTAAAGTCCTGTGTGGATTCTTAAAGTTTTAGGTGTTTTAAGTATTTAGATCGTTAGTTCTGTACAGCAGTACCGCTGCTCTCTAAATGCAGAGTACACAACTATCGTAGGGCAGCAACCCTGGTTGTGGAACACTCGCTGTGTCTGAAACCACCCCCTATCCACTATATAGTACACTATTTTGAGTTTTCGCAATTTTGTAGGAGTGTCTGAATTCTGAATCACTCGTTCCCTACTTTTGTTCACTCATTCTTACCCACAATGCACTCTAATTTCAAGTGTACATTTCATGTACACTCGATGACAGTTAATTTTCCACAATCCACCATAGGGAAGACGTACGAGCTAGGAGTTTACTGCTTACTTCACTCCTGCAATGTTTTATTTTATTCTGAATGTAGTAAATTACTTTTTACAAATCATTACTTGATTAAAATAACGTAATAACATATAGAGAGACAAAACATACAGATACATTTTAAAATGTACTCTTTATTTGATCAAATGTGTTTACTCTTAATATTAACACACAGTATATGTTAAAAATGACATGGAGGTTTGATGGAGGGAAGAGAGACTCTGATGATCTTCTCAGCTGTCCTCACTATCCTCTGCAGGGCTTTGCAGTCCGAAACAGTGCAAGTCCCAAATCAGGCAGTGATGCAGCTGCACAGGATGCCCTCAATAGTCCCTCTATAGAATGTAGTGAGGATGAGGGTGGGAGATGTGCTTTTCTCAGCCTTCAAAGACAGTAGAGATGGTGCTGGGCTTTCTTGGTAATAGAGCTGGTGTTGAGTGACCAGGTGAGCACCAAGGAATTTGGTGTTGACGATCTCCACAGAGGAGCCGTCGATGTTCAGTGGAGAGCGGTACCTCTGTGCCCTCCTAAAATCCACAACCATCTCTTTTTTGTCAACATTCAGAGACAGGTTGTTGGCTCTACACCAGTCCGTTAGCTGCTGCACCTCTTCTCTGTACGCTGACTTGTCATTCTTGCTAAAGAGACCCACCATCGTCATCGGCGAACTTTATGATGTGGTTCGAGCTGTGCATTGCTGCACAGTCATGAGTCAGCAGAGTGAACAGCAGTCTAATGAGCACACAGCCCTGGTTGGCCCCAGTGCTCAGTGTGGTGGCGGTGGAGATGCTGTTCCCAATCCGGAATGACTGAGGTCTCCCAGTCAGAAAGTCCAGGATCCAGTTGCAGAGGGAGGTGTTCAAGCCCAGCAGGTTCAGCTTTCCAATTAGGTGCTGAGGAATGATTATGTTGAATGCTGAGCTGAAGTCTATGAACAGCATTCGAACGTATGAAAAATAAATAAATTTATCCATGTGGGTGAGGGCCAGATGGATGGTGGTGGCGATGGCCTCGTCTGTTGAACGGTTTGGATGATACGCAAACTGCAGTGGGTTGATTGACAGGCATTGACTTTATCTAAATGGGGATTGGCTCTTTTTGTAAGGTGGGTGTTCCAATTTCTCCCATTCATTTTAATACCAGTTGTCCATATCTTCTAAACTATCTCTGTTTATATATGACACAGGCAAAAGTCTTGCAGTTTATATATTTATTCTTCCCTTTATTTAGTTAATTTGTGTTTGCAAGCATGCAGACCTATACATTTTTGTGAATTGTAATGTAGTATAGTTTATATTATAAAAATGTTTTATATGCTTTTGTTGATTTTTATAATCTCCTGATTATTAAAATTTTCTACTGAACCCAGATCTGCTGAGTCCAGCGTGAGACCCACAGCAAAAATATGCTTGGTGCTGAAACTATCTGCTCACTGCCGTGTCTGGGACGCTTCACCTTGTGACTCATGCTTGCAATGTGAAGTGTAATATGTCAACATGGGCGCCCAGACGAATCTCCTGCGATGGAATCCTCCTCCACATTACTGGACATCAACTGGTAAGAGTGACCACAAGCAGGCAGGCAACAGCACCTCTCCAGACTGGCAACCAACTGATACATGTTCGTACTAAACAATACAGAACCGTTAGAACACAGCAAACAGTAGCAGTCACAGAAACAGTCACAATAAATGACCTGACATTGGACATGACACATACGGGGGTTTAAACAAGAGGAACAAACAAGGGGCAGGTGTCACTCACAGCTGAAGCTTTTAATGATCAGCGTTCCCATGGAAACTATCAGGGTTCTGATGGAAATGCTGATTCAGCATCCCAGCGATACCTGAAACACATAAGGGAAAAATGTAAACACACTTTGACAAAACAGACAAGGGATGATGATGCCACAGTCCTCTACAGGTGAACACACAACCTGACAAGGTGCCATGAACGTAACATCACTGGAGGGCACAGCGATAACCCACCACCAGATCCGTGCGGCCACACAAAACACAAACATGAAACACAAGACAGGCAGGGGATGATGATATCATGGTCCTAGTCAGACTAAACACAGCCTGACTGGTTGACAGGACCATGACATCACTGGAGAGCGCACAGTGGTAAAACTAGTAAGGCAGTCCCAAATGACTGGACACGTGTGCTCACACAAAGGGGAACACAAAATACAAAAGCAGGCCAATACTGCCACGGTCCCATCAGGTAGAACCTCAAACTGAGAAGGTGACCGGCCCAAGACAGAATGTTAGCCTTAGTCACATTTACTTTTACTCAATGCATGTTTTTTTCCTCCATATTTTACAAGTGATTTGTGACTGAGACTGTCAGTCTCAAACATTCTGTCTAACATCTTTCAGGTTCCTCAAAATACAGAAAGTCACAGGTTTGGAGCAACATAAAGGTAGGAAAATATGAATATGAACTTATGGCTAAACTATCACTTTTTAAAGACCTGCATGGATTCTTAGTTCAGGGTAGTTACTGTATTTTGTTGAAAGAATTTAGATAATTAGTTCTGTACACTAAGGGTAAACTGCAGCTTATCTCTGTGTTTGGATGCATGTTAGGCTCATTTAAGTTCAAAGCTTGTTCTCTGCTGTCCATTAGAAAAATACGCCACCTCTACCAAATGTAGAAATGCTGTGGACGCGCAGTGATGGGCAGAGCAAAAGGTATTTACACTTAAAGCGGATATTTACATGAATACAAACACCAATGTATTGCAGCACTGATATAAAAATGTATACTTATAAACTGAGGTCCTAAGAGCCCATAGATGCAGAATCACCCTGAAAATGAACCACCATGACACAGACAAGCGCACATTATTACAAAATCGGCATAACTTACTGCAACGAGTTATCTGAAGTTGGAGCTGTAATTTTAATCTTGAAATATCCACTTGTCTTGTTGTAAAATGAAGGCATTGCATGATTAAAGAAAGTGCTTTTTTTGAGTGCTTGCTCCATCTGCAGTGATGACTTGAGTGACAGAGCATCACTGTAAATTCCTCTGTTGTAAAATTCCTGTTCAAAAAACACTCAATATATTACACATTCAGTAACACTCATTGAATTAAACCAGTAATGTAATTGCAGAAATGTCACCAATTGTAACAAAGTAAAAGTAATTTTTTCATGAGAAATTTACTTGCATGAAAAGTACCCACAATTAATCATACTTATAAAAGTACTACTGGCAAGTGACTATGGTATTAGCAGGATAATTCACAGCTAGATGTGTGTTAAACGATTTGAATGCACTTTGTGTAGGCAAACACGTCTTCGCCTAAAATCGTTTAATGCATACCTAGCTGGGAATTATCTCTTACGGACAAAATACATCTGTTTAAAACTCACTCTAGGCAAAAATCACACACAATATAATTTTTCATTACATCACATTGCAGTCTTGAAAGCTTCATCTTAAAATTTGCAAACAGTAATCACATTTGCAATACAAGATACTTTTATTCTACCATTTTCATGATCGGTTTAAATATAATAACCATACTATCAGTAATCAACATCAAACAACAATCTAGCAAAGATACTTACAACACGACAGGCTTAAGAAGGGAGTGAATTAGAGGAGAACAGGTGTTGCTGAAGAAAGGTAGCATTCCATATATTCCATATCTAAAAGGTGAACCATGTGTCAGGAAAGACTTCAGAAAACCTTTCCTTCTTGTCATTAAAAAAATGGAGATGTTACAGTTTCACTGTATACTGCAGTTTTAAAAACAGATGGCTGTCATATACTCTTGACATTTTCTCATTCACGGCATTGCCCGAATATAAAGTCAGGATTTTTTTACTTCTATTTTTCAAATACAAGCAGCAGGAATTAAACTTTTCATTGTAAATATCAGTTCAGCTAAGAAATAATCATCTACATTTACAGCATCACAATCCTGACGTGATAAAATAAATAAATCCCATGTTCATTCAGAGAACACAGCACACCGAATGTCGGAGGATAAACATCTATTTCTCCCTCTCGAATGATGTGGTTGAAGTCCGCAGTGTAAGAATAATTTGGGTATTTAAAATGTTGATGATGGTTACCCAGTTTGTAAATTGTGTTGAAAAACATCATGATTATTGTTGTAACCTTCGTTCCCTGAGGGACGTTTAGTTGAATGAAGTGACACAAGGAGCCTTGGGAGCCTCGCGTACCTCTGAACTTGAGAAAAGGCCAATGTGAAATTGGCAGACAGAATTTGCATGTCCCGCCCCTGGACATACGTGTATAAAGGGATGCGGCACGGCACGGCCGTTTACAGTGGTAGGTCTAGTGCCGTGCCCTACCACTAGGGAATGGAGGTTAAAACAGTAACCATGACATTCCCCTACTGTCATTCACTCGACGTTGTGTCCCATTCAAAAACGCCACAGACTAGTCCATGTTACATGAACTGCTGAGACAGGTGCAAGCAGACTGCTGCATGCTAGAGATGCTACATGACTAGCATGGGAGCAAGCCCAGCAGCTGTGGCCTTTTCTCTCTCTATGTCTCTCGCATAGAGTGTGAAGTGGCTGGGGCTATCTTAGCACTATGAAATGCGTTGGGGAAGGCGGTCTTTCCCAGTCCTATTCTTTCAGGAGGAAAAGACCCTGTGGAGGCCACAACCTGCCCAGACTAGGGGGAGGTAACATGTGGCAAATACACCATGAGGGTTGTAAAGCCGTTCATGGGAGCGGCGCGGTGGTAGGTCCTGCCTAATGAGGGAGGAGCTCTACAAGCATGGCGACTGGGACAGTGGGACTGCCCAAGGGAGAATATACATGAGAAAATACATCACAGGGAGTTGCCTGAAGAGGGAATTAAGCCTGTGGAGCCCTACCCCAGTACAGAGAACCTGTGGCTCGTAGTGGGTCTGGACATGAATTGCTCCACTGAATTCGCAGGCCAGAAGGCTTGGGAGGAGAACATCCAGGAAGCGACGCTTAGTGGCTAACCTGGGAGAGAAGGCACACTGGATCAACTTGGTGAAGCGTGCTGTGTGCAAGCGGAAAAAAAAGCGGAACACCCGGTCAGCTGTTCCGCATTACCAAGTTCTACCGGCTCGGACCTGACAAAACATGGGACGAGGCCGACTCAACCCTGAGAATGTAAAATCTTGCAAAGGTATTGGGTGTTGCCCAGCCGCCGCTCTGCAAATATCTGCTAGGGAGGTACTGTTGGCCAGTGCCCACGAGGATGCCATACTTCTCTTCGAGTGTGCTCGAATCTGTGAGGGGGCGGGTGCGGTCTGAGTCTGGAAGCCAAGGAAATGCCGTTAACGAGCCAGCAAGAGCCTCAGTTTGGAGACGGCGTTCCCTTTCCACCATCCGCCTAAGCAGAAAAAGAGCTGCTCAGAACATCTAGAGCTCTGCATGCGGTCCAATTTGATATGCAAAGCACATACAGGACACAGCAATGAGAAGGCTGGATCTGCCTCCTCCTGGGGTAGCTTGCTTGCAGGTTCACAACCTGGTCCCTGAAGGGGGTCATAGGAACCTTGGCATGTAGCCTGGTCGCGGCCTCAGGATAACGTGAGTATGTGCCAGACCGAACTCCAGGCAGGTGTCACTGACAGAGAACCCTTGCAGGTCCCAACACTCTTGATGGAGGCTAACGCTGTCAGGAGGGCCGTCTTCAGGGAGAGGGCCTTGAGCTCAGCTGTGTGCCAACGCATCTGTCCTGAGAGGGGCTTCTGTCAGGGAGTACCAGAGCGGGCAGTGGGAGTTGTCTGGAGGCAAGGTAGCTGCGTCCGGGGAGCCGGGAATGTAGAGTTTTGAAGCCGTGGTGCCGTGAGAATGGCGCGCAACGGCTGGATGACCCAGGGAGTGAGAAAATTGCTCTTTTATTAAGAATGTGGGTACCGCAGCCCGAAAGCGGTGCGGCAAATGAAACAAGAATTCTCCTCCCTTGTCACTTCCCGGCAGAAAGGAACCGGGCGGCGCCCTGACCTGAGGAACTGATCGAGTAGCCATGGGGGGGGGGGGGGGGGGGGGTTTCCAGTCCAGCCTCGCGCTCATGGCGGCCCGGGAAAGTGTAGCGGACATCCGCACGTCAGCCTCAGACTGGGCGAGCAGACTCAGAAGGTGGCAGCCCCGACGAGTCATTTGCATCTGATGCCACTGTGACACTCCCCAATGTAGCGGCTCCAATTCCAGGGGCTCAAGGGAGATTGCCGGCTGGCCGCGAGGCGAGCCGCACTCATCCCGAGCTTGGACAGAAGCAAGCGAGCGTGGGTGGTTTGTGGGGATTTTCCCAGCCTGTTGTCATCTCCAAATCGCCTTCATCGCCAGACGGGTCATCCTCAATCCCGTGGGTAGAAGGAGTGATGCGTGGGAGGGGCTGAAGTGGCTTTCTCTCATGAGGAAAGAAAGCCATGACCGCAACGTTGCCATGGCTATGTTCTCGCACTGAGAACATGAACCATTCATAAAACGCTGCCTGCGTGTGATCGAAGCCCAGGCACGTGAGGCAGCTTTTATAACCGTCAGAAGTGGAGAGAAATCGACCACATCCAGGAACTACACAGACGCGGAAAGGCATCTTTAAACAGACGCGTCCTGAATAGGACGTTCAACGCCTGCTGTTTATTGCTCTTTTATGAGTGAAAATTCAAACTCTTTTAAAGAAACAAACTCTTTTAGGAGGGGAAACACTCTTTTGGGCAGTGAAAGCGCTGTCACTTCTTGCCAGTAGAGATGAACTCAGATTGCTGTTGCACAACCACTCGAAAAAAAAAATCTGACTGACTGATGCATGCCCACTTTCCTTTATACCCATATGTCCGGGGGCAGGACATGTAAATTCTGTATGCCAGTTTCACATTGGCCTTTTCTCAAGGTATGCGAGGCTCTCAAGGAAGACCCCTTGTGTCACTTCTTTCGACACAACGTCAAGTGAGTGACAGAAGGGGAAAGTCTCACTCATGCAGAGAACACTCCAAACCCAGAGTTCCATTCATGCCCCGAAGTTTGAGAAGATGAATGTAAGTGAAAATACAGAAGTGTAGACTATAACTATAGGCTTTTAAATGACCGACTCCTTACATAAGAAATCCAACCAGATACAGTACATTTTTACCAGACTTGCCTGACTGAAAATGAAGGTAGGCCTATGTTGTTTCTGCGTACTGTCGCATTGATTATGTGTAACTTTATGACCGGCCAAATGTTATTGATTGATAAACAATGACACCTCAGAAAATTCATTTATTGCTATTTTACAACACATTAGGTCATGTTTTTCTTCCAAGTATTGCTTTGATTTAAAATTTTACAGCTTGGTTTGATTCTTTGTATATATGTTTTTTTATGAGGTACATATATGTGAATCAATAAAAATTGTTTATTGACATTTTTTTTGCAACTTGTAGAAATAATGAAAATAACATAATACAGAAACATTTGCCCGGAGGCTTCTTAAAAAATGCAGCACAACAGTAAACATACAATGATATTAAAAATAAGTTTCATTTGTATTAGTTGCATTGCTTTATATTGCATAAAGTACTTCAACAAAAACATTTATAATTAAAAGTGCTTTAGCCATTCAGAAACAAAATTAACAGTGATAGCAGAAAATAGAAACTACTGCCAAAAAACACCAACAAATAAAATCAAATGAATAATCTTTTTTGTAAGAAAAAAACATTTTTTTTTGTAATGAATGCTAATTTCTGAAGGAAAAAGCATAGTTACATTGTCTGTGTAGTTAGTTTTTTCCCCATTAGGAAGGCCAGTTGTTTAGAATCAAACTAAATTACAAAAGCAACCAACAACTAAATAAAATGCACAAGTGGTTGAAGGGTAGTATCAACTTTGTTGTCTGTTGCTGCTAATTATTTGTTTTTTGTTTTGTTTAAAAAATAAAAATATTTTATAAAATTATTATTTTTCAACATTAATAATATTGCAATGCACCTTGATAATGTGATTTTTTTTTAATTGGCTGGTCTTAATTTGAATCTTTATTGTCCTCAAGAGACATGCAGTAGGTAGGACAGCAGTCAATAACACAAAAACAGTTAACATCAAATAATCCAAAAATGTATAAAAGTAGGCCTAATAACCTACTACCGGAATAAAATCAATAAAATTGGCTACCGTGCAGATCTCTTACCTTTACACCCCTAACACAGAAGAAATGCAAAAAAGACGATAACAATTACTATGAATTTGAGCAATGCCAACACCTGCTACTAGCCATCAGAGCAGATGAACACAGTCAGTTTAGTGGTAAGGTAAACACTTTATTTGTTTACAATTGGATAAAAAGGTGCAGGTTATCAGTCAACTCAAGATGCCATACATTAGATGTCACATCGTGATATGACTTTTGTCTATATAGGATTGTACTGGGATGTGTGTGAATGCGAGCACAGATTACGAGAAAGCTGGGGCTGTGTGAATTTACAAAGTCTCATAGTACCAGAACAGTTGCCAGAACGACTTTTTTGGGATTCTTTCAGGGATCTCTGTGGGAAAAGGGCTTAAGACAATGATTGGGTGGGCCTGAATGTCCAATGTGTCAACACCAGTGCCCTCTAGATCTTTCACAGATGATGTATGAGCTGGAACGTGACCAAAATCTATTAAGATATATTATATTAGATCTGCTAAAAGATCATTTTGTCATCTTCTAAACAGATATTAGCATAAAAATGAACTCCAAGTTAACAAACCTGAACAAGAAACCACTCAAATTCCAATTTCATGGAGCAGTAATAACAAAGCAGAGTTCCTGAACACAAAACATACAGCATGTTTTACAGACAGGGTTTTTAAAACACTCAAAATAACTTCTAAAAGAGAATTTTTAATTTCAAAATCCCTGTAGACTCCCTTTGCTTTAATGTTTTTTTTTTGTTTTGTTTTGTTTTTTGTCAGTCACAAAGTCTTAATTATGATTAGTATAAAATGCATTGTGTTCAAATTTGCCTATGAGGTCATACTATATATCATCATTTTTGAGTGCACTATCTGCACAGTTAACAGGAAGTGAGACTGTGGAAGTGTAAACGAGACAACTGCAAGGGAAATTTAAACTGCTGTGCCCCCTGATAACGAGACAAAATTTAGAACAAGACTATATTAAACTAACACAGACAGATTTCATGAACTGATGTGCACAAAGCTGGTACCCATCCCAAATAAAGAAAATTGACAAATGAGCTTACCATAAAAGGGAGAGATACTATGGCATACTATGCTGTAAAATGTACTATTTCTGATTTCACATATTTGCTCCAGCAATTAAATCTCTGTCATTGTGAATGCACTTTGAGACTTACGACAAGCACAGCTCAATATTAATCTTGCATATTTGTATTTAAATGTGTGATGTTTGGCATCTCCATTCTGGTCGAGGTGTCTGTCTGAGATGGCCCATGAGGAACGGACCTCTGCATCAACATTGCCGCGAGTTTCTTCCTAAAGACTCGACACAGGAACACATAAATGAGTGGGTCCAGACAGATGTTAGCTGAGGACAACCAGAGAGTGGTCTCCTTGGCAAAATACAGCTGGTTTTTGGTCCAGCACTGGGCTAAGGTGTTTCGGGTCTGACTGAGGGTGTACGGGATTCGGGCCAGATGGAAGGGTGCAAAACACACAAAGAAAACGGCCACAACCACAAACACCTGTGGAGGAGGAAGTTAAGCACAAATTAACATGCTGTACACTAATGTCATCTGTAGAATTAAACTTTCTTGTATGCTTTGAAATTAATGTTTCTACTAAGAAAATAAATTTAGGAAACATTGCAAATTTTCAGCCCTGATCTTATATTACAAGAGCAATGTGATTTATGTAAAACAATGCTTTACTTTTATCTCTTCACTTTATAACTGCTTTCAAACACTCACAAAAAATAGAAGCTGATAAAAATACATTTTTGAGGTAAGAGCGATGATGTGCAATTTGAAAAACCTTTATTTTGGTGCATATCACAGTGTTGCTCTGTTCAACCTCAGTGCTGTTTTTTAATGTCGGGCTGTCTACTGTTTGAGAGGTTTCACCTACTCCATAGAGCTTTAAACTAAAACATTCACTGTAGAATTCAAATGGGTTCCATCAGTTTTGTGGTCTGCATTGCAATATCTAGGGAAGCCATGCTGACGTGTGTGCACTCCAGAGATACTGTAGGTTAGAGCAGATCATATCAGTGGTTCTGTGATGACTTGCACCAAACTCACGACGAAACCAGGCTTCAATCACAATGCAAAAATATTTTCAATGGACCCACCAGTTGAGAAACACTCGTCCTCATGACTATTGCATTGTATTCCTATTCTTCTAAGTCATTCCATAGTTTTGTGAGAGAAACAGACACAAATTACATTTTTTATTCAAAATAATCTATCCTATGACTTTAGAAAGGATATAGAACACAAGTCATACTTCTTTTTTGGAGCTTAAAAGATGAAAATTACAACTGCTTTATAAAATGCTTTAAAAGGGTTGAAGGTGCAGTGAAGTAGAGCTCTTCGTGGGTCCCAAAATTTGTGCCCGAACCCAAAGATCCCGGAAATGTACTAGCTGGACCCGAACCGGACCCATCAATTATTTGAAAGCTGGGACCCGAACATGGCCAGGAGACACAGACCCGATCGACACCGATTTCACAGCTGATTGCTATTAACAAGTTAATTTACAAGTTGTGAAAACAAAGTTTTGTGTCTTACCTAATGCAACGTTAGTAGCGTTCTCACCTGTGCCTGGTTGTGACGCATATAATCCATCCTCCTTGCTGAGAGAGTTGGTAAAATACATCCAGGTTTTCTGTGATTCCTCTCTTGCTGATTGAAACAGCATAGCTATCCCACTCATTATTTCAGCTTCAAAAGTCCACTTGCTGTCATGGTGATGGATGAATCAGCTTTGCGTTATTTTTTGTTTCTTGCATAAGATAACTTTAACTGTTTGCCCTTTTGAACTATAATAACGATTGCTGGTTCATTACCCCGGTTAGCATTGTTAGCATGTTAGCATTACTAATTTGCTATCATGTGCCTTAAATCCGCTCCGCCTCTGATGTCACTCAGCTCATTGTGAATCCGGTCCGTTTTTCACCTTATTTTCTTTCTCGCACTATTTTTACAATGTTGCAGGTTACAACACACACAGCACCATCATCATCAGTGCTGTCTGATCACGGCCGGGTCTTCTTGGATCAACAGGTATTTCACATAATGTTAAACAGACCCGGAACCCGCAGCCATAGAATGGGACCCGACCTGGACCTGACCATATAAAATGTGGATCCGAACCCGTACGGGTCACTAGTCGGGTCTCGGGTACTCGGTTTAGGGTGTACCTGTGAAGACCACTACAGTGAAGTTATATAAGTTATATTTTATAAAATGTCATGCAGAAAATGTCCTCATTACCTATCAGATATTAATGAAATGGGTGCTATGAAATAGCACACCTGTCTCTGTAACAGCCCTAGGCTTGGTTAACCTAACTGCTCCAACACCTTGGTGTCCAAGTGTGCCTTTGTGTGTCTTTGAAGTGCTGGGTTTTGGAAAGAGGGTTGTGGCTAATTCAACAGCTAAGCCAGGTGGAAGTTCCACAACTGCTAAAATCGATTACAGGACCTTAAGAATGGACTTCCAACCATGCCATGTGATAGGGGAAAGAATCAAAACATTGATAAACAGTATTTCTGCTTCTGTGGTTCCTCTATTTCTCTTTAATTCCTTTTAAATTGCACCAATCTTGTGTCAATGCACATATACTCCTGGTTCAATGTAACCACACTTACTGTACATCTATAGTGTGGTAGGCCTAAACAAGATTATTACACATTATCAACATCAGCATAAAGTAATTCAATGTTTATGCTCTCTATGGAATTGTGTATAATGGCAAAGACTTTAAAGTGCACTGTACCTTAGATGTGGTCTGTTTACTGGCTGTGACACTGCTGCTCCGTGATGCGCGGTATGACTCAATCACTTTCCTGCTGATGAAGGTGTAGCACACAACCATAAGTGCCAAGGTACCCCAAAACACTACCTGGCAGAAGTAGTTAAAGCCTTCATGCCACAAGAGTCCCGCCTTCCCTTTCATCATGGTACACCGCAGCCGTCCACCGGTGGGAATCTGCTGAATCTGGTTACTCAGAATTACATTAGGCAGAGCCAACGACAACATAACCACCCAGATAACTGCACACAAAACCTGACCAAACCTGACCCTCTGCAGAGCGCACTTCCCGAATGGATGCACGATCTTCAGGTAGCGATCCAAGCTGATGAATCCCAGCAGAAGTATGCTGATGTACATAGTGGTGTAAAACAGCACTGCTGTGTATCGGCAATGAAAAGCACGCAGGTGCCAGGAGCCCAACCCTGCATCAGTGAGCACCTTCACGGGCAGAGTCAGGGTCATGAGCAGATCAGCCACAACAACATTCTTCAGGTACACCACAAATGTTGAGTTGCTGCGGATTTGGAAGAAGATCCAGGCACCCAGACTGTTCAACACAAGAGCGAGCAGGAACAGAGCCGCATAGAGGCAAGGGAAGAGAATGGACGTCACGCTCGTGTCGCGCTCACACCTGACTGAAGTATTCACTTGACTCGCATTCATCATGATGTCTAGAGGAAGATCAACAATACTGCTTTAAAACACATGACCAGTTTGTCCACATTCAGTGGAGCTGCTTTAAATAGCCATTATATTATAAGAGATTGACTACTTGCACAAGGTGTAAATAGCACCTGCCATACATTGCGGCTATTTGCACTCCAATATTTTGTTATTGAAACAGAGAAGTTGAAGACAAACTGCACCCCTTGTGTCGCTGCAGTGACGCAGGGTGAAATGACGGTGTGGATTTGCTTTTCTAGTGTAGATGACCCTGGTTCGATTCCGCCTTTTATCTAATTTTTTCGCCATCTTGTTTCCTGTCTCCACTCTTAATATTTCCTTTAATACTACTTATAATAATAAATTAAATTAATATAAAGGTTGGTTTTCTCACAGTGATTTGGTCATGGTGAAGGTAGGGATTTGAGAGAAAGATTTCATCTGGGTAAAATTAACCATGTTTTTACTATATTAATATTGTAGTAACCATGTTTTTTGGTGGAAGCCTTAGATGTAATGCAGTTAATCATAGTGTTACTACAATAATATGGTGTTAATATAGTAACCATGTTTAATTTTGTGGATGATTTTATTACAAAATACCATAGTGATTATATGGTTACTGTAGTAAAACCAGGATTTAATTTTTGTAAGGGTAGGTTAGGTGAAAAAGCACAATAAACACGCTGCAGTGATGCTACTATAATATATGTAAGTATTTAGATACTAGTATTTAGTGCAAATAGCCTCTGCAATATTATAAAGTTATCTTTTATGCTCACTGGGGTAATTCCTAGGGTATGACAAGACACAGATGAACAAAAGAAAACATAATTCTGAAATCTTCAGAGAATGATTCAAAAAGTACTGATTCATGAGACTAAGAGTGTTTATGCATCATATGGTTAAGTAATTATTTTGGTCAAATCTGCTCAATGTGTTCAGAGGTATTTTGGTAGTTAAGGTTAGGTGAAACCTGTGTGCGCTCTTCTTTCTGTCTCTCAATATGTGTTAATACCATCAGATGATAAATGAACTGAGACTACAGGATGGTTTCTTATTTACAGCAACATCGAAATAATTGTCATAACTGTCAGAAGGATGATCTGAGGGTGTTCACTTCTAGCGCTGACAAATATATATATATATACACATATTTCATATCGCACTTGCATTAAATGCAGTAGCCTTTTTTCTGATGTTGCTTGCTACTAACAGACTTACTTAAAATAAGGAAAAATTGTTTTTTTTTTTTACAAAAATCCCAAACAATTTCTTTAGCATTTGGATGTTGATATCATACTGTACAGTATCATGGTTGAAAAGAGGTCATAATTTTGAGTAAATCAAGTGAAATGTTAAATTGTGCCAGGAACATTCTAGCAATCATCTCATGTTTTATCCCATGTCTAAGTAATCAATAAAACAGCAGTAGTAAATGATGTTGCTGGATAGTTTTGAATTATATTTATTTGGACACACATATATGTATTTTGAGAAATGAGAGCAGACAAATACAAACACACAGCTATAAATTATACCACAATGTAATATATTAAGTATCAAACACTCACCAGGTCCTTTTCTAAGGGAGAAGAGTTTTTGAGACTGCATAAACAGGAATTAATAAATGTCTTGCCTTCCGGCAGCTGTATCCACAGTGAAGTGTTCTCTCTCTCTCTCTTTCTCTCTCTCTCTCTCTCTCTCTCTCTCTCTCTCTCTCTCACACACACACACACACACACACACACACACACACACACACACATACATGAAGTCTGCTATGACAATCTTGCTTCCTGTTCTACTGCCGTGTCTCTGAGGAATATTCTGTCCATCATATGCTGTGGAATATTTGTTATTCACTCTTGGAAAAATAATTTCAGGCATATTCCAAATACTATGTGTTTCATTTCACACTGGGGTTAATTGATGAACGACTTCCTGGTGAAATACAAGGTTTTTCTTGCTGTAAGGGTCAGTGACTGTGAATTACACAAAAACAGACATTTCTGCAAGTGTTTAGATTGCTACACGCCTGTAAATAAGGTTTCAGTTATTTACCCAGAGAGGATGTGCACTGCTTCAGTTTGTTCCCCAAATGTCTTAATCATTAAAATCACTTGCTGAGTAATTACATTCACTTCACTTTCCTCATAATCACAGTTTTTAAATAAAATGTAGAATACAAAATGTACCTGTTTCACTGGATTTGATATGTCATTATTGCACTTGCTGGCCTTGAAATACAATATTTTATGAACATTTTTATATTTATGGCAACTATTTATGATTCCCAAAAATGCTCACTTGCTTCCATCTTTTACTCTTTTTAAATACAGCATGCAAGAGTTGGTAGCTACACTAAATGGCAAAAAGTATGTGGATTCCCATTTGTAATTGACGGTTCGGCTAGACCCCTTACAGTAATTCCAGTGAAGACAAATCTTAATGTTACTGTATGCAGTGATATTCTAGAGGATTGTCTGCTTCCACATTTGGGTCAACAGTTTGTGGACACCATTTTCTGTCCCAGTATGACAATGCTTTAAAGCGAGGTTCATACAGAAATGGATAAGTGTGTCTAAACTGTGGAATTCACTCCCTATGAGTCTCCGTAACATCTCTTCCATCTCCCTCAAGTCTCAGCTTAAAACATATCTTTTCTCACAGTACTATTGATCTATGTCTGGTTGCTGATTCAAGTTTTCATTCACATACACTCTTATTCAAGTTGACAAACAGGATGCAGCCATGTGTACACGATCTCACAGAATCCCGATACCAAATACGTTGAAAGCCCAATACAATGTGAATCACTTTGGTTTTTCATGTGATATATGAAAGACAGTAGACAACCTGATCTTATAGTGACACATTTCCAGTCCCACACCATTGTAATAATACTTTGCAATGGGAAAAAGACTGACATGTGTGACCCACAGAATAACTTTTCTGTTTGTGTATTTCCTGCTGGACGTGCTATGAGCATACTTGCTAGTAAAGGTACGCGCTGGGCTCAGTTCTTTATTGAGCGCACGTGTGTTCTATTGATGCCATTAGCGCACACTAATGATTTGATCAGCCGTAGCGTTATAAAGTGGAAACATGGTTTCAGTGATGTTGCTTCTGTCTCCCTGAGAGCCGTGTAGTCTCCGAGCTGTTTAATGCTTCTCGTACATGTCATTTTCACAAGAAGCTAGATTAACCTGGCAGCTTTAGGAACTCTTTTCCTATTCTGTGCTGAGTTTCACCTCTTGGCCTGATTTCATTTATTAGTGTCCCACAAATATTTATTTTAACATGATTAGATCGAGGTGCATCAATGTGACGAGTTTGACAACGTGGGGCACAAGCCATCTCTTTAACAGTAAGGGCATTTTTATTATCGGGTATTTGGGCAAGACTGATAAGGGTCTCCATTTAGATTTCGTGGTTGACCTAAATTATTTTCTTTTGAAAGGTGCGGTGTGGCACGGCTTCCTGTATGTGTAACGCTAGCTGCCATTTTTCTGCTGTCGTTTTCTACTGTTATTATTTTGCTGTGTTTATCTGCCATTCTTTGGTCCGGACGGCTCATAAAACTGTTGGTTGTTTGAACGAAAATGCTCTGAACTTATTTTATGTGATTAAATGAGTCTGCGCCGTACTGTACATTACTGTGTGCACAGCTATTGTTCAAACATTATTGTTGTGGTTTTTGGTTTTTGATATGTTTTCTTTTATTAATTGGTTATTTTTTTGTTTAAATGTAACTTTTTTGGTTTAAATGGTCATCTCCATACTTACTGGCTTTCATAATTCAGTACATTGTTTGTAACAGAACGGAATATGATTTACCTTTGTGTGTAGTTTTGATCACTTTGCTATTTGAGGTTGTTTTACTGATGGTTTGAATTGTCTGCACTGAATCTAGTTTGAAATATGGGTTGGCCCCCCTTCCTTACTGCCTTGGTGTTTTATACATTGTTTTGTTTATTTTCGGAATCTCTCTATCACGTCTGTTATGTTCTGATACTTTGTTATGGTAACTAATTGGTAAACTCTGTTATCTATTTGTGGTGCAATAGATCAGTTCAGTCTCTTACTATTTGATGTACTGGGTATTTAACTGGTAAGCTGTGGTTATATTTATAAAGTTTCTTCAAGTCCTTTGTCATTTGATTTTTGGAAGTCACGGCTCAGTCTCTTATTCAAATAACATACCAAGGGGCCTAGGCTTACTTTAAAGCTTTATTCCTTGGTTGTAATTCCAAGGTGGCATAGTTTGGTGCTTTACTTGTCCAAGATCTGATTATACATGGTTTTGCTCTTAAAAATTATAGTTTGGTTTAATATTTAGTTTCGGCACTTACAAGAATATTCCAATTAGCTTAGAACCGCTTTACTTGCTGCTCTCAGTATCACTATCCATCTGACCAGCGAGTGTCCATGTGCAGGTGTGTCTGACTTTTTGTGCTTCATGCCCTCTCCATTTCATGCAATCTCCTCCTTCTCCTCACCCCTCTATCCTCCCACTTTATGGCTTACCAAGCCCCTTTTCAGAACTCTTTTCAAAGGCGTTTGTTTCATTTAGGTGTACACCAACATGCTGAATACTCCTGAAAATCTGCTTCGATTCAAAAATCAGACAAAGCAAGAAATCTGCGTTTTATATTTCATTTGAAAAAATCTTTAAGTAATTATCTGCTTTTGATGCCAAACCGTGAAGAGCCATGCACACAACATGTACTTTGCGTAAGCTAGTAAGAAGGCTGGTTTAGCCATGCAAAATGGGTTTAATGGGTCGATCGGCTTATTCTTAAGTGGTTTATAACCATACACTGAAATCTTCTGCTCATGTATATAAACCAGTCGTTTGACTCCTGATTCACTAGAGCTGCATGGCAAATGTATTTATTTTTTCAACAAATGGAACATTTTCAGACATATTTAAGTGCTAAAATCATCATAAATTATTTTTTTTAAGATTTGCATTAATATTAAATGGCTATAGTTAAATTAATCTGAACTTTTTATAATTTATTTGTTTATCTTTTATTGTTTGGTCATTTGTATTTTCATTTAGTTACAATTGGTGAAAACACTATTGACTGTCTGTATTAGAAGAATAAAGCTCCATTCCCCCTTACCCCTTTCACCAACATCACCAAAAATAGGGGAGTATGGCATATAACACACCAATAAAACAATTGAATTGACAATGATGACAGCAGATTCATAGGAGCAAAGCTTTGTGGAGTAACAGAAGAAACCTGCAAAGTGTCAACAAACGTCTAGGTTACTGTTGAAACCTCTGTTCCCTGATGGCGCGAACGAGATGTTGTGTCGAATTAAGCGACACTAGGGGTCCTTCTTGAAGGCCTCGGTTATGTCTTGAAAAGGCAAATGAGAAATTGGCAGACAGAATTTGCATGTCCCTCATGCATGTATAAATGGAGGCAATCGAGCAACTGTTTAGTCAGGTTTTGCACTGAGGAGCTGAGAATAAAGTTCGGCCATTACAGTGGCTCGGTTCAGCGTCATTGTCGGTTAGGCGTCAGTAGTTCATAAACATGGTACAGCGCATGGTGTGATTGAATAGGGACCCCTAGTGTTGCTTCATTCGACACAATGTCTCATTCCCTCCATCAAGGTATGAAGGTTACAACAGTAACCTAGACGTTCCCTGTTTGTCATTCACTTGACGTTGAAGCGACACTAGGGGTCCCTATTCAATCACACCATGCGCTGTACCATGTTTGTGAACTGCTGATGCAGGTGTGGGCAGGCAGTTGCGTGCCAAAGCAGCAGGCTGCATCAGAATGCATGTACCCTTCTCCAATGGCCCATAAAAACATCAGAAACTTTTTAGGTTCCCGGCATCCCTGAAAAGGGGGGGGAGGGGGGGGGGGGCAATCGACTTGCCAAGTATGGAAGCAGGCCGTGTCTATGTATTTCGAATAGAGTTATAGTGGCTGGGGTAATTTAACGCTAAAACATGCATTGAATAAGGCGTTCTTTTCCAACTCTTTTCAGGGGGAAAAGACCCCGTGGAGACCACATCCTGCCCAGGCTGGGGGAGGTTTAATGTGGCGAATACGTCACATGGGTTTTCAGGCCACACATGGAAGTGGTGTGGTGGTAGATCTTACTTGCTGTGAGGGAGGAGTTGTTACAAACACAGTGACCGGGGGCAGAGGGGACTGCCCAAGGGACACGCGTTTCCGCCGGTAGGGGGACCGTACTGCGGAAAATACACACAGGGGGATAAATCCATGAAGGCCAACCCTGTGGAGCACCTATTCCAGTACAGAGTAATTAGTACTCGTAGTGGGTACTGAAAGGCCTGAAAGGACCATGGAGAGATACCATGAGGGGAACAGGCATGGCCTGGGAGGGTTCAGCCTCTGGGCACCTCTAAGGAAACAGATGATCAGGTCGTGCTTCCCTAAGGACTTGCCATCCACTGCATTGTGGTAAGCCGACATGGCGGCTACATAGACCTTCAAGGTGAGGGGGGGCAGCCTCCCCTGCATCCTCTCCTACAGACATGAGGGCACTGACCCAACTGCGCCTCTCTCTGGGTCTTCAGATCAAGAAGAACTCCAATTCGTGAACAAGCGGCACTTCGGGGCATAAAGTAGCCTGGTAGAGGGAGCTCTAGCTTGGTTTATCATGTCTACAACTGCAGGTGGTAGGCCACATGGATCTTCCACAGCCTGTCCAAGGGCCAGACATGGAGGTTCCAGAGGTCTGGGCGTAGGTGCCAGAGGGTGCCCCATCCCCGAGGACCAAGTCTGAGTGGGCCAATAGGCGGCCACTATGGTGATTTGTTCCTCGCCCTCCCTGGCCTTGCACAGCACCTGTGCAAGTAGGCTCACTGGGGGAAATGCGCATTTTAATGTCAGCATTAGTGTGTTACAGTAACTAACCAGATCTCTCTTATACAGCATTCCTTGATGTGATTGACCAGTGCATGAACAAAGACCAAGCGAGACGGTTGACACTAGAGCAGTTCTCACAGCATGAATGGTTTAAAAATCAGAATTAAGGAAGGCAGAGGATTCTGTTCATCAATTGTGTCAGGCATGGTGAATTATGTGTAGTTAGATTTTAAAATATGCATAGAAACAAAGCAGGCATTGAATTGAATGGGGGTGATTTGAACGGTCTGGTTAACTGACAGTGTATGTTTCTGCCTGAAACTCTCCATGAAGTACTGACAGACTATAAATTTAATGAAAGATGTAGTAGACTGACTGTAGACAGTTATTGTCAAGAATTATCTTGCCTTTTTCTTTCCCAAAGTTAAAAACACACCATCCAGTCTGAAGAGTAGAGGAATCAATGCAGGATTGATAAGTGTCATAGATGCAGTGCACTTAAAATAAGAGATTATAAAAAAAGAAAGCATCCATAAAATCAGTGTTTAGAAAAACGTGTATATAAATGAGAGGAGCATTTATCATAGGTGCAGTGCATTTACAAAATGCATATAAAAAGTGAGCATCTATAAAAGTCACTGTGCATTTTATAAAAAGAGCAGAAATCATTTCGCAGATGCTTTTTAATCCACAGCATCAAAGCAATTTATGTATGATAAATAGTGAACGTCTCGGTTATGTATGTAACCTCTGTTCCCTGATGGAGGGAACGAGACGTCGTGTCGAAGAAGCGACACTAGGGGCTCTCTTGAGCGCCGAATATACCTCTGATCTATGAAAAAAGGCCAATGAGAGTTGGCGAACATTATTTGCTTACCCCGCCCCCGGACATATGGGTATAAAGGTGAGGGAAATACACTCGTTCATTCAGGATTTTTCTGAGGAGCCGGGAGTGTCCGGCCACCTCAGCGGCTCGGCTCAGTGACGTGGCTGGGAAGACATGACTTCTCGTTCCCTCCATCTGTGAACGGAGGTTACATACGTAACCGAGACGTTCCCCTTCTGTCGCTCACTTCGACGTCGTGTCGACGAAGCGACACCAGGGGTCCACTTCAAATCACGCCATGCGCTGAGCCATGTACATGTACTGCTGACACAGGAGCGGGCAGGTATTTCACGTGCACAAGCAACCAACTGTGTTCAGACTGCACGTAGCCTTCCCTAATGCCCCAAAAAAGTTGTCGGAGTACTTTTGGTTACCCTAGGGGGGAACAAGGCGACGCTTCCAACTAGGGAATGGGCCAAGCCTGGCTGGGCCTCTTTTCTCTCTCTGTTTTCTCGGCATAGAGCAAGAGCAGCCGGGGCACGTACCGCATCGTGGGAAGGGGGTCCTAACCGAATTCCCATTCTTTCAGGGGGAAAAGACCCAGCGGAGGCCACACCCACACAAAAGGGGAGGTAAAGGTGGTGAAGATACATCACATGTGCTCTTTGGTCACATGTGGGAAAGAATGGTGCGGTGGTAGATCCAGCCTCGAAGAGTGGGGAGTTGCTACAACACGGCGACCGAAGGGCAGCGAAGGACTGCCTAAGGGAGACGCGGTCAGCTCGTAAGGTGACCGTACCACGGAAGTACACACAGGAGGAGTCCGTGTAGGAGGCCTGACCTGTGGAGCACCTATTCCAGTAGGGGTAGCCTGGGGTACCCGTAGTGGACTGGGTCGGCAAGTTCCTCCGCTGAACTGCGGACCCAAGAGGACTAGGGAGGAATCAACCAGGGGCCTAAAGGGTCTCCTGGGAAAGAAGGTGCACTGTTTTACCTCGGCAGAGGGAAAGGGCGCTGGATGCAAGCGATTTACCCAGTCAGGCCGTCGACATGTACCGAGTTCTACCGGCTCGGACCTGAGAGAACACGGGACGAGACTGACTCAACCCTGAGATTGTAAAACCTTGCAAAGGTGTTAGGTGTTGCCCAGCCCGCAGCTCTACAAATATCTGCCAGGGAGGTGCCCCTAGACAGTGCCCATGAGGATGCCACACTCCTGGTAGAGTGGGCTCGAACCCCTAGGGGGGTGGCACGGCCTGGATGTGATAGGCCAACAGAATGGGGTCCATCACCCAGTGGGACAACCTCTGTTTGGAGACAGCGTTCCCTTTCTGCTGTCCCCCGAAGCAGATAAAGAGCTGCTCAGAGCGCCTGAAGCTCTGAGTGCGTTCCAGGTAGGCACGCAAAGCACGGACCGGACACAGCAGTGAGGGGGCTGGGTCTGCCTCCTCCCGGGGCAGCGCTTGCAGGCTCACTACCTGATCTCTGAAGGGCGTGGTAGGAAACTTGTGCACATAGCCCGGTCAGGGTCTTAGGATCACATATGTGTCTGCCGGACCGAAATCCAGGCAAGTGTCATTAATAGAGAACGCTTGCAGGTCCCCAATCCTCTTGATGGAGGCGAGCGCAATCAGCAGGGCCGTCTTTAGGGATAGGGCCCTGGGTCCAGCTGTTTCTAGCGGCTCAAAGTGGGATCTCTGAAGACCGACGAGGACCACCGAGAGATCCCAGGAGGGGAACAGGTTTGGCCGGGAGGGGTTTAACCTCCGGGCACCTCTTAGGAACCTGACAATTAAGTCGTGCTTACCCAGAGACTTGCCGTAGAGACTTGCCTTCTACTGGGTCGTGGTGAGGTACATACACCTTCAAGATGGAAGGGGACAGCCTCCCCTCCAACCTCTCCTGTAGGAATAGGAGCACTGACCTACCTGTGCACCTCTGTGGGTCTTCTGCCCGGGAAGAACACCAATTCACGAACAGACGCCATTTCAGGGCGTAGAGATGCCTGGTAGCAGGGGCTCTGGCTTGGTTGATCGTGGCTACGACCATGGGTGGTAGACCAGCTAGATCTTCCTCGTCCCATCCAGGGGACAGACGTGGAGGTTCCAAAGGTCTGGGTGCGTGCCCCGTCCCTGAGAAAGAAGGTCCTTCCTCAGGGGAATTCGCCAGGGAGGGGCTGTCGCGAGGAGTACAAGGTCCGAGAACCAGGCCAGGGTGGCCAGTAAGGAGCCACAAGAGTGACTTGTTCCTCATCCTCCCTGACCTTGCACAGCACCTGTGCAAGAAGGCTCACTGGGGGAAATGCGTACTTGCGCAGCCCCACTGGCCAGCTGTGTGCCAGTGCATCTGCCATGAGGGGAGCCTCTGTTTGGGCATACCAGAGCAGGCAGTGGGAGGTCTCTTGGGAGGCAAACAGGTCTACCTGGGCCTTGCCGAACCATTCCCAGATCAGCTGAACCGAGTGGGGGTGAAGCCTCCACGCTCCGCCAGCGCGTCCGCAATCACATTGAGGATGCCAGGGATGTGAGTGGCGCGCACCGACTTGAGACTGGCTCCAAAGGAGGAGACGATGGGCGAGTCGTGACATGTGGCGGGAGCGTACGCCGCCTTGCCGATTTATGTATGCTACCGCAGTGGTGCTGTCTGACCTGATCAGGATATGTTTGTCTCGAACTAACGGGAGAAACTTCCGCTGGGCCCCTTTCCAACAGCCTGCTACTGCGTGCCAGTTGCATACGGCGCCCCAACCCGATCTGGAGGCATTGGTCGTGACCAAGACGCGTCGGGACACCTGCTGTATGGGTACTCCTGCCCGTAAGAAACAGAGGTCTGTCCAGGGTTTGAATGTTTGGCGGCAGACGGGGGTGATTGTCACACAATGCGTGCCGCGGCGCCATACTCGTCTCTGGACTCGGGTCTGAAACCAGTGCTGAAGCGGTCTCATATGCATCAATCCCAGTGGCGCGACTGCCGCAGAGGATGCCATATGCCCCAGGAGCCTTTGGAAAAGTTTTAAGGGGACCATTGTGCCTGGCCTGAAGACAGCGAGGCACGTCAACACTGACTGGGCACGCTCATTGGTGAGGCGTGCTGACATTGAGACTGAGTCTAACACCATACCGAGAAAAGAGATGCTCTGGACTGGAGTAAGCTTGCTCTTTTCCCAGTTGACCTGAAGCCCCAAATGGCTGAGGTGCCTGTGCACCTGGTCTATGTGAGCGCATAGTAACTCTCACGAGTGGGCCAGAATAAGCCAGTCATCGAGGTAATTGAGTATACAGATGCCGGCTTCTCGGAGTGGGGCAAGAGCTGCCTCTGCGACTTTCGTGAAGACGTGAGGGGACAGAGACAGTCCGAAGGGGAGGACTTTGTACTGATATGCCTGGCCATCGAACGCAAACTGCAGGAAGGGGCGGTGTCGAGGCAGAATGGAGACGTTGAAGTACGCGTCCTTCAAGTCTACCGCTGCGAACCAATCTAGATGCCAGACGCAGGTTAAGATGTGTCTCTGCATGAGCATTTTGAACGGGAGTTTGTGCAACGCTTGGTTGAGAAATCGCAGGTCCAAGATTGGTCGTAAGCCACCGCCTTTCTTTGGGTACAATGAAGTAAGGGCTGTAGAAACTCTTCTTCATCTTGGAGGGACAGGCTCTATTGTGACTTTGAGCAAAAGAGTAGCAATTTCCGTGCACAGGGACTGGGCATGTTCGCCGTGTACACTCGGCAGGGGGCGGGTTGGCGACTGAGGAGGAGGAGGTCCAGGGTAAGCGTCCTCTAAACTCGTCGGAACCGGCCGGCCGGGGGACAGTCGTGGGGCTGGAGAAGGGTGGTCCGTGTCAAGGGAGCCGGGACTGTTGAGATCTGGCGGCAGAGTGCCGTGAGAACAGCATTTGCGGGCCAGGTGACCCAGAGACAAAGGAAATAGCTCTTTTATTGAGAATGTGGGTACCGCAGCCCTAACTAAGGGGGGTGGCAAATGAAAATTGTTTAAGAATAAAAGATTCTCCTCCCAGCCCTCCACCGGGGAACGGAGTGGTCTTACCACCTCCGGAGATAACATCTCGGTCACTGGGTCATCCGTCTCAGGAGCGCCTGGGTGCCTTATGGGTCCTCGAGGGGGTCCGAGAGATGGGGGGGCGTCTGCTTCCTGCGGTGTGCTCGACACATGGGCTGAGAGCTGGGCCCAGGTTGAGGCGGAGCAGATTTCTTAGCCGCAGGGGGACGCCCTCGGCTAGCAGACGAGGCAGTGCCCATGGCGGCAGGTTTGTGGCAGGGTAGGATGTATGAGATGGCCTCCGTCTGCTTTTTCACAGCGGAGAACTGCTGGGCGAAGTCCTCGACAGTGTCGCCAAAGAGGCCAAACTGGGAGACAGGGGCGTCAAGGAAGCAAACTTTGTCGGCCTCACGCATCTCGACCAGGTTGAGCCACAGATGACATTCCTGGACCACAAGGGTGGCCATCGAGTGCCTGCGTGGTGACCGTTGAGGCTCTGAGGGCGAGGTCGGTCACTGGGCGCAGTTCCTGCAGCACATCGGGGTCAGGGCTACCCTCGTGCAGATCCCTCAGCGCCTTGGCCTGGTGGACTTGCAGGATGGCCATGGCGTGCAAGGCGGAAGCGGCCTGTCCCGCAGCGCTGTAGGCTTTGGTGTTCAATGAGGATGTCGTCCTACAGGCCTTGGAAGGGAGTATAGTGCGCCCGCGCCAGGTGGTAGGGTTTCCGGGACATAGGTGGAGCGCAACAGCCCTATCCACCTTGGGAATTTCCGTATACCCATGGGCCGCTCCGCCGTCGAGGGTAGCGAGAGCGGACGAGCAGGGCTTTTGACAAATGGAAAGCGGGGCTCTCCATCTATCCACGAAGATGTCAGCTCGTCATGCACCTCTGGGAAAAACGTGAGCGGCACCCAGACCCCAGGAACCAGTCATCCAACCGTGACGGGTGTGGGGAGGATGGAGGGTTCCAATCCAGCCCCACACCGACGGCGGCCCGGGCAATCATGTCGGACATCTGCGCATCAGCCTCAACCTGGGCATGCTGGCCCGAAGGCTGCAGCCCAGGGGAGGCGTCAGTGTCAGACGCCGCGCTCTCCAATGGAGCGGCGAGCTCATCCACCTCGAGCTCCAGAGGATAGGCAGACCGACCCAGAGGCGAGTCGCCGTTGCCACGAGCACGGACGGGGGTCAACGAGCGTGTAGGGGGTGGGTGGTCCGAGGGGGCATACCCGGCGGAACTGCACCCGCTGCCCTCCCCAAATCACATCCATCGCCAGCTGCATCATCCTTAATCCCGTGGGAAGAAGGAGCGACACGGGGGGGCGGCTGGAGTGGCATGCTTTCTATTGAAAGCAAGCCACGACCGCAACGTTGCCATGGTCATGCTCTCACAGTAAGAGCATGAAACATCCACAAACCCTGCCTCAGTGTGATCGGTGCCCAGACACACGAGAGAACACTTGTGGCCTTCTGAAGTGGAGAGCACTCTACCACATCCAGGAACTACACAGGGGCGGAATGGCATCTTTATAAAGACGCATACTGAAAAGGACGTTCAACGCCGCTGTGTATTGCTCTTTTAGAGAAATAACTCTTTACAGAGAAAATGGTTCTTTATAAGGGAAAACTCTTTCAAACTCTGCGCTGTTGAAGCGCCCAGGGGCAAAGCTGAATGCCGTGCAGTGAAGAGAAAAGCCACTGAAGTGCACCGTAGATCCAACAGCAAAGCAGAGCGTCAGAGGATAGAAGCAGGATATCTGGTGTGTCACTCGCAGCTGGCTGCATACATGACCATCGGCTCCGAAGAAAATTACTGAATGAACAAGCGTATTTCCCTCGCCTTTATACCCGTATGTCCGGGGGCGGGGTATGCAAATACTGTTCGCCAACTCTCATTGGCCTTTTTTCATAGATCAGAGGCATATTCAGCGCTCAAGAGAGACCCCTAGTGTCGCTTCTTCGACACAACGTCGAAGTGAGCGACAGACGGGGAACAAAGTCATAATAACAATTAAGTAACAATGGAATTTAACTGAATATTCTTAAATAACACCAGGGCCTGTATTCACAAAGAATTTTATCTTACCACTAGGAGTTCTCCAAACAGTTATTAGCGTGCTCTTATAAATCGCCTACAGTGATTGGTAGACAGGGAACAGCTATTTATCAGCGAAGACATACAATAGATAGATAGATAGACAGACAGACAGACAGACAGACAGACAGACAGACAGACAGATAGATAGATAGATAGATAGATAGATAGATAGATAGATAGATAGATAGATAGATAGATAGATGGCAGACAGACAGATCTTTATCTCTGGTGTAATTGGGTTGTTTCAGTTTGTGGGAGAGGTACCTGCATCTCTAACTAAGTTTACAATAATGAAAACACCCTCACAATTAAGACGATACAACTTTAAAGTCAATGTCAACATTATATCATTAGAATATTGTATTATTGATATACATCGACTCAGGCGATGCCTTTTTAAATTGTCAATATCATAATAATATTTGAATATATTGTTTTTAATGTGGATTGATGGCAGCAGCCATTCTTCAGATCATTTAAGAGTCATTAGGCACTTTTCCACTTCACATTACAGTTCGAATTGCATCAACTCGACTTTTCAGAGCTTGCATTTCCACTACAGTTTAGTGCCACATCAACTTGGGTGGGATTATAGGCTGAGTGTAATAGGTGCACCGCCTCTACTGTTGTGACATGATCTTAAACACGACACAAACTGACCAAAACAATAGCACGACCGCTAGCTGTTAGCTACTAGCTCATTGTGCTGCATAAAGCAGTTGTTGCAAGGTGATTTTACACAAGTGTAACAGTTAAACTGGACTGGTTGTTTTAGAAGCTTCCAGTAGCTGATCAACTAAATAAAGTGAAGCGTTCAAGCAGAGTATAGAGTTAACGTAACAAAACATACCATCCTCCATCGGGACGGAGTCCAGGGCACTCTCCCTCCCATTGCTCGCCGGTCTAGATAGTGTCCATTTGGCCAAACCACTTCCACTTTTCCTTTATAGTTCTGTAGTTTTTTTACCTTTTTCGTGGTAGCCGTGTGTGGCCAACAGCTGAGACACTTCCTGAGAGACTTTTGTTTCACTCATTGCTAACGAGTGTTCCATCTACAACAAATTTATTGACCAGTGTGGATTTGCACACAGCCATTTCTTTTTTTCACAATTCGAATGTCGCATGAACAAATGATAGTGATATCGCTGTTGCTAACTTTAAAACTAGCGGGTTGATGTTGCGTGTCGGAAATCCAGTGCCGCTGGTAGTGACGAATCTCTCTGACCAATCGGCTCAGCTCGTCGCGAAAACTCGACCGAGGTGGTACTAAAAAAAGTATCAGGTACCAGGTACTATCCACAGTGAAAACCCCAAAAAGCGAGCTGAGTCGAGACCGTGCAGTGGAAAAGCCCCAATTCTTAAGGTAGGGTGACCATCACGTCCTCTTTTTCCCGGACATGTCTTCTTTTTCGGACCTTAAAAAAGCATCTGGCCGGGATTAAAGTTGCGAAAAATGTCTGTGATTCGCCTTTAGTTGCATTATGATGTGCATCTGGTCTAACACTTAATTGTGTGTGTGTGAATATTTGCATTGCTTTAACCGCTCTTTGTATATCCCGCCATCTAGCACACCAATTGGTCGATTATAAGAGGCTTGCAGCAACTTTTGGCCAAATTCCTGCCTGTCAATCTCTCCACGAACACTGTTGTGTTCGGCATCAAACAGTTGATTGACAGTATGGAAACAATGCCCAAATGAAAGTGTAAATATACACACGATTTGAACAAAAAATTCCCATGTTTTCATCCAGGTGGAGATCCGTGGGAAGCAGAATGTATGACATGTAAAGCTGGCACTTATGTGTCAGTTGCTAATAAAGGTGCAAGTTATTTAGAAGCACACATTAGCTTTGCAAAGCATAAAGGGTCAGCAAAAGTTTAAAGTTCATCGGGTAAATTAACAGACTATTTTTTGCAACCAGGTAATATTGCTATGACATTGCTTCATTTTCCATGGCCATTCAAAATAATAGTAATAGTAAATGAAGGTACACTCATGGCATCAAATATTTTATTTTAGTACATGGACATTCAAAAGAATGTTGTAAATTTTTATATATATATATATATATATAAGTTATGCTAATAGAGTGTCTTTTTCACTGTATTAAAGTTTGCATTCATAGTAACACTGTTTTGAACCCTAGGATTTTTTTATGAGAAATCTTTGAAGTAGTTCAAGAAGTTCTGAACATTGTTTTCAAATTGTAAGAATAATTATTCATGCTATTAATGTTCTGACTATACATTGTGATCAGCTGAATGCCACTTTGGTGAATAAAAGTACCAATTTCTTTCCATAAGAGCAAAACCTGTCATTTTTCCAAACTTTTAGCTGCCAGTGTAAACATATTTTACACATTTATATGTAAAATTAAATTGCATAATTAATCAGCATATCATGTAATTAAATTTATAACTTTTTTAATTGATTGACAGCTGTAGTTTTTACATGTGGTGAGGCATGCTGTAGCATTAGATGGCAGTAAAGTGCCACAGTATGAGACTGAATATTCTAAGGGAATGATGGTTTGTTATGGAGTGTGTCTGAGGACTCACTTTGCATTCTCAGGATGTTCCCAGCACTCTGGATCTGTTTGTATCTGTCAATAATAATGAAGAAACCGTGGCAGTGCTATTACACATTAAAGGTAAATTCATAATCCTTTCTTTAGCACCTAGAGGCATTTCTTGTGCCATCATTTAAGCTACAGGACTATTCTGAGCAGTGACATCAAAGGCAGCAAACACATGCTTTAAAGAGCCCTAAAACAAATGGTCACATGTTAAACGTCTACTATGATATAACAACATATTTGTGATTTATGGTTTGTTTTGTTTTTGCATAATATATAGTAACTTTTGAATTCCTAACAATGGAAAAGATGATTTTTGCCCCATAATGGTGTAGTAATAGCATATACCAGCAGGGGCATTCTGCCCATATGAGCCAGTCAGTAACCCTCTTTCTAGGAGCCATTAATGTACTACATGTTTTGACTCCCTTAAAGAAGACACAGTGTGCTTATTGTCTACATTGTGTGCAAAAAAGGTTTGATATATAAATGTTACAGTGTTACAATATAAGCTGCATATAGCTTGTTTGTACACATATGTAAAGCAGCAAGATCATTTAAAATAATAAAGAAAAACAAAAGCACAATTTAGGTGTTAACAGTTCAGAGGTAGAATGTTCTGCAGGGAGACACACACATTTACTCATCTGAACACAGTAACATGTTACTGTAATTTATTTTTACAGTAAATATAAGACTATTAATGTCCCATTACAGTTATTGTAAGCTACTTGTAAAAATCTCATTTCTTGCACATACTTGATATTCAACAATAATTATTTGATGAAAATATATATTTTTGTCCAAATAATTGCGTTCATTTCTCTACCACTCTGTCTATTTGACGCAGGCACTCGTGTCTTTGAAGTTTCGGGGGTGACTGCTTGCTGTTATGAAAATCTGTTTTCCGATATGAAAATATGTGCATTATCTGTAACTAAGATATATGAAATGTGCTGGGGAAAGCATCTCTTAAGCACTGTCAGCACCTGACGTGGTAACCTGATGTCATTAAACTCTAATCTTATGAGCTTTTTTGAAAAGTTTCATGTAAAGCTCTCTCATGCTTTGGACAGCTTGGGTCGTGCACTTTTCCAACTGCGGTTTACTTCACCTCTGCCGTTGTTCAAATGCTATACAAGCACGTTTTTCACAACTGTAAATTACATTACTGACAGAGGTTCTCATTGCCACAGCACACATATCCAATTAATCGACAATGAATTAATGAAATGATCACTCGTCTGTTTTATATCAATCAAGTCCAGTGCTGACGGGGGAAAAAAATCCCCCATCAGTGTGAGCGTGAGACAGAGCCTGAAAGACTATATGACCAGGAACTAAACTTTTCAGAATAAAAGACATAAAAAACATGAACACACACATTAAACATGACAGATATCCCAAAGTTGTGGCACTGAGGACCAAGCCGGAGCCACATGGATGGAGGTCTCCAGTGGAGCTGACAGATCGGAGGGACAAGGCATAGCTAGAGGATCGGAGAGCCAAGGCAGAGCCAGGTGACCGACTGACCAAGGAGGAGCCGGAGGGACGAGGGATCCTGGTAAAGCCAACAGGCTGAAGGACAGCTGTGGAGCTGAGGGAACGTAGAGCCGAGGCGTTGTCGAGGCCAAGGCAGAGTCCAGAGCTTGGAGGGTCTAGGCGGGGTCAGATGGTTGAAAGTTCCCCTTGCTTGAACATGAAGTTGCATACAGGGGTGGGAACCATCTCCAGGTCTAACAGTTCAGATGTGGCCATGACATGGTGTGGAGCAGACTCAGGCGTGGCTGTGATGTGGCATGTAGCAGGCTGAGGCGTTGATGTGACATGTCATGGAGCATGCTGAGGCGACCATGGCGATGAACTCTGACTCTGCATCAGCCTCCCCCACAGTGAACGTGGAACCAATAATCTGCAGGGCAAGGTTGATATACTGAGCCAGGCTGTGGGTACTTTGACAGCCTGGTATCAGAAAAGAGATGGGCTCATTCAGTCCAACTCAGGAACAGTCCTTGAGGGCCACCTCATTAAAGTCCACCTGGCAGGCCAGACCGCAAAAATCATCCACGTAATCCTCCAGGGGACGATTCCCCTGACATAGGCGGAGAAGCTGGATTGCTGGGTTCATATTTGTCAGTTAGGTATTCTGTAATGATGTTGTCAACAGGCAGGCGAAGAGACGATGATTTAGGAGTGAAGAACCCAATTACAATTTATTTACAAAGTGATATCCAAAACCCTAACTATAAACATGAACTAAACTAAACATAAACATGGACAGGACATCAAATGACCAGGAACTAAACTTTTCAAAATAAAAGACATGATATAAATATATATTTATATTATAAAGACATAAATACATGAACACACACATTAAACATTACAAATGGTGCCCTGGGGGAAAATTTCTTTATCTCGATTTTGAGAATAAAGTCCTGAAATTTTGAGAATAAAGTCGTAGCATTGCAAGATTAAAGTCGTAATATTTTGAGAGTAAAGTCAAAATTTCAAGAATAAAGTTGTAGCATTACTGGATTAAAGTCTTAAAATTATGTTTAACAAAGGAGATTAGGGTGAGAATGTGCAATGAGCAATTCATTCTCTCTCATCCTCCTCGTCTTCCTCCCTCCAATGGATTATTCAAATAGTCCTAGTCTGTTTATGGCAGTCACAAATTGTATGCTGCGCAATGGCAGTAAGGCTGGAGTGTGCTGCAAAACTCTCACGATATTCATCCTATCCATGGCGCTTAGAAGCAAATACGCTCTTGTGAGAGTTTCTGCAGTGCAAGGGTTCCCATTTAGACCATACCGTGTTTCAACATACCAGAGGGGTTACGCACTTCGGTGTGTCTGGTTTGCAGGTAAACTCGTGAAATCAAAATGATTTTGATTTCTTTAAAATTTGTTATTCTTTGTATGTGCGAGAGAGGGAGAGAGAGAGATCTGTGAGAACAGGCGCATTTTAATTGAGAAATAATGCAAAAGCAACTAATGACGGATAAAATTAACCATGACAGAAACTTTACAACTCATATAAATCTGTGTGACAGATTTGGAGCACAACCTCTAACTGCCGATGCTCAAAAATTCTCAAAAATGTGTTTTTATAGGGATATAATTTTAAACAGTATATCAATGGATGAGCTTAATCCTGGGACAGAGAACAAACATAGTGGGGACAGCTTGCTCACATTTGACTTTTATTGACATAGTTTTGGTCCATTTTGAAAATGTTGTCTTTTGAAAGTGAACCGAACCAAGAAGAAAATGCAACATTGTGACAATCTAGTCCCCATTTTGGAACAAAGCAAACGGTCTACAGGCCTTTCCCATGAATCTATAGATTTGCAGACGAAGACTCTTTCAAACCTTGTGTACTGTTACACTTGCAGATACTTTGAACTTGTGAATTCAGATTCAGTATTCAGGCTTGGGGTATAAGAACAAAAAAGCAGTCAGTATCTGGTGTTGCCACCAGCTGCATTAACCCTCTGGGGTCGACGGATGCGCCGGCACGTCCTGCTGAATTTTTTCATCATTACAGCGGAAACAACATAAAATACTCCATCATTTTGGGGCATACAGATAAGTGTAAGACATCATTAGAGACTTTAAAGGGTCTACTTTTATTTGTGTGCACTCATAATAACAATGAAAGATTGTGCTTTTGTAAACTAAGGGTGAGATGTCTGTGTTTACGAGCATATATCTGAAACACGTCACAAAAATGAACTGAAACTCTGCGAATACTTATCACACAAACATGAAACATATGTCTAAAGAAAGCTTAAAATGTCTACTTTTAAATAAAACAATTCAAATTTAAAACAAATATTCTCCTGCAATATAATCTGTATGAAACAAAGCAATGTACAGTTTCTCCTGGCTCAGCTAATTATCTCTAATGTGATCACACCCACGGGCAGAGCGCGGCATTCATACACTAATGTGCTGAGACGACCAATGCAAATGTGAACGCCCCCGACTTTGCCTTAAAAACATCAAGTCCGTTCACTTTTCTGCGCGTTTGAAAGACAGCACGATGCACAGGTGAGAAAACTCCTAGATAGTGACGAAGAGTTAACATTTTCCTCAGAAGAAGAGTGGGACTCCGATGAACGTCTGTATTTTGAAGAGAGACTTGATCCAGCCAAGGATACAATTTCGAACGCGTAAGTAATTTAGTTTTCATTAATTGACATGCTATTTTATATAAACATGTACATATTTTACTAGTGGGACTGTTTCCAGACTTGCCAGCAAGGATTCAGAGAAATATGTCCTAATAAGCAAGATTTTGTTACATTTAAATGCTGTTTCGGCTAAAGCAGGTTTTAAAATTGTATGCTCTATGATACAAATATGATATGTAATTTGATATAAAAATAATATGAATGTTTAGATTATATCTTAACTAGTGTTTATGCGGTCTCATTATCATCAACAAAGCTTGTGCTTGCAAATATGTGTTCAGGTTAAATTAGTAAAATGCACTTTAAATATGCCCATATTAGAAAATCTGCATGTTATAATGATTTCTGAAGGACCATGTGACACTGAAGACTGCAGTAATGATGCTGAAAATTCAGCTTTGATAACAAATTGCATTTTACAATATATCAAATAGAAAACTGTTCACAAAAAAAAGAGTTCACAATATCTATTGAACAATAATAATGTGTTTACTGTATTTTGGATCAAATAAATGCAGTCTTGGTTAGCAGAAGAGACTTTTAAACGGTAGTGTAGGTCTAAATTTAAGTAAAGTCTTTATGTAAAGAAAATGTATAGTCAGGTTACTTCTTTTAACTTAAAACTTGATTTTGATCATTAAGTCTTCTTACATTCATTCTCTCTCTGTCACATTCCTCATAGATAGACCAAGGGGAGGGGTCTTTTGTCTCCTCAGGTGTGAATCACATAAATATTCATGATAGTTTACGCCTCCTCGCATATGACCTAACACTAAAAGTGTCTTACAAAAGTTAAATGACTAAATTGTTTTGTATGAATGAGTGATCAGGATGATTTTCACAAAATTTTGTAGCAAAAACTCAAAAATCCAGTTATCAAAAGTCCTGTGGACAAATATTTAGTATGTGTTATATTTTAGTTTTTTCAAAAACCATGCATAAACATTTGGAAGATGGGGGCGCGAACGCATCGCGATTCTGTGTCTCTCCAGATTCTGCAAATAAGTGGTAATATACTTGTTTATCTCAAGTATTTTCGATAAAAACAGTTTAGTGTACATATCGTACACCCGACAGGAACACTTGGATATCAGTTGCTGCAATTCTGACATCGTTAATAGCGTACTTCCAGAGATCGCTAAACCAACGGGACCTCCGAACATCCCCACTCCGACTGGAGGGCTCTTCAGTTTTTATGTCTGGCTCTTATGTTCATAGCAAATTGTTTAACATTCAGAAAATGTATTATTGTGACACAAGTTGGGCTTGCCAACATATGGCTTGCAATGCTGTACTCAAATGATTACCTGCTGGTATCTGTGTCCTAGAGGAAATATCTGAAGAACACAGTGGAGATAGAACTGTTGATGCATGCTGCCTGCTTGCTCAAATTGACCTCCGATTTTTGGGAACATTAAAATTTCTCTCTGAAATGCTTCAGTCTCCATCTCTTGATTTGGGTTCAGCTGTGGATCCAGCTGAAGCCGTTATGCAACGTTTTCAGGATTACAGAAATGAATCATACTTTGAAGAACTCTGGAAAGATGTCTTTAAATACTGCTAAACAATGCAATGTTGTTGCTCCATTAGGTGAGTTTTCTGAGAGGAGCAAGGAGACATTAACAATCAACACACAACAATCGCAGAATCCAATTGATGTCATGTGATGAAATTGATTGGTTTTGATTTGCACTTCAAGTTTGCACTTCAAAAAAATTCTATTCAGAATACAGTTGCCAGGCTTTTATGGTCCATTTCAAATAATGCTTTTGCAACTTTGGGAAATATTTACTCTGAAACCATAAACTCTTAATTTACAAACAATTATTACTATAGATTGTGTTTTGAGCACCTGAAATGGCCCACTATTTTAAGGTTTAATATGTTTTTTGTTTGTTTATATAATTACATTTTCAGTGCCACCTCAGAGTCCCTGTTGGCCCCTACCCGGCCACCCTTGTAAAAAAAAAAAATCGCTCTGTCTCCGCCACTGTACCAAATATATGAGTGCCAGAGGGCCCTTCCTTCCAGTCATCTCAGGGCACCAGCTATTGAATTTTAAATTAACAGTATAAGAATGATCCAAGAGGATTGTTTAATGAGTTACAATGTAAATTGGAGGGAGTTGGTCATCTAAATAATCTTAAGGATTTTGTGAGATTCTGGACAACTTGTAGAGTCTCTATTATCAACACAAGTAAGGCACAGTTGTAACAAAATATATAAAAGTGTAAATATCACACCTACTAAATGTTAATAAATGACAAATACTACAATGGGAAAATAAAACAAATGACCAGACAAAACTACTAACTAAAAAAATAAATAAAAAATACCAATTTACTATTCATTCATATATTGGTTACTCTCTGTTATTAACTGACCCCATATACGCAGTCTTAAGCAACAATTAAGCAATCAATTTTTACAACTTAATGCCAAGGTCTTTGGAAAGAGGCTTTGTAAGCTTATATTTGTGTTCCACACGGTTGTGTGATCTCTCTGGTGGCAGGGGACATCTTCCACTGGGTGCGTAGCTTGTGTGCAGTGGGAAAAGCTTGGATATCATTCCAATAGTTGTGGCCTTTGAGTGCTGGCACCTAGAAGATCCTTGGAGTGTGCAGTCCAGAGAGAGAGTTGTGGAGTCAGGCGATGGTCTTTAGGAATTCAGGGTCCTTTGCAGAAGTTGGACCACATCTACAGATGTCTTGGGGGTCAGACAGTAGCTACTGAAGCTGGAGCCCTTTGCAGAAGAGAGTGTCTCTAGAAAAACCGTGCAAGGAAGGTTTTACCCGCAAGGGTATAACCTTGGTTGTGCTGTTGTCTCTATCCTTGTCAGATCAGAAACTCAGAACAAATGGTATGTCCACCTGGTGGATACTTTTTTCCCTACCTGATAGGGACAATCTTGCACTGTCTGCCATGCTGTGATTGGTAAGTGACATTCCAAGTGTTCCCCCACCACCCTTATTTTCCATGGGAATAATTTGCATGGTCCCATAGCTGTTCAGACCTAGGTCTTTGCAATAGCAAGACTTGGTGAACAATAGGGGATCTGGTATTGTGATCAATGTGTGGTCACTGGTCAATCAATGACCATATCACCCCCTCCTCCAGAGGTGACTGGCCATTTGTCTTTACAGACTTATTTTCCGGGCAAAAACGGGGTCCTTATTTGTGGGATATTTTGTGCTGATCCAATCCAACTTTCCAAGCCCTTTTTATACCAGCTGAGGCATGAAGTGACAGGGACAGACTGAAGGGGAGGACCTTTTACTGGTATGCCCAGCCCTCAAAAGCAAACTGAAGGAAGGGTCTGTGTTGAGGAAGGATCGAGACATGGAAGTACACGTCCTTCAGATCTATCGACACAAACCAATCCTGATGCCGGACGCTTGATAAGATGCATTGTTGTGTCAGTATATTGAACGGGAGTCTGTGCAAAGCCCGGTTCAGAACTCGCAGGTAAAAGATTGGCCGCAACCCACAACCATTTTTGGGCACAATGAAGTAGGGGCATCTCAGCTGGGTGAAAAGGCTCTATTGCATCCTACCTTAGGAGGGTGGAGTCTGAGGTGTCTCTTGTGGCCATGCCGAGTCCAGGGACATCAAAGCACTTACCTGGCTCCTTGGCACCACTCCCAGAAAAGCCTGGGACGGGAGATTTGTGCCAAAGTTGGGCACGTGTGCGCCAGATCTGCCGGAAAGAAATGGTTCCCAGCGGCCCAGGAAGTGAGGAAACTGCTCTTTAAAAAAAAAAAAAAAAGCCGGTTCCGCAGCCCTTTGGGTGTGCGGCAAAATCAAAAGAAAAGGGATTTAAGGATTTTCCACTCGGCCCTCCACCGGGGGAAGGAGTGTTCTTCTTACCAGCCTTTCTCGGATTCTTCCTCGGGGTGAGACGGGTGGTGTCCCGAATGAGACCGGAAACCCACACTGATATGGGCCCGTGGTCTCTTCCCAGAACTCGACTGGGGCATTCGAGTGTGCTGGGGAACGGGAGGTCTGTGGAGGGTTTCCCGGTGAAGAAGCTCCCATTGAAGTCCCCAGATCGCCCCCAGTCCTAACCGACTCTGCCTCATACCCATAAGTAGAAGGACCAAGCCGGGGAGCCACTGATGAAGGAAAGCCGCGACTGCAACGTAACCTTGGTCATACTTTCGCAATGAGGGCATGAACCATCCACGAATGCTGTCTCCACGTGGGTGGCACCCAAGCACATGAGACAGCGATTCTGGCCATCAGAAGCGGAGAGATAGCGACTGTAACCAGGAATAACAAAAGGAATAAACGAATAAACCAGGAAAAGGAATAAACGAAAAGTCATCTTGAAAAAGACACTTTCATAAGTACCACTCTTTTTGTAGGAATATTCTCTTTTAGAGAAAATATACTCTTTTTTTCTTTTTAGAAAATATACACTTTTCGCTGCTGAAGTGCCCAGGGGTGTTTCTCTGCACAACACCAGTGCAAGAGGGGGAGAACTGCTGTAATATGCCGTAGAAACCAACAGCAGGTCCCTGCACAACACCAGTGCAAGAGGGGGAGAACTGCTGTAATGTGCCATAGAAACCAACAGCTCGTAAGAGTGAGAGATGAATGACTGGCAGAGTAATTCAGCTCAGTGAAATACAACCGCTCTGCTCCGAAGAAGTCTGAATGAGTGGTTGCATTCCAGCTCCTTATATACCCGTATGTCCGGGGGAGTGACATGCAAATTCCACCCGCCAATTTTCATTGACCTTTTCTCAAAAATCAGAGATGTCTGGGGCTCCCAGGAGTGACCACTATTTTCACTACATCAACACAATGTTAAGTGAGTGACAAGGGGAACTGTTCCATATCACTTTGCCAAAATATTTCAGTTATTTCAAAGAGCTGTACAGGCTGCCACAGCAAAATAATCAGTTAAAACAAACACAGTGTTAAATTAAATTGGTTACAATTTATTTGTCTATAATATTCCACATTTATTAAAATTTTGGTTGAAAACTGCTTTATGCTCCTTCTCTCTCTCTAATTTGCTCCCGTCTCAACCACACTCACACACACTGACACATATACATACATGTGCACACACACACACACACGCACATAGCGTGCACATCCTGCAACTTGTTAAATACAACAGTTTCTAAATTATCCAAAATAACTTTTAATATGTGCATGTGATTCATTGAATTACACCCTAATCAGTCTCACTGGAAAGCACCCTTGCACTCCCCCTCCCTCTCCACAAACACACACACACACTTATTACTCGCGAGCCTGACACATAGCGATGTCAACGGACCACCGCAACTTAATAAAACAGTTCTGTAGCAATGGGAAAGCTATATACAAGAATGGCTATACTGAGAAGTATTCTTAAAATGACATCTTAGCGATTTGAAGCGATGATTCTGCTGATGAGAACCACAAAGAAAGGTTATCCAACACGCAATATATCTGTTTTCTTTAATTCTTTCTCTCACTTTTGCTCATGCACACACACATACGCTCTTCCTCTCTAGTTCAGTAAGTGATCCAGTTCTAAAGTGACATTTCCGGACTACCAACAGAGGCTCGTGCTGTATCAAAACATGACTTTGAATCCGTGTCGGAAGAAAGTAATTCCACTTGTTTTATGGATGAAATCAAAAAATGTCTTGATCTAAAACCCTGAATGAAATGGTAACAGTGGTACAGGCAGAATAATTGACTCCGGTCCACTGTATCGTGACCTCATTACCACCTCGGGTGTGCATTATTTTTCAATAATTCAATGGTTCTTGTTTATGGTTGCGTGTTTATTTCCTGGTTTCTACGTGGGTCACGTACTGTGTGTCCCACATTGCTGACACAACGCAAATCCAGTCGTGGTACAAAAGAAAGTAAAGACACTTGAGCCGATGTAAACGTGTCAGATGGGAGTCATTGAGTCATTGAGTTGGCATAATGTTGCCGATCCTAAGGTACAGGAAGATTCGGAAGCAGCGTGCCAAGTTAATGTGTGAAAATTATGATAATGTAGTGTTGTTTGTCTCTGTGGGTATTAATATATATCAGAAAGAAGAGGTTGTAGTGTTATTAGTTTTTTTTTTTATAATTTTGGTCAAATTTTAGCTGTTTTAAAAATGAACAAATCCATGTATTTAATAAATAAATAGTATATTATATTGCATATATTCAATTCATGTTCTTCTACTGATGTGACTGCTCATGAAAAGACCAAGCGTAAATGCTCTACAAGACGCAATCAAAGCGAATAGCAATCTAAACACTCACAATAATAAAACACAATAATATACTCACGGGGTTGTTCCGAACCCATATGACACTCTCTCTTTTGTGGAACACGAAAAAAATTTATTTTTGAAGAATTTCCAGGTTGCTTTTTTCTTATAATGACAATGAATCAAGCTCCAAATGACAAAAAAACTAAGTAAATGTAGACCATATATGTTATTTGACTCGGACTAAGGTCTGGATTTCCCATTAGAGCACTGCTACACACTCTTAACACCTCTCCTCTTCGAGGTCTTCATGTATACCTCATCATAATTCAACTGTGACACTACCATAATCCACCCCTGCCAGAATAAACTGTTGCAAACGCTGGGCTCATGAAAATGCTGGAAGTTTGTACAGAAAGGAAAGGAAACATTTCTCTCCTCTTCTCTTTAAATAGACACTATAATGGCAGCCATTTCAAACAAATGTGTAAGGATCTCCTCTTTGGGGTGCTGTTCTCCTCCAGACCAACAGAGGGCGGTCACCCTGGACCTCTCGTGCCATGCTCCTCTCCTCTCCTGCAGATTGCACTAACGCCCCTAACCCGGTTTAAGCCTCATTCCCATCAGATAATTTAGCAAGGAAAAGTACGTGGAAAGTAATAACTCACAACAACATAGGAAGCGACCATTTTCCAATATTATGTAAAATAGGAATAGATATTCAAAAAGAAAAGGTAGAGAGAATACAAAGATGGGCATTTAAAAAGGCAAATTGGGAGCAATTTAAGGAGATTTGTGAAGAATATTTGGAGGGGTCTTTGGGTGTAATAGAGGATGTAGAAGAGTTGAATAAAAATATTTGTAAAGCAATACGGAAAGCAGCAGTAGAAGCAATAGGAAAAAAGAAATCACGGAATAGAAAAAAGGTAGTTCCTTGGTGGAATGAGGAATGTAGTGAGGCAGTTTATATAAGAAATAAAGCTCTTAGGAAAGTAAGAAGTAGTATTAATTTTAATGATTTAATATACTATAAAAAGGCACAAGCAAAAGTGAGGCGTGTAATAAGAATAGCAAAGAGGAAATATTGGAGGGAATTTTGTGAAAGTATTGGTGAAGATGTTGAAATTAACGAAATATGGGGGATGATTAGAAAGATGAGTGGAATTCAGAGATATAGTAGCATACCAGTTTTAACAGATAAAGAAAAATCAGCAGTTTCAGATAAAGAAAAAGCAGAAGTATTAGCGGAAACATTTATGAAGGTGCATAGTAATGATAATATTCCTGAGGAAATGAGGAATTATAGGAGACAACGAATTAGAGAAAATCCTAAAATTTTGGAAAAAAGAGGGCATTCGGGTAGTGTAATAGAGGCTGAGTTTACAATGTATGAAATGAAGAGAGCACTCTCTGGGGTAAGAAAAACTTCTCCAGGAAACGATGAAATTTGTGTAGAGTTGATAAAAAATTTATCAGAAACATCATTAAAAATAATTCTAGGATTGTTTAATAAAGTATGGGAAACAGGGAAACTTCCTTCTGAGTGGAAACATGGGGTCATAGTGCCAATTGCTAAGCCAGGGAAAGACAAAGCTCAACCAAGCAGCTATAGGCCAATAGCATTGACATCAAACTTATGTAAGCTAATGGAGAGAATGGTAATGGCAAGGTTAGTATATTTTATTGAGAAAAAGGGGTTATTTTCACAATACCAAAGTGGTTTTAGGAAGGGGCGTAGTACTATGGATTCTGTAGTAAGTCTGGAAGCAGCAATAAGGAAGGCTCAAGTTAATAAGGAGGTAGTAGTTGGAGTGTTCTTCGATATAGAGAAGGCTTACGATATGTTGTGGAAAGAGGGTTTGTTAATGAAACTCGATAAAATGGGAATTACAGGAAAGATGTATGATTGGATCAAGGATTTCTTATTGAATAGGACAATACAAGTTAGAATTGGGACAACATATTCACAAATATATTCTATAGAAAATGGAACTCCCCAAGGTAGCGTATGTAGCCCAATATTTTTTAACGTTATGATTAATGATATTTACTCACAAATTGACACAGGAACAGGGAGGTCACTGTATGCAGATGATGGCGCAATATGGAAGAGGGGAAGAAATGAAATATTTGTAGTTAAAAGTCTGCAGGGGGCAGTAAATAAGGTTGAAAACTGGGCAAATGAGTGGGGTTTCCGGTTCTCAATTGCAAAAACTAAGGAAATCTGTTTCACAAAAAGGAGAAAAAACATTAAATAAGTATAAAAATGTATGGTCAGGAATTGGAACAAGTTAAAGTGGTAAGATTTTTAGGTATGTGGATGGACTCTAAATTAACATTTGGTATTCACATTCAAAAGCTTGTAGACAAATGTAAAAAAGGAATGAATGTAATGAGGTGCTTGGCTGGGGTTGAGTGGGGAGCAAGTAGACAGTCTTTAAGAAGAATATATAGCTCATTAATAAGACCGGCAATAGATTATGGTAGTATGATATACTGTTCTGCATCAGAAACATGGCTCAAAAAGATTGAGGTAATTCAGACTCAAGCTCTAAGGATCAGCTGTGGAGCATTTAGAACATCTCCAGTACCATCAATTCAAGTAGAGATGGGAGAAATGCCACTAGAAGTTCGTAGGAGAAAGTTAAGAATGAGATACTGGATTAATATAAAAGGACATGATGAAAGACATCCAGTTAAAAAGGTACTAGAAAACTGTTGGGTGTATGAGTATGGAAGAATAAATAGTTTTGGCTGGGTAGCAAATAAGGAGGCACAGGAAATGGGTATAACCGAGATAGAAGTAGCTCCTTCTGTCATAATTCCCTCTATACCCCCTTGGTTATATCCAATGCCAGAAATAGAGTTATTCATACACAATGAGATACACAAGAATGAACATAATTTGCCATTAAAAGTAATCGTTCATCAATACATAAATCAAACATACAACAACATGACGCAAATATTCACAGATGGATCAAAAGATCCAAAAACAGGTAGAGCTGCTGCAGTATATATTCCTCAGTACAATATTAAAATATCAAAAAGAGTAACAGATCATATATTTGTTTTTACAACAGAACTGATAGCCATATCATTAGCCTTACAATGGGTAGAAGGAAAGCAGCCTAATAGTAGTGTGATATGTACAGACTCACTATCAGCTTTGCAAAGTTTAGAAAGTGGAACATCTTTAGCAAGACAAGATATTTTAAATGAAATATTACAGGAATTATATAGCATAAAGCACTTAGGCATAAGGGTGAGCTTTTTGTGGGTGCCAGCCCATGTCGGAGTAAAGGGGAATGAGGAAGTTGATGAACTGGCAAAGAAGTCATTGAAAGATCCTGAGATTAACATTAGAGTAAAGATGAGTAAAGTGGAAATTAATGGGCTGATTGGGACTTAAGTAAAAAATAGGTGGCAGAGGATATGGGACAATGAAACAAGAGGAAGACATCTGTATAGTATACAAAGAAATGTGGGGGTGGAAAGAACAACTGTTAATAATAGGAAAAAGGATATGATAATGACGAGATTACGAATTGGACATACAGCATTAAATCAAAGTTTACATAAAATAGGAAAACACGAAAGTGGTAATTGCGATAAATGTGGATATCCAGAAACAGTAAATCATATATTACTAGAATGTATAGCATACAATAGAGAAAGACTTGAATTAATCCAGTCACTAAAGGATAGGGGTATAAGCAATTATTCACTTAAGGAAATATTAGGAGAAGGAACAAATTATATAATACAGGATAAAGTATTAAAATTTTTAAATGATACAGAACTGGTAAAAAAGATATAATTGTTTTTTTTTGTTTTTTTTTTTAAACCAAGTGTATTCAACCAAGTAGTGCGCCATACTCCAATCCAGTAGGTGGCGGACAATGCACCTTTAAGTTGGTTTGCCAACCGCCATTTAAACAACAGAAGAAGAAGAAGAAGAAGAAGAAGAACCCTCATTCCCTTCACATGTGCTTAGCCCAATATAAGCCTGCTTGTGTTTCACCCATGTGTTCAGTCTTGAGCCTTTGTTCCGTGTTCCTCCTGTTTCCAGATCTCTAGTTAAGTCTCATCCTTGTAGTACCTTTTTGACTCTTGTGTCTCTTTTTGTTTCTCTGTTCTATGGAAGCTTGGCTTTCCTGTTTTATTTGTACTTTGTTATCTCTACAAATAAAAGATCATTTATTTTTTGGAAGAAACACAAGTTTCCAGACTCTTTTGCTCTTGAATTCAAGTATTGGGGAGTTAGCTCAGTGGTAGAACACCATACACTCAAGTACAGACCAGGGTTCGATCCCCGCCTACGGCAGCCTCGTTACAAAATGGTGAGGCTTGAAAACACTGAATTAATAAATTCTGAGTTGCAGCCATATGTGTAAATAGATGTTTAGTAAAATTATCATGCTGCTCTCTTTTCCATAAAATGAAACTGCAAAATTTATACTGCCAAAAAACAGTATAGATCCAAAAATTAAAAAAAAAACACTGTAGCATATCATAAAAGTGCAACACAAATTCCAAAATAGTTGAGACAGTATAAAAAAGGCTAATGAATACAAAAAGGAGTGATTTGTATATTATATTCACCTTTTGCTATATTGAAATCATTACAACTAAACATATGAGGTTTTAACTTGCAAATGTTATTGTATATATATTTTTTTAAATGTACAGTAACTTCAAATCAGATGATTGCAACACATCTGACCATCTGACCACAAAGGACCATCCAAGCTGTTATTTCCTGGGATGACCCTTATTTTCAGCAGGAAAACTTCAAACCACATACTGCCTGTATTTCAAGTGCATGGCTGTGTAGGCAGAGAGTGCGGGTGCTAGATTGGCCTGTCTGCAGTCCTTGACCTGTCTCCAATTACGTAAACACTGTACAATTGTGCAGCCAAAGACCTGCATAATAGATAAATGGGGGAAAATTCCACTTTTTAAACGTAAACTTATGTCTTCAGTGCCCAGATGCTTAATAAGTGTTATTAGAAGAAATGGTGATGTTTCACAGTGGTAAACACTCGACTGTCCCAACTTTTTTGCAATCATCTGATTTGAAATTACTGTACAGGAAAAACAAAACAATGAAATTTACAAGGTAAAGCATCATAAAATGTGCAGCTGTAGTGGTTTCAATGCAGCAATGGGTGAATATAATTTACAAACCACTCATTTTTGATTTGTTAGCATTTTTCATACTGCCCCAACTTTTTCGGTATTGGGGTTGTAGTTCATATGACTCATGCACTACATTCTATGTCTCCTGAAGGCATTTGATGGACTCAAATATTTCATTATTCAGTGATAATCTCACATTTCACCATCAATTCCAAAATGGTGTTCAATGTTTGACATTAGTGCTAAATTCCACTTGTTCTCATGTGTCATATAACCAATCATGAGACGGTATGTTTGAAAACCTAATGACATTCAGATTTCCTTATGTGTTTCACAGGAGACAGAAAATAGCACAGGGTTGGAACAACATGAGCAAGCGTAAATCATGACAGATTTTTGGCTAAATTATTCATTTATGTTTCCTCGCAGCAGGCTCAGTTAAAACAATGATGATGATGACAAGATGGAAAGATGCAGAAGATAAACCAAACAGCAAAAAAGCCATGGAAATCTGCATAACATTGGCTAAAAGACAAAGCCTTCCAATGGTTAAGGTGTCCTCAGTGTCTCATAACGGCCCTTATGAGCATGTTTACTCTGGCAGACAGTCAGACTAGTAACGGCACACATAGAGAGCTCAATGAGTAGCATGTCTGTGTTTGTTCAGTGTTGGGTTACTGCTTCTACAAAAATGTTGGCAGCACCCTCTATGAACACATTTATTTTTCCATAGATCCTTTTCTTTTTTGAACACATGCTTTAGTGCTAGACTGGGCTTTTCATTCAGTAAGAACTGTAGCACGACAAACCGAACTAGGGGTCAAAATAAATGCTTCCTCACATGAGCCCATGTAATCTCATTTGGCTCAAATACATTATACCTACAATATGCTTGCTCGCACTATTTGGAAATATTAGACCTCATCAGACCAATTTTTGCTGTTCATACAGTTTTAAACTTCAGTTCAGTTAATTTCATTTGTATTGTGCTTTTTACAATACATGTTGTTTCAAAGCAGCTTCACAAAGAATAATGTCTTACGGTGAACAAGCCAAAGGTGACACTGTCAAGGAGTCTTTGGACCTCGTTTACACTTGGTTTGTGTTTCAGGCGATCTCTTCACAGGTGAGACATAGCCAGATCAATGAGTTATTTACCAAAATTGAGGATTTTTGTGGCGTTTTATAAATTTGTGGAATAAGCAGTATTAGTATTAATATAGAAAAAAGCTCGTATAATATTCAGTTACGCCTCTCTTTTATATTCATCCAAAATTCCTTGTGGGCAAACAGACTTAGAGAAAAGATCTGATCTGACCGGTCACATATACAGTACTGTGAAGAAGTCACATAAGATGCTTCACAAAAGCATTTGTCTTAAGATGGTTATTTATATCTTCAGCTTTAGTTTGTCAATAGGAAATATAAATGTTAGACTCCCAAACATTACTTTTACAAATAGAATAGATTAGAATAGAAGAACAGGGAGCCCTTTAACAGATGTCATGGCCCCCACAGAGCCCCTACTGAACATCGTGTCAGTCTGAGATTACATAAAGAGACAGAAACAATCAAGAATAAATAGACAGAAGAACTGTGGAGAATTCTCCAAGAAGTTTGAACATCCAATCTGCCAACAACCAAGAGAAACTGTGTCAGGTGTATCTAGGAGAATTGCTGCTGTTTTAAAGCCAAAGGTTGTCACGCCTAATATTGATTTATCTTTTTTTATGTTTACTGGACTTTTTAAACATTAAGTGATAAATGAAAACAATTGATGTAAATATTTTTGAAAACATCCTCACCATGCAACATTTTTGCACAGCACTGTGTATATATATATATATATATATATATATATATATATATATATATATATATATATATATATATATATATATATATACTGTAGTTCTAAACTGTTTGAATGTGTGTAATTAGCATAATTGTTTTCACACATTCTAAAAGTCACAATCTATAGACATGAACCGAATCTGCAAGTTATTTAAGCAATATCACATGAGTAAGAGTGCGATATGGCCCTACATCAGCAGGGACATAGTGTTGGGCGCCCAAGACACATCGATGCGTGAGGGCAACGAAGGCTATCCTGTCTGGTCTTAACTCACAGAAGGTCTTCTGTGGTACGAGTCACAGAAAATTTTAATGATGGTTATGGGAGGAATGTGTCACAACACACAGTGCATCGCACACTGCTGCATATGGGGCTGCATAGCCCATGATGATCCCTGTCCACCGTCGAAAGCGCCTACTATGGGCAAATGAGCATCGGAACTTGACCTTGGAGTAGTGCAAGAAGGTTGCCTGGACTAACGAGTCCCATTTTCTTTTACATCACACAGACATTCGTGCATGTCTGTGCCATTTACCTTGGAAGTAATATCACCAGGATGCACTATAGGAAGACAACAAGCTTCAAGTGATGCTCTGGGCAATGTTCTGCTGGGAAACACTAGATCCTGCTATTCATGTGGATGTCAAACTGGCATGTGCCACCTACCTAAACATTGATGCAGACCAGGCAATGATATTCCCTGATGGCAGTGGGCTCTTTCAGTAGGATAATGCTCCCTGCCACATTGCACACACTGTTCGGGAATGGTTTGATTTACATGATGAGGAGTTTGTGGTGTTGCCCTGGCCTCCAAATTCACCATTTGATGGCACTGATTGAGCATCTGTGGGATGTGCTGGACCAAAAACTCTGATCCATGACAGCTCCACCTCACAACTTACAGGACTGGAAGGATCTGCTGCTAATGTCTTTGTGCCAGATAACACAGGACACCATCAAAAGAGTTCATGCCTCTGTGGGTTGTCTCTGTTTTGGCAGCACATGAACGATTGTAGAGCGGAGGAGGGCCGGGCTTGAACAACGCATACCCAGTCCCCAATCAGCCTGATGGGGCGCGAGGGATAAAGACGGCCAGTGACGATAGTTCGAGAGAGAGGAGAGAGAGAAGAATCTCACTCACCAGTTCTCTGATGTGCCTTCTCGTGGTCCCGATCACTCCACACTCTCAGGCAGACGACAGCCGCTCCTCCCCAGGCTGACCGGAGTCAAACCTCTAACCCCCAGCAGGCAGAATGCCCCTCCACTTTTCTGGCAGCACATCACTCAAGGCAGTCGGGGAGTCCCGTCCCTCCTTGCCTCACAGACAGCGGCCGTTCCCTGTGTCTGGGCGGTCGGGCTACTCCATCCTCCAGCTGATGGCAGTGGCGCTCCCCTGGGTGGACAGCAATGTTGAGGACTCTACGAAGGGCATCCCTCCTCCCTCCCGGGATTGGCACCAGTGTAAAAGGATTAATGCAAAGGAGGAGGTGAGAACCGGCTTGACAATATAAATAATAGTTTAATATAAAACTGAACCAAAAAGACAAACACACACACACAGGTGTCGGATAGCTGTCTGTAAATCTCTCTCTCTGTTGCACTACCATCTTCAGTCGGCCTTTATCCCTCTCGAGCGCTAAATAGCCTGATTAGGGGCCTGGTGTGGAATCATGACCCAGCCCCACCCTCCACCCTGCCACATTCCTCCCTCATTCTCTCAGGCCGGGGAGCCCCTGGCATGTCGTACCCCCCGGAGGATAAGGGGAGGAAAACAAAATAAAATGTGGCAACTACACGCTGTAATGGCGATCATGCCAAATTAACAAAAAAATATTTTTTTAAAAGAGAGGGAAAAGGCCAACACGGAGCAATAGTGGGAGAGAGGAGAGAGAGAGAGAGAGGAAAAAAAACACTTACTCACTGGTTCTCAGATACGCCGTAGCTTGGTCCTCAGCCACTCCTCCACCCTCTAATGGATAACAGCCACGCCTCCCCGGGAGGATCAAAGGCAGTCCTCAGGCCCCGCATTCCGGTGGATGGAAGGGGTCTCCCCTGCCCCTGGCAGCGGTCAGTTAGGTGCCCCTCCTCCCCTCGCAGTTAGCGGCTGTACCTCCTCCGTCCCCAGGCGAATAGCTACGGCTGCTCCATTGGGGTGGATGATAGTGGGGAGGACTCAACTATGGTGCATACCTCTTCCTTCCTGGGTTTTCAGCACCATTTTAAGGGGGTTAAAAGGAAAGGTGGACGCGAGAACTGGCTTAACAATATTAATAATATTTAATTAAATAAAAAGACACACAAACACATACAGGGAAGATGCCCATAATTCTCTCTCTCTCAAACTGTCTTCACCGGCTGCCTTTATCCCTCGAGCGCCCCATCAGGCTGTTTGGGGACCAGGCATGCGTCGTTCCAGCCCTGCCCTCCCTCCTCCGCTCTACAAGGACCGTATTAGGCAGGTGGGTATAATGTTTTGTCTCATTTGTGTAGATGTGGAGTTTGGCTGTCAATAAACTTCTGGCCACAAAACATTTGGCCAATAGTTTATCTTACCGTAGTGATTCAACTAAACTTATTCAATTTTTAGAGAAACTCTATGAAGCCTACAGAAAAGTTAGACAAAAAAATGGTTGTTCTGTAAGTGTATTTTATGATAACATTATATTATTCTCTGCATTTATGTGCATATGCAAAGTTTACTGCATGGTGAAAGTTTATTAAAAAATATTCAAACTTTTATTTATAGTTCTGTTAATAGACATTGAGAGGATGAATCAACTTAGGGATAACACCATTAAATTGTGCAACTAACAATCAGCCTGCTCAAATAAACAGTGTGTTTATTTCCTTTGCGAGTCATTCTGATGGGTCTTCTGTTTATTTTTAGAGTTGTCAAGGAAGACAAATCACTGAATGCAAAATGCGTTAAAGATAATATTTAGCTACTTTGGTCAAATTCAATGTTTTCCAAATAAGGGGGAGACTACTCAAGTGACCAGAAATTTAAAAGGACTTACACACAGTGGCCCCAAAAAGTATTTGAATGCTGTTATGAAGATTTTCAAGTGAGTATAAGGTTGCAAACATTAAATGCAGAGTTTTTTAGAAAAAAAAAAAAAGAAAGAGCAAAAAGTGAAACACAAAAGAATCAAAGTCGGCCACTCATCACAAGAAACAACTGCATAAACCAATGCTAGAAAGTATGGAGAAGATATGGAGAACACAAGAGATGAAAATACTAGTGTTGGAAAGCTTTAGGCAACTCACGATCTCTCCTTCAGCTCTGGCATAAACTGAAGGATGATGCGATAAGTCTGTGGAATCAGAGAAGGTCTGCCCCAGCAGATTCTGTAGCAAAGATGAAACTCTCCTTTTGGAAGCTGAGGGACATTCTTCTGTAATTTCAGGCTGCGGGTTGTTGGCTTCTTTCACTGTGCTATAATATGGATTTGCATACTCTTTTGTCCTGTCTTCTTGCTTTAGGAAAACAAAACAGAAGTGAGTAAATGGGACTATTCATCTTTTGCTGAGGTCCTCATTAGCTGCTTTTCCACTATTGGGCCAGTGCGAGCCAGGGCTAATAGCCTCTGACCTCTAAGCACAAGTCCAAAATCAATCTGCGTTCCCACCATTGGGCCAATAACTCTGCAGCATTGCCCAAAAACCCGCCCTTAATATGCCGCTGTAGTGCCAACATCAAACATCCCACCCATTTCATAAGCAAGAGGGAAGCTCAAGCTGAGGTATCATGTTTTCTAGAATGTCAAGTTTATATCGAAGCAAGAATACAGCAAGATAAGTTAGCATTGGCAACTCACCGACTGTAACTGCCATGGTGTCCCGAATGGTCTTTACACTAACAGCTGGAACATGTCCCAGCACATCGTTTATGAGTTCTCCAAACATTCTAATCATTCACTTCCATTTCACAAAATCCAAAATGTCCCCACATAGTCGCTTTCAAACTTGATGGTGCAGGTTGTAGTCTGTCCTTTGTCCAAGCGAAGCAATTGATTCTGTTTCTGGCTCACATGTAGCTACGCACCACTGCACATCTGCGGTTTGAATTACACTCAGAATCAATTCCGAATGCTTGAGAATTTATTCTGAATCATCAGAAATAGAATCATGATGCATCAATGTTTGTCTCCCACCCCTAGAAAATACAGAAGAACTAATTACCTAAGTTCAGTAATTAAACTTTACTTGCTGCATAGTTTCTTTGAACTTTTTATCTTTTAGCCAATCGTCTTGCATGCCCTTACAAAAAAAATCAAGAGTTCTGGCAAACTCTTTTGCCACTAATTATTTTTACATGCAAATGAGCTTGTGATTCGCCTCAAATGTTTGCCATTAGTTTGCAGCTCTTCACCGGTACACTTACAAAAACTGAGATTTTATGGCAAATTTGCCCCAAACTTGCCACAAATTCGCCACTGATCAATTTCACACGCAAATGAGCTTTGTGGAAAATTGTCTATTGTTGCCAAAGGTTTACTGGATAGGTTCACCAATACTGGCTAAGAGCTGCAAATTTCTGGCAAACATTTGCGGCGAATCTAAAGCTCATTTGCATGTGAAAATAACGAGCAGCAAATTTGAAGCAAGTTTGCGGCTAGTTCCTATTTTTTCTAAGGATAGTGGTGAACCTGCAGCGAACCTTAGGTAACAATGGACAATTTGACAACTTGAGTTGTCTAACATTTAAATTGCTTAGTTTTTCAGATAAGCCGGTTTACTCTCCACTTCAGCTCCAGATCTGATACATGCGGATTGTATGTTTGTCACATGCTAACATAGTGGGCTAGTTATGTTACATATGACACCTAAGCTTCATGGCCCTTATTGAGTATACAGTAGAATTTTCACAAGAATCGCCGTATTGGGGCATGTTTTATTTTCAGAGTATCATGGAACCAATGACAAATAAAGCCTTTTTTCTGTCCAGTCGCGCTTCACTTTGCATGTCAAAATGTTTGAATCCACACCATACTTTATGGGTTTATGGATGTTAATGTTCATTTTTAAACTTCAAATTACATTATGATATGTCCCATCTTACAAGTTGAATTAAAAATAAAACTTTATCTTTATATTATTTATAACTTATTACATTGAATCATAGTGGAATTTATTGGCATTCTTTAATACATTAATTATATTATCAGAAGGTGAAAATCAACATATTTTGTGTTAAGTTTTTATTTGTACACATCAAATTGAAACTACATCAAATATGTGTGTGTGTGCTTCATCTTTCAATGGAGCTTTATCCTCAGCTTAATGACTACTTTTAATTTTACTAACAACCAGATAGCACTGTTTTTGAAGCTCTGGAGGCTTTGAATCTTCTTCCTGTACAATTAGGTAAAAGCTTCAGTGATTCACAAGGCTTCATTTCCCCAACAACACAGTGGGCCCTATTTTACTATTCTACTGTGCTATGTGATATGTGCAAGTCAGTTGGTATGGCCATAAAGCTTTGATATTTTCATGCAAGCATGTGCTAAGTCTTGGCGCAAGATAGGCTGGGTCAAATGCAATTTAATTTGCTGATTTTTCTCTGGTTATTGCACCATCTGTTTCCTATTGTAAATTCCATTCCCGGTCAAGCAACATCAATATAAATAAAGACAACTATTAATACGAATTTGGTTGTGAAAATGGGCTGTATGTAATGCATTACAGGAATAGAAAAATAGACCATTTGTGTCTTACGTTCTGTTGCGCAGGAATGGCATCCATGCTATAAACTCTCTCCCATTTTGTCTGCCATCATTCAGTGCTATGATGTTTTGTGGTGAAATACAAACAGGGAAGTTTGTGTTTCCTCCTGCCTAGAGGAATCCTCTGCTCTGTGACTGTACTGTCAGCTAAATTGCTCTGGGCCACAACGTACGTTAGCCCTTTTCCACCGGCATGGTTCGAGTGTGGGTTCCTGGGCCAGTGCAAATTCTGTTCTGCACATTTCCACTGAGGGAAAGGAAGACTTGCAGACTTGAGTGAGATTTAAGATGACATTTATTTGATGAATATAAAACAGAGAAGTAATACTTTCTTTGGCGTAAGCCCCGCCTAGCGGTCCGAAGAAGTTGTACTCGGAACTGTCATATCCTGCCAGGTAGGAGGCAGGGGCGAGGAGCCTGCCCCCGTGCAGGATGGGACTCAACCTTTGGTGGTGGGGTGGTGGAGGTTGCTGTGTTAGTACACTGAAACAGCAATGTGATTGTGAGCAGACTTATAAAGCAATGGCTTACATGTGATTGGCTGGGAATTACCCAGATAATGGTGAGATGATGTACAGCTGCTAGTCTTCCCGCTAGAATTATGCTGCGCTTACATTTCTATCAGTAAGACTTGCAGACTTGAGTGAGATTTAATGTCTTTCTTTGGTGTAGGCCCCGTCCAGCGGTCCGAAGAAGTTGTACTCAGAATCGTCATATCCTGCTGGAGATAGGAGGCAGGGACGAGGAGCCTACCCCCAAAAGATAGAGAATGTAGAATACTACCCCCCAAAAGAGATGATTTTTTTTTTCCCTTGTGCATTTTTTTTCTTTTTCTTCTCTACATTCTCCTTGAGTTTGATTTTTTTTCCTTGTGCTTTTTTTCCCCTCCTCTCCATTCTCCTTGTGTTTGATTTATTTATTTTTTTCTTGTGCATTTTTTTTGCAGGAAATGCTCTGCCATGTCAGATGTCTCATAAGGGACATGTTGGCTCGAGGAGGACCGGCATTTATTGATTATAGTGATGACTGTGGAATTGTCACATAACTACAAGGTGTTTGCGTGTCCAAATGGAACCCCATATAATGCTGGCCATGACGATGGGATACATTTCGAGGAGAGCAGAAAGAGCGTAGGAAGCTATATTGAAAAAAATAAAGCGTCTGGCCATTTCCCTGTGAACCATGATCCTAGAAGTAACCCCCGAATCCTGTGGAGGGAGCCATGTCCGTGAAAGTAGACATGCCATCTGGAGATTCACGGCTGCTATCATTGATTGAATAGGTGGGAGAGGTTGTCTTAAGGATGAGCTAGTGTGAGGAGGCGGTAAATGAAGGAGCGGCCTTGAGGAATGATGCGCATGGCTAAATTGAGGTGGCCTAATAGAGACGGGAGATCACGTTATATGACCCGAACTGGCCAGAGAACGATGTGCGAGTAGACCTGATCCTGTCGAGTTTCTTTAGGCAGGAAAGCTTGGGTGTTTAGAGAATAGAGCGTGATGCCTAGTTTTTTAAATTATTATTATTATTATTATTATTATTATTATTTATTTTATTTTCAAGCCTGGATCAGCACCAACTGTTTGGGTTCCAAATTTACATCCTGAAGATGTATTGCACTTAATATTTGTGATTATTTGCAAATCGCCTTTCCGAATTTGCTTGATAGATGATTCCACGGCTAATGCAGCTAAAGTTACCATTGTCTCTGATTGGATTCACGGAGACCAGATATACATATATATTCTTACAGATATGGCTGAACTCCGGTATTTATGCTGTCAGTCATATTGGTTCTAATTTGTTGTTGCTGTAGTGTCCGAAGCGCGAGCTGTAATGGCACTGCCTTCTGCCGGAAGGGGGGCGGGGAGCAGCAGATAATTTGCATTTAAAGAGACACACAAAATCACCGGGTTTTTGATTATTAGTGGTATAATAAATGATCCGTGGGGTATTTTGAGCTGAAACTTCGCAGACGCATTCTGTAGACAACTGAGACTTATATTATATATTGTAGAAGGGGCATAATAGGTCTCCTTTAATGATTATGAGATGATATGATGTGCTTGACTTGGTACAGGTTTTATCCAGATAAAAAGCCAGATCTACTTACCTGCTACTAAAATGTAATGTCCCTGACTGTGCACGTTAAAAGTTAACAGCATCATATCGATACTTAAAAGTAATCTAGTTGGGCTCACATGACTGTTAGACTCATGTGCTTTGAAATTTGGAACATTGATAAAGCCCCAAGTGCTTGAAGATCCCCATAGATTGAAACATGGTCTGAACAAAGATGAGTGAATGATTTATGAAGACATGCCATACAAATTTCTGCACATTAATGATGCCTGAATGAGTAATAAAACGTAAATATGCAGTGAAATAAGAATTTCTCCCTGTATGACCTTATCATAGGGTGATATACATTACGCTGGTAATTAAATGATCTGATGAATGAGGAGATGCTGTGCGGAGCCTGTCAGTGGTAGCTCGGGTAGGGAACACCTACCCGAAATAAATTTATTTCACCAAGGACCATTATGCAAGACTTTAGTGAAGGCTATATTAAACTGTGATGCCATGCTCCCTCTGAGTGCCCACAGTGTGAGCTCTGTCTTTCCTATTGAGTAGGGCATAGGGATGATAAACTGTATTGGAAAGCATCCACTACGTGATTAGAGTGAAGGCGACCAACAAAACAGGGATATCTTACTGAGTGGTGATGAGACCCCGTACAATAAGCACTGACTGTACATTATGATATTCCTGATTAATGATCTTAATTCCCTGATGGTGAACACTCGAACATGCAACACGGTGAATAACATGCGAGTGAACTTTGACCGAGTTACCCTTATGTGATCACGCTGTGAACGTGTGTTTGCCTGCACTATGGATGCGAATGCGCTGTTGACATGAAATACTGGCTTTTGATATTGATGCGGATGCTTTATGATGAACAGACAGCATGGCGATATAAGGCCTAGACCCATTACTAAATCAGAATACATAAGAACTTATTTCTGATGGAAAACCGCTGCTGCCTGAGCCGATGATTTTGACGGACTTGGCGAGGAGCACACTCCTTCCGCGCCGGGTTGTGCATACCAATTGGGGATGCAGTGGCTCGATTGAGGGAGATCTCCTAGGTGAATGAGACATGGATGAAGATCCGGGTTTGCTGGTTGTTTACTCCTCATGGGTTTGATGTGGGCAGAAGTTGAGATGACGTGATGACGTCGTTGGAAAGAGAAGGAGGACTTCCTATGCCTCGTTCTCCAATGACCTGGAGGGGTCAGAACATGTTTATTATGATTCCAGGAAGGGGCGATCCCACTGTGAAATTTGCAGATGTGTGTTGTGCAAGGACTGGTGCTACTGGATGAGAGGTACGGAGCAGTGAATAAGTCTGTGTCCATTCTGGATGATAACTAGTAAGATAGCGAATTGGACTCGACGTCAGACAGTGTTATAGAATTATGTTGCTGTGTTAACACACTGAAACTGCAATGTGATAGATTGTGAGCAGACTTATAAAGCAACGGCTTTCAAGTGATTGCCTATGAATTATCCAGCTAATGGTGCGATGATGTACAGCTGTTAGTCTTCACGCTAGAACTATGCTGGGCATACTTTTCTGGGACCAAAAACCTGGTTCTGCACTGGACCCAAAAGCTTGCTTGTCTCTACGCAGGAAATGATAATGTCAGGAAATAGAGGACCATCTGCAGCAAGGAGTACTTCTTCGCTCTATAAAAGCTGTGGAGGATCTCACAGGCTGAAGTTTTGTTAATTTCCACACTCAGGGGCCCCTGGAAAATCCTCAAAAGCCATAAACTAAGGAACTGACAAAATGGTCTGGCATGACCCAGCTAAATGAGATAAGTATGACCATCTGCGTAACTTAATCATCTTAAGGGCAGATCTGTCTGAACACACACTTGGAAAACCCCCACCGCTTCAAGGGCAGAGGTTACTGGCAATAAAATACATAAAGCAGCTAAAGCAGGCATCTTTGTAAGGGCCCTCGTATTTGCACTATTCTAATACTAGGATATCTCATCTTAATCCAGGAACATTTCACACAAAGTCACAGTACTTTGCTGAGTTAACCCCATACAATTTACAGAATGCATTTGGATCCAAAATGTACACAATACCTAGCCTTGCTATATAATTCAGAAAATGACTTGTGATCACTTTTATAACTGACAAATTAATGATTAAAGCCTGATGTAACTTTTAAAATATGTGTAGTGATTTGTAATGTTTATGTTAGTTAATTTTTGATATATCCAGTTGTATCCAAGATATAAAAGTTCATGATTAAACATGCACTATTTTAAGTGGGAAATTTGTAAGAATCCTCACAAATATTGTAAATCAACCTTGAAAATGACAGACCAGTTGACCATGTGACCGCTTTGGGGTGTTGTGAATCTCAACACAAAACTCTCATTCCAAGGAGGGACATCTCTCCGTCTTCTCTGTTCTTCGGCTCTCTTGCTTCTTCCACATTCCTCTGCAGCTGCTAATTCCTCTGTACTCTTGCCCTCGTGGCTTGCAGCCTCTGTGCCAAGGAAACTCAGAACACAAAGTCCAGAGGAAGCCTCTCACTCTCTAGTAACCCCTTATGTCACCATTCTGCTCTCAGGTCAGTGGAAAAGCAAGGCCAGTTTACGATGGGCTCGAGATTGCCCCGGCCTTGAACCAGTGGAGCACAGGCTCGGCACGAAAACCATCGCAATTTTGGTGGAAAACGGCTATGTGTGAGAAACACATTTTCCAGTCCCTTTTTATTATAAATCTCCACTTTCAAACAGCCCTTCTAAGCGATCTTCTCTCCTGAGAGTTCTTCTTTTGTTTTTGCTGATTCACATTATTCATGCATATCGCCACCTACTGGGCAGGGAGGAGGATTTATTGTAAAAAAGGACTTAAATAATGATCTATTTCTCACCCACACATCATATTGCTTCAGACATGTATTTAACCAATAGATTATGGATTACTTTTATGCTGCCTCTATGTGCTTTTTGAGCTTCAAAAACCCTGGTAACTTGCATTGTATGGACCTACATAGCTGAAATATTCTTCCAAAAATATTTGTGTTCAGCAGAAGAAAGAAAGCCATACACATCTGGGATGACATGAGGGTGAGTAAATGTGAGAATTTAAATATTTGGCTGAAATATTCCTTTAACGAGAAAAATTAACTAAACAAACCAGGAGGAAGAAGAACAGGACTTTAAAAAAAATAAAGTGCAAGCTCCTGACCGTTTTTTCCCCAGTTGGTAGACTAAGGCATAAGGCATATGCATAAATGTTTAAAATTAGTTAAACATTAACTAATAGAAGCAGCGAAACTAGGGGTATCTCGAGAGCCTCGCACATCTCTGAATTTGAGAAAAGGCCAATGAGAAATTGAGCGTATGCTGTTATCGCATAGCAGCGGCTTTCTCCTTCTCAGCACAACAGTGCAGCCTTGCCCCTGAGTGCTTCGACAGTGCTTCTAGAAGAGAATATTTCCCTAAAAGTTTATTTTCTCTAAAAGAGCAAAACAAAGCAGCGTTGAACATCCTTTTCAGGACGTGTCTTTATAAAGATGCCCTTCTGCCACTTTGTAGTTCCTGGATGTGGTCGAGTGTCTGGGTAGCGATCACACCAAGGCAGCATTTGTGGATGGCCCCGCAGGAGGCATACGTCCTCAAGGACCCTGAAGACTCCCAAGCATTCCTGAGATGGATAATCCAGGGAACGAGACGTTTGTTTCAGAGCTGGTAGACAGACCACTCCGTCCCCAGGTGGAGGGCCGGGAGGAGAATCCTCAGTTCACTTTTTCAGTACCCACATTCTCAATAAAAGAGCAATTTCATCTTTCTCTGGGTCACCTGGCCCGCAAATGCCATTCTCATGGCAACCCGGTGCCACACCTCAACAGTCCCGGCACTCCGTACGTGGACCCATGACTGCTGCCTCCTGGCTGCCCGGTTCTGACGAGTCCAGAGGACGCCTACACGGGACCTCCTCCTCAGTCACTAACCCACCCCCTTCTGGGTGTGCGGAGGGAGATAAGTGCTTCAAGTCTTCTCTCAGCACCAGAGCCTCAGGACGCACTTCTGCCTCCCGACGCCATACTACCTGCTCCGTCCCGCTGCGATGCCTCGCCAGGTACGTCGAAAACGATCGTCCCCCTTAGTGCCCCTCGCACGGAGCTTGGACACGTGGCTTTCACTTCCAAACCCGTCGCACTTGTTGTCCAGGACCATCTGACTCAGCTTCGTTATTCAGTTCACCAGCCCCCCCCCCCCCCCCCTTCAGCGACATCCATTTACCTCGGTACACAGTGAAGACACCAACACTCTGCGTGTGGAGATCACGACCGAGATGAAGAAGGGTTTCTACAGCCCTTACTTCATCATACCCAAGAAAGGCGGTGGCTTATGACCGATCTTGGGGTGGCGAGTTATCAACCGGGCCTTGCACAAACTGCACATTCTCTGGAAATTCACAAACTCCACTCCACTGGACACATTCTAACTTGTGTCCAGCATCAACATTGGTTCGCAGTGGTAGACCTGAAGGACGCGTACTTCCACGTCTCTATCTTGCCTCGACACTGACCCTTTCTACGGTTCACGTTAGAAGGCCAGGCGTATCAGTACAAGGTCCTCCCCTTTGGCATGTCCCTGTCCCACAGCGTCTTCAGGAAAGTCGAAGAAGCAGCCCTTGCCCTGCTAAAGGAATTGAGCATCCGCATACTCAACTACCTCGATGACTGGCTCATCCTGGCCCACTCTCGAGAGTTATTGTGCCCACAGAGACCAGGTGCTCAGGCACCTCAGCCGTCTAGGGCTTCAGGTCAACTGGGAAAAGAGCAAGCTCGCCGCAGTTCAGAGCATCTCTTTTCTCAGCATGGAGTTAGACAGTCTCAATGACAGCGCCCCCTCACCAACAAGTGCGTGCAGTCAGTGCTGAAATGCCTCACCTTGTTCAAAACTCTAAGACAACTCTAAGACAATTCCAGAGGCTGCTGGGGCATAATGCAACCTCCACACCACTGGGGTTGATGCATATGAGACCGCTTCAGCACTGGCTTCAGACTCGAATCCCGAGATGGGCATGGTGCCGCGGTGCGTGCGCTATACGCACCGTGTGTTCATCCCCCCCGCCTGCCACCAGACTTTATACCCATGGACAGACCACTGTTTTCTGCGGACAGGAGTCCCCCTACAGAAGGTGTCCCAATGCGTTCTAGTCACCACAGATGCCTCCAAACAGGGTTGGGGCACCGTGTGCAATGGCAACTCAGCTGCTACCTCCTACAAAGGGCCCTTGATGTGCAGGCACATCAACTGCCTAGAGTTGCTGTCTGTATTCCTTGCACTGTGGAGGTTTCTCCCGCTAATTCGAAGCAAGCATGTCTTGCTCAGACAGCATCACAATTGTAGCATATATAAATATCAAAGTCACCATGCTCTCTCATCATATGTCACAACTTGCCCACCATCTCCTCCTTTGGAGCCAGCGTGACTTCAGATTGCTGCGCGCAACTCACATCCCAGGCAACCTCAACATGGCAGCGGACACGCTGTCGCGACAAGGTACGCTCAGCGGAGAGTGGAGGCTCCACCCCCAGGTGGTCCAGCTGGTTTGGGAACGGTTCAGCAAAACACAGATAGGCCTGTACGCTTCCCAGGAGAACTCCCATTGCCTGCTCTGGTACTTTCTAATGGAGGCTCCCCTCGTGACAGACACGCTGGCACAGAGCTGGCCCCGGGGGCTGTGCAAATACACATTTCCCCCAGTGAGCCTTCTTGCACGGGTGATGTGCAAGGTCAGGGAGGACGAGGAACAAGTCACTCTGGTGGCCCCCTACTGGCCAACTTGGTTCTTGTGCTCCTCGCGACAGCCCCTCCCTGGCGAATTCCCCTGAGGAAGGACCTTCTTTCTCAGGAACGGTGCGCCCTTTGGCATCCACGTCCAGACCTCTGGAACCTCTACATCTGGCCCCTGGATGGGATGTGGAAGATCTAATTGGCCTACAACCTGCCATCTTAGACACGATCAACCAAGCCAGAGCTCCTTCTACCAGGCAACTTTACGCCCTAAAATGAAGCTTGTTCACAAATTGGTGTTCTTCCCGGTCCGAAGACCCACAGAGGTTTGCAGTCAGGTCAGTGCTCTCATTTCTGCAGGAGAGGTTGGAGGGGAGGCTATCCCCCTCCATCTTGAATGTGTATGTAGCCGCTAACATGGCCCACCACGACGCAGTGGACGGCAAGTCATTGGGTAAGCATGACTTAATTATCAGGTTCCTTAGAGTTGCCCGTAGGTTGAACCCTCCCTGGCCAAGCTTGTTCCCCTCCTGGGATCTCTCAGTGGTCCTCACTGGCCTTCAGAGACCCCTCTTTGAGCCGCTAAAATCAGTCGAGCTCAAGGCCCTCTTCTCGTAGACGGCCCTCCTGATCGCGCTTGCTTCCATCAAGAGGGTTGGGGACCTGAAATGCATTCTCTGTAAGCGACACCTGCCTGGAGTTTGGTCCAGAAAACACTCATGTCATCCTAAGACCATGACCAGGCTATGTGCCCAAGGTTCCTACGACCCCCTTCAGGGATCAAGTAGTGAACCTGCAAGTGCTTTGTCCAGTGCATACTTTGCGTACTTATGTGGACTACACGCAGAGCGTTAGATGTTCTGAGCAGCTCTTTGTCTGCTTTGGTGGACAGCGGAAAGGGAGAGGCTTTCCCACTGGGTTGTTGATTCCATAGCATTGGCCTATCATACCCAGGCTGGGCCCGCCCCCTTGCGGGTGTGGCATCATCATGGGCACTGGACAATGGCACTTCCCTAGCAGACATATGCAGAGCAGTGGGCTGGGCAACACCCAATACCTTTACAAGATTTTAAAATCTCAGGGTTAAGATTTTTTTTGGGGAAGGGTACGTGTTGTTGAACAGAGCCACTGTTATGGTCGAACCTCATTCTCGGCTCCTAAGTGCAAAAACCTGAATGGACAGACACATATTTCCCTCCCTTTATACCCGTATGTCCGGGGGAGGGACATGCAAATTCTGTCTGCCAATTTCTCATTGGCCTTTTCTCAAGTTCAGAGATGTGCGAGGCTCTCAAGAGAGACCTCAAGTGTCACTTCTTCAACACAACGTATCGTCCCATCAGGGATCGGAGGTTAAAACAGTAACCTAGATGTTTTGTAGACAAAAATATAATTGTGCCAACATATTAATTTATTTAATTACTAAATTTTATTTTAAAAAAATTACGTTTTTGAAATGGATGACTTGGACCGAATTATTAAGAAAAGCAGCCACTAAGTGCCCAACATAGATGGGAACTCCTTCAATACTGTTTAAAAAGCATCCCAGGGTGATTCCTCAAGAAGTTGCTTGAGAAAATGTCAAGAGTACATGTCTGCAAATTCTAGACAAAGGGGGACTAGAAGATGTGTATGTGAAGATGCTAAAATATAACAGTTTTGATTTATTTTGGATTTTGTGTAGTCACAACATAATTCCCATAGTTGTGATGACTTTACTATTATTCTAAAATGTGAAGAAATAAAAAATAAAATAAAGAATGAGTAAGTGATCCTAAACTTTTAAACGGTAGTTTACCTGAAGTTGACCAGTCAGGAGAAGGTGTTACAAATATTATTTCCTGTACTATTCACGACCACATCACTGGGAATGATTCTGCAGAAATGCCATGATGTTCTCTGCTCTTCAAATATACAGGTTTTTCTACAAAACAATCTTTATCACTCTGACTGACAATTTCCACCATGGTCTATTCTTTTTCATCATAATTGCATTTATTTCAGTTCTAGGGCTTCGTTTAAGGGGGATCCACGATTGTGGATATGTGGTAGAGTTTTGTAACTACCCCAAGCGTCTGGTGAAACAAAAGACATCTAGGTTGAAAGTTCTACCTGTCAATCAACCGCTGCGCTAAAACAAAAATTTTTTACTTTATTGTGTGTGGTTTTAAAGCGCATTTACATGGACAAGACCTCAGGATCTTGCAAGCAGTGATACAGATGAGAAGGATGTAGCCAACATCTAAAGCTGAATATTCAAGAACTGAAAGCCCCTATTGAAGTCTATCGGCAACAAGGTTAATCGCGTGCTGTTTATTTTAACCAACATAGCTGCTCGCTATAACAGCTAAGACATTCATCTTCCTCTACCGATTGTTTTTAACAGTTTTGCCAGTTTTGCAATTGAAAATAATCATCATCATTAACAGCTTCGAGGTGAGGCACATACTAGTTATGTTTTGTTGAAGTTATAATTTTTATGTATTGTATAAAATTAATGCATTTAATATAAGATAATAAATAAAATGTATAATAAAGTATCTGCAAAGGACAACAATAAAAAGCAATAAAGTCAGCACATTACAGCATAGATTACATTGCGCCTTGCTGGGAAACAAGTGACTGAAAAGAAGCATCATAATGCATAAGAATTGATAAAAATAAAATATTTAATTAAGAAAAACAGGTCCAAGATATACCATATGAGATAACTGATCGAAACAGTTAGGTGAAATAGTGTAATAATAATTATACAATATCGAAAATCTTTGTGTTATGACTACAAAGTGGAAAAAATCCCTAACAATATGAGGCATCTAAGAGGGGCAATCCCCCCTCAGAAAGATGTCCATGATGTAAGTGTTTCTTGTGATTTCAGTTGAAATTATGAGGGAGACAGTAGTCAAGTGAGCTCATTTCTTTCGAAATTCCTCAGGCAGTTTGCCAGCAAGCAAGTTAGCAGCCTACCGTCTTACTTTTAAGAAGGTGCCTGGTAAAGGTGAAGACAAGAAAGTTTAGAAGAGAGTAAGATTGATGCAAAGACTGTGACCAAGGGCAGATCCCTGTTCTGTGGAGTCAGCTGCAGTACTTCCTATATTCAACCATTGTTTATATATGTTTGTTTAGTTCATTTTTATGCCACAATGTCATCTACTGTACACGGTGTAGAAAACAATAAAGTCATATGTAACAGAAGACACTAAAAAATGATCAACTTTATCTCCATATCAGAATTTCATAGAGACATATTCAACAGAGTATGATATACAATAGTTCACATTACTACATTCAGGGTTGGGAGGTTACATTTTAAAATGTAATCTATTACAAATACAGATTCATTAGTAAAAAAAAAAATTATACAGTAATTGTATGCAGCTAGCTCAATAAGAAAGTAATGTAATATGATTATTTTGTTACTTTCTAAAAGCAAGTCAAGAAAAGCAATGTTTCCTCAAAGACTTTTAATAATGCCTTCTGAATGCAAACAAACCATACCTGAAAATTGTTATGAAGCTAGCTATTATTATATACAGTTTAAGAAAGAAAAACATGAAAAACATGGACACCTTAATAGGAAAACGGAACATGTTCAAATGCAGAACAACACTGCATTTCTAATGAAATTAGGTGATCTGTTACAGAAAACCGTTTATATTTTCATCAAGCAAATACAGTTAGAACAGATGGTCTGAATTATGTCCTGTTTACAATATGACAGGATATACCTCCGATTCAAACACACTACAAAGTTGGATTCTGCCATGTATTGCAGTTAGCATGTAGACTAATTGGCACTGACTATTCATTAACTTCCAAATGCAATAGGTAGATCACAGGCTATCTTCTTTATCATCATCATCATTATTAATGCCTCCAGTGCCTGTCCTCTGCTTAAATTAGGATGGAAATGAGAAGTCACCCTAAAGATTCGACAGTAGCCATCCAGTGTACCGGAATACTGGCCATTTGCTGGGGAGAGTGGTAATTTCTCTGCTTCTTATTCCACATTTTATAGTTAATTCCATTTGTATAAATAGTTTTTCGGCCACTGTACATGAATCTACACATAATTGCCAAGTTCCTGGCAGATATGAAAAATGCTGGTGACTGTCAAAGGTCCTCATGTCTTGCATACGTAGGTGGCATGTTTAACATCTGCCTGATAGACGCAGTGACAACATGACCTCCAAACACTGTAAACACACATGGATACACACTGCAGCCACAGGCTGTTCAATGATATGGAACCAACCTCACTTGAGACTGCAATACTCATAATTCATAACAAGATTGTCATGTTAATCAAATATAGAAAAGTGTTGTATTTTCCCCACATTTAAATGGAGCTTTTATTTTGGTGGAAAACTGAGTAGATCCTGTAGAGCAGAGGAGGGCAGGGCCGGGCTGGAACAATGCACGCCCGGTCCCCAATCAGCCTGGTGGGGGCACGCAAGGGATAAAGGAGCAGCTTCTCTGTGTGTTTATGTTTGTGTGTCTTTGCGGAGTAGCCCGACCACCCGGATGCGGAGAATGGCTGTGGAGATGAGTGGTACCCGGTGGGGTCTTCTGCTGTTGTAGCCCATCCGCCTCAAGGTTGTGCGTGTTGTGGCTTCACAAATGCTTTGCTGCATACCTCGGTTGTAACGAGTGGTTATTTCAGTCAAAGTTGCTCTTCTATCAGCTTGAATCAGTCGGCCCATTCTCCTCTGACCTCTAGCATCAACAAGGCATTTTCGCCCACAGGACTGCCGCATACTGGATGTTTTTCCCTTTTCACACCATTCTTTGTAAACCCTAGAAATGGTTGTGCGTGAAAATCCCAGTAACTGAGCAGATTGTGAAATACTCAAACCGGCCCGTCTGGCACCAACAACCATGCCACGCTCAAAATTGCTTAAATCACCTTTCTTTCCCATTCTGACATTCAGTTTGGAGTTCAGGAGATTGTCTTGACCAGGACCACACCCCTAAATGCATTGAAGCAACTGCCATGTGATTGGTTGATTAGATAATTGCATTAATGAGAAATTGAACAGGTGTTCCTAATAATCCTTTAGGTGAGTGTATATAGACTCTATGTGCGGCATGCTTCAAGGTGAATGCTGTTCTGCTCTGTTACATATGAGTGTGCTTGATGCTCACGATAAGGTGTTTTCTGTCAATGAGCAGCCGGCTACACACATTCACTTTGAAGCATGCATGCACAAGCAGACTATATATTTATTTCATGAAATTGCAGCCTTTGCAGTTTATTATTCACTCTAGGACATATAGCAATTTTAATTTGTGCACTGAAGGTTTACTCAATGACATTCATACGTTAGATAGTGTTGTTTTTTTGTATCTGAGCATTTTTATGAGTACAATTACATGAGTGGAGTATCCGGAAATCCCTGCATGGAATATAATGTCCATGTCACATGGACAACCTTTATGACAATTTAAAGGAAATCAGCGATCCCAACATTCTTTAAAATATATAATTTTTTGTTCTGCAGAAAAAGAAAGTCATACAGGCTTGGAACAAAATGAGAGTGAGTTCCTTTGATGAATTTTAATGAAGAAACAAGGTTTTGTGCACTATACTTATAACAAACTTATATCTCTGTTTGTATGCACAAAGAAATACAGGATTGATTTTTTTTTTTTTCTGTTTTCAGGGTGTGTATATATCTGTCAGCTGTTTATATGTATTTTTTTCTTGATGCCATCTGTTGGTGACAGCTCTATGATAAGAGAATGCTTTAATGAATGCACTAATACACGTTAATCTGCATTCAGACTCTTTCACTTGTTAATTATGAAAGACATGCAGTGATTTTCAGCTTCTAGACAGTTTAAAATTCCAGACGGTAGTTCCCCTGGTAGTCAATAAATGTACAACTCAGCACTAGTCCAGTTATAAACACAGACTTTCCCATGCTGGCGATAAGGTTCCATCATCAATCATGTTTTACCTAAACACATGCTCTTTTTAACACTCCTTAAAATAGAATATTTATTATTGACATGAATTCATGCTTTCACAATGAGCAATTCTGTCAACCTACAAAATGTTTACTTTAATCTGCATATTTTATTAAACCGGGATGGGAGAAAGTATTTTAACACTGAAAAAAACAAAACATTGCAACTTTTAAGATGCCCAATATCATATTGTGATCATGGGTCTGTTCGTCTTGCATTATACACCGATAGTGGCTGCACATAAATCACAGATTTATTCATCATAATTGAATATCGTACTCACCTATTTTACACTAACACCTTCATTTATCTTTTTATTCACTTTAAAGATGGACTCAGTAATTTTTACGTTTGTTGTGCTGAAGGCAGAAAAAGACATCTGTCCTGATGAATCTGTCCCTTGTGTCTGAAGAGCAGAGGTGTGGATTGTAAAATGTTATCGTGAAATTCCAGCAGCTCCTCAGAGGTTGTAGTTAAAGTGTTGTTCCAAGCAAAGCTCAAGAAGCGGGAAGGCATGGAATGTTACGCTATGAAAGGAAACCTGGAGAGCCTTGCTTTAGTTTGCACCAAAGTTTGGACTTTATCCCCCAGCTTTTGGAATCATTCTCCTTTTGACAGCCAGTGAATTAAAAACATTTTTTCAAAACACATTACTATCTTTTTAAAACTTTAAAATCAAGGGGGAAACCTTGTTTATAATGTTCCAGCCTGATATACTACATTGCAGAACAAAATAATGTACTGAGACCTGGATGTACTGTATATACAGACACAGGGGAAACAGTTCAAGCTGACCCAAGAGACCTATCAAATGCATTTTTCAGTGACCCAACTGGTTGTTTGATCTCTCTGTTCAAAAGCAGAATGGGAATGTTGCATGTTGGGGTCCCATTATAAATAAATGTCTTCTGCACTGAACAGCAGTAAATAATTTTCACAAATATTTTCCAAAGCCACAGGACGGCTCTTTATATTCTTGCCCAAAAAATTCTATGCACTCAGACAGAAATAGATGGCTCTTACGCAAACATTGTTTTGCGTAATAAACCACTGTCTGTATTGCAGGGTTTATAGAAAAGATTTCTTATACAGTAACTGACTAAATTATTCAAAACCATGTTTTATCTCAAAGCTTTAAAAACCTGCCATTGTTACCTTAAGGAGCCATTTCTACTATTTCTATCTTCATTGAAAACAAAAAAAAAGTTAATTTAAAAAATGTGCTTCATATGAATTCCATTAGAAGACAGGCCGCAACTTTTTTTATCTGAAATAGTTTTGCATTCCCTCTCAATGGGTTTTGCATTCCCTAGTAATAACTGGGGGTAACAGAAACAAACCGAATGGGGTAGATGGAATACACAGGACCAACATGACTAGACTGGGACAAAAACACAATGATCTGGCAAGGAAGACGAGACAAAGTAGAGAATCAGTAGAGGAACAGGGTATAGGATACAGGTGCTGTCCATAACCACGAGCAGCAGGAATCAGTGCTGCCATGGCAATGCTGATTGCTCTGCTGAGCAGCACCTGTGAGAAGCACGAGGGAGAGAGAAACAACAGCACATGGAAAAACCTGAGAGATGGGTGGAGGAAACTGTCACAATCCTGCCAACACAAGGATAAAACAGGACGAAAGAGGCAGGATCATGACAATAGTTACCACAATATTTCTATAAAACATGAAATTTCCAAAACAAAACATGGTTAGCCTACAACAGATCCACCAAAAACTATGGTTACTACAGTTAATCATAGTTAAACTATGGTATTTGTATAGTAAAACCATAATAACCACAAAATTATGATTTATATTACCATAGTTTTAGTTTTCCTGTATTATCACTATGAGTTCACTATGAATATCATGGTTAAAATATGGTAATGCAACTGAAAAAAGCACAAAATATTTCCAGGGCCCAAAACACCCTCAGACCCCACAGGGTTAAGGGTTAGATCAGGGAGTGATAGCACTTTAAGGGCATTTTTGTTACTTTTGTGCAATAACAAATGTTGGTACTGTGTTGGGGTGTCACTTGATCTCCTTGCTATTGTGGAGTGTTTTATTGTGATGGTGTTAAATGCAATCATTCACGTGAAACATAATACGAGCCCGGAGACTGTTCTAAATTTGTTTATTAATAAATTTAACATGTACTCTATATTTACACCTTTGTCTCAGCTTAGTAACCAGCTGAGGCCAATCAATACACCTATTTGAACCAGCACTATACTGAAATTAAAATGCATTTAATTAGAAATGTCTCCCTTTTAATAGCATATTTGTGTTAACTATTATATCACAAAACCTCACGCCATCAAGGTTTAGAAGTTAATGTAGAAGTTCTCTTGTGAGAACATGTTTGGTTGACATTTATGTAATTGCTAGAAAATGCTAATTTTAACAACATATTGTTACATATTATTACAGAGCAACACACACTCAAACTGAAACGTCACTATACACAACTCAACGTTAGCAAAAAGGATATGTCCGTCCTTACTGCACTTCTCAAAAAGCATAGAATGGCATTAACATCAGAATTTAAATCTGCTTTTCGACCACTGAAGCAAGATTGGACACAATCCACACAATGGTTAAGTACCATGAACAACATCTCATCGCAACGACTCAAATACAGTAACAACCAATCAAAGACTATGTGCCCTCGAGGCAAAGTATGCAACACTAGCTAGCAACAACATTAAGCTAAATGTCAAAGTCATGGACCTTGAAGGATGGAGCAGCAGGAACAATATACATATTTTCTGCGAACCTGAGATGATTAAGGGTTATCAACCAACAATCTTTTTCTCAGAGCTTTTCATAGAGATCTTTGGCAAGAGGCTGCTGACTTTGCCTCCTGAGCTTGAGCGAGCACACAACACCTTCACAGTGAAAACAAAGCCTGGGGAGAAGCCTAGAGCCAAGAATGATTTGGTGATCCTTGTATCTCGTAAATTAAGGGGGAAGCTTCAGTACCGAGGCAAACCTATTTTCATCCATGAGGACTACAGCCCCAGAATTTTGGAAATGCAAGCTACATATCGAGAGGTAAAGAGAAAGCTTTACAAGATTGGCTTCAAACTTTCACTTCATTGCTCAGCTAAGCTGTTTGTTACAACCAAGAATGGGAAAAAGAGATGATTGTCATCTGATCAGGAGGCTGGCGAGGGGTAAATTGGTGGCACTTTCATGTAAATCGCTTACCTCTCATAGCATGATGGTCCATGAGCCAGCATGTTAAGGATATTTTATGTTAGTTGGCATTGTTCGTCCATATCTTCAGATGATCAGAAGAGGTGTTACACTTAAGAGGGCATGAGTAGGCCACTTGTATCACTCAAAGTTGAGTGCAAGAGGTGCTGCCATTCTCATTTGCAGAACTACCCTTTTGAACCAGCAAATGTCCTGTCTGATACTAATGAGTGCTATGTTATTCTTACTGGTAAACTGAGAGACATGCCTGTATGCCCCAAATGATCAGTTCATCTCCAATTTTTTTCACAGCCATTCTAAATATTGACAGAAGGAAAATAATCATAGGGGGAGACTTTAATTTGGTCCAGGATGCCATTTTTTGACAGGTCCTCAAACAAACACTTTGTATTAATGACCTCTGCCAAGTCTCTGCAGGGCATCTGGGGTTGTCTGACCCTTGGAGATCTAAGTATCCTGTGGAAAGTAGTGTCCCACGGCCAGATTTAAAAAATGTTTCTCGTGTTCACCACTCATTTTAAAGAATAGATTTATTTTTGCTAGATAACAGATTACTCTCAAAAATAACTAATTGTGAATATCATAGCATCGCGATTTCAGATCATGCACCTACCTCTGTTGATATAAACCTATTCAAAATCAACCCCTCATTAAAACAGTGGTGATTTCCCTCCATTTTAATGTCTAATGATGTCTTTAAACAGATTTTGAATGTATAAATGGCACTTAAATTTTTTTTTTAAATCAACAAAACACCCGGCATTAAAAGGGGAGTATTTTGGGAAACTTTTAAAGCTTACTTGCTCTCAAGTCAAGTCAGATCATTTGATAATTTTTGTGATGAAGAAGGCAGAAAAGGTGAGGTCATTGTAAGACCTTCTATCTCTGGATGGTCAATATGTGATAGCACCAGTTCCCCGTCTGTCGCTCACTTCGACGTCGTGTCGAAGAAGCGACACTAGGGGTCTCTCTTGAGCGCCGAAAGATACCTCTGATCTATGAAAAAAGGCCAATGAGAGTTGGCGAACAGTATTTGCATACTCCGCCTCCGGATACGGATATAAAGGCGAGAGAAATACGCTCGTTCATTCAGTAATTTTCTTCGGAGCCGAAGGTCGTGTTTATGCTGACTGCTGCGTATAACACTGCTGATCCTGCTTCTGATCCTCTGACGCTCTGCTGCTGTTGGATTTACGGCGCACTACAGCGGCTGTTTTTCTCTTCTCTGCCGGCGTGCAGTTTGCCCCTGGGCGCTTCGACAGCGCAGAGTTTGAAAGAGTTCCACTATATAAAGAGTTATATTTCTCACAAAGAGTTTATTTCTCTAAAAGAGCAATACATAGCGGTGTTGAACGCCCTTTTCAGGGCGCGTCTTTTTAAAGATGCCATTCAACCCCTGTGTAGTTCCTGGATGCGGTAGAGTGCTCTCCGCTTCTGACGGCCACAGGCGCTGTCTCGTGTGTCTGGGCGCCGATCACACCGAGGCTGCGTTTGTGGATGGCTCATGTTCTCACTGCGAGAACATGACCATGGTAACGTTGCGGTCGCGGCTTGCTTTCAATAGAAAGCACGCCACTCCAGCCGCCCCCCGTATCGCTCCTTCTTCCCACGGGATTGAGGACGATGCGGTTGGCGCTGGAGGGGATTTGGGGAGGGCAGCGGGTGCGCTTCCGCCGGGCACGTCCCCTCGGACCACCCGCCCCCCGACACGCTCGTTTACCTCCGTCCAGTCTCGAGGTAACGGCGACTCGCCTCCGGGCCGGTCTGCCTATCCTCTTGAGCCTGAAGCCGATGAGCTCGCCGCTCCATCGGAGAGCGTGGCGTCTGACGCTGACTCCTCCCCTGGACTGCCGCCTTCGGGCCAGCAGGCCCAGGTTGAGGCGGATGCGCAGATGTCCAACATGCTTGCCCGGGCCGCCGTCGGGGTGGGGTTGGACTGGAGACCTCCATCCTCCCCACACCCGTCACGGTTGGATGACTGGTTCCTGGGGTTTGGGCGCCGCTCACAGCCACGCCCCCCCCCGGTCCCGTTTTTCCCGGAAGTGCATGACGAGCTGACGTCGTCATGGAGAGCCCCGCTCTCCGTCCGTCAAAAGCCCTGCTCGTCCGCTCTCGCTACCCTCGACGGCAGAGAGGCCCACGGGTACACGGCGATTCCCCAGGTGGATAGGGCAGTTGCGCTCCATCTCTGTCCCGGTGACCCTACCACCTGGCGCGGGCGCCCTGTACCCCCTTCCAAGGCCTGTAGGACTTCATCCTCCCTCAACAACAAAGCCTACAGCGCCGCGGGACAGGCCGCCTCCGCCTTGCACGCCATGGCTCTCCTGCAAGTCCACCAGGCCAAGGCGCTCAGAGATCTGCACGAGGGTAGCCCTGATCCCGACGTGTTGCAGGAACTGCGCTCAGCGACCGACCTCGCCCTTAGGGCCACGAAGGTCACCGCGCAGGCACTCGGGCAGGCGATGGCCACCCTAGTGGTCCAGGAACGTCATCTGTGGCTCAACCTGGTCGAGATGCGTGAGGCCGACAAAGTTCGCTTCCTCGACGCCCCTGTCTCCCAGCTTGGCCTCTTCGGCGACACCGTCGAGGACTTTGCCCAGCAGTTCTCCACGGTGAAAAGACAGACGGAGGCCATCTCACACATCCTGCCTCGCCGCAAACCTGCCGCCAGGGCCACTGCCCCGTCTGCTCGCCGAGGGCGTCCTCCTGCGGCTAAGAAATCTGCTCCGCCTCAACCCGGGCCCAGCTCTCAGCCCCTGCGTCGAGCACACCGCAAGAAGCAGACGCCCCCCGTCTCCCGGACTCCCTCGAGGACCCGGAAGGCTCCCAGGCGGTCCTGAGACGGACGACCCAGCGACGCAGACGTTAGCTCCGGAGGTGGTAAGACCACTCCGTCCCCCGGTAGAGGGCCGGGAGGAGAATCTTTTGTTTTTAAACAATTTAATTTGCCGCCCCCCCTTAGATGGGGTTGCGGTACCCACATTCTCAGTAAAAGAGCTATTCCCTGTGTCTCTGGGTCACCTGGCCCGCAAATGCCGTTCTCACGGCACTTTGCCCTTAGATTCCGACAGTCCTGGCCTCCTGGACACGGACCACCCGTCTTCAGCCCCACGACTGTCCCCCGGCCGGCCGGTTCCGACGAGTCCAGAGGACGCCTACCCAGGACCTCCTCCTCAGTCGCTAACCCGCCCCCTGCCGGGTGTGCGGAGCAAGGTAAGTGCTTTGAGTCTTTTCTCAGCACCTCAGCCGCGGGTCGCCCCGTCGCCGCCCAACGCTGCCCTACCTGCTCCGCCCCGCTGCGAAGCCCCGCCGGGTACGTCAAAATTAATCGTCCCTTTAATGCCCCTAGCGCAGAGGTTGGACGCGTGGCTTTCACTTCCCAACCCATCTCGCTGGCTGGCACGGACCATCCGACTCGGTTACGCAATTCAGTTTGCCAGGCCCCCGCCCCCCTTCATGGGCATCCGCTTCTCCGCAGTACACGGCGAACACGCCCACTCCCTGCGCGCGGAAATCGCGACTCTTCTGGCCAAAGACGCGATAGAGCCTGTCCCTCCAACCGAGATGAAGAAGGGTTTCTACAGCCCCTACTTCATCGTACCCAAGAAAAGCGGCGGCTTACGACCAATCTTGGACCTGCGAGTTCTCAACCGAGCGTTGCACAAACTCCCGTTCAAAATGCTCACGCAGAAGCATATTTTAACCTGCGTCCGGCATCTAGATTGGTTCGCAGCGGTAGACCTGAAGGACGCGTACTTCCACGTCTCTATCCTGCCCCGACACCGCCCCTACCTACGGTTTGCGTTCGAGGGCCAGGCGTATCAGTACAAAGTCCTCCCCTTCGGCCTGTCTCTGTCCCCTCGCGTCTTCACGAAAGTCGTAGAGGCAGCTCTTGCCCCGCTCCGAGAAGCCGGCATCCGCATACTCAACTACCTCGACGACTGGCTCATCTTAGCCCACTCGCGAGAGTTACTATGCGCTCACAGAGACCAGGTGCTCAGGCACCTCAGCCGTTTGGGGCTTCAGGTCAACTGGGAAAAGAGCAAGCTCACTCCAGTTCAGAGCATCTCTTTTCTCGGGATGGAGTTAGACTCGGTCTCAATGTCCGCACGTCTCACAAAGGAGCGTGCTCAGTCAGTGTTGAACTGCCTCGCCGCCCTCAGGCCGGGCACAGCGGTCCCCTTAAAACTTTTCCAGAGGCTCCTGGGGCATATGGCATCCGCCGCGGCGGTCGCGCCGCCGGGCTTGATGCATATGAGACCGCTCCAACACTGGCTTCGGACCCGAGTCCCGAGACGAGCATGGCGCCGCGGCACGCACCGGGTAACAATCACCCCCGCCTGCCGACAAACATTCAACCCCTGGACAGACCTCTGTTTCTTACGGGCTGGAGTACCCCTACAGCAGGTGTCCAGACGCGTCTTGGTCACAACCGACGCCTCCAGATTGGGTTGGGGCGCCGTTTGCAACGGGCACGCAGCCTCAGGCCGTTGGAAAGGGGCCCAGCTGCGTTGGCACATCAACTGCCTCGAGTTGTTGACCGTCCTCTTTGCCCTGCGGAAGTTTCTCCCGTTAATTCGGGACGAACATGTCCTAGTCAGGTCGGACAGCACCACTGCGGTCGCGTACATAAATCGCCAAGGCGGCGTACGCTCCCGTCACATGTCACAACTCGCCCGTCGTCTCCTCCTTTGGAGCCAGCACCGACTCAGGTCGCTGCGTGCCACTCACATCCCCGGCAACCTCAATGTGGTAGCGGACGCGCTGTCACGACAACGCTTGCCTGGCGGAGAGTGGAGGCTTCACCCCCACTCGGTTCAGCTGATTTGGGAACGGTTCGGCAAGGCCCAGGTAGACCTGTTTGCCTCCCGAGAGACCTCCCACTGCCCCCTCTGGTACGCCCGTTCAGAGGCTCCCCTCGGGGCAGATGCATTGGCACACAGCTGGCCAGTGGGGCTGCGCAAGTACGCATTTCCCCCAGTGAGCCTTCTTGCACAGGTGCTGTGCAAGGTCAGGGAGGACGAGGAGCAAGTCACTCTCGTGGCTCCCTACTGGCCCACCCGGGCCTGGTTCTCGGACCTCGTACTCCTCGCGACAGCCCCTCCCTGGCGAATTCCTCTGAGGAAGGACCTTCTTTCTCAGGGACGGGGCACGCTCTGGCATCCGCACCCAGACCTCTGGAATCTCCATGTCTGGTCCCTGGACGGGACGCGGAAGATCTAGCTGGCCTACCACCCACGGTCGTAGCCACGATCAACCAAGCCAGAGCCCCTTCTACCAGGCAACTCTACGCCCTAAAGTGGCGTCTGTTCGTCAATTGGTGTTCTTCCCGGGCAGAAGACCCACAGAGGTGCGCAGTTAGGTCAGTGCTCCTGTTTCTACAGGAGAAGTTGGAGGGGAGGCTGTCCCCGTCCACCTTAAAGGTGTATGTTGCTGCTATCGCAGCTCACCACGACCCAGTAGACGGCAAGTCTCTGGGCAAGCACGACTTAATCGTCAGGTTCCTAAGAGGTGCCCGGAGGTTAAATCCCTCCCGGCCAAACCTGTTCCCCTCCTGGGATCTCTCGGTGGTCCTCGCCGGTCTTCAGAGATCCCCTTTCGAGCCGCTAGAATCAGCCGGACTCAGGGCCCTCTCTCTAAAGACGGCCCTGCTGATCGCGCTCGCCTCCATCAAGAGGGTCGGGGACCTGCAAGCGTTCTCTACTAACGACACTTGCCTGGAGTTCGGTCCGGCAGACACTCACGTGATCCTAAGACCTCGACCGGGCTATGTGCCCAAGGTTCCTACCACGCCCTTTAGAGATCAGGTAGTGAACCTACAAGCGCTGCCCCGGGAGGAGGCAGACCCAGCCCTCTCACTATTGTGTCCAGTACGTGCTTTGCGTGCCTACCTGGAACGCACCCAGAGCTTCAGGCGCTCTGAGCAACTCTTTGTCTGCTTTGGAGGACAGCAGAAAGGGAATGCTGTCTCCAAACAGAGGTTGTCTCACTGGGTGGTGGAGGCCATTCAGTTGGCCTACCACACCCAGGCCGTGCCGCCCCCCTTACGGGTGCGGGCCCACTCCACTAGGAGCGTGGCATCCTCGTGGGCACTGGCAAGGGGCACCTCCCTAGCAGACATTTGCAGAGCTGCGGGCTGGGCAGCACCTAACACCTTCACGAGATTTTACAATCTCAGGGTTGAGTCAGTTTCGTCCCGTGTTCTCTCAGGTCCGAGCCCGTAGAACTCGGTACACGTCGACGTTCTGACCGGGTGATCCGCTTGTACCAGCGCCGTTTCCCTCTGCCGAGGCAAAACAGTGCGCTTTTGTCCCAGAGGACCCAGGTCCCTGGTTGATTCCTCCCTAGCACTTCGGACCCGCAGCAGTTCATCGGAGGAACGTGCTGGTCCAGTCCACTACGGGTACCTCCGGCTACCCCTACTGGAATAAGTGCTCCACAGATCAGGCCTCCTACGGGACTCCTCCTGTGTGTATTTCCGCGGTACGGTCACCTTACGAGCTGACCCGCGTCTCCCTTAGGCAGCCCTTTGCTGCCCTCCGGTCGCCGTGTTGTAGCAACTCCCCCCTCCTTGAGGTTGGATCTACCACCGCGCCTTTTCCTCCCACATGCCCCAAGTGGCCATGTGATGTATTTTTGCCACCTTTACCTCCCCTGTTGGGCGGATGTGGCCTCCGCAGGGTCTTTTCCCCCTAAGAATAGGAATTCGGAATAAGACCCCCTTCCCTCGATGCGGTAAGGGCCCCGGCTGCTCTTGCTCTATGCCGAGAAAACATAGAGAGAAAAGAGGCCCAGCCAGGCTTGGCCCGTTCCCTAGTTGGGAGCGTCACCTTGTTCCCCCCTAGGGTAACCAAAAGGACGCTGACGCTTTTTCGGGGCATTGGGGAAGAGTACGTGCTGCCTGAACACAGTTGGTCGCTTGTGCACGTGCAAAATACCTGCCCGCTTCTGTGTCAGCAGTACACGTACACGGCTCAGCGCATGGCGAGTTTTGAAGTGGACCCCTAGTGTCGCTTCTTCGACACGACGTCGAAGTGAGCGACAGACGGGGAACGTCTCGGTTACGTATGTAACCTCCGTTCCCTGATGGAGGGAACGAGACGTCGTGTCTTCCCGGCCACGTCGCTGAGCCGAGCCGCTGAGATGCCCGGAACACTCCCGGCTCCTCAGAAAAATCCTGAATGAACGAGCGTATTTCTCTCGCCTTTATATCCGTATCCGGAGGCGGAGTATGCAAATACTGTTCGCCAACTCTCATTGGCCTTTTTTCATAGATCAGAGGTATCTTTCGGCGCTCAAGAGAGACCCCTAGTGTCGCTTCTTCGACACGACGTCTCGTTCCCTCCATCAGGGAACGGAGGTTACATACGTAACCGAGACGATTTAGACTTGTATAAAAAATGCCTCCAGTTACAAACAGAATTTTATCTTTTAACCACAAGTAAAGCTGAACTTCAGTTGCTTAAATCAAGACAACATGTTTTTGAAATGGGCAATAAGGGCAGGCAGATTGCTGGCTTACCAAGCCAGGGTTGAAGTGGCATCAAGATTGATTCAAAGAATTAGGTTACACCAGGGAGAAATAATTTCCAACCCAAATAAAAATAATGACACATTATAGCAGTGCTATAGCAAAAATTTTAGGTGATCCAATATTGGTTGTTGAAATTAACAAAGCCATAAGATTATTACAAACTGGTAAATCCCCTGTCCCTGATGGATTCTCGTTTGATTTCTGAAGACATTTTGAAGACATTTTTTAATTCTCTTACACCAGTATCACAGAAGATGTATAATGAAGCTTTTACTTGCGGCCAAAAGCCTCCCACTCTTTTGCAGGCTTCAACTGCTTTGATAATAAGGACAAAGACTTCCTTCGTGTAGTATTTACAGGCCTATTTCGTTACTCGTGTTGACTGTAAAGTTCTAGCTAAAATCTTATGTCTGCGTTTGCAACAAATACTTCCCCAAATAATTTCTGATCGATTCTACTGATCAAACAGGATTAATGACTGGAAGGCACTCATTCTATAATACCAGAAGGCTTCTCAATGTTCTTAACATATGATAAGATGTACCAGAAGTGCTATCTCTTAATGTGGAGAAGGCCTTTGATAAGAGTAGAGTGGATATACCTATTTTGGTACTGGAGAAATCTGGCTTCTGGTATGACTTCATTTCTTGGATAAAAGACTAATGGAATGCTCTCATCCCCTTTCCCTCTTCATCGAGGCACAAGGCAAAGCTGCTCCCTTTCACCACTACTTTTTGCCATTGCGATCAAACCTCTAGCTATCCAGCTTTGTGAAGACTTTGAAGGTATATTTCATCTTGGATACATGCATAGGTTATTGCTTTATGCAGATGATCTACTTTTATATATCTCCAACTCAGTGTCTTCTCTCCCTGTTGTCATGGGCATCCTGGACCAATATGGCATAATATCAGGATATAAACTCAACCTCTATAAGAGTGAGCTTCTTCCAATCAACTCCTTGGCTTATGATCTCACATGTTTACTTTTTCCATTTAGAAGTGTGAATGAAGGGTTTAAATACCTTGGGATTTCCATCACCAAGTCCCTATCAAACATGTTTGCACCAAATTTGGCTCCTCTTCTAAAAAACATGAATCTGCCATGGAATGGGGGTCAAGACTTCCCATTTCTCTAGCAGGCCATATAGGCGTAGTCAAGATCTATCTTGAAAAATAGATAAAAACCTATCTAGGTTTTTATATCTGTTCCATAACATCCCAATTCACCTTAATAAAATATTTTTACAGACATGGACAAATTAATATAATATTTTCTATAGTGTAACAGACCTGTCCATATCAGAAAGGCAATCTTGCAATTTCCAAAAAACAAAAAAGGAGACTTTGCTTTCCCTAATATTTTCCAGTACTATTGGGCATGCAGTATTCAAAGAATCCTGCATTGGATGGATAGTTTAGATGCTGAATGTGTTCAAATGGAGCAATCATCTGCATCCCTTTCTTTACATTCTGTCATTTGCTCTCAATTGCCTACTATAATTAGCTCAAATCCAATCTTGTCATCCAGTCAATTAAGAAATGGATTCATTTTAGAAAACACCTTGGGCAACATAGATCCTCCACTCAATCCCCAATCTTTAACAACCATCTTTTTTTACCATCGATCTCAGACTTAACATTTTCAAACTGGCTTAACAAGGGCATATAGACCATTGAGTTCTTTTGTCCTTAACTGACCTTTCGAAACAGTTAATCCTGTCCAACTCCCATTTGTTCCATTTTTTCCAAACCAGACATTTTGTCAAAATTTCCCCAATCGCCCCCCTTAATCTCCACAAGATACTTTAAGACTGGATCCACAATTAAAACACTGTATCTCCACTATTTACAAATTGATCGATTATATTAGTGCCGGTCTTCCTGCCCAGACTAAGACGGCTTGGGAGGAAGACTTTGACACTGATCTATCGGATGAGAAATGAGGACCAATTCTTGTCTTGTCCTCTCGTCATAAATTTGTGCCAGACATGGGCTATTACAGTACAAGATTTTGCATAGAAGTTATTATACTAATGCCAAGCTTGCTAAAATATACCACACATGTAATCAATGTAAACAATCACCTGCCAATCTCATACATATGCTGTGGTCATGTCCAAGACTGTTTGACAACTTGGCTAAATGTTTAAAAAATTACAGGATGCCTTTAACACACCCTTGAGGCACATCCACTTCCAGCTATTTTTGGCATGCCACCTGAAGATTAGGTAGATGCCTTATCCTGTTAAAGTGGAAACATGCTTCACCCCATACTTTTGAAATGTGGACCAAAGAGATGTTCACATGTATTAAACTTGAAAAAAATCTGATTTTCACTCTTGGGCTCCTTAAAGACCTTTGATAATATGTGGACCATTTTTAGATAGCTTACTGCCTGATCTTGTAGGCAATTAAGATAAGGATATCTGATGAGACCCCCCCCCCCCCCCCTCCCCTTCTCAATTCTATTGTTCCTTTGAACCATATGTCTTTGTTATTATTATTATTGTTGTTGTTGTTGTTGTTTGAATGTTTGTTTGTAAGGCACTTAAATTGAGGGTAAATAACCTCATGGAATTCAGTATGTGAAAATTGAGAGTTCATGGCAAGCAAACTTGCCGCAAATTGTCCATCGTTGCCAAAGGATTGCTTCAGGTTCACCACTACCTGTGAAGAGCTGTCAAACATAGTGAATCAAAAGTTAATTTGCATGTGGAAATAAAGAGCGGTAAATTTGTGGTTACATTAGATTTTTTTGTAAGGACATATAATAGTGATTTGTGAGGATCAGACCCAAATTTAAGTGTTCATACAATGATCATCATCCTCATCCACTGTAACACTATTATATCGAACTCATTGAATTTTTAAAAAACTGCAACCTCAAGAAACATTATGAAAAGTTTAATGGCAGTGATGTCAAATGCTAAAATACAAATGTACCTTTTAAATTAGATGTGATTATATGGCTTAAGAAGACTTGGGATGCAGTACGATTCATTCTTTTTTCAGTTTTTGCAACAAATTATTGTTACTGTACTCTTTTTTAAATTTACTGCAGCAGTGTTTCCCTTATAAGACTGCCCTGCAAAGAGACATGAGCCTCAATATTTCAAGCCAAGAACCACAGAATTGCTCTTCCAGTCCTTACAAAGAAGCTCAATAATTTCATCTTAAATTTGTAAAATTTTATTGTACTTTGTCACATAAACAAAAGTGATAAATAGACAAACCAAAATAATAATATGATAATTTAACATTCAAACCATGACACTGTTTCAAATCTAATTTTTTTTTAATGGTTTATAGACAAATGATTGATTCAGAGGCTCAATCACAAGGTCGATTACATTTTGGATACGTTTTCAATTACTCTAATATAACAGTTATGCATTTGTTATTCCTTCTTGCAATTTGAACATTGAACACTAAATCTTGTTTCTGATTGAAAACTGATTCTATGCGTAATTTGTTAATTTTGATTGACCCAATATCATAATATATATTGATATTAAATAAAGTATTACATTAAAATATTAGAATTACATTTTGTGATTTAATATAGAAAACAAATTTGGCCTGGAGAACTAAAGTAAAACAGTTATAGGTAATTTCTCAAAGGTCATTTCAAAGACTGCTTTCCTTCCAAGCAGCATAATTATAAAGGACATTTATTAGTCCTTTCTACTACCTGGCAGACCTAAGCAACATAATTCAATAATCCAAGAATTTCCAAAAGAGCTGACCCTCAAGTTATGTCTTCCAGGCTAAATAAAAGTTTTGCATCCAACAACAGGTTTGTTTCATGGGGAGCATACTGTATTATCACCCTACTAACCTAACTTATATTATTGTCATGTATGTTATTCTGGTATCTCTGCCCAGGTAATTAACAGCTGTGCACTTATAATTACCCAAATCTGCTCTAGTGGGATTCTGAATTATAAGAGTCCCTTGTGAATGAAGCAGCTCACTGCTTCTCGGTTGTCCCTTTCCAGTCGCAGACAGAACAGAGCGATCTGGCAGCTCCCAGGTTATCTCTGGTTTAGGTATTCCATTAGCAACACATTTGAGATGGATGGGAACTCCTGTAAGTGCTCTCACTCTTAGAGGAGGCCCAATAGTGATCCGGGGTGGAAATGCAATAATCACGACCGGCACTGTAAGAACGGCCTCTCCGGCATCGTTTTTTGCTTGACAAACATAGCTCCCACGATCGTGAATGGTTGTCTTGTGTATAATAAGTGTCCCGTTGTCCATTAAATGGTAGCGTCCACTCACCTGTGGACGTGTAAGAACATGACCTCCTGGCATGGTCCAGGAAATTCTGGCCTGGGGTTCATCAATCAGGCAGTGTAGGAAGAGAGCCTCCCCAGAAACACAGCGAATAAGCCCCCTTGGGCGTGTCAGAATATAAGGCTTCTGAATAACCTCAAGAACCATCAGCTTTTCGATGTAGCCCACCTTGTTTTTTGCAGCACATCGATATTTACCTGCATGCTCTTTGCTGGAGTTATAAATAACAAAGGTGCCATCTTTACCCAGGTGATACCTTGAGCCCTTGTCAAGGCCTCCACTGAATTGGGTCTTATTGGGTAGCGTCCATATGATCTCTGGTGTGGGTTGCCCATTGGCTGAACAGTTCAACATAGCAGTTCTCCCCACCCGAGTCACCACTCTCTCATTAAAGGGGTTTTTAAAGATGGGCCTCATTTGCATGTCAGTTACCTCTAGTTGAACCAACATGACTGCCTCACCTCCATCATTCTGTGCCATACAGATAAATTCAGCCGTATCCGATGGCCGGACATTACGGATCTCTAGTGTCCCATTTGTATGGACAGTAATTCTGCTCCCATAATATGGAGCAGTAAGGAATATATTGTCAGGCATGATCCATGTGATCTTTGGTGCAGGATCCCCTTCAGCATTGCAGTTTATTAGCTTTCTAGTGTACTTGAGTGCAGTATCTTTAATCACAGTTCTATTTTGGTTGAAGCCATTGATAATTGGTGGGTTTCCATCGATATCAAGTTTATAGACTTTATTCTTCTCACCTGCAGTATTGCGAGCCATGCAGATATACTCTCCAGCATCCGATAATTTCACATTCCGTATATCAAGAGATCCATTGGCATGAACTAAGTAACCCTCACTAGATGCAGCAATCATATCTTTAGATGGCAGCATCCAAATTACCTTTGGCTTAGGCTCACCAATAGCTTTACAGTCAAAGCGAATGTTTGCACCTGGCTTTACTTTGGCATAGGTAAGGTCTGGAGGCTGAATGCGAGGGACTGCAGTTACCACGGATATGTGAACGTGCATCTTATCTTTACCAAGGTGGTTTTCTGCATAACACGTGTAGTCGCCCTCTTCATCAATCCCAACTTTATTCAGGTACAGTGTTCCATTATTAAACAGGATGTACCGCCTGGACTCTTCTCCTCCAGTTCCATCTGCTTGGAGAGCACTGTTTACTAAGGTACCATCAGGAAGACCCCAAGATATCTCTGGCCTGGGGACACCAGCGGCCACACAGTCCACCTTTAGGTCATTGCCATACGGCACTTGTTTCTTGCTAAAGACCTTTGGTTCGATCTGAGCTGCCTTCATAGACACAGACACCTTCATGAGTTGTAAATCGTCCCCAGCTGTACTGCGTGCAATGCACAGGAAGTCCCCAGCGTCTTTCTCATTGATCGACTCAATGGTGAGAGTGCCATTGTCGAGGACCTTCATACGGCTACCCATTCTGAAATGACAATGCAATATGTTTTAACAATGGGAAGCAATAGAAGTGAAGTAAATTCAGTGAGCAAACAATTAATTTAAACTGTTTGGGTGGAAACAATTATACAATAAAATTGTTGATGAAGGATAAACAGAATGAATTGCAAAAGAATGAATGTTGTTTGAATGATAAGCTCTATGGTTGAGGTAAATTCCTATACTAAAAATTAATACAGACAGCCAAATCACGGACAATATGTTGCTTGTGTAATTTTTATATAAATGGAAAATTTTAAAGACTTGCTGGGTCTTGTAGGCTACTTTCTACCTTATCGGAGAGACCAGGGTGTAGTTTCAAAAGTCCAAATGTACAAATGTGTTTTCTCTAGCAGTAATTTTGTACGTTTTGTTTCAAACACCTATTGTTCAAACCCCTCTTAAATTAGATACATTTTTGTGAATTCCGTCCTCCCAACTGAAATTCCTAAATCATCTAATTTTTGTAATAGATGTAAACAAATGAACACAGTAAAACCACACTAGCAAAAATTTTGGTCATTTCTGCTTTCATTCAGTCAGGCATCTCATCCAATCACAATCCAGTCTCTGCTTTATAAGCTCACCAGCAGCCTTTCATTGCTTGTTATGCATCATTGTTTTCAACCCCCACCACCCCATCAACACAAATTTAGTCCTGCCATAGGGGTAAGCTCCTCTCCCCTGCCATCATCTCCTTCCAGAAGGAACTGACGTTTCGGGCAAGTATCTGAGCGCTGACCTTAGGATGGGGCTTATGCCAAATTATCTAAACATCTTTACATTTGTATTCATTTCAATCAGTAGAGTCTTTTCTGATAGAACAGTGAAAATGTTCAATAGCTTTTTTGTAACAAAGACTTAAAAGTATGTGCCTATAGACCATTTCAAGCATGTAAACCATAACAAAGGAATTAGAGCGCTACTATTCCTGAATTCCAGTATAATTACTGGATCTTTTAAATAAGGTGACGCCATGCGAGAAGCAGACGTGTGAGCGACAGCTCTTCGCACTTTGCAAATTTTCATAATCCGGTGAAATTTGATACACCCAGTGACATATTTGTTCTTTGAGCTAAACATGGTAAAGAAATCAAAATCCTCGGGCTCTGGAGATATTACAAGATACTTAAGTTTTCAAGATGAGAGTGCTGATGGAACTGCAGAATGAGGACTCGATTTGGATGGCGTGGCCGGAGAAATTCAGCGGCAACTGTCCAACGTGTTTGTGATGCTGACAAAGGTTTTTGCTGACTTGGACGATCTCGCTGTAATACGTTAATCGATTACAGCGATGGAAACAAAATTGTCTGAGTTGGTTACAAGAGTGGCAGATGTTGAGAATCAAATAGATTATCTGGAGTCATCGGAGAGGGAATTATCAGCTAATCTGCCCATGACCAAAGTTGATTTGGAAGGCATTTTGGAAAAATTGGAAGATTTGGAAAATAGGAATCGCAGGAATCCGAATTGTTGGAATTCCTGAGCATGAGGCGGGCAGAGATATGGTGAAATTCCTAGATGAGCTCTTCCTGAGTCTGCTCGACATAACAGGCCATAAGCTGGAAATTGAGCAAGCACACAGAGTCCTGGCTCACAGATCTGCTGAGGGAAACAGGCCCTGATCAATTCTGGCCAAATTTCTGAGATCATCCGATAAAGATCTCGTGTTGCGCCAGGCGAGGAGCAAAGGAAAGCTTTCTTGGAAGAATCACAAAATTTTCTTGTTCCCAGACTTTGCAAATTTGACGAGAGAAATGCGATCGGTTCAAGGAATGTAAGAAACTCTTTCATCAACGGAAGATCGCTTTTGCACTGATGTTTCCTACCAACTGAGAATAGACACCAATGACGGCTGCAAGGTATATTTGTGCCCCAACAAAGCACTGTCTTTTATAGAAACAATGGGTGAGTAACCATTGGGTGTTTCCTATGTGAGCGGATCAAATCACTAAACATACACTTGATTGTCAGAGGAAGTTGGGCGCCATTTTTGTTTCTTTTTGTGTTGGTTCCGCATAGCAGCTGGAACTTGTTTTGTTGAATGACACTCCAAGGGACTTTTGCATTGATGGAAGATCACTTTTACACTGAAGTTTTCGGCTAGATTGAGAATGGACACTATGGGTGACACCAAAATATCAACATGCCTACACAAATGATGTCTTTTATAAAGTTAACAGACTGAATAAGTCATGGTATATATTTTTATACTGCCTCCGAGTGAATTGGACTTTTGACCATCCAATGAACCGGGATGCCTGTTTTTTTTTAGCAAAAACATTCTGGAGGAGCTTGATGAGGTAATTAAGGCCTTACCGACAGGCAAGGCTCCGGGGCCAGACGGCTTTGCCGCTGAATTCTTTTAATCTTCTTCTAAAGAACTGGCTCTACTTTTGTTAGAGGTTTATACAGATCATATAATCATTAAATAATGGAAAACTTCCCCCAACCAAGCCCGGATCAGTCTGATTCTTAAAAAGAACAAAGATCAAAGTGAGTGATCAAAGAGTTACCGTCCATTTTCCCTGATCCAGTTATATGTAAAAATGTTGTCAAAGATTCTGTTGTCAATATCAAACTCCGGTTGCTGCCATCTCACTTGATGCTGAGAAGGTTTTTGATATGGTATAATGGGATTATCTTTTTTAGATTTTGGAAATGTATGGGTTCGGGGGTACATTTCTTGTTTGGATTAAGTTACTTTATAGACAACCTGTAGCGGCGGTACAAACAAATGGACTAATTTCAGATAATTTTATTTTGGATAGGGGCACCCGGCAGGGTTGCCTCTTTCCCCATTATTGTTCTGTCTTCCCCTGGAACCATTATCAGCTGCAATAAGATATGAGGATGATTTTCCAGGGGTCATTGCAGGGTGTGTGGTGCATAAGCTTCTGCTATAAGCAAATTATATTTTATTATTTCTCTCTGACCCTACTAGATCTATGCCTTGCCTCCACAGAATTATTAATTCATTTTCCAAGTTCTCAGGATACAAAGTCAGTTGGTCTTAATCCAAAGATTTGGCTTTGACAGCATACTGTCCAGTAACAGCCTTCCAGCTGGGCACCTTCCCGTGGCCCAAACAGGTCATTAAGTATTTGGTAATTTTATTCCCAGCAAATTTGTCTGATTTAGTGAGAGTTAATTTTGATCCCTTAATAAAAAGGTTTTCGAATGATGTGTAGAGGTGGGTTTCATTACATTTATCGATGATTGGGAAGGTTAATGTTATTAAAATCAATTGTATTCCAAAATTAAATTATCTGTTACAATCTCTCCCTGTAGATGTCCACCTCTCTTATTTCAAGCAATTTGATAGTATAGCAAAGTCCTTCATTTGGAATGGTAAGCATCCCAGATTACATTTCAGTAAATTACATAGGCCGATTGACAAAGGTGGGAAGGCATACCCTAGATTTTTTTTTTTTTATTATGCCTTCGGTCTCAGACATTTGTCTCATTAGTTGCTTGCACCTGAGAGAGCCCCTCCCTGGTTTTGTATTGAAAAGGAAGTTCTTGCCCCTATCTTGCCACTGCAAATCCTTTCGATCAAAATAATCAAAGTTAAGTCACACCCCTTTATTATGCATTTACACTTGATATGGACAAAATTGTCCAGATATTTATTTAAACGTAGCCTCGAGAATATGGCTGAATACTAAACTACATCTTAATAAGTCCCCTTTCTGTGGTCAGCTTGGATTGTGAGTGGGTTAATACACCCTGTGACCTATATGAGTGTGGAGTATTGAGATCTTTTGAAAATTTGGTTCACCATTTTGGGATTCCCAGATTTTAATTTTATAAGTATTTACAGATGTGCCACCTACTCTGCACTGTTTTTGGGAGTGGCACGCAACCCCCTAGTGTGGCAGATAGTCTGGGAGTGGTGATTGCTGCTTTTGTGAAGGGTCATGAGGCATCAGTGTATTACTCCATGCTAATCCAGAGTCTGGGGGATGGAGCTTTAAATTCTCTCAAAAGATTATGGGAGGAAGGTTTAAATTTGATTTTGGAAGAGGGAGTGTGCACTAGGATTCTTAAAAATGTCAAGTCTGCATATAGAGATGCAAGGGTGTGCCTTATGCAATTTAAGATTTTACATAGATTCTATTGGACCCCCTCAAGATTACATAGGCTTGGTCTTAAAGACACACCCACCTGCTGGTGTTGACAGTCAGAAATTGGAGACACATCTCATGTATTTAGGGAGTGTGTTAAGATTCAAGATTTTTGGGTGAGGGTGAGTTATTTGTTTGAAGTTTTGGGCACTCAAGTTTTACTTTGCCCCGGACTTTGTATTTTGGGCGATGGGGCGGTCATAAATTTGGGGGATCAATTTATAAAAAATTGAGTTCTGTCAAGTGTCATGATTGGCAGACAAGTCATTTTAAGGAGTTGGAGTGGTGTACATTTTGATTTGTTTATGGGAACGTGGGGCAAATATCTGGCATTTTTGGAGGGCTCTCGGGGAGGAACAGTGGAGAGAGAGGTCTAAATGTTATGTGTGTGATTATTATACTTCATTTATTTTATTATTTAATATTTGGTAATATAATCATGGGTGGGGGGGGGGGGGGTAGTAATAGAGGAGGTTAAGTATTGATTCTGTTTGTAAATGTTCTTGCTTATATTTGTTAATATATGAATCGATAAAAAAAGACACTGAGACAACAAATTTTCTCAAAGAACATCAAACTACAGGATTACATTTTTACTGATAAAAATACTTCTAAAAAAAAGCATCTGCTAAATTACTAAATGTCAATGTAAATCACTTTCATTAAAAGTAAATCACACTCATTAGAATGGGAGCGATAGTCACTTTTAGAGCTCTATCTCTCAAACTTATGATTTGGCATAAATTTCATTCACCTACAAGAGATAAGATGTGTGCGACAGTTTTTAGTACAGCACATATCAAGCTGTCTCGTTTCACTGTAGCAGTTCATGCATCCATTTGTTGTTGCTTTTTTGAAAATCTAAACACTTTAATTTCCATTAGTTCCAGGGAGCATCCAGCCACCGAACAACATGGTCCACATTTTAAGACAATGTTGTTAACCTTAGTACTGTTAATCATATTAAAGTCACTATGAATGAAGTGCCTTCCGCTGTTATTTTAATGAGGGTGCATTCCATTCAGAAGTGATCATCACTATTCCCTATTCCCTTTGCAGACTTTACCATCCACTGTGAGAGGTTTGAAAAACTAAAAGGTGTGGGGCTTAAAAATAAGGGTCATTCAGAAATCACTTTTTGAATTTTTTTTATTGTAAATTCTTTTTGAAGCGATTTTACAGCATGACTGTCATGATTATTTTCCCTTCATAGTGCCCTTTTGAGAGTGATTTATCATGTTTGGAAGGCGACTACTTGCAATAAATGTTCAAGGAACAAAAAGACGTCACTTCCTTAAACTGTCTTGAAATGGTCTATACAGAATCTGACTTTCAAAAATAAACCTACCCTAAGAAATATTCACAACTAGCCCGATCACTCCTCTTCTTATGAAGAAAAATCCTGGGTGAAGTCACTGGGTCAAGATGGCAAAGATTTTGTGGTACTCTGAAAGTTTTTATTTTTATTATTCCATTAAGTTTTCAATTACTGAGAAACCATTAAAGTGAACTCTCTCAAACACCCATCTGTTCATTTTCCCCACTGGGACTGTGGCAAATATCTAGCAACTAGCGACTCAGGATTTCTCCTACTTGGCACCACCTTTAACGGCTAAAATGCTGCAAAACATCCAAAGGGATTGTATGAGTTAAAAACACACCAAAACATGTGGTCTGTTTTTTGTGAAAGTTATTTAACAAGGGCATAGGCTATTCAGGAAGAAATTAGATATAATTTACTTAAATACTTTTTTAGAATTCATCTGTAATGCATATTTTACTGCTGCACTAAATGGTACATTGTATCATTGTACTGACATGCACCAAAATCAAAAACTCTATTTACACTCACCTAAATGATTATTAGGAACACCATACTAATACTGTGTTTGACCCCCTTTCGCCTTCAGAACTGCCTTAATTCTATGTGGCATTGATTCAACAAGGTGCTGAAAGCATTCTTTAGAAATGTTGGCCCATATTGATAGGATAGCATCTTGCAGTTGATGGAGATTTGTGGGATGCACATCCAGGGCACGAAGCTCCACCACATCCCAAAGATGCTCTATTGGGTTGAGATCTGGTGACTGTGGGGGCCATTTTAGTACAGTGAACTCATTGTCATGTTCAAGAAACCAATTTGAAATGATTCGAGCTTTGTGACATGGTGCATTATCCTGCTGGAAGTAGCCATCAGAGGATGGGTGCATGGTGGCCATAAAGGGATGGACATGGTCAGAAACAATGCTCAGGTAGGCCATGGCATTTAAACGATGCCCAATTGGCACTAAGGGGCCTAAAGTGTGCCAAGAAAACATCCCCCACACCATTACACCACTACCACCAGCCTGCACAGTGGTAACAAGGCATGATGGATCCATGTTCTCATTCTGTTTACGCCAAATTCTGACTCTACCATCTGAATGTCTCAACAGAAATCGAGACTCATCAGACTAGGCAACATTTTGCCAGTCTTCAACTGTCCAATTTTGGTGAGCTCTTGCAAATTGTAGCCTCTTTTTCCTATTTGTAGTGGAGATGAGTGGTACCCGGTGGGGTTTTCTGCTGTTGTAGCCCATCCGCCTCAAGGTTGTGCGTGTTGTGGCTTCACAAATGCTTTGCTGCATACCTCGGTTGTAACGAGTGGTTATTTCAGTCAAAGTTGCTCTTCTATCAGCTTGAATCAGTCGGCCCATTCTCCTCTGACCTCTAGCATCAACAAGGCATTTTCGCCCACAGGACTGCCGCATACTGGATGTTTTTCCCTTTTCACACCATTCTTTGTAAACCCTAGAAATGGTTGTGCGTGAAAATCCCTGTAACTGAGCAGATTGTGAAATACTCAGACCGGCCCGTCTGGCACCAACAACCATGCCACGCTCAAAATTGCTTAAATCACCTTTCTTTCCCATTCTGACATTCAGTTTGGAGTTCAGGAGATTGTTTTGACCAGGACCACACCCCTAAATGCATTGAAGCAACTGCCATGTGATTGGTTGATTAGATAATTGCATTAATGAGAAATTGAACAGGTGTTCCTAATAATCCTTTAGGTGAGTGTACAAGGCCACATGTCAAGGTCTGGGTAGATTAGATGGTAAGCGAACAAGAGAGAAGACCTAATCGATTTAGACAAGGGCCAAATTGTGATGGCCAGATGACTGGGTCTGAGCATCTCTGAAACAGCAAGGCTTGTGGGGTGCTCCCGGTCAGCAGTGGTGGATATATGCCGACAGTGGTCCGAGGAGGGACAAACCACAAACCGGTGACACCTTCAGGGGTCTTGTAGAGTCCATGCCTTGGCGGGTCGGTGCTGTTTTGGTGCACATGGAGGACCAATAGCATATTAGGCAGGTGGTCATAATGATTTTGATATATGGGCCTAACAGGAAATAATAAAATAAAATCTGAATAAATAAACTTAAATCTCACTATTTTTAAATATAACCCAAAATAGTAACCTGAATAAAATATAAAGATAATGTAGTGCCCAAGAAGATGGATAACAGATTCTAGTCTCGTGTAGCCAGACCTATGATTGCAGGATAGGTCTGGGGTCTGTAGCCACTTTAGTTAGCCAAGAACTGACCATTTAGACTGGAAAAGCTATCTAACTGACATGTATAGTGACCAATCAGACTTTATTATGTCAATATGGAGTGTTTAGGGGTGGGGTTATCAGAGATGTATTATACCATAATAAAAGACTAACGTGGGGAAATAAATAATTTATATAATGGCACGCGAGTCTCTGCAAGCTTGCAGAGAAAACACATGGGAGAAGAGCATGAAATGTGTAGAGAGTCTAAGTACAGCAAAGAATTTATAGAGAATTTCACAGACATGACTAAGTAAACAAAACTCTGCTAGTGCTTTACTTTCTGCTATGTGGCTCAAACAAACATCTGAATATCTTTAAAGTATTTGATGTCATTAGACTGGCAAACATAGGCAAATTCTGTGATTATTTTATCCTCAAAAGTGCTCTATCAACATAAAACCTTGTGAATCCATATTTTCACGGACATACGGATATAAAGGCGGGGAAATACGTCTGTTCAGAAATTTTCTTCTGAGCTGATGTTCGAGTATGCAGTCACACACCTGTTCCTCTTACCTCTGAGCAATCTGCTGTTGGATCTACGGCACACTTCAGTGGCTTTCTCCTTCTCTGCACGACAGTGCAGTTTTCCCCTGGGCGCTTCGACAGCACAACTAAAAGAGTTGTTATTAAAAGAGTGATTTTCTCTAAAAGAGTTTTTTCCTCTATAAGAGCAATACACAGTGGCGTTGAATGTACTTTTCAGGACGCATCTTTTTAAAGATGCCCTTCCGCCCCTGTGTAGTTCCTGGATGTGGTAGAGTGCTCTCTGCTTCAGACGATGACAGGCGCTGTCTCGTGTGTTTGGGCTGCAATCACACCGAGGCCAATCACACCGAGGCCTGGTCGTGCTGCCGCCTTTGGGCCAGCACGCCCAGGCTGAGGCTGACGCCCAGATGTGGTTCAGGAACTTGTGGTTCAGGAACGTCATCTGTGGCTGAACTTAGTCTAGATGCACGAGCCGGACAAGACACGTTTCTTCGACGCCCCTGTCTCCCAGTTCGGCCTCTTCGGTGACACCGTCGAGGACTTCGCCTTGCAGTTCTCCACGGTGAAAAATCAGACGGAGGCCATCTCACATATCCTGCCCCGCCGCAAACCTGCCACCACGGGCCATGCCCCGTCTGCTTGCAGAGGGTGTCCAACTGTGGCTAAGCAATGTGCAGCTCTGCCTCAACCCGTGCCCTGCTCTCAGCCTCGGCATCGAGTGCCCCACAGGAAGCGCACGCCCCCCCGTCTCACGGACCCCCTCAAGCACCCGGAAGGTTCCCAGGTGCTCCTGAGATGACCGACCCAGAGACGAACACATTCGCTCTGGAGCTGGTAAGCACACCACTCCGTCCCCCGGTGGAGGGCCGGGAGGAGAATCCTTGGTTGAATTTATTTCATTTGCCGCAGCCCCTACATTCTCAACAAAAGAGCTATTTCCTTTGTCTCTGGGTCACCTGGCCCGCAAATGCCGTTCCCACGGCACACAACCACCACACCTCAACAGTCCCGGCATGCTGGACACAGACCCTCCGCCATCAGCCTCCACGGCAGACCGGTTCTGACGAGTCTGGAGGACGCCTCCACTGGACCTCCTCCTCAGTCACTAACCCGCCCCCTGCCGGATGTGCGGAGCAAGGTATGTGATCCGAGTCTTTTCTCAGCACCAGAGCCTCGGGACGCACTTTTGTCTCCCGACGCCGCATTACCTGCTCCGTCCCGCCGGGTACGTCAAAAATAATCGTCCCATTAGTGCCCTTAGCATGGAGCTTGAATGTGTAGCTTTCACTTCCCAACCCGTCACACTGTTACGGTTAAGCAATTCAATTTGCCAGCCCCCCCTCCCCCCCTTTGGGGGTGTACGCTTTACCACAGTACACGGCGAACATGCCAATTCCCTGCGCGTGGAAATCGCGACCCTCTTACTCAAAGTCACGATAGAGCCTGTCCCTCCAACCGAGATGAAGAATGATTTCTACAGCCTTTCATCGTACCCAAGAAAGGCGGTGGTTTACGACCGATCTTGGACTTGCGAGTTTTCAACCGGGCTTTGCACAATCTCCCGTTCAAAATACTCACGCAAAAACACATTTTAACTTGCATCCGGCATCTGGATTGGTCCGCAGCGGTAGACCTGAAGGACGCGTACGTCCACGTCTCAATATTGCCTCGACATCGACCCTTTCTACGGTTCGCGTTCGACGGCCAGGCGTATCAGTACAAGGTCCTCCCCTTCGGCATGTCCCTGTCCCCTCGCGTCTTTACATAGGTCGCAGATGCATCTCTTGCTCTGCTCCGAGAAGCCTGCATACGCATACTCAACTACCTCGACGACTGGCTCATCCTGGCCCACTCCCAAGAGATACTATGTGCCTAAAGGGACCAGGTGCTCAGGCACCTCTGCCATCTAGAGCTTCAGGTCAACTGGGAAAAGAGCAAGCTCGCCCCGGTTCAGAGCATCTCTTTTCTTGGCATGGAGTTAGACTCAGTATCAATGTCAGCGCACCTCGCCAACAAGCACGTGCAGTCAGTGCTGGAGTGCCTCGCCACCTTCAGGCCAGGCCCTGCGGTCTCCTTTTCCAGAGGCTCCTGGGGCATATTGCATCCTCCGCGGCGGTCGCGTTGCTGGGGTTGATGCATATGAGACCGCTTCAGCACTAGCTCCAGACTCGAGTCCCGAGACGAGCATGGTGCCGCGGCACGCACCGTGTGATGATCACCTCCGCCCGCCACCAAACATTCGGACCCTGGACAGACCTCTGCTTTCTACGGGCAGGAGTCCCCTTGCAGCAGGTGTCCCGATGCATCTTGGTCACGACCGACGCCTCCAAATTGGGTTGGGGCGCTGTGTGCAACGGGCACACAATTGTGGGCCAGTGGAAGGGGGCCCCGCTGCGCTGGCACATCAACTGCCTAGAGTTGTTGGCTGTATTTTTTGCCCTGTGGAGGTTTCTCTGGCTAGTTCAGGGCAAACACTTCTTGATCAGATCAGACAGCACCACAACGGTGGCGTACATAAATCGCCACGGTGGCGTACGCTCCCGCCACATGTCACAACTCGCCTGTCATCTCCTCCCTTGGAGCCAGCAGCAACTCAAGTCATCAATCAAGTCAACATCAATGTGATGGCGGATGCGCTATCACGACAACGCTTGCCCAGTGGAGAGTGGAGGCTTCACCCCCAGCCGGTCCAGCTGATTTGGGAACGGTTCAGCAAGGCTCAGGTAGACCTGTTCGCCTCCCAGGACACCTCCCACTTCCCGCTCTGGTATGCCCGAACAGAGGCTCCCCTCGGGGTTGTGCAAGTACACATTTCCCCCAGTGAGCCTTCTTGCACAGCACAGGGAGGACGAGGAACAAGTCACTCTGGTGGCTCCCTATTGGCCCACCCAGGCATGGTTCTCGGACAGCCCCTTCGTTGCTGTGTCTGGTACGTGCTTTGCGTACCTACTTGGACCGCATGCAGAACTTCAGACATTCTGAGCAGCTCTTTGTCTGCTTCGGTGGACAGCGGAAAGGGAACACTGTCTCCAAACAGAGGTTCTCCCACTGAGTGGTGGATGTCATTTCATTGGCCTATGTCACCCAGGCCATGCCCCCCCTTTACGGTTCCGAGCACACTCAACTCAAGTGTTGTGTCCTCACGGGCACTGACCAGAGGCAATTCCCTGGCAGACATATGCAGAGCAGCAGGTTAGGCAACACCTAATACCTTTGCGAGATTCTACAATCTCAGGGTAGAGTCAGTCTCGTCCTGTGTTTTCTCAGGTCCGAGCCAGTAGAACTCGGTAACATGCTGACGAACTGACCGGGTGGATCGCTTGCAGCTCCTTTTCCCTCGGTTTAGGTAATACTGTGCACTTTCTTTCCCAGGAGATCCCACTCACTCGGCTCCCTGGTTGATTTCTCCCTAGCCCTTGGCGTCCGCAATTTGGCAGAGGAATTCGCCGACCCAATCCACTGCGGGTACTCAAATCTACTCTGTACTGGAATAGGTGCTCCGCAGGTCAGGGCTCCTACGTGGACTTCCCCCCTGTGTGTATTTCCACGGTACGGTCCCTTTACAAGTGGATCCATGTCTCCCTTGGGCAGTTCCCGGTGTCCCCTGGTTGCCGTGTCTGTAGCAACTCCTCCCTCCGAAGAGGCGGGATCTATCACCACGTCTATTTCCCACATGTGACCTAAAAGCCAATGTGGTGTATTCACCACTCTTACCTCCCCCTCTCTGGGCAGGTGTGGTCTCTGCAGGGTCTTTTCCCTGAAACTGGGTAAGACCCCCTTCCCCGTGTGTAAGGGCCCCAGTCATGGACTCTATGCGAGAAACATAGAGAGAAAAGAGGTCCGGCTAGGCTCAGCCCGTTCCCGGGTTGGCAAGCGTCACCTTGTTCCCCTATCTAGGGTAACTATAAGGATTCCGACGACTTTGTGTGGCATTGGGGAAGGGTACGTGCAGTCTGATACAGCTGGTCGTTTTGGCACGTCAAGTACCTGCCCACTCCTGTGTCTGCAGTACACGTACATGGCTCAGCGCATGGTGTGATTTAAATTGGACCCCTAGTGTCGCTTCTTCGACACAACGTTGAAGTGAGCGACAGACGGGGAATGTCTAGGTTACGGATGTAACCTCCGGTCCCTGATGGAGTGAACGAGACGTTGTGTCCTCCCGGCCACGTCGCTGAGTCGAGCTGAGCTACTGTTGTGACCAGACCCTTTCCGGCTCCTCAGAAAAATCCTGAATGAACAGACGTATTTCCCCGCCTTTATACCCATATGTCCGGGGGCGGGACATGCAAATTCTTTCTGCCAACTTCTCATTGGCCTTTTTTCATAGATCAGAGGTATATTCGGCGCTCAAGGGAGACCCCTAGTGTCGCTTCTTTGATAAAATGTCTCGTTCCCTCCATCAGGGAACGGAGGTTACATCCGTATCCTAGACGTTTTGTGTGCTATAAGCCGGGGCAAGCCGGTGGGCAAGCCGCCTGAGACTAAGAAAATAATTTTCTATTTCTTTAAAACAGTAAACATATTTTGTATCAGTTACATATGTGCAACACTATGTTTATTGTTATGAAATAAATAAGAGGGAATGTTTTTGTTTAGTTTCACAAATGTAAAACTGGCCATTGTTTGGATGCCTTATGGGTGGGGGGTGGAGGGCTCGCAATCCTTTTCTGCATATTGCAGCACTGTTTTGCCTTCCACATGCCACTGGTGAAATTTATGTGAAAACATCCCCTGATTATACTTTGCTGGTGACTTAATTTGCTCTCTCATCACTCTGGATTTTATTCCTTATCACTTAAATGCACTTAAAGGTGCATCCAATAATTTAACAATCCTGCAGATGCCATTGACAGTTTTTTTTTTTTTTTTGGTGTTGGTTAGGTTAGGGTTAGATAAACCTTAGGTAACCCCAACTATAACTCTAACCCTAAAGGCGTATACTTCGGTTGTCAGAGTTGCTGATGGCCTGAATGCTCGCAACACAGATTTTCTCGACCCGTCATCATCTCTGCATCATGAGTGCATGTGCCGGCCATTGGGTTTTACGAAAAGAATATCACAATATCACAGTTGTAGTTGTTATGCATCGAATGCTTTCGTATATGCTCACCATCAGAAAAGTATATTTTGAAAGGCAAATGAAGTATAGAAAATTGAAGTACAGCCGGGCCTTAACTCAAACCCTTGCCATATATTACGTGATATAGCGCTCCCTAGCATAAAATATCAATGACATTTTGCATGTGATCTCAGAATGTTCTCTTGTCCATGTGTTTTAAGTTTTGGTAAGTTTGAAGAGAATTTTCAAGAAATTCTGATAGAATCAGTATTTAAATCAAAGTTAAAAATGTTCCTTTTATAGCAGGCTTATGATTGTTCAAAGGTGTAAACTTATATATATGCTTTCATGTACCCTTTTATCTTGCATTGCTGTTTGTACAGCATAGCTGTATTTATGTATTTTGGTGATGTATTTATATTACGTATTTTTGTGATATTTCTTTTATTATGGGTGTACAGCACAGTGGTCAACTACTGTTGTTTTTATTGTGCTCTATAAATTGATTGAGTGATTGATTGATTGATTGAAAATTGCTCTTACAAGATATAGGCCAATTAGTCATTATAGGCTACGCCTAAATCATATTGGCTAAAATCTTCTGAATGACAAAAGTCTTTTGATAAATTATTGTCTGGAGGGTCTCCAGATGCTGAATAACAAATTTCATACAAATCATGCAAACATGAGTTCAAATTATTTATTTTTTTAAGGCTACCTCCTGAATTTCTTGATTCCCATTGAATGGACTGTATTTCATCAGAGAATTCTGCATTGCAAATAATAAATATGACTCACGTTTAAGCGGAAGTGTGTAATTGTGCCAACAGTGGCAGCAAAATGGAATTGCAAAAATAATGACTGAATAATGAGTCCCATAACACAAAGTGAATAATGAGTCCCATGACAAATAGTCCCAAACCCTCCCTTTCCACCCTCCCCCTGTCTTCTATTGTTAGGACAAACAGGTTGTCCTGCCCAAACTCAGGACATTAGTTGAGCAAGACAGGTCATGTTGACATGTCATACTGTGCAGAATATTGTTTAGAAAGCAATACAATGCCAGTGTTTACCCTCTCGTAAAGTTGAGTTACGAATGGTTTAGTTGTCTAAGCACATTAAATTGAGATGGGTGAAAGTATTTTAATATAAAAAATTACAAACTTCAACTTAAATTTGTAAAACCAAACAAAGGCATAATTTGTATGGTAACTGTTATACCTGTGCGATTGGTCCACAAGAGCCTTGGAAGGAAGCCTCCAAATGATTTGAGGTTTTGGGTTCCCAATTGCAGAGCAGTTTAGCTGAAGGCGAGCACCATACATCAAATCAATTTTCCGTTGTGACGTCTCAATGATTTTAGGGGCCGTTTCTGTCCTCCTCACAGAAAGTGTGACCACACGCCGCTCTAATCCAGTGGAGCTTGTTGCAATGCACTCATATTTTCCACTTTCAGTTACTGCTAGGTTTCTCAGGTAAAGTGTACCATTTACATATACGGATACTTTAGTGTGCGAGTAAGTTGGAGGCCATACAACCGTACCATCATGTAAGACCCAGTGTGTAGTGGGTTTGGGGTCACCATAAGTGGTGCAGGGTAACAAAAGACTCTGCCCAACATCTGTTCTCACTAGCTGTTGTTTCTCCTCCAGTATTACAGGGGGTGCTGCTACCACCTGAAGACGTACAGTAGCGGTGTCAGTACTGGCTGGATTGCTTGCAATACACTTATAATGTCCTCGATCAAAAACTGACACATCTTGTATGGTTAGTGTCCCCATTGAGGTTACTGTTACTCTGCCATGCTTAGTGTCTGGACCTGTAACCTCAGTACGATTGGGTAGAATCCATGACACAATTGGCACTGGTCTGCCCTCTGTCTTGCATTCCATGTGCACCGTTTTCCCAGCAAGAACCTTGAGTTCTCTCATCTTTGGCTCCAGTATTCGAGTGGGATAAGCCACAACTGACAACATAACCACAAGCTTGTCAGACCCATACTCATTCTCGGCCAAACATATGTACTGTCCGTGGTCTTTAATGTTTGCTCTATGGATGGACAATGTTCCATTCTTCAAAATCTCAAATTTACCCATTTTACCCTTGAAGGTCAACATACTACCTGATGACATAAAGGAGACAAAAATACAAAATATTAGAAAGCAGAAAAGGCCATTTAAAGTTGCATAGCTTCCAGTTATGCAGGATAATTGAGATAAAGTGAGTAATTTTTGGCTGGTCATTTGGCTGGTCATGTGCAGCCAGCACCATATGCAAAATAAAGCACATTTTTTTAAGACTTATATGAACAAAAAAATAGTATCTGTTTAAAAGTGAAGAAATTATCAAAAAATCATTAAAGCCCTATTTGGATGGGATTTGTTGGGGTTTGTGATAATTACCAGAGTTTCTCTGAGATTTTAATCCTGTGCAAATCAGTCATATCTGTAATCTTATTTACCGAATAAGATTTTCCTGCAATGGAAAAGATTACAGCATCTTATATGTTCTAGAGAAATCTCAGTAAAAATAACCCCAGTGTAATGATGAGTCAGTGGAGTTGGGATCCATGTGCAGATTTAATAACAGTAAACTTAGTAATATATACAGGCAGGGGTCAATCACCAGAAATAGTAGTATCCAAGGTAAATCAGAGAGATAGAGACAGAGTATTCATCTAAGATGAAGTCTTAGATCACGGGTAGAGAGCCATACCCATTGACCGGGATTGTATTCAGAATTGGGGTGACGATGACAATTTGCTTGTTTCTCTTGTCTCCAGACAGCCTGTTGAAGATGGACATATGCTTGATCCCAGATGGCCTCTCTTCTGAGGAGCCAGTCATTGACGGCAGGAAGCTCCGTGGGCTCCCCTGGCCAGAGAAATAAAGGAGGCTGAAAACCAAGTACACACTGGGAGTTAGACCAGTTGATGGTTTGCGGACGGAATTCTGGGCATATTCAGCCCAAAGTAGATAGCGGCTCCAGTCGGATTGATTCTGATTGCAGTAGGTTCTGAGGAAGCAGGTCAACGCTTCCTCAAACTCAACAGTTTTGCCATTGGATTGTGGATGGTACCCAGAAGTTAGCCTGACATTTATGTTCCGTTGATGGAAGAAAGCTGTCCATAAGCGGGAGGTGAACCGAGGCCCTCGGTCAGGTAGACCATAGAATCTGAATATGTAGTTGCATAGATGTTCAGCAGTTTCAAAGGCAGAAGGTAACTTGGATAAAGGAATTAACTGGCAAGCCTTAGAGAAGCGATCTACTACCGTAAGAATGGTGGTGAGACCATGAGAGAGAGGACAAAATCGGCAATATGGGACCATGGACATTGAGGTATGGGTAGAGGCTGCAATAACCCAGTTGGAAGTTGTTTAGACAATTTGTTGATGTTGCATGTGGAACAGTTCTGGACATCATTTCATAATGATCATTATGGGTGGTAAGATGGGTTCTTCAGTTTGAGCTTGAAGTGAGTATTCATAGTGGCGAGAGAGAGCGTCGGCATTGATGTCTTTAGAGCCGGGATGATATGTGACTGTGAAGTTGAAGCATGTAAAGAATAGCGCACATCTTGCCTGTCTAGGGTTGAGTCTCTTGGCTGAATGCAAGTTCTCTACGTTCCAATGATCCATCAAGACAAGGAAAGGATGTTTGGCTCCCTCCAACCAATGACGGCATTCATCGAATGCTGCTTTCATGGCTAATAATTCTCTATTCTCGACATCATAGTTCTGTTCAATGGGGCAGAGTTTGCGTGAGTAAAAGGCACTTGGAAATAGTTTAGGAGGTGTTCCTCAGCTCCAATACCAGTGTTAGATGTATCTGCTTTGACAATGAATGGGCGATCAGGGTCTGGATGGTGAAGGATGGGTGCAGTGGTAAAACATACTTTGAGATCCTGGAAAGGATTAGAGAGCAGCTGGAGTTCACGAGAGCCGTGAGCACTTCTTAAGCATTGACATCAGAGGCACGGCCACAGTACTGAAACCTCTTATGAAATGCCTGTAGAAATTGGCAAAACCCAGGAAACGTTGCAATTCCTTTATCGTAGTTGTGGCCATTTCAAAACTGCTCTTACCTTGTTGTCATCCATCGCCATGCCCTCTGGGCTGATTACAGCATAGAAACAACACTGATTTTTGATAGAACTCACATTTCTCAGCCTTGGCGTACAGTTGATGGGTGATAAGACATTGCAGAACAGCTCGGACGTGCTTGACATGCTCTTTGTAAGTGTTAAGAGTAGATGAGTCTCAGTAGACATCATTGATGAAGGCCTGAAACACTGATGGAATACTGACCAATCCGAAAGGCATGACCCCATTTTCAGAGTGCCCTGTGATGGTTGAAAAAGCTGTCTTTCACTCATCCCTCTCACAAATGCGGATGAGATTGTAGGCACTGCGAATATAGAGTTTGGTGAAATAATTGGCATAACAGAGTTGTTCAAGGGCAGCTGGAACCAGAGGCAGGGGGTAGCGAAACTTTACAGTGATTTAATTTAGACCATAATAATCAATACATGGGTGAAGCTCTCAGTCCTTCTTGCTCACAAAGAAGAATCCTTGTTGTTGGTGAGATTGAGGGTCTGATAAACCCCTGGAAAGTTCCTCCTAAATTTATGACTTCATAACCTCAAATTCTGTCTCGTGAATGTGAGGAGCCAGGTAGTAATTCTATGGCACAGTCACTGGAGCGGTGAGGAGGAAATTGCAAGGCTTTGGTTTTGCTGAAGGCCTCAACTAAGTCAAAATACTCAGGAGGTAGATTGGGAACTGTAGTAGGTTCAACTCCAACAGCAGCAGCTAATAATAGTCCTGGGAGAGATGAGCTTTAGGCAAGTGAAAAAGCAGGTGCTGGACCATTGGGTAACTTGGTGATCACTCCAAGAGATTTGAGGTTTGTGTCTTTGCAGCCAAGGTAGTCCTAAGATTATGTAGTAATGAGGTGATGGGATGAAATATAGGCGAATGGTTTCAGTGTATAGTGCTAAAACTTTTAGAATAATGTCTTTGGTAGTGTGTTGAGCATGACCGTCACAAAGAGGGTGTCCGTCTAACTGCAAAAAAGAGAATCACAGAGGTTAAGTGGAATATTATGGGCTTTGGCGAATTTCTTGTCAATCAAGTTGCCTGCTGCCCCAGAGTCCAGCATGTCTGTAGTAATGATAGACCTCCCTGAAAAATGTTAATATCACAGGTAATTCAACATATGAAGTAGAGTGGGTTAATGAACTACAGGAACTAACCATTGTGGGGTGATACTTAGACGGTCGGGTTGGGCAAGAAATCCATAGTTGTCCACCTTGACCACAATATGGCCACAGGTGCTGCTTAATATGATGACCTCTCTCTCCTCAGAGGTAAGGTGAGTATGTCCATTGTGCATGGGTTCAGTATCACTCGGGTTATATGAAGTGGTAGGATGTGATAAAAAAGTGGTGGAGGTTCTTCGTGCTCAGAGGAGGTTATCAATGCGGATGGTCAACTCAATGAACTGATCCAAAGACTTACCCTCGTCGCGAAACCAGCTCAGATTGAAGCTCTTAAGTTCAGTCCTCTACAAAAAATCAGCTTCAAAGTATCCTCAACCCACATGGTTTGAGCAGCGAGAGTACGGAAGTTGAGTGCGTATTCCGTGGCGGGAACATTACCCTGATGAAGAGAAAGCAGCTTATTGCTGGCGTCTTTGCCTCCCACTGGATGTTTAAAAACTGCATGAAATCGTTGGAGGAAGCAACTGAAGGAAGGGAATGTTTGTTGGGCATCGTTCCACATTGCTGTAACCCAGTCTAATGCCTTACTTGTAAGCAGAGAACATACAAAGGAAATGCAGTTCTCATCAGTGTGGTATAGTGTGGGCTGTTGGTTAACAAACAGTGAAAATTGGAGCAGAAATCCATTATATTTAGCAGGTGACCCATCGAATTTCTCAGGAAAAGCAAGGTTGTGGGATAGCGGTGAGTGTGCAAGATGAGGCAGAGTGTGCCGCTGGGTTAGATGAAGGTGCTGAAGGGTTATATGTGGGTAAACGATGGTTCTGTAGGGTTTTAACAAGCTCATCTGTTAACAATGCCAGTCGGTCAAGCTGTTGGTGGTGTACTGCCAGTATATTCTCTTGGGCTGAAACCTCGTTGGTTAGTTGCAGAAAAGCTGCTGGATCATTTTTTGGGAAAGTCTTCTGTAATGATGAGTCAGCAGAGTTGGGATCCATGTGCAACTTTATTAATAGTAAATGTAGTAATATAGACAGGCAGGGGTCAATCACCAGCAAAAGTAGTGTCCAAGTTAATTCAGAGATATAGTCACAAAACAGGCAAGTGGTCTGGGCAGGAAATCACATGTAATATCCAGCTAAACAAAGCAGTAACAGTTTGCAGGCAGCAAAGGGTCACAACAGGGTAAACAGTCCAGGACCATACACAGGTTAGGCAGTAAATACAGATAATGCTCAGAAAAATCAGCCAGGACAAAACAAGACTTCACAAAGACAGACTATGAAAGTGAGTAGATGGGCAACAAGTGAGGAGGTAATCAGTGCCAAGTACGGGGAATATGGGAAATGGAGCCTGAGAGTTAGAGTCAATACTCAGGTGATGGAGACCTCTGGGTGTCTACAGAGGAACTACAGAGGCGGGATTCGTGACACCCAGGTTATACTAATTCTGTTTAAGGGCAAATATTACACAATCCCCTGTAAGATAGGAGGTTTTCTGGTATTTTCAGTGTTTTATGATGGAAGCGCTCCTGGATGTTATTTACCTTATACCTGAGGTGTGGTAGTTTCGTGTGGTGCAGATTCCGAAGATGCAATATGAAAACGTAAATAATTTATCAAAAGATTAATGCTGGTAGCAACTTTAGATAAGATTTATTCTGCAGTAGCTAGCCTTGCATATAAAATCTCCCAATACATAAATTACACATAATGCTAATATTTAATAACTTAATTTCTGCAAAAGTAATCAATTTAGACCTGACAACTGATAAATGACAAAGACATGCCCATGTCTGTAATCTCTATAGTAAACAGTGTCCACAGTAAAAATTACTTGACAGATCTATGTCCCATCTGATTAGGCCTGAAGTGCACCTTTTGAAATTATATTTTATATTCATATATTGAGTATATACCAAATTGAGCAAGTAAATGTAAGAATGTACAAGAAATATCAAACCCAGCAGATTACAATAAATATTTAAACTTCTGGTAACAAGGTAATTTAATATAAAAGTCCTTGCAGTTTCCATTTAACCCTTACTGCATATATGACTTGTATGAATATACCTGTGGTAGATGGAAATCGGCTCCAGCTGATGGTGGGTTTAGGATGACCAGTCACATTGCAGGGAAGGAAAGCATCAGAGTTTGACAGAACAGTGAAACTGGCAGCTTTTCCACCAATAATCCTTGGCTTGGAAATAATATCCGTAACAGATGACAGTTCGAAGTCAATGATAGAGGTGTCATACATTGTTGAGTGATCATACTCATTCACATTGCCAATTTCAGTACTGTGTGGAGATTGAGTGAACAGGTAGTTTCGTTCTGCTGATTGAACAATAATGTTTTCTGTTACTGTGCTCTCCTTAGATTTGCCATAAGGTATGCCAGATGGGGCATTTGGCTTAAGACAATCGAAACAGTCCACATGTTTTTGTTCATATACAGTTGGCTTAACTCTTATCATGGGTCTCTGTGTTGTATATATTCCTCTTTCTGGGGTAAGTCTTGTATTACTCTTCACTCTGACTCTGTTGGCTTTACTCTGGATTTGATATTGTGGTGTAGTTTGTGGTCTAATGACTGTATGTTTTATGTTAGGTGTAGTGGGTTGAGAGGTCACAGTTGATGGAGATGTCTCTGATACTTTGAAGGGTGTATTCAAATGTCTTAATGATGCAGCTCTGTGTTTAGTTTGTGATGCTATAGTAGGGGATATTTTGGTTGAAGATCTGCCTGCAATTTTAGTGACTGTGATGGTTGAGGATTGTGTGGTTGTTTTTCTTACCAGCCCTCGCCCCTTGAGGTCTTGTCTGCGAAAACCAGGCTTTTGATTTTGCCACAATCCTGTTTGAGAACCTGAAAATCTTTCCTGAACATTGTCTTGCTTTAGTTCAGTTCTCCTTGTTGTAGGGGCTGGTAGTGTACCTGAAACTGGATCAGACTCTTTGGTTATGGACAGCTCATTGAAAGCTGGAAATGTTGAGAACACTGTTGGTGATAGGGTTATGTCTTTGTAAGATGAATGTGATTCTGTAAATGAGGAAGAGCCTGATGAGTCATCAAATGATTTCTCTGGAGTGTCATTTTCTATTGTAATTGAAGGAAAGGCAATTGTTTGTGGAAGCTGCAATTTTGCAGTAGGTACTGCAGTTGTTGCTCTGTCAGGTTCTGCTGTGGTTGTGAATGTCGTGTTCATCTGTTCCTCTGCAGTGGATGGTGTAAATTGATTTTGAAGTCTGCTGAGATGTTCTCTCTTATCCCATTTGTGTCCGAACTGTGAAATCTTCCCATGTGTGATTGTTGAAGTCTTTGTGGTTGTAGTTGTAATAGGAGTTGAGAGGTACATAATAGCATCTTTGGTTAGTTCAACCAAATCTTTATAATCCTTTGACTCTTCGGGCACAGAGGGCACCATTGTTTGTGACATCTGTGAATCAGTTACAGTGTATGTCCTTCCTGAGTTTGACAAAAGGGTGTCTAGTGTGGCCATAGCAGGTTTTTCTGTCACTCTCGAAAAGGAAATTGTCATGTTATATCTAGCCGTAGAGTTCATCAGGCTTTGATCCACTATTGTTTTGCATTTCTCTGTAGATGCTTCAGTTTGAATTTTTTTTCTGTCACCACATTCTGTGATATTGTCCGCATTGTGTGGAAAAGTGAGATTGTACTCGTTGTTTCCAGAGCGATGTTTAAATTTTTCTAGTAAAGATTGTATGTCTGTAATTTTATTGGGCCGAATGATCCTGCGTCTGCCATGAAAGTTACGTCTCTTTCCTGATTGCTTTTTAGAGGGAACAATTTGTATCTGGTGTTTTGAGATGATGGTGGACCCAGGAAGGAGACGAGGTGAATTGATTAGTTGAGTAGTGTGAAAGGTGATCTTGTCTTGCTCTCTCTCGGTTGTGGTGACTGCTGTAAATATGGTCTGACTCTCAGGTTCCAAATGGGTTCCACTTGAGTTCTGGATGTTGTATAATGGTGTTGCTACAGATGCAGCCTCTTCTGAGTCCCCAGAGAACAGAAGTTGCATCTGATCTGTAACTTCTTTTAGAGTAAGTCTGAGTGTAATGGCTTGCCCAGAGGATCTGTTTGTTTCTCTGTCATATATGTTGCTTTCACCATCACTATGGCTTATCACATAACCTGAGTTTGTTGTATTCAATGTTGTCTCATCTTTTTGAATTTCATACTTACTTGGAGTGTAACTGGCCATTATTGGGGTGGCATGTGTCTGAGTTTGAGAGTAAGAGTACAATGTGGCTGTAACCAAATTTGAATTCTCTTGTTTTCTCAAGATGTTACTTGCATGATCAGTTTTTACTTTCCTGAAAGCACCGTTTACCGTTTTGTTATTAGTCTTTGAAATTCCAATATCTCTGGTTTTAATTGTGCTAACAAATTTATGGTCAAGTATTTGGGTAGTTGTCACAACCATTAATTCATCTTCAGATATACCATCCCCTGAGGTTGTATCCATGTCATCAGAAAGTCCTTTAAGTGCTTTGGACTTCTCAGACAAACTTACTATCCCATCCTCATATCTTCTTTTATTTTGAGACCTCTTGATGAAAGTGGCAAATCTTTCAGCATCAACTTTCCTGAACTGTTTATTATAGACTCTTTTTGGCCATCCAGTGCTTCTTCCGTTTCCTCTTCTGCCAGTAGGAAACTTATGAAATCGGGACTGAAACCAATTGTTCAGGCTGTCTGATGTAATGCTCCTCGATTCCTCACTAACTCTGTGAGAGAGATCTCTGCTATGATGTTTCTGGCTATCATCTATAATTTTCACAACATCATCACCAGATTGCTTTATGTCAGCTGTATTTGTGCTATTTGAGAAATGATCATTAACAGTTACTTGAGAAGATAGCAAATCTGCTCCTATATAATTTGCAGCTAAGCACCTGTAAAATCCTGTGTCTCGGAATGTCAGTCCATGTATTACCAATGTACCATTTCTGAAAAGCTTCCTGTTTCCATAAGATTTGTCTAAAACTGTGTGGTCAGGAAGTATCCACTGAATGAAAGCTTGCGGGCTGCTAGATGATGTGCAGTCAAGAAGTAAGGTCTGACCAAGGATGTGTGAGATTTGGACCCCATTTACTTCTTCTTCTTTGATATCCGGTGACAAAACAGTGACCCTGAAAGCAAGAACGTCTGCATCCAGGTAGTTAGTGGCAATGCAATGATATACACCGGTATCTGTGATTTCAGTAGATTTTAATGTAAGCCTTCCATTAGTATTTACTACAATCCTTTGGTCCTCACTGTTGTATGGTGCTCGTAATTTGCTTCTATCTGGTAGAATCCACTCTACGATGGGTTTAGGATCCCCAAAGGTCTGGCAGTTCAGTTCCACTGATACACCAGCAAGGACTGAGTGTTCAGTCTTGGTCTGGTTGTCCTTTCTGATCATTGCCCAGCTATATTGATCTTTGCTATTGTTACTACTATCAACATTTATTTGAACATTGGATGAATACTTGATATTAAAGGTCGGGAATGTTGTTGTAATGCGGTCCATCTGTAAGTTAATTATCCCTTGCATTAACCATGCAGGATTGGCATTGATTTTTGCTTCAATTTCTGTGAAGACTTCATCTGCAGTGGGTACTGCTTGCTTGTAGGTGTAAACTATGCCTGGTTGCAAAGAAAGTAATACCCCTCGCTCAAGTCTCATAGGGTAATCGCTATAGGAAGCCAAAATGTTCCAAACCTGCCATATATGATCATAATCAATGTTGCAGACCAGTGATGTAGACACATTCACACTCAAGGCAGTAACATCTCTATGGACTCCATAGGTTACAGTTAGGTTGTCCATTCTTGTAGGTCTCTGTACAACACATGTTATACTGGCATCATTGTTGAACTGATCAGTTATGTTAATTTTCAGCATACCGATGGGTGCAACAAAATCTTTAGGAGAGACTGAAGAATAGTCACTGTCACCCAAAGTCAAATTCCTCTGTTTTAAGTGAGGATGAATCCATGGCTTAAGGCATGTGTAGCCATCATTTGACAAATGAATAATACTGCTGCCGCTAGAGGAAACTGGGAATTCACAAACAGGGCACAGCTGTTCTCTGACAGTCTTCCTGTCTCTTTTGCATTTTAGAACACCTGTAAATGTAAAACAAACTCTATTTTGATGTGCAATTGTGAAAGTGTCCAGATTATTGATATTTGTAATACTATCTGTTGTGTCAAACTATGGAATTTTATCTATTATGTTTTACGAAATATTACAGATCAGAATCTCACCAGGGTTTTTCTGTGTCCACTCAGCAAACCAACCCATCCGACAATCACATGACCAGGGGTTTCCACTGAGGAAGAGATTCTCTAGTTTATTGCAGCCAGCAAACACTGTTGCAGGCAATGTGGTGAATGCATTGTCTGACAGGTAAATGTTCTTGAGAGATGACCATTTGAAAATCTGGCTGTACCGCAGTGAAATAAAAGTATCTGGATGAAGCTGTTGGAGCATGTTTCCCTCAAGGTTGATCAACTGCAGCATTTTTAATCCATAAAAACTCTCTGGATGAATGAAGGTAATGTGATTATGGTCCATATGCAGACGTACAAGATTGTCCAGGCCTTTAAATGTATCTTTTCTGAGATTCTCAACTCTGTTATAACTAATTTTCAGAACCTAGGCATGTGGATAAAAATTAAGTGTTAGGAGGTAAAAATGTATTTACTGTAATTTATCATTTCAGGCCAATTTCAGACTTTCAGACAAAAAAATACAAAACCAAAAGTACATTTATCATTTATATAATTTTAACAACGATATCCTAATCCCAGTAAATTCAATCAAAGCATGTCCTCTTATTAATGTAATTGAAACTACTCCAACACTATCACAAATGTTAGGTTACAGTCTATTTAGTACATTTTGAAATGATAATCATGGGCATGTGCACAAGTGTACTGTAAATTATTAAAAAAATATTTATCTTTTCTCTCTCTATCTCTCTGAATTCTGCTGCATGTGGCCACAACATTTTTATTGGAAACAGGAATACTCTTTGTAAAACATTTTGAAAAAGACTAATCTCTCTCATCAGATTTATTCCTCAATGCAGCAGCAGGTCAGTGCAGTTAATAAGAAGCTCTTATTGTGCAACAGGGGATCTACAGTAGATTCAGCACTGGCAGTATTCCTAAAAGGGAGAGGTAGAGGGCAATTCAAGCATGAATCCTGAGGCAATGCCAGCCTAGTCTCAGCCACAAGCTTGCGATCATATAGCGGTTTGCAGCAACAAAGTGAATGGAAGTCATTCATTTGCAATGATAGTGAGCAAACTCAACCTCTGTCATTGCAATGTGTGTGTGTCCAGTAATGCGACAAAGTTGACTATTATGCAAATGAGGATTTACATGTGACATGGGACAACTACCAATAGGACTGAAGTAGTATCAATGTGATGTGATCTGTCTCCTGTGAGACACTTAACTTCGTGTTACTGTGTTACTGATTTCACTGTATATTTTTTAAAACTATATAATATGTCATTAAACTGCCTACCCAAATACTTGATGCATATTGTACACTAAAATGGCGAGAGCTGGTGAAATCCACCGGTTCTTACTGCCTTGTATTTACAGTTTTTGTTGATTCATACAATTAACAAAGAAATGCAAAACATATATTCATAGAATCAACATTTAACCCCCACTATTACCCCTCCCAATCCCCAAACCCATCCTGACCCTCAATAAACATCCCTGTGGTCACACGAGTATACACCCACACACACACACACACACACACACACACACACACACACACACACACACACACACACACACACACACACACACACACACACACACACACACACACACACACAAATAAAATTATCACACACATTAAAAACTATACTTCTCTCTCCATTGCCCCTCCCCGAGAGCCCTTCAAGAACACCAAATAGCTGACCCATTTCCCATCAAACGAATCCAAGTTCCCCAGCCTTCTACATAACTCTTCCTTGAAAGCTGCCACCCTCCCCATCTCCGTGCACCAGTCTTGAAATGAGGGCACTCCAGATGACTTCCATCCCCTTTAAACAATCTGTCTGCCAATCATAACACTGGTTAGAACCCAATTTTTTACGTGTTTATCCCCTATATAGATACAGAGTCTGGGGCAAAATTTAATTTGAGTGCCCAATATACATAACACATACAACTCTGAACCTTCAACCAAAATTCTTGGATCTTAACACACCTCCACAAAACATGGGTTGTGTCTCCATATTCTGATTGGTATCGCCAGCAGGTGGGTGTGTCTTTAAGACCAAGTCTATACAATCTAGAGGGGGTCCAATAGAATTTATGTAAAATTTTGAATTGCATAGGGCACACCCTTGCACCTCTAGATGCAGACTTGATGTTTTTCAGAATCCTAGCCCACACTTCCTCCTCCAATACCAAGTTTAAATCTTCCTCCCATTATCTCTTGGGAGAAGTTAAAGCTCTGACCCCTAGACTCTGAATTAGCAGGGAGTAATACACTGATGCCTCATGACCTTTTCCAAAAGCAGTAATCACCTCTCCCAGAGTGTCTTCTGCTTTAGGTGATATATGCTACTCCCAAAAATAGTATAGAGCAGATGGCGCAGCTGTAAATACCTAAAGAACTGAGATCTGGGAATCCCAAAACGTTGAACCAAATTTTCAAAGGATCTCAACACTCCACTCTCAATATATGTCAGCGAGTGTAGTAACCCCCTCACAATCCAAGCTGACCAACAGAAAGGGGACTTATTAATACATAATTGTGGGTATACCATATGCTCGAGGCAACATTGCAACATCACAAGTGTCTAAATTAAACACTCTGAACACTTCTGTCAATACCGAGTGCAAATGCGAGACAACGGGGTGTAATTAAACTCCTCTGATTATTTTGATAGAAAGGCAAGAACTTCCTGTTCAATACAAAACCAGGGAGGGGCTCTCTCAGGTTGAAGCAATCAATGAGCCAAATATCTGACCGAATGCATGATAATAAAACAAAATCTTGAGTAGGCCTAGCCCACCTTTGTCAATCGGCCTATTTAACTTACTGAAATTGTAATCTGGGACATTTACCATTCCAAATGAAGGACTTCGCGATGCTATCAAATTGCTTGAAATAAGAGAGGTAGTTGAAATAGCAAGTAGTTGAATTTTGGAATACAATTCATTTGAATAACATTAACCTTCCAAATCATAGATAAATGTAATGAAGACTATTTCTTTCATTTAGTCAAACTCCCACTTAGACTTTGGGAAACAGTTAATGTTACTCAATTGGTGTCATTTTAGTGCATTTTTATCTTTGTACTGTGGAAGGCTTTGTTTGGAAAATGTTTACATAACATTATTGTCATTTATTGTTTTGTTTTCTATGCTAAGAAAGAATTAAGTGAATTTTGACAAGAATACTGTAAAATTTCAGCACTTTCAAAACCTGCAATTGATCACGATTAATTCTGAAAAATGTGATTAATCGCATTTCAGTATTTTAACTGACTGACAGCACTAAAATATGATATTACATCATCACTATTACACTTTGTAATTTTTGTCAGCTTGTCTATACATGCTATATATATATATATATATATATATATATATATATATATATATATATATATATATATATATACAGGTGCTGGTCATATAATTAGAATATCATCAAAAAGTTGATTTATTTCAGTAATTCCATTCAAAAAGTGAAACTTGTATAATGTATACATTCATTACATACAGACTGATATATTTCAAATGTTTATTTCATTTAATTTTGATGATTAAAACTGACAACTAATGAAAACCCCAAATTCAGTATCTCAGAAAATTAGAATATTACTTAAGACCAATACAAAAAAAATATTTTTAGAAATGTTGGCCAACTGAAAAGTATGAACATGAAAAGTAGGAGCATGTACAGCACTCAATACTTAGCTGGGGCTCCTTTTGCCTGAATTACTGCAGCAATGCGGCGTGGCATGGAGTCGATCAGTCTGTGGCGTGGCATGGAGTCGATCAGTCTGTTGCGTGGCATGGAGTCGATCAGTCTGTGGCACTGCTCAGGTGTTATGAGAGCCCAGGTTGCTCTGATAGTGACCTTCAGCTCTTCTGCATTGTTGGGTCTGGCGTATTGCATCTTCCTCTTCACAATACCCCATAGATTTTCTATAGGGTTAAGGTCAGGCGAGTTTGCTGGCCAATTAAGAACAGGGATACCATGGTCCTTAAACCAGGTACTGGTAGCTTTGGCACTGTGTGCAGGTGCCAAGTCCTGTTGGAAAATGAAATCTGCATCTCCATAAAATTGGTCAGCAGCAGGAAGCATGAAGTGCTCTAAAACTTCCTGGTAGACGGCTGCGTTGACCTTGGACCTCAGAAAACACAGTGGACCAACACCAGCAGATGACGTGGCACCCCAAACCATCACTGTCTGTGGAAACTTTACACTGGACTTCAAGCAACGTGGATTCTGTGCCTCTCCTCTCTTCCTCCAAACTCTGGGACCTTGATTTCCAAAGGAAATGCAAAATTTACTTTCATCAGAGAACATAACTTTGGACCACTCAGCAGCAGTCCAGGCAAGACGCTTCTGACGCTGTGTCTTGTTCAAGAGTGGCTTGACACAAGGAATGCGACAGCTGAAACCCATGTCTTGCATACGTCTGTGCGTGGTGGTTCTTGAAGCACTGACTCCAGCTGCAGTCCACTCTTTGTGAATCTCCCCCACATTTTTGAATGGGTTTTGTTTCACAATCCTCTCCAGGGTGCGGTTATACCTATTGCTTGTACACTTTTTTCTACCACATCTTTTTCTTCCCTTCACCTCTCTATTAATGTGCTTGAACACAGAGCTCTGTGAACAGCCAGCCTCTTTAGCAATGACCTTTTGTTTCTTGCCCTCCTTGTGCAAGATGTCAATGGTCGTTCCCCATGATTGTGTAGCCTACAGAACTAGACTGAGAGACCATTTAAAGGCCTTTGCAGGTGTTTTGAGTTAATTTGCTGATTAGAGTGTGGCACCAGGTGTCTTCAATATTGAACCTTTTCACAATATTCTAATTTTCTGAGATACTGATTTTGGGGTTTTCATTAGTTGTCAGTTATAATCATCAAAATTAAAAGGAATGAACACTTGAAATATATCAGTCTGTGTGGAATGAATGTATACATTACACAAGTTTCACTTTTTGAATGGAATTACTGAAATAAATCAACTTTTTGATGATATTCTAATTATATGACCAGCACCTGTATATATATATATATATATATACTATAACACGATTTAGATTTTCCACTGATTCATATCACTGATCCTTAAACTCGCATTGTTTGCTGATTCTTCATATGCAGGAAGATCTATGTAAACCATTTCTAACTTTTAATTGTTCAATTGAGTCTCTTAGCATTTTAAAATCATATAATAATAATAATAATAATAATAATAATAATAATAATAGTAGTGCTGTCAATATATATATATATATATATATATATATATATATATATATTATAAAAAATAATAATACAGATAATTAAAATGCATTACATTGTTTTGGCACACAAGTGATGCATTAATAATGACAATTCAAATAGTGTCTTTTGAATGCAATATATTATTATTTCATATTATTAAACATAAGTCAATCATTGGCCTACAGTTCACAGCAATCCATTTCACAAGTGAATTTGTTGAAGACTTGTTTAAGGACCCGCCAATGTACACCTGTGTCAGACGAACGATTTTGAAGTGTCTCGGTTGCGTTGTGTCATAAACATTCAATTTTTAGGTCACTGTGTCACGTTAAACAAAGTATGAAACATAGACAAACATGTCTTGAGGTCACTGCCTCCATCAAGCTGTGTTTGTTCTCAAGAATGTGTTCTCATCTTGTGTTTTCTGCTCTCAGTCAGTGTGATTTGTTCTCTATATAAGCTGCGTGTTGCCTTAACAGTGAGTTTGGCTTACTGCCCCTTTGAGAAATCCAATGGTACTCCATACTTGAATTGCTCATATGGAAGGAATATTCCTTAGGTCTGGGACATCATAAATTGCATAAATTTTTTTTGTTATTTTTTTTTATATAATTAATTGCACTGAATTAACAAGTTCAATCAACAGCACTAAATAAAAATAAAAATAAGAAAACAAAGATTTGCAGTTATAAAATACCAACAGAATGTTTCCCAAAACTTTCAGTAGAATGTTAGTAGAATTAGTGGTATTTTATCTTTGTGCCATGTTACCAAATGCATTATTACCAAAGCATGTAAAATCATTAATAAATTAACAAGAGCCTCGGATCCCTCTATATCCATTACATGCAACTCTTCTGTTCTTGGAATTCAAGTTAAAGGCCTGGTGAAAGGCTTACATAGGCCTACTATGTTTAGTGCATTCATTTAATAAGAAATTGGTGATCATAAAATAAGTTTTACACTTTTAATCTGCCCCAGTAGCCAAAAACATGTCGTTCAAAACTAGTTGTTAATTATTGCCTAACATGTCTCTTAATGGATACATGCTGTATGTAGTGCAGTCATTATAATCTATCTTTGAGTGCCTCTTTTGGCTTTTTTATAATGTGTGTCATAGTTTTATAGGATAATGACTGTCACACATTCATGAGCAGTCCATTTGTCTGCAATGCAATGTTCAATAAATTATTATAATAATTATTTTATTTGGCTAACCTTAAGTGTCCAACCAAAGAGCACAACTATACTTTAAGTGATAACCACAGACCACTTTACAATTAACCACATGGCTTGCATTTATTGTATTTAGCAGTAACATTTCTGAAACTTCCTCTTACCAAAACCATGATTAGAACAGATTACATCAGAAACTATGTTTCTAGAATGTTGCGCTCAATAATGCAGTCTTTTACCTGCAGGGACATGAGATCATGGAATGAGCTGTCCTCAATAATCTTGATGATGTTACTGTGAAGCATTAATAGTTCCAGATGTTTCAGTCCAGAGAGGTCATTAACTTTAAGTGTTGTTAAACTGTTGTACCTGAAACACAAAAACTCAAATGTACAATTTTGTATTTTTAATTTGTCTGATTTAAATGACATTTAAGAGAGAGATCCATAAGGAATGGCCTGCTGTATGATTTACCCCAGGTTAATTCTTTCAACAGCCGCTTGAATGTCCCCGGGGATTTCACTCAGGTATCTGAATGTGCAGTGCACCTCCGTCGGAGTGTAACAGGCACATGATTTGGGGCAGGCACTGATTCTGTGCATTATAACAGCCAAAACACACAGAAGCAGCATGAATCTCAGCTCCAGGCACGTCTCTTTTGGGTCACACATTCTGGAGAAGCAGGATAGTTCTTTCCTTTTGGAAAAGCTCAAGTTGCCATTAATCTGTATTTGTAGTCTGTAAAAAGAAAAAGATAATTTTTCTGCTTTATTACTGTCAACTTTCAGCATAAATTAATAAATAAAGTTAAATAAAATACAACTCATATGTTAATTCTTTCTCATATCAAAATAGTTTTAGTCCTGTAAATCATATATACACTACCGTTCAAAAGTTTGGGGTCACATTGAAATGTCCTTATTTTTGAAGGAAAAGCACTGTACTTTTCAATGAAGACAACTTTAAACTAGTCTTAACTTTGAAGAAATACACTCTATACATTGCTAATGTGGTAAATGACTATTCTAGCTGCAAATGTCTGGTTTTTGGTGCAATATGTACATAGGTGTATAGAGGCCCATTTCCAGCAACTATCACTCCAGTGTTCTAATGGTACAATGTGTTTGCTCATTGGCTCAGAAGGCTAATTGATGATTAGAAAACCCTTGCGCAATCATGTTCACACATCTGAAAACAGTTTAGGTCGTTACAGAAGCTACAAAACTGACCTTCCTTTGAGCAGATTGAGTTTCTGGAGCATCACATTTGTGGGGTCAATTAAACGCTCAAAATGGCCAGAAAAAGAGAACTTTCATCTGAAACTCGACAGTCTATTCTTGTCCTTAGAAATGAAGGCTATTCCATGCGAGACATTGCTAAGAAATTGAAGATTTCCTACAACGGTGTGTACTACTCCCTTCAGAGGACAGCACAAACAGGCTCTAACCAGAGTAGAAAAAGAAGTGGGAGGCCGCGTTGCACAACTGAGCAAGAAGATAAGTACATTAGAGTCTCTAGTTTGAGAAACAGACGCCTCACAGGTCCCCAACTGGCATCTTCATTAAATAGTACCCGCAAAACACCAGTGTCAACATGTACAGTGAAGAGGCGGCTGCGGGATTCTGGGCTTCAGGGCAGAGTGGCAAAGAAAAAGCCATATCTGAGACTGGCCAATAAAAGAAAAAGATTAAGATGGGCAAAAGAACACAGACATTGGACAGAGGAAGACAGGAAAAAAGTGTTGTGGACAGATGAATCCAAGTTTGAGGTGTTTGGATCACAAAGAAGAACGTTTGTGAGACGCAGAACAAATGAAAAGATGCTGGAAGAATGCCTGACGCCATCTGTTAAGCATGGTGGAGGTAATATAATGGTCTGGGGTTGCTTTGGTGCTGGTAAGGTGGGAGATTTGTACAGGGTAAAAGGGATTCTGAATAAGGAAGGCTATCACTCCATTTTGCAACGCCATGCCATACCCAGTGGACAACGCTTGATTGGAGCCAATTTCATCCTACAACAGGACAATGACCCTAAACACACCTCCAAATTGTGCAAGAACTATTTAGAGCAGAAGCAGGCAGCTGGTATTCTATCGGTAATGGAGTGGCCAGCGCAGTCACCAGATCTGAACCCCATTGAGCTGTTGTGGGAGCAGCTTGACCGTATGGTACGCAAGAAGTGCCCATCCAACCAATCCAACTTGTGGGAGCTGCTTCTGGAAGCGTGGGGTGCAATTTCTCCAGATTACCTCAACAAATTAACAGCTAGAATGCCAAAGGTCTGCAATGCTGTAATTGCTGCAAATGGAGGATTCTTTGACGAAAGCAAAGTTTGATGTAAAAAAAATCTTATTTCAAATACAAATCATTATTTCTAACCTTGTCAATGTCTTGACTCTATTTTTTATTCATTTCACAACGTATGGTGGTGAATAAGTGTGACTTTTCAGGAAAACACAAAATTGTTTGGGTGACCCCAAACTTTTGAACGGTAGTGTGTATATATATATATATATATATACACATACATTTACAATCTCTTCTGTCACCTTAGGAGGATTGTGGTCATGCATGATTTTTATTGAAATTTCACACAAAGGTTTTATCTAAGTAATTATAAGATTTTTAGTCAAAAATTCAAATACATTTTTTTCTAGCAGTGCTTTTTTATGTCGGTTTCAACTGCAAAGTTCAAACCACTCTTACATTAGAAATATATATTAGTGAAATATATGTGCCAAATTTCTAATATCATTGTATAACAACATACCCCAAATTGTAGTGTGACAACATGCCCCATTATTGCGGTCACAAAATGTTTACAAGGATTACATTAATTGGATATTTTGTACAGGGCAATAACAGTGAAATGTTCAAAACATGTTCAAGCTTTTGTCAAGACCTGTATAGGCGCTTATAACGAAACAAAAATATTCACAACAAAACACAAATTGGATAAATGTATTTGTTCTCAGGAGAAAATGTCAAATAAATATATCATGGCAAGATCCGTTTGTCGACATTATATAATAGGCTATTACTCGACAAAAAAAAGAAATAGCAATAAATAATACATTAATTGACTAATAAAATAACATGGGTATATGTCTCCATGTTTAAAAGTGTAGTTTTTAATGTTAGAACACTTACCTAAAACACAGCCGAACGTATTTACGATAACGAGTTCAATTTTTCAAATATTATCACGTTATGAAATAAAATAATCCAACATGTGTTTTGTACCGTTCCAGTTTAGAAGGTTTAGCTTTTCAAGTGCGATTAAACTCTAGTTTAGACACAAGAGAGCGTGTTGGATGATGTTGATGTAAACGGAGAGTCTGTCCTCCTCCACGCGCTCCTTTTCTGTCTTAGCGCGCAGTCATCCTCACAATATGAGGGGTTCAAATGGAGGACAGGTATAACAACATTATATTAAAGACCTTTTTTTTTTATTTATCTGTCGTGAATCTCATTGTCATTCGGTGTCGACCTGAATTTGCCTTTTATTAAGGGAACATTTAATATAAAAAAAAATCACAAACGTCTGAGTTTAGCCCTGCATATCGACTGACAACAACTTGAACCCCAGAAATAAAATACATAAATACATTTTACAATAAATGTTAAATAAATTAAAACAAAGAAATAATATTACTATAATATATATATATATAGAACAGGTTGCCATGTCAATGCCAAGTCATGTCAAAAGTTTACCACCAGGTGTCACTGTCACCTGAATTCTGATTTAGCCAGTCTCTGCATGTAATCATTGTGGAGTATACTCTTACTCTATGCACGGCATATGGCCTACGTATTTCCGGTCAAATTTGAGAGGGGTTAAGAGTTTCCGGTCTGTATTTGGCTACAGAAAAAGTGCATTAGCAGCTGTCTTCTTTTGTCAATTAATGATTAATATAGAAAAATATGAATAAAATGTTATTGTAATAATATTAAATAAATCACAGTTGGGGCCTGGGTAGCTCAGCAAGTAAAGACGCTGACTACCACACCTGGAGTCGCAAGTTCAAGTCCAGGATGTGCTGAGTGACTTCAGTCAGACTTCTGAGCAACCAATTGGCCCGGTTGCTAGGGTGGGTAAAGTCATGTTGGGTTAACCTCCTCGTGGTTGCTATAATGTGGTTCTCGCTCTCGGTGGGGTGCGTGCTGAGTTGTGCGCCGATGCCGTGGAGAATAGCATGAGCCTCCACATGCGCTACATCTACACTGTAATGCGCTCAATAAGCCACGTGATAAAATGTGTGGATTGAAGGTCTCAGATGCAGAGGTAACTGAGATTCGTACTCCGCCACCTGGATTGAGCCAGGTCACTATGCCACCACGAGGACCTAGAGTGCATTAGGAATTGGGTGCCAAATTGCCAAAAAAAAATAATAAAAAAAAAAAAAATATATATATATATATATATATATATATATATATATATATATATATATATATATATATTTAGATCTTGCATTAGAGCAAAGAGAAGATCTCTGTAAAGAGGTGGAGCAGCTGAGGCGACAACAGAAATAGATGTCTGTCCATCTGAGTTTTTTGTTTGAGCCGACTTGCTGCATCTGACAATGACATACGGTTCTACGCTAGGTAAGATCTATTGTAAACTCTTACAATATACTTTATAATTGAGTACATTGTAGGCCAATAATTAACAGGGTCGCTGTGGTCGCATGTTTGCTTAAAAACCTCTTCTGTGGGTCTGGGCAATTCTTATTAAAGAGTGAAGGGATAATTCACCCAAAAAGAAAAAGAAACCTGTCATCATTTACTTTCTTTCATGTCGCCCCAAACCCATCTGACTTTCTTTCTTCATTGGAATACAGACATTTTGGAAAGACTTTTAGTGTCAGTCACCATTCCCATTCATTGTGTGAAGAAAAAAAAGATGGAACGGTAAATGGTGACTGAGACTAACATTTTTCGAAAGCTCTCTTTTTGAGAGAGAAAGTCATTGTCACGTCGTCATTGTTTTCACTACTGTCACTTCATCTTCATCATCACACCTCTGTTCATAAAGACTCTTATTTTGACACTGTTTGTCTTCTGTTGTAGTTGCCCCATACTACAGTTCCCATGATGCACTGCCCTCATCACCTCCATTTGTTCCCCATCTTCCTCAGTTTCCCTGTTCCCTCAGCAGTCATCTGTGTATGTATACATATATACTCTTGTTTCATGCACTCATTGTCATTTCTTGTTCTTATGTACTTATGTTAAGATGTACCGTTAAATGTGTATATTTAGTTCTTTGTTTTCCTCTATGTTTATTGTATCACCTTCTTCTTTGTCTCCATTAAACAAAGCCTGTGATTAGATCCATTACCTCTAATCTCATCTCTGCAAAATGTTACAAAAGAACGGACCGAACAAATGGATCTAGCGGCTGGGGGTGGGCACTATGGTTCCAGTGGTCTCCGAGCCCCCATAAAGGAAGACCACATTCTCCCCAGCCTAGGTGGTCCTTTGAGCCTCCCATTGCTCCACCCTTCGAGCCTCCCACAGCTGTGCTCACAACCAACTGGAAACGGAAGAGAAGATGGGCTCCTACTCCCCAGTCACTGCCAGCTCTCTACAAGCCTTCCATGGCTTCGCCCGTCGAGCCTCTCACGGTTCCACCACCCTTTGCTTCACCCCTCGAGCCTCTCACAGCTCCGCCTCTCTTGGCTTCCAAGGCTCCGCCCTTAGAGTTTTCCAAGGCTCCACCCTCACACCCAGAAACTCCACCTCAAGCGGTTCTGTCCACTTCATCTCCTGAGACTCCATCCTCTCCTGAATCTCCACCTCCTACAACTCTGCACAATCCACCACTGTCTCCACCTCCTAAGTTTCAAATCCCCGATCCTCCTGTGGCTCCGCCTGCTCCACCTTCAGTTCCTGCTCCTGAGTCCTAAATCCTCCATCCTCCTGTGGCTACGCCCAACCCCATTTCGCATCCTCCTCCTGACTGTCTAGTCTTGGATCCTCTAGCAGCTCTACCTCCTGATTCTCAAACTCCTGCTCTTCCTGCGGCTTCACCCGCTCTTCATCCTGAGTCTCCTTCTCCAATGGCTCCACACTCTCCGGATCCATCTCCAAAGTCACCCTTGTCTCCACCTCCGGATCCATCTCCAGTTCCACCATCGGGATCCCAAATTCCTACTCCTGCTGCTCCTGGAACGCCTATGGCTCTGCCCCCTAACTCTCCACCTCCTTCGACCTCCTCCCTGCTGTATAGCCGCCTCCTAGGCCTCCGGACACTGTCCCTGCCCTGTGGCAGCCTCCCTGGCCTCCTGATTATCCGCAGACACCTCCCTGACCACCTGATCTTCTGCCAATTCCTCATCCGTCAGTCATTTGTGTGTGTATACATACATACATATATATATATAAAATTATCAAAATGTACTACATATCTTTCAAATGTATGCACATAAATACAGTAAATGAAAATAACCCACCAGCAGCACTATAAATGTACTAACAAACAAATATTAAGAGAGTTTCAAATAAAAGTTACAAAAATAAACCAGAATGAAACTTTTATTTAAGTGGAAGGTAAAAAAAAGGGGGGGGGGGGGGGGTTAAAAACATGAATAGGACTTCTTATGGGTCTAATGAGTTTAAACATTAAGTTAGCATCTTAACATTTTAAACTAAGCAAGTTTCCAGTTTACTCCAATGACATCTACAAACATGACACACCAGTGGAAAGAATTACACAACATTTGGAATGTTTTATTCGTATTACTGTCTTTGATGATTTATATTGAGGTGTGCAGTTTACATATGGTGAGGTCTCAATGTTATCAATTTGCACAGTATAACACAACATTCTAATGTGCTCATATTCAGACTGTTTTTACTGCTCAACAGGCACCAGTAGATCACTGGACGGCCAAAGGAAGATTAGACAGCTGTTTTATTCCTACAGTTCTGGATCATTACAGTCATATTAAAAATTCAAGACACATACTTCATTGTTCTCTCTGACAATGGTCTCTTGCCCAACCAACGGATAAATCATTGTTGGCCAGAAATGACCTTGTGATGCATTTGTTTGACTACACCATTCCAAGAGGGATTGCGAGTCCTGATTAGATTAAAACATGTTTAAAAACATTGTTTCACCTTCATTTCTTGATGTCCAGGCTTGCATACTATCCTGCTAGCTTTCCAAGAGAACATCTGGTAAACTTATATAACACAATTCTTCATCAAAATGACTCCATTATTTAATTTTATGGTGATTTGAGTCATGGTTGTGATAGTGTAGAGTTGGCTACCACGTCTCTTTAGTTTTAAGTGCTTTTTTCCTGGCTTGTTTTGGAAGGTAATAGGATCATGAAATGATGCAGACAAGTCTCTATCTTTCGTCCTGTAAGGAAAAGGTGCCGAAAGTCTGGACCCAGGGGCCACCACACTCAGAGAAAACAAAGAAATTCAGAGAGAATCAACATAAGTATTCTCTTAAAAAGTTAGCATCTCTGTCTCAAGCATCACGCCTCACACCTTCATTGTTGTCCTTCTACATCTGCACCCTTCTCCCCCTCTCCTTTCTTAACCTGTCCTGTCCTTTGTCAGCTAAAAATCAAGCTGAAGGGGTTTTCTAGCCAGATTCAACCTCGTGGCATTGTGTGCGATTAAACCCACAACAAAAGTTTTTATTATAAAAGTCAGGTATGCATTCTCTTACACTTTAGATTCATCTTTGAGCATAGAATGTTTTATATTAATAATTTCTGAATTAATAAAATTTTGTATTGGCATGATACATTTTCCTGTCAAGTCAATTGTTATTTTGATTATTCTGGATTTTCTTAAACTCATTATTACCACTAAATGAAGCACATATGAGGTTACCACGAGCACACAGGCCAGGATATGATTATTCCTGTGGGCCGTGAAGCACCGTCAGTCACTGACTTATCACTCACTTAAACAAGTTGTATTTACATGACTAAATGAACTATCATTTTATTATGAGCAATCCTAATTTAATGATAATAGTAAGCCCTGCAACCGCTGACTTATTTTGAGACTGTCCACCTCTTGTCCTTGAGATTTACATTAACGTATGGCAAAGAATCTAAGCAACATCGACACCTCTTGAAAGAATAATGAGACAGAATAATCAAAAACACCAAATTATGATTATATTTAAAATATGATCAGAAAATAAATTCGTTGACTATTAAATTTGAGTCAGATTTAGTTTTTAATGGAGTCAGATTCGGTCTTAACTAAATCAAATAATTTAAGACCTAATACCAATGTTGCATCTGAAAGAGGAACATGCAGATACCTTCGCCATTTTATTGGAATACCACCAGCGGAACGGCCTTTAACAGTTCCCATGGGAGCACCACAGCTCCTGCATTATGCAAGTGTACTTGGATTCTCCCACACTGTTCCCCTCTGTGCATGAGTAACATCTGTCATCTCAATGCTGTTTTATCCAAGGTTTATGCAATAAGAGGTTTATGGTCTGTCTGCAAGATGAAATAACACTTGGCTTGGAGATAACAGAAAAAAAAATACACTTGCTTGTTTTTAACTCTCCTGTGGTATTGAAAAATGGCATCTCCATTTTGAATTCGCAGGCATATATGTCCGAAAGTGTCAGATGTGTGACCCTTTTTTATGATTATAATGATACAATTTATTTTTCCCTGAATTAATAACAATAAAATTATCAATTTCTTTTAGGATTTTATGCTATTTTGGTCTTATTTACATGTACATTTCTATATTTTACCATTAATTTGCAAATACAAATAAGCACATTTTTGAAGAAGAAAAAACAGAACCTACACTTCTATACATTTAAACATTCTCATAAAATATGAGAATGTGACATGAATTGGAGGCAGATTGCTGCCATCTGGTGAACAAAATATAAATAACATGATTTGAAAACCATGTCATGCCAGTAACAATTCTAACCTAATTTAATATTTTATAACAAGATATACATTTGGATATATATTTAGATAATATCAAACCATTATTTGTCAAAGTTAGATTTTAGTGTCAGTTTTTGCAGGTAATGTCATTATGCTTTAAGGTAATTAATGAAAAAATAAACCTTAAAATAGGTAAATATACACTGATAAGCCACAACATTATGACCACCTGACTAATATGCTGCTGGTCCTCTGCGTGCCGCAAAAATGGTGCCAACCTGCCGAGGGCATGGTCTCTACAAGACCTCTACAAGAAGGTGTACTGTGGTATCTGGCACCAGATCTTTCAAGTCCTGTAAGTTGCAAGGTAGAGATGCCATGGATCAGAGTTGTTAGTAGAGCACATCTCACAGATGTTCAATCAAATTGAGAACTGCAGAATTTGGAGGCCAGGGAAACACCTTGAACTCTTCATCATGTACCTCAAACCATTCCCGAACAATGTTTTGCAGTGTGGCAGGGCACATTATCCTACTGAAAGAGGCCACTGCCATCAGGGAATACCATTATCATGAAGGGGTTTGCCTGGTCTGAAACAATGTTTAGGTTGGTGGCACATGTCAAATTAAAATCCACATTAATGGCAGGTCCCAGGGTTTCCCAGCAGAACATTGCCCAGATCATCACACTCCCTTCACCAGGCTTGTCATCGTCCCACAGTCCATCCTGGTGCCATCACTTCCCCATGTAAACAGCACATACATACAGGGCAGTCCATGTGATTTCAAAGAAATAGGATCAGATGACTTTCTTCCACTCTTCCAAGGTTCAGTTCTGACTCTTGCATCCCCATTGTAGGTGCTTTTGACGGCAGACAGGAGTCATCATGGGCACTCTGACCGGTCTGCGGCTAAGCAGCCCCATGTGAAACATAATTAACATTTTCTGTGACTTGTGCCACAGTAGACCTTCTGTAGGTTCGGACCAGATGGGATAGCCTTCGCTGCCCTCGATCATTGATGAGCATTGGGTGCCCAACACCCTGTCACCGGTTTGTGGTTTGTCCCACTTCGGACCACTATCGGTAGGTACTGACCACTGCTGACCGGGAGCACCCCACAAGCCTTCTATTTCTGAGATGCTCTGACCCAGTTGTCTGGTCATATCAATTTGGCCCTTGTCCATGTCACTCAGGTCTTCTTCTGCCCATTTCTTATGCATACAACACTTTGACTACAAGAACTAATTGTTCACTTACCATCTAATCTACCCAGACCTTGACATGTGGCCTTGTTAGGAGACGATCAACGTTATTCACTTTACGTGTGAGGGGTCATAATATTTTGGCTCATCAGTGTGTGTGTGTATATATATATATATATATATATATATATATATATATATATAGAGAGAGAGAGAGAGAGAGAGAGAGAGAGAGAGAGAGAGAGAGAGAGAGAGAGAGAGAGAGGCGTGGTGGTAAGTCCTATACATGGAAGAGGCGTGGTGGTAAGTCCTGCCCTTCAAAGGGGAGGTGCTCTACAAACACAGCGACCAGGGCAGGGAGGACTCTGCCCAAGGGAGACACGGATCTACGAATGGGAGTCCGTGCTGTGGAAGATACATCACAGGTGGTTACCGGGGTAACTGACACCTGTGGAGCATTTACCCCAGTACAGGGCACATTAGCACACGTACTGGGTCCGACTATGAATTCCTCTGCTGAATTAGTGAGGCAGAGGGCTAGAAGGACAGACATCATGGATCGTGAACCCACATGGGAAAGAGAGCGCACAGTTTCACCTCGTGGAGGGGAAAGGCGCTATATGCAAGTGGTACACCCGGCCAGCTGCCCCACATTACGAAACTTACCTGTTCGCACAGGAAAGAACATGGGGCGAAACCAGCTAAACCCAGAGATTGTAAAATCTCAAAGGTTTTGGGTGTTGCCCAGCCCGCTGCCCTGCAGATGTCTGTTAGAGAGGTGCCATCGGCCAGTGCCCCCGAGAATGCCAGACTCCTTCTAGAGTGTGCTCGTATTACCCGAAGGGATGGGCACGGCCTGAGCCTGGTAAGCCAACACGATGGTGTTCATGACCCAGTGGGCAAGCCTCTGTTTGGGAACAGTGTTCCTTTTCTGCTGTCTGCCAAAGCAGGCAAAGAGCTGCTCAGAGCATCTAGAGCTCTGCGTGTGATCCAAATAGATGCGCAAAGCATGTACTGGACACAACAACAATACGGCTGGGTCTGCGTCCTCCCGAGGCAGCTTCGCTTTCAGGCTCACCACGTTCCCACTAAGGGGGATGTGGGAACCTTGGGCAGATAGCTCGGTTGGGGTCTCAGGATCATGTGAGAGTCTTCCGGACCGAACTCCAGGCAGGTTTCGCTGACAGAAAATGCGTGCAGGTCCCCGACCCTCTTGATGGAAGTGAGCACGGTCAGGAGGGCAGTCTATAATGAGACGGTATTTAACTTGACTGACTCTAGGTCTCGAACAGGGCTCTCCAAAGGCCCAGAGCACCACGGAGAGGTCCCATGAGGGAAGAGTTAAAGGCCTAGAAGGATTCAACCTCCTCGTGCCTCTCAGGAACCTGATGATCAAGTTGTGCTTCCCTAAAAAGTTCCCGTCTACTGCATCGTGGTATGCTGATATTGCGGCTACAAACACCTTTAAGGTGTGGGGAACAGTCACCCCCCCCCCCCCCCCCCCAGCCTCTCCTGCAGGAAGGAAAGCACTGATCTGACTGCGCATCTCGGGGGGTGTCTTAGCATCAGGAAGAACACCACTTAGCAAACACATGCCACTTCAGGGTATATAGCTGCCTTATAAAAGGAGCCCCGGCCTGAGCGTTCGTGTTTACCACTGCGGGCGGTAGACCACTTAAGTCTTCTGCCTCCCGTCCTGGGACCAGACGTGGAAACACAGAAGGTTCCTCATCACTGAGAAAGAAGATCCTTCCACAGGAGAATTTGCCAGGGAGGTGCTGTCGAATCGACTCCGAATCAGCTGGACCACCTGGGGTTGGGTCTCCACTCTCCCCTGAGCGTCACCTGCCACGATAGCTGCAATGTGACGTTGCCGGGAAAGTGAGTGACCTGAGTTTCTGCTGACTCCAGAGGAGGAGGTGATGGCTGAGTTGCGACATGTGGCGAGCGTAAACACAATGTGTAAATAAAAAACTTTGTGTTTATATACACAAAGACATTATATTTAGCTCCTTTTTAGCCTCCTTACTACTGACATCTCTAAATAATCAGTTGCTTCTTCTAGATTAATTGAAGAACAAATTGAGCTTTTAGCTTAACACTTGTGCTTCTCAAATGTTTCTATATGTTTCTTGACATACAAATGATAGTTTTAATGTGAAACTCAAAAGACAAACACATAGGATGACGGACATGTCCGTGAACGATCTCTCTCTCACGCACGTCCTCCGTGATCGACCTTTAACCCTCTAAGAGGCTTGAGCAGGCTTGAGGCATGTTGAGTCACGACCCGGCCCCTCCCTCCACCGTGCCACAACTATATTTTGTGATTACAATAGAAATGTTTTTATTTTTTCTCTTTGTTCTGCATCTAGCTGGACAGCAGAGAGGACCAAGTGGAGAATGTGGAATAAGAGGATTTGGAGATAGTCTCATCAGAATCCTCTTCATGTCACCCATCACAACCAAGGAATACCACAATCTGTCATAAGCAGTGCCAAAAGCCAAAGCTAAGAGAGGAGGACAAGCATTCTTAGGCAGGTTGCTAGTAGTGCCTTTAACAACAATGAAGATTCTGATGACATTGTTGGAAAACAAGTAGCCAGTGAAATGCGTCTTATTAAAGATACTGCAGAGAGAATGCAGGCAAGGCAAACAATTATGAGAATTTTATATGAAGCACAAGATAAGTTAATGTCTGCATAGTCTAGGGAGCATGTCCATGGCCCTCCTACCTAGCCTACATATTCTGTGCAGCTCCATGCTTGTATAACTTTATTTCTTTTGTGGAACATAAAATAAGATATTCTGAAGAATATTTTTTGTCCATAGAGTGAAAGTTAATGAATAAATAAGGCTGCATTTTGAGCTCCACCGACTTTCATTAAATAGACAAACTTATTCTTCAAAATATCTTTGGTATTTAGTGGAAGTCAGAAGGTTTGAAAGGACATGGGTGAATAAATGATGACAGAATTTGTCATTTTTGGTGAACCTCTGTTTTGTGTTAGATTTTGAAGCTACATTTGCACTGTGATGGCTCAGAGGTTTACATTGGTTTTACACGTTCTGATGGCTTGTTCTAAAAACAAGTGCATACTTCACCAAACGTTTCAGTTTGAAACTTCTTTTTGATTCTGATCAAGAGTTTGAGTTATGACCATTTTATACATAGCGACAGTTAACTGTTATCGTCTAGATAAAAACTAAAAACACTTAAAGCTGCTAACAAAATGAAAACTTGTATGCAACTCTATATTCAGTCATTTTAGCTGGTTATGCTTTATGGATTGGACAGGGCAAACTGTGTGAATGGTTCACAACATGTGTTCCTGCCATGGGACTGATCCTGTAGGGGAGATAAAATATGCCTTCAGAAGGTCCCTCTGATCTTTAGCAATTGTTGAGCCATTTCTAGCTTGGGGTGCAGGTACAGATGGAGAGGTCTATCATTCCACCACCCACCAGGAATGATCTGGTGTTCTGCATCTTCTGTATCAATAAGTGCTTGAGGGATGTATGTATCTGGGGCTTGGACTCACATGTAATTGTGAAGGGCTAGAGCAGCCATGTTAATCTTTGACACTGCCACTGGATCCAGGTGGATGGTGGAGAGGAATACTGGCCATCGTTTGGCCAGTATTCCAAAGGCATTTTCAACTACATGCCTTGCTCGCGACAACCTATAGTTGGAAATACGCTGGTCAAGAGCAAGGTGTCTAGAAGGGTATGGCTTCATTAGGTCAGTGTGGAGAGGGTAAGCCTCATCCGCAACAAACATGTAAGGTAGCTAAATATCTGTGCCTGGCAGTGGTTTGGCCGGAGGAACATTTAACTCTATTGTCCATTGCCTCTCGAAGATCAGAGTGGGCAAAGAGACCCCCATCAGACACTCTACCCTGAGTGCCAACATTAGCATTCAAAAATCTGTACTGCGAATCAACAACTGCCATCAACAAGACTGAAAAACGGGACTGTAGTTCCTAAAAGTGCTCCCGCTGTTCCCTGGGGAAGGATGGTGTTGTGTTTTCCATCAATTTCTCTAAGACAATGTGGAAAATGACACTTTTCCTGGAAACCTTTAGCCACCTCTCTCCACTCTATTTCTGTCTCTGGAGTCTGGATAGACACAAAAAGACAATGAGGAGAATGATCTCTCTCAATCTAAGAAACCGTTTACATGTAATATTTAGCATAAATGGCTCAGACCAATTTTGTTCTTTATGTTGCACATAAGAATTGGTGCATATATGTGAAATGATTACATTATAGATAAAGTATAATTTAATGTGATATGATTAATGCTTTTGTCTTGCTTGATCAATGTCGGAAGTTTCAAATCAAATCAAATCAAATCACTTTATTGTCACACTACTGTGTACACGAGTGCAACAGCAGGTGAAATTCTTGTGTGCAGTTCCGAGCAACATAGCAGTAATGACAGTGACGAGACATAAACCACTTTACAATAAACAACATATTACACAAAACAATTTACATAACAAACTTACACAACAATTTACATAACAAATGTACACATACCTACACAACAATTTACATAACAAATGTACACAATACACACAATGTAGAATACACACACTAGAGAAGGGTATAAATATATATATATATATATATATATATACACTGACTGAATTGGGAGCGAGAATATATTGACAGAATGAGGATTAATAAAGTGCAGTGCTGATTGTTGATCGTGAGGGATCAAGTGTTCAAAAGTCTTATTGCTTGTGGGAAGAAGCTGTCATGTAGTCGGGTGGTGCGGGTCCTGATGCTGCGATACCGCCTGCCTGATGGAAGCAGTGAGAGCAGCCCATGACTCGGGTGGCTGGAGTCTTTGATAATCCTCCGAGCTTTCTTCACACACCGTCTGTTATATATATCCTGGAGGGAGGGAAGCTCACCTCCGATGATGTTTCTGGCCGTTCGCACCACCCTTTGCAGGTCTTTGCGGTTGTGGGCGGTGCTATTGCCGTACCAGGCGGTGATGCAGCCAGTCAAGATGCTCTCAACAGTACTAGTGTAGAACAGTGTGAGGATGTGTTGGTTCATTCCAAACTTCCTCAAGCCATCTCAGGAAGAAGAGGCGCTGGTGAGCCTTCTTCACAACGGCCTCAGTGTGGACGGACCATGTGAGTTCCTCAGTAATGTGGACACCGAGGAACTTGAAACTGCTGACTCTCTCCACCGGTGCTCCATTAATGGTGATGGGGCTGTGTTCTCTGTCTTTCTTCCTGAAGTCCACCACAAGCTCCCTGGTTTTACTGACGTTGAGGGAGAGTTTGTGCTCCTGACACCAGCGCGTCAGAGTGTGCACCTCCTCTCTGTAGGCTGTTTCATCATTGTCAGTGATCAGACCTACAACCGTCGTATCGTCAGCAAACTTAATGATGGCATTGGAGCTATGTGTCGCCACACAGTCATGTGTGTAAAGGGAATACAGGAGTGGGCTGAGAACACAGCCCTGCGGGGCTCCAGTGTTGAGGGTCAGTGATGAGGAGATGTTGCTGCCCATTCTAACCACCTGACGTCTGCCTGACAGGAAATCCAGGATCCAGCTGCACAGCGAGCTGTTTAAGCCCAGAGCCCGGAGTTTCACATCAAGCTTGGAGGGCACTATGGTGTTAAATGCTGAACTGTAGTCTACAAACAGCATTCTCACATATGTGTTCCTTTTTTCCAGGTGGGAGAGAGCAGTGTGTATTGTAGATGCAATAGCATCATCAGTGGAGCGGTTGTTACGGTAGGCAAACTGCAATGGGTCCAAAGAGGTGGGCAGAACAGAGCAGATGTGATCTCTGATCAACCTCTCAAAGCATTTGCTGATGATGGGGGTCAGAGCAACAGGACGCCAGTCATTTAAACAAGTGATTTTGGCTTGCTTCGGTACAGGCACAATGGTTGATGTTTTGAAGCATGTGGGGACTACAGACAGGGAGAGGGACAGGTTGAAAATGTCCGTAAAAACACCAGCCAGTTGGTTCGCGCATGCTCTGATGACGCGGCCCGGAATGCCGTCTGGACCCGCGGCTTTACGGATGTTCACCCGTTGAAAGGATCGGGTTACATCCGCAACAGAGATGGAGAGTGAACCATCATCTGTAGTATCGGCTGCGAGTGCTCTCTCCGCGAGGGCGGTGTTGTTGTCCTCGAAACGAGCATAAAATGTATTAAGCTCGTCCGGGAGAGAGGCAACGGTGTTCATGGCGGAGTTTTTATTCTGTTTATAGTCCGTGATGATGTTAATTCCCTGCCACATACTTCTGGAGTCAGTGGTGTTGAACTGACCTTCAATTTTGTGCCTGTACTGGCGTTTGGCTGTGCTGATGGATTTACGGAGGGCATAACTGGCTTGTTTACGCTCCTCCGCGTTCCCGGAATTAAAAGCGGTGGTCCGCGCAGTAAGTGCCGCGCGAACATCGCCGTTAACCCAGGGTTTCTGGTTGGGGTAGATCCGTATGTTTTTCGTCGGAACAACGTCCTCTACGCACTTCCTGATGAAACACGTTATGCTATCAGCGTAAACCTCGATGTCGTCATCGGAGGCAGACCGGAACATCTCCCAGTCCGCGTGATCAAAACAGTCCTGTAGCGCAGAGTCTGATTGGTCCGACCAGCACTGGATCATTCTAGGGGCGGGTGATTCCCGTTTCAGTTTCTGCCTGTAAGCGGGCAGAAGCAGAACGGAAGAGTGGTCGGATTTGCCAAATGGTGGGCGGGGGAGGGATTTGTAGCCATCCCGGAAAGGAGAATAGCAATGATCCAAAACCCGGTCCCCTCGTGTGTTAAAGCTGATGTGTTGGTGGTATTTTGGTGCTATTGTTTTGAAGTTGGCTTTGTTGAAGTCCCCGGTAACAATGAACGCGGCCTCAGGGTGCGCGGTTTCCTGCTGACTTATACTGCCATACAGTTCCCTAAGTGCCCGGTCTGTGTCGGCTTGTGGGGGGATGTACACAGCAGTGATAATGACCGCTGTGAATTCCCTCGGTAGCCAGAATGGTCGACACAAAAGCATGAGAAATTCCAGATCAGGAGAGCAGAAAGACCTGATAAAATGTACATTCCTCTGATCACACCATGATTTGTTGATCATAAAACATACACCTCCACCTCTGCTTTTACCTGAGAGGTCTTTCGCTCTGTCCGCTCGGTGCACGGAGAAACCCGTGGGTTCGATGGCCGAGTCTGGAATCTCCGCGGACAACCAGGTTTCCGTAAGACAGATAACACAGCAATCTCTCGTCTCTCGTTGGAAAGAGATCTGCGCTCTCAGCTCGCAGAGCTTGTTGTCCAGAGACTGAACATTTGCCAGTAGTATACTGGGTAGCGGGGGGCGATTTGTGCGACGTCTTAATCTGATGAGAACGCCGGCTCTTTTTCCTCTTTTCCTTCTGCGTTTCCGTGGCCGGGCAGCCCAAACAAAGGGCTCCGCTGGCGTGTTTGTAAACCGCGGGTCGGCATTGAGGAATGTGAAGTCCGGTTTTCGGTGTGTGATTGCCGAACCAATGTCCAAAAGCGTTTGTCTGTCGTACACAATAAGGCAGACAACATCCAAGACAAAAAAACACAGAACTGTAAACAAAACAAACAATAAACTGCAGTGTTTTGACGGAGCTCGCGACGCAGCAGCCATACTCGGCGCCATCTTGAGATCAAGTTTATCGAATTATGCAGAAATGCCTTCAATATGAAGGGTTCACAAACTTTTTGTGTAAACTGTTTGTACATTAGGCAACTTAAATGTCTAACCTTCATGTACTTGTCCTCAAGCACATGGTACAACACCTCACACGTCTCTTGAATAATGCATGAAACAGTGCTTCTTCCCATTCTGTATTGGAAACGTCTCTGGTTACTTAACTGTAATGCCTGTTCCCTGATAAACGCTTTGGGAACGTCTTTAAGAGTGACTAGCTGTGAATATGTGTGCAAAACATCAATGAAATTGACTAGAATTTATAGCCTCTGCTGGTGACATCATCAGGATGCACCTGTAGCAGGGCTATAAATAGATGTGTCACAGGTGCATCGTCAGGTATTTTGTCTGAAGAGTCCTGGGGGGGGCATCTTCAGTGTGGCAATGAAGCGCAGCATCTCTTTCCGCATTTATCAGGGACCAGGGGTTACAGTTAAGTAACTCGTGACGTTCCCTATCTAAAAGCTACACTTTGATGCTACGCTGATTTAATGCTTTGGGAATGACTTAGAGAGAAGTTGAGGGGACATTGCGCTGTCTGTGAGGTCCACTTCCACTCTGTAAAAATCTCAACCATATTATTTCACTTCCTTGGGGTGAAGTTTCCACTCCCCCATCGGTATTTCCCGTATGGACTGTAAATCCGCTCCCTATTCAGGCATCCAGGGATATAAGCTGCTCTGATTAACAGGAGCTTGCCCTGGGCCCAAAGGAGAATCTGCCGTGCTAGTCTGTTCAGCTGGTATGAACGTAGACCTCCTTGATGGTTTATGTAAGAGGCTTGGTCCACCCGCACCAAGACATGGCAGCCTCTGGAGGAAGTATTTCAGGGCCAAAAATACAGCCGTCAACTCAAGACAGTTATTGTAACAATTGAGCTGTCTGCACATAGAGTGGGACCCAAAGTGAGGAACCGGGGTCCGAACCACATATAAAGTGTACGTAACACGTGGCGCTTAACCCTTATCAGCCTTAGGGGACTGGCCCTTGGATGAAATCCCCTGGCTTTCATCCACAACTGAAATGGTCTCATGTGCAAAAGGCCCAAGGGGATCACCGAGAATGCAGTTGCACCTAGGAGTCGTTGATACTGACGAACAGTGCAACCTTGGCCAAGCCTGACTTTACTCAGGGTGTTCTGAATGGATTCGATTCGAGCGGGAGACAATTGTGCCCGTATTGTGATCAATTTCCATACAATCCTCAGATAGGTAGTTTTCTGAGTGGGAGAGAGGATGCTTTTCTTGGCGTTGAGCCTCAACCCCAGAGAAACCAGATGAGCTAAGACGATATCCCTGTGCTGTAATGCCAGTTCTTGTGACTGTGCTAGTATCATCCAGTCATCTATGTAATTCAGAATGCGGATGACCCGGAGTCGTAAAGGAGCCAGTGCTAGTAGTTAAGGCTAGACCGAATGGAAGAACCCGATATTGGAAAGCTTATATTCTCTATAGCTCTAAATAAAATATTCTGACACTTCCTGTTGAGGGGATGTCGAGTGTCCCGTGTCCTGGGCTATGGCAGGAAGCAACAGAATACCCAACATTTAGATGGAAATCGTTAACTCCCGAAATGCCAGAGGCGGCAGGAATGGAGAGGTTTTGTGGGGGTATCGGGAGGGTATTGGTGGATGTTTCACACGACCCGTCCCAAGGGGGGCTACCCCCACGGCTGGGCGCAAGACAGTCAGGGCTTTCTCTTCTTAGAGTTGACGGTCCTGAGGTCTTGCTTTGGTGGCTGCTGAGGGTGACGAGCCGGTCCCTAGTCTCTGCGAGGGGGAATGCAATTTGCCAAGCTCTGTTTTGAGCCTCCCTTCTTGAAGGACCGTGGTGGGGCTGAGTGGCCGGTGGCCCCTCCCCCTGAGTGCGGTGAGGGAGGAATTGCCAAAGGCTTCCTCGTGGCTTTTCGCCTCCTGGAACCTGGTGATAACCGTGTTCATGGCGACACCAAACAGGCCCGAAGGCGAAACCGGGGCATCGAGGAGGAACACTTTGTCCCTGTCTTTGATGCCTGAAAGGTTTAGCCATAATTGTTTTTCTGTGCTGACCAAAGCAGACATACACCGGCCAATGGCGCGAGCCATCTGTTTAGTCACCGGGGTGGCAGATCTGTGGCACGACGAAGCTCGGCGAAAGCCTTAGCAAACTATCTAAGTCTTGGCACGCGCCACTCTCAGCAAGCACGTGCAGTGACAACGTTCTCTCGAAAACGTGGATCACAGGGAAAAGAACGGCTATGCTCAACTACCCCCGGTGGAGGAGGCGGTAGCAGCACATCTCTGCCCAACGAGTAGCAGGGCATGGAAATCATGCCCCATTCATCCTTCTAAGCCATGTAGGCAGACATCCACACTGGCGGGGAAAGCCTACCCAGCGGCAGGACAAGCTGGATCAGCATTCTATGCAATGGCAGTGCTTCAGGTGTTCCAAGCGAAGTTCCTCAGACGAATGGACGAGCAAGGCTTTGATCCGTAGACTTTTAAAGAGCTTCGGCCGCTACAGACTTGGCGCTGCGTGCCACGAAAGTCATGGCACAGGCCATCGGGAAGTCCATGGGTAACCTGGTTGTTCTGGAAAGGCATGTATGGCTGACACTCACGGAGATGAGTGACAGAGAGAAGACATCTCTTTTGGCCGCTCCAGTGTCTCCAGCCGGCCTCTTTGGCGGCGCAGTTAGTACATTTGCTGAGCTCTACGTCACGACTCAGCAGCAGTCACAAGCCATAAGGCACTTTATGCCCAAATGGAGCATACCGCAGACGGCTCGCCCCCGCACTGTCTCAAGCCAGCGCCCGGCTAAAAGATCCATGCCCGCTAACTCAGCGCGTGCACCGGCACCCGCCGAGCCAACAGTGAGGCCACGCAAGCCTTGGCCCAAACGGAAGCAGCCACATCAGCGCCCACCTTGTGCCGACTGGAGGAAATCCCCCCCCCCGCAACGGAAGCGCTCCTGATTGGCAAGTCCTTCAGCAGGTCAGCCTGGTACATCAGCCTGACCTGCTGCCTGATAAGCTTTTCCCACAAGCGTTGAGGTGGTCCTGCATGGCTTTTGGGGGAGAGTGGGTCTCTTACGAGATGATGCCGAGCCAGGCGAGAGATAACCCGCAAGTGTCTCTTCTACTAGGGCATGTTGGAATACCCCCGTGTCTCAGCACCCACGACAGTCAAATATGCCAACGTCAAGGGCACAAAGACACGGGAAGTATAAGGATCCCTCCATGAACAAGAAAGCTTGTTATGGAGGTCATCGAAGAAAGGAAGGGACTGATATAGCGTTCCCTTCCTTTGGCCACCAGACAGAAATCTGTCTTCTAGTTTAGAGCCTTTGGGGGTCTCTTGTTCGCGTGGCCAGTCTAACTGTAGCCTGGCCACAGCCCGAGTAACCACCTCCAGTAATTCCTCAGCTTCTGTCTCAGAACAGGACACTGGTCTAAATTATTCTTTGTTTTTTTATAGGGAAGTATGTAACTGGACAATGCAGCCAAGCAGAGACAGTGGAACATGCACTCCTTCACTGAACGGCATATGTAAATGAAAGATCTGATCTTAAGGAAAAACTACAACCTATGGGTATAGTCAACATCACAATGCAAAGTTTGCTAAAAAAGTGGTTCAGGACAAGGAATAATATATACTACATTATTAAATGATCTAACAAGGCCTATATAACAGAATATAAGTATCATATACACATGAATATAACCTTTTTGTTCCCCCTTCCTTTCATTGCTCTTCACTCCTGCTCAGTTGGTGGCAGTAATGCACCAAAAGCTGGTTTGCCAACCACGAAAAAAACTTAGAAGATATGTAATGCCAGATCATCCTGTGTTGGGTCAGTGGCATCATGTTTTTGGGATTTCTAGTCTGCGTTTGATCAGTTATTCAGTATTCTATTTAGTCTACACTTTCGGTTGTCTTTGTTTATTTTCCTGTCAAGTCATCATTTTTATTTGTATAGCGACTTTCACAACACACATTGTTTCAAAGCAGCTTTAAAGAAGACTTAGCATTAACAGAAGATAAAACTGTAATGTCTATAATGTCTTGATAGAGTCATGATTGTGTAGTTTGATAAAATACGATTGTGAATTGTGTTTAAAAAAAAGTAATTAAATAAATAATTATATTTATAACCCCAGTGAGCAACACCAAGACGACTGTGGCAAGGAACACAAAACTCCATAAGACGTTGGTTAATGGGAGGAAAAGAACCTTGGGAGAAACCAGACTCACTGTGGGGGCCAGTTCCCCTCTGACTAACATCATGAATATAATGACAATATTACTATGTATAGTGCAAGTCATGCTTTAACATTATTAAACTAAGTGTTAAGGGACAGTGTTTAAACAAAGATTTTGTATGAACTGTAAGATTAATGACTAATGTCTTTGAAGTCCATCCTGGATTAATTGCAGAAGTTCACATAGATGCAATTGTCCTTGTTAATTGGCTGATGAAGGTTTATGTTGGCAATTAATTGATAGTCTATGTATTCCATTTCAAGAGTGCAGTCCATCATTACACCGAGATGATGCAGGCAGAGATCAGTGAGGTGCATAGCAGTTCAACGTGGCCGGTATTTTCGGTGAGGTCTATCCTAAGTCCAAGGTTCAGGCAGCGGCATATGAAGTATCCCATGTCTTATGGTTGGAGTTGGCATCAGTTCATCCTCTGAAGTCCATCTTAATAAACTGGAGTGATGTTTGTCTGACACTGGCTGAATTTAGTCATCATCACACAGCGACATGTAGCAGTGGACTCCAACACAAAGCAGGAATGAAGCTGGATCCAGCCGGTTCTGGTGACCTCCCGAGGTTGAGACAGGGAAACAAATAAAATTATATTAGCATAGATGCCATTCAATTTGTTGCAGAGTTATACATCGTGATCACGGTTTCTGGTTCCGGCAGACCTAACTAAAGAAGCCAAATTCTGTGTTGATGGAAAAATTAGGTGTATGCCTGGCTAAATAGATGAGTCATTAGACTTAAACTTAGGTAGTGTATCTGCATTACAAACAGTGTTAGGGAGACTATGCCATAGTTTAGGAGCCAAATATGAAAAGGATCTACCTTGTTTTGTGGATTTTTATATTCTAGGAACTATTAACTGGCCAGAATTTTGCAATCGTAATGAACGTGATGGAATATAGCATGGTGGGTTGTCACTTAAGTACTGTGGAGCTAGTACTAGGTCATAACAGAATTTTTAAAATAATATGGAATTTAACAGGTAGCCAATGTAACGATGATAAAATGGGGCTAAAAAGGTCATATTTCTTGGTTCTCTTTGAAGCAATTGAAGTTTATTTATTGATCTTGCTGGACATCCTCCCAGTAATGCATTACAATAATCTTGTCTTGAGGTCATGAACGCATGAATTAGTTCGGCATCATCAACAGAGAGCTTGTGCTGTAATTTAGCAATATTTCTTAGGTGGAAGAACACTGTTCTACAAACATTGGTAATTTGATTTTCAAAGGATAGATTGGTATCAAATAAGAACACCTAAGTTCTTCACTGTAGAAGATGATGTAACAGTACATCCATCGAGAGTCAAATGATACTTTAGCAGTGGTTTTTAGAGATTTTAGTCCAATAATTAGTACCTCTGTTTTGTCGGAATTGAGTAGAAGTCATTTCTGGCCATCCAATCTTTTATTTTCTGCTGGCTCACCACCTTAGACTTTCTGCATTTCAGCTACAGACTTCCACTCCAGCTGGTTCAGATCTCATCTGTGGTGGACTCCCTGCTCTCCTTCTCCCAGTCTGGTTCTCCCTGGCTAGCAGCCAGCTCAGCCTGTGTGGTACAGTATACCAACCCATTACTATTTAGCCTTAGAGATTGCTGTCAAGATACCGGGTTCTATTGCTCCTCTGCTCACCTCTTGTCATTGGAGTTCTCCTGGCCATTGTACTGCTCTACCTGGTCTCCAGTGCCCACTGCTGGCCCACCATCTCGTAGACCTGCCCTAGATCGTTTCTTCCCTTCTGTGTTTTCCTGTTGGCTTGAATAAAAATTTCTGAGTTAATAATCATCTGCCTAACCATTCTAGCATGAGTACACATGTGACTCAAGCAAATAATTGTTGTGGATATTCCAAAGAGATAGTTCAAGAGAAAAGCTTTGTATCTGACTTCTCTTAACAGTTCAGAATGCATCAGGAACACACAGTGCTTGATTGAACAACTCCGTTATCTCTCAGGTGGTGTCAAATTTGTGTGAAAGAGCCCTGCGCGTCAATACGTGAATACACTCTCTAGTGTCTGTTTCCTGATGCATTTGGCAAGCACGTGTTTTTTTTTTTTTTTTTTTTTTTTTTACTTTTATCCCCTTTATCCCTCAATTTGGAATGCCCAATTCCCACTATTTAGTAGGTCCTTGTGGTGGCGTGGTTACTCACCTCAATCCGGGTGACAGAGGACAAGTCTCAGTTTCCTCCGCTTCTGAGACCGCCAATCCACGTATCTTATCACGTGGCTCGTTGTGCATGACACCGCTGAGACTCTGCATGTGGAGGCTAATGCAACTCTTCACAATCCACACACAACTTACCACGTGTCCCACTGATCATCAGAGACTCCAGCCACCCGAGTCATGGTCTACTCTCACTGCTTCCATCAGGCAGGTGGTATCGCAGCATCAGGACCCGCACCAGCCGACTACATGACAGCTTCTTCCCCCAAGCAATAAGACTTTTGAACACTTGATCTCTCAAGATCAATATTGTAACGCAGACTCAGACAGGTTTGGATCCATATGCGGTTTTCTTCAAAGGCAATAATCAGGTCAGACAGGCTAGGTTCAATAACGGCAGGCAGGATTGTAGTAGGCAACAAAGTTCGTGGTCAAACAGGCAGAGAGTTTCACTAAGGGCAGGTGGCAGGCAATAGAGTGGTCAAGTTTGGGCAAGGTCGATTAAACTGGTGATCATGGTGACAGAATTCGGTAACGCTCAGTAATGCAGCTGGGGCAAACAAGACTTCGCAATTGAGGCTCAGAGAAGTGAGGTTTAAATAGAGGGAAGGTGATGGGGAACAGCTGTTTAGGCAATCAGTTCAGGTATGCATGGTTAGAACGCAGGTGAATCAGATCTCCGGTGATCGGCTGTGAGAGCGCCTTCACCGGCGTTCGTAACAAATATACATCAGCACTGCACTTTATTAATCTTATTATCTCACACTGGACTGTCATAATTATATTCTCCACAATACAACTACTGTATATATATTTTTATATACCCTTATCTAGTGTATGTGTATTCTATATTGTGTGTATTGTTTACTGTACATTGTATATTAGTACTACGTTGTGTAATTATGTGTACATTTGATATGTAAATTGTTGTGTAATTATGTGTACATTTGATATGTAAATTGTTGAGTAAGTATGTGTACATTTGATATGTAAATTGTTGTGTAAGTATATGTACATTTGATATGTAAATTGTGTTGTGTAAATATGTTGTTTATTGTAAATTGGTTTATGTCTCGTCACTGTCATTACTGCAATGTTGCTCGGAACTGCACACAAGACTTTCACCTGCTGCTGCACTCGTGTACACAGTAGTGTGACAATAAAGTGATTTGATTTGATTGATTGACGTGGAGGCTTGCTTGCCCAAATATACGAGGATATCATGACATCAAATTATTTAAAAAAAATATTTAGGGAGAAAAATTTGATTGTGTGTTCTGGCACACTATGACTGCCGTTGCATCATCCAGATGGATGCTGCACACTGGTGGTGGTTGAGGAGAGTCCCCCTATACTGTGTAAAGCACTATATAAATGGAAGAAATTATTATTATTATTATTATTATTATTATTGTTGTTGTTGTTGTTGTTGTTGTTGTTGTTGTTGTTGTTGTTGTTATAACACTCACAGTCCTCCGGTGTCCGCTGAAACAAATCCTGCACTAGTTTTAACATTCAAAAAATCATCCAATTTATCTACTAAGGCAGTGATCCAAATGACAGGTTTGAGTTGAAAGCACTTTAATGTTGCATTGTGTATAAAGTAAACCTTTTACTGGAAACAAATATGGGCTGACCCATCTTTATCATGTCGAAATCTTTAAAGGGAACAATCAAAACACTATAGTCCACCCAATAAGCAAAACATAATGTTATTCAAAATACTGTTGATTTTAACACATTTGAAGCCCAAAAGTAAACATTCAGTCATTGTTTACTCAACCCTTTCTTTATTTTTCTTAACACAAAGGGACACATTGTGAAAAAAGGCAGCTTATGGTGACTACCTCTTCAAGCCTCAAAAGGATAAAAAAGTGATGGTGGTGTAGTGGTCTAAAGCACATAACTGGTAATCTTGTAACGCTGCCACATAAGGCAAAGCACCTCCTTGTAATAATGCTTATTGACTAAATTGTTGGTTTGTCAATTATTCCATTGCTTTGCCCGGTAAGCTGTATTTTACCCCACTAATGTGATATTGACGCCCCCATACATGTTCTCGCGATCACTTCCCGTGAGATCTCGTCACGGGATGACGCAACATGTAAACAGGAAGGACTAGTATTTTGAATAAAAGAGACCGATATGCCGGTCATCGAGAGAGCTGCTCCTCACTCTCAACTACCATTGTATCCGCGTGGATTATCCTTTTTGCTGGCTGTTTTTTGGAGCATTATATGCCGTTCCTTGGAAGAGTACGACCAGATAACGCTTGTTTGGATTACTCAACTCTGTGGACTTATAACAGTCACTTTACCGCACTGATCCTGCTCACGGCTTGAACATACACCGGTGAGACCGATCTAACATTGTTTGTTTGTGCGTGCACTCTGGATAACAAGACTTTTTACATACCTACCTGACATTCCCACCTCAACATATATATTTATATATATATACATATCACTGTCTTGTTAGCGTTGTTCCATTATATGTTTGTATATATCTGTGATCTCTTAAATACACTTGGGTTTATTGTTAAACATCTGTGTTTGAGTGAGATTCTTCCTCCATATTACGAATCACTTAAGAGCAGCACCGATCCCTTTGAGTGTGTTAATACTTCCTATTTTAATAAATAGGGGAGTGTTACATAGTGGTGGCCCGTACGGGGACACGTGCTGTTTCTGTTTTGTTAAATAGTGATTCTGGTGTTTATAAAATGGAGGAAGAAGCATATATAAATGGAGGAGGATGATGAAAAAGAGGTATTGAATGTAAATGTTGTACAAACAATGCAAACTGAGATTGATAAACTAAAGGTGGATTTATTGGCTCTTAGTGCAAAAGTACAAAATAATGAACAGGAGGTAATACTGTCCGTAGATAGTTCTCTTAATAGAGAAACCAGTTTCCGGGAGGCAGTGGACGCTAGCTTGGCAGATTTAGAAGATCATTTCCAAGGATCTATAGAGAAATTGGAGAGAGCCGTGGTTGACTGTTTTCTGAGGAGAGATGCAAGATGGGAAAGTCAAATGAAAAAGTTAAGATTCACCAGTACCCCATCTCGTTCTCAAATACAGACTTTTGACCCCGTTCCTTCCTATTCTACTGTTAAAGAGGTGAGAACTCCCATTCCAGCAGCGAGAGTTAAAACCCCACCTGCCACTAGGATCAACGCTACCTATGATGTCACTTCTGGAGCTCCACTAACGAACATGGCTCACCCCTCACTTATGTCCAGTATCTCGTCTTTCTGTGGGAGACCCCCAATACGACTGGAATTTCCTTCCTTTGGGGAATCATGTGAGACATCTGATGTGCTCCAGTTCATTGAACAATGTGAAAACTTCCTGGACATCAGGCCTCTTCCTAGCGTGGAGCTCGTCGGAACGCTGAGTACAGTACTCAAAGGACCTGCACAGAGCTGGTGGAAGGCTAAAAAGGCAAAGGTGACTGATTGGAAATCTTTCAAGGATGCTTTTATGTCTGCTTTTCTCCCAGAGGATTACCTTACCGAAGTGGAGGATAAGTTAAGAGCCTTGGTTCAACAACCCTGTCAGTGGTTGAGAGATTTCGCCTACGATTACCGAGCCCTCTGCCTAAAATGGAAGCCAGCTATCACTGAAGAGGAAATGGTGAGCCGAATCCTTAATAACATCAACCCAAGGGTTGCGGGCTGTCTGAGAGGGACGGTGATGTCCGTGGAACAACTGGTGAAGGTAGGATCCATGGTAGAGAAAGACTGGATGGGAGCAAAAGATTACTGGCAGAAAGTGGGCAATTTGAACAGTAAAGAAAAGGCGACTAAAAGACCTCCTGAACGGAATACCTCTAAAAGTCTAGCAGGATTATCCATTGCACAACCCCATCCTATAACATCCCTTCTAGTAGTGCCTCTAACGATAAAAGGACAAGAGGTGAGGGCAGTGCTGGATACTGTGTAATGGTGGCAGCTCCCAGGAAACACAATTAAAGTCAAATAATTAAATAAATTGACTAAATAAAGTTTTTCGGGTGCCAGACAGGTGAAAGCCTGTCAAATTACAAAAATGATGCCACGGATAAGCTCTAAAAGCCACCAGTTACATACGTACAAAATAACTTATATTTCTTTTTCTAAACCTTGTGGCTCCCTACACCAACATAAAATAATAAGACAAGAGAAAGAGGTTTCAAGTTAAGTTTCAAAATATATTTTAACAACAAAATCAACCTATTACATTTACCTTTTTATACCTTAACTCAAAACACTTGCGGAAAAAAGAAAACACAAATCAACCACCGTGGGAAAAAAATAAAGTAACTTCAAACAGAGATTTGGCCGTGGATCCGCTCTAATCCCGCATTTACATAGGCAGATTCAAAAGTCCGGATCTCATCGAATAGCCAAGAAAAAGGACAAAAAAAAATAACAATATTAATGACAAATAATGTTCCCTCTAGTAGACAAAATAAAAGAAAGAAATTAATATACTCACACATCTATTGATGAGGTTGTTTGCGTGTGTGTGTATGTGGAGCAAGCCACACAACCGGACCACTTCTCTCGTTTGCTTGAGAAACCAGCTTTGGGGAATTTAAGGTAAAGATAACCAGGGAAATGAAGATATCAGGACTAAAACCCATTCGGCACTTGAGTTCATCCACGCTCTGCACTGTAACTCATAGCGCGAGTACTGGAAGTGGAATACTCCCGAAATCGCTCCAGCCCAAAACACAGCGTGCGCTCAGCTGACGAGACGGCGTCCTTCTTCACTCACGTCTTCGCTTTGCACTCTTTCTCCTTCTTACCTCCCCCCCCCCTCCTTTGAGGACTTCCTTATATATATATATATATATATATATACACACAGCCCATTACCTCACATTCGTTAATTATTTTCAGATTTTAATCGAGGGGCGACAACAACAAAAGCTTGTTTGTTTTGTTTTCCACAGCTCCGCCACAACTGGGAGCACTTACACCCTTATTCAGGAGAACCTGTGGAGACAGTTAGGAGGGGAAGCGACACCTGACCCCCCAGTCCCTCTTCAACGGTTCATTATGGCTGATGGAAAAATGCACCAGGCGATTAGTAAGAAAACAGTCTGTTATGAGTGGCATGACAAGGTATGCAGGCTGGATTCCTATATAATGAAGGATGCTCACCTGGCCTTTCCCCTTATAGCTGGTCTGGATTTCCTAAGAGCCACTGAAGCCATAGTGGATGTAGGACAAGGGAGATATGGACTGAAAATGGGCAAAGGATATATTTATCATCCATTCCTTACTGCACTTATAAATCCTGTGCTGTCTACTAGTACGATGGGTGAAAGAGTATGCTCCACTGCTGCTGTGAGTCTCTATTACGCCTTACCGCCAACCTGGGATCCCCCAATCTACGACGTACACACACAAGTTGCTCCCATCTGGGACTCCGACAATCAGGAGGAATTACGGAGGCTGATGGATAATTGGCCTCATACTACCTCCAAAGTCCTAGGCAAAACATCTGTGGAACAACACAAAATCTTACTATCTGACGAAATGCCTATGAGATCCAGAGCTTATAGGGTTTCACCTTTCAAGAAGAAGATTATTGATGATCAAGTGGAACAAATGCTAAAAGATAACATCATCGAACCTTCCGTCTCTCCATGGTCATCACCGGTAGTCCTGGTCCCCAAACCTGATGGTTCTTACAGGTTCTGTGTGGACTATAGGAAGCTTAACAGTATGACCATACCTGACGCATATCCAATGCCTATCATCCATGACATCTTGGAATCCATGGAAGGCGCCTCCTGGTTCAGTACATTGGATTTGCAGTCTGGATACTGGCAGGTCGAAATGGAGGAAAGGAGTAAAAACAAAACCGCTTTCATCACCTCCCAAGGACTATTCCAATTCCGCTCCATGCCATATGAATGCCATATGGATTACGGAATGCGGCAGCCACCTTCCAGAGGCTGATGGAGAAGGTCCTAGCAGAACTGAGAGGGAAGTTTTGTTTTGTTTACATTGATGACATAATAATCTATTCACAAACTTTAACGGAACACGTCCAACATCTGAACACCATTCTGCAACACCTTTGCCAAGCATCGCTTACCCTGAACATGAACAAGTGTCACTTCTTTAAAAAACAGTTAAAGTTCCTGGGACACATAGTCTCAGAGAGAGGAGTGGAGGTCGATCAGGAAAAGACCCGGGCGATAGCTGAATATCCTCAGCCCAAAGATATTAAAGCCCTCCAACGCTTCTTGGGATTAGCAGGATGGTACCACAAGTTCATTCCCCACTTTGCCGACATCACAGCTCCGTTAAACAACTTAAAAAGGAAAGGAGTAAAATGGGATTGGACTCCTGAGTGCCAGACAGGTTTCGAAAACATCAAGACAATATTACAAGACCCACCTGTATTGATGCAACCTGACCTCAACCAACCTTTCCAGGTACACACTGATGCCAGTGATGTGGGCTTAGGAGCTATCATTACCCAACTAACCCCTGAGGGGGAAAGAGTGATAGCTTACGCGTCACGAACTTTACGTGGACCCGAGTTAAACTATTCAACATCTGAAAAGGAGTGTCTGGCTGTAGTCTGGGCGGTGGAAAAATGAAGGCATTACCTTGAAGGGAGACAGTTTGACATTTATAGCGATCATGCTGCCTTAACCTGGGCCTTCAATAGCCCTAAAACCTCCTCTCGGCTGACCCGATGGACCCTTAGGCTGCAGCAGTTCAGCTTCAAAGTCCATCACAGGAGAGGATGTCTAAACCTAGGGCCAGACGCCTTGTCACGAGTCTGTGAATCTGAGGAGAGAGAAAGGGTGCACTGTATGGCCATAACAACAACGACAAAATGTGCGTCTGACATACCCAACACATTAGATGAAATCGCTCAAGCCCAAAGTAGTGACAATCCAGTGTCTCTTCTACAAATGTCACAAAAAGCCAGAAAGGTTCAAGATCACCAAATTACCACCAAATTACAAACTACCATTGCCTGTCAAGAATAACGGAGATAAATTCCAACTGGTTGTTCCTCAGGCATTAATACCTGGATTCTTACACTACGTACACGATAACCCTCTGGGAGGACATCTGGGACGTATGAAAACCTTACTGAGGCTCTTGGAGGTGGCGTGGTGGCCCACGGTACGTAAAGACGTCTGGCAATACGTCAAAGGATGCTCTACCTGTCAGAAATACAAACATGACAATACAAAACCCAGCGGATTCTTACAGCACACTCAAGTGGCAGAACCAGGTCACACTTGGGGGATGGATTTCATGGGACCTTTCCCGGTCAGTAAGAAACAAAACACTTACCTACTGGTGCTAGTGGATTATTACACCAAATGGGTAGAGTTGTTCCCCCTTAGAGACAGTAAGACCCCTAAGATCGTCAAAATTCTCAGAGAAGAGATCTTTACACGATGGGGGGTGCCGAAGTACAACATATCTGACCGGGGAGCCCAATTCACTTCCAATATGTTGTCAGAGCTCTGCAAAACCTGGGGAAGTGTCCAAAAACTTACTACCAGCTATCACCCGCAGACCAACCTGACTGAAAGAATTAACAGGACAATAAAAATGATGATTGCGTCATATGTGGGACACCATCACGAGAAATGGGACCAGTGGTTACCTGAGTTAAGATTTGCCATCAACACAGCATATCAAGAAACTACCGGTAGAACACTTGCTGAGTTAATGATGGGCAGACAGCTGCAGGGTCCACTAGAGAGGTTGATCCTCAAACCTCCCACACCGGACCAAACATCGTATAACCAAATTGAACGACAAAAGATCATGGCGGAGGAAGTAAAGCTGCGAGTAGGAGTGCAACACGCTAGACAAGCTAGATACTACAATGCCCGACGGAAGGATGTACAATTCCAGCCGGGAGATCTAGTCTGGATAAAAACTCACCCTCTCTCATCTTCTTCCAATAAATACTCTGCCAAGCTAGCGCCCAAGTGGGAGGGACCGGCTGAAATAATAAGGAAAATGGGGCCAATAAATTACACAGTTGGTTGGGGTGACCCATATAAAACAGACATTATAAATGTGGTGAATCTGAAACGTTGGTACGGACGATCTCCTCCTATGCCGAAGGCTGGGGGGGGGGGGATTTATGTAACGTTGCCACATAAGGCAAAGCACCTCCTTGTAATAATGCTTATTGACTAAATTGTTGGTTTGTCAATTATTCCATTGCTTTGCCCGTTAAGCTGTATTTTACCCCACTAATGTGATATTGACGCCCCCATACATGTTCTCGCGATCACTTCCCGTGAGATCTTGTCACGGGATGATGCAACATGTAAACAGGAAGGACTAGTATTTTGAATAAAAGAGACCGATATGCCGGTCATCGAGAGAGCTGCTACTCACTCTCAACTACCATTGTATCCGCGTGGATTATCCTTTTTGCTGGCTGTTTTTTGGAGCATTATATGCCGTTCCTTGGAAGAGTACGACCAGATAACGCTTGTTTGGATTACTCAACTCTGTGGACTTATAACAGTCACTTTACCACACTGATCCTGCTCACGGCTTGAACATACACCGGTGAGACCGATCTAACATTGTTTGTTTGTGCGTGCACTCTGGATAACAAGACTTTTTACATACCTACCTGACATTCCCACCTCAACATATATATTTATATATATATACATATCACTGTCTTGTCAGCGTTGTTCCATTATATGTTTGTATATATCTGTGATCTCTTAAATACACTTGGGTTTATTGTTAAACATCTGTGTTTGAGTGAGATTCTTCCTCCATATTACGAATCACTTAAGAGCAGCACCGATCCCTTTGAGTGTGTTAATACTTCCTATTTTAATAAATAGGGGAGTGTTACAATCTGGCAATCAGAAGGTTGCTTGTTCGATCCCCACAGCCCCCATTGTTGTGTCCTTGAGCAAGGCACTTAACTCCAGGTTGCTCCGGGGGGATTGTCCCTGTAATAAGTGCACTGTAAGTCCCTTTGGATGAAAGCGTCTGCCAAATGCATAAATGTAAAAAAGTAATTCAGAAGTCTAATACATTTTTCCATGAGAATCATGATTGTTATGAAAGCACACAATAAGGTTTGGTGAGAAACAAACTAAAATTGAATGTATTATTTAGTGAAAATGTTTACTGACCATTGATCACCTGTGTGCGTTCATGATAGGGCATTAGAACAACTGTTCATGAAGCCCCCTCATGAAATTGGGGCTTACAAAAATGCAGGTCCTCCACAGCGATAATGACAACAGAACACAACACAACTGCACACAAAACAGAGAACATACTAAACATGTCTAAAGAGTTTTAGTCGAAGAATTGATGCATTTCAATGCCCAGCCTTATTTTCTGAACGTTTTTGGACCAGTGCCAGTACACAGAGTAACCGCGCAATGCTGAAAATAGAAAACAAGGGATAGACAGAATGTACCATCGCTTGTCACTGCTGGTTGGGACAAAAACTCTGATTACCATAGAAAATATACCTTTTATCGCTTGTCGTTTGCTGTCAGGTTAGGACACTGTGTGACTAAGGCTGCCTGTAGCCTCTTCTATGTTTCTGTTTGATTTCCAAATACTCTGTTCAAAAAGTAAGGCTGGGCATAGAAATGCATCAATTCTTTGACTGAATCTCTTTAGACATGTTTAGTAAGTTCTGTTCTCTGTTCTGTGTGCAGTTGTGTTTTGTTCTGTTGTCGCTATCGCTGTGGCGGACCTGTTTTTAGATAAATAAAATGTTCCAATGTCGCAAGGGGGCTACATGAACTGTTGCTCTCATGTCCTATCATGAACATGCACAGGAGATCAATGGTCAGTGAAATTTTTCACTAATAATGCATTAAGTTTTGTTTTGTTTCTCACCAAACCTTATTGTTTGCTTTCATAACAATCATGAATCTCATGGAATAATATATTAGACTTCTGAAATATTCTTTTGTGTTCTTTTGAAGCTTGAAGAGGTGATCACCATAAACCGCCATTATAAGACATCACTAAGAACACATTTTGTTTCACAATTTCTCCCTTTGTGTTAAGAAAAAGAAAGAAAGTCTTATTTGGTTATACACAGGGGTGAGAAAAACATGCCTGATTTTTATTTTTGGTTGAACAAATCTTTTAACCCAGCAAGTGTAAATCATTAGTCAAATAAATTGCAATAAGTCACTAATAATTTGCATTCTCTCATGCTACTACTTTCATTTGAAACATATTAAACATTATCTTCAGACATTCAAACTGACCAATCAGCAGACTACAGCAACTCCCATTGTTCTAAAGCTGTGACAATGGAGATATCAGCAGTGTATAAACATCTCTCCCAATGGGCTTTGATCTCCATCAGTTTAGGAATGTCATCTTGCATTGCCCATTGGGAAGGAGATGGGGGTTGTTACTCAGAGTTAAATTTCTTTGTTAATTCTAGGCAATAAACCTTCCAAGCCTATCTCCATTCTCCGCAGGTAGGTGTATGATCAAAAGCCTTCCCTTGGTAGTTGGTAATTGCTGCTAGCTTGAACTCTTAATCAAAAGAGATAAATGAAAAAGAGAAAAAAGTTACATGAAATTAAAGATTTGAAAAATCTGAGACTTGAGAATGTGTCAGAATGTTCCTCAGGGGTGTGATGATCATGATGAGATGCAGTATGCAGAAATGAACTGGCACAATCACTCTACCTACTGTGTCACCTTAGTTGCTATTTCATTCCCAAGAGGGAAATGAAATCAATTCCTGGTGTCTCTCATGTTTGTGATGATGCTGTAAAAGAAAAAATCAAACAGATGAAAACATGTCTGGTAGTTTCAAAAATATACTTTTATTTTATTTTATATAGATTACGATTGAAAACTTGAAAGTTTAAAACTCCAAAGTTTAATTGATTTCTTAACAACTTAACAGTGAATTTAAAGTAGTTTTATTCCCTATGTTAAAGTAGATTTACTTTGTGTTCAGTGTTGCTCAGAAAGCTGATATAATCATAATTGTTTTTTTTTCATTGAATTGCCGCTGCATTCACTTGTCTTGATTTGTTGTTTTAAAGGTGCACTCAGCAGCTTTTGTCTTTGTGTCATCTTGGACTTACACCTTGGACACCTAGTGGCTTGGATGCAGCATTATTTAAAATCAATACAGCCATGGCCAAAAGTATTGGCAGTGACATAAATGTTGGTTTTCACAAAGTTTTCTGCTTTAGTTGTTGTGGGGTTGGTTCAAATTGTTTCTAGATTATTGTGAAGAGTGATGCATTGTGAAGAGTGATGCATCAGATGCATTTTAAATAATTGCAAAAAGCTTCATTGACCAAAAAAAAAAAAAAAAAAAACTTTATCACAAAAGCCCAAATTTCACAGTTTTTTGGCCCTGGCACAAAATGACCAGCCAACATAATTTCACTAATCATATCAGCAGCACCTGGGAAAGTGTGAACGAGTACTAGTCAGGTGAAATCACTTTATCATTCTGATTGGATTATAAGACCAGACTGATTGCTATAAAAGGAGGAAGAATTGCTTCCAATCATTGTGTTCTTGTTCACAATGGTTTCTTCTAAAGAAAGACGTGCGGCCATAATCGCTTTGCATCAAAATTGCCTCACATGCAAGGAAATTGCTGCTAAGAATATTGCACCTGAAAGAACCATTTACCAGATCATCAAGAACTTCAAGGAGAGAGGTTCAACTGCAGTGAAGAAGGCTTCAGGATGTCCCATGGTGTCCAGCAAGTGCCAGGACCGTCTCCTCCTGAGGAGTCAGCTACAGAATCGTGTCACCAGCAGTGCAGAGCTTGCTCAATATTGACAGAAGGTTGGTGTGAGTGCATCTGCATGCACAGTGAGGCGAAGACTTTTGGACAATGGCCTGGTGTCAAGAAGGGCAGCAGAGAAACCACTTCTCTCCAAGAAGAACATCAAGGACAGACTGAAATTCTGCAGGAAGCACAATGATTGGACAGCAGAAGACTATTGCAAAGTTATTTTCTCTGATGAAGCCCCCTTCCGACTGTTTGGGACATCTGGAAAATCGATAGTCCAGAGAAGAAAGGGAGAACGCTACCATGAGTCCTGTGTCTTGTCAACAGTGAAGCATCCTGAGACCATGTGGGGTTGCTTTTCATCCAAGGGAGTGGGCTCTCTCACAATTCTGCCCAAAAACACTGCCATGAATAAAGAATGGTATCAAAACCTCCTGCAAGAGCAACTTCTCCACATCAATCCAGGAGCAATTTGGTTATGATCCGTGCATTTTCTAGCATGATGAAGCAACACGTCACAAGGGAAGAGTAATAATGAAGTGGCTCGGAGATCATTGCACTGAAATTTTGGATCCGTGGCCAGGCAACTCCCCGGATTTTAATCCTATAGAGAACCCGTGGTCAATCCTCTAAAGGCGAGTGGAAAAGCAGAAGCCCAAAAATTATGATCAACTCTGAGCACTAATAAGGCAAAAATGGATCGCCATCAGTCATGATTTGTCCAGAACTGATATCCGGCATGCCAGAGTGAATTTCAGAGGTTATGAAGAACAAGCACCAACACTGTAAATATTGACTCTTAAGCATATATTGAATGTTTTTGCCAAGAAAAGCTTTAAAACTTATGAAATGCTCATCATTGTTTTCCAGAAAACCATAGAAACATGTGAAAATAATATTCTACAAATACTGAAGCAGCAAACTTTGCAAAACACAACATTTATGTTTCTATGTGACAAAAATTCACAAATAATATTGTTAACTGCATTTGCGATTAAAAAATTATTTCAGTATTATTGTTTGTTTCTGTCCTTTAATTTTTATATTTAATTTTAAAGTATGGAATATGTTGCGTTTGTAGGTGTAATTTTGGTAAAAGTCTTGACACCTCACCATGGACCTCACTCATTTTCAAACCCTGGCTACGGCCCTGCATCCAAGTTATCCAAAATGAGGTTCAGCGATGGGTCATGGTATGTCCTTGAATGGCCCTTTCAGTCCATCATTAAAATCTTATTAAAAATATTTGTTGGGATTTCAAGTAAGCACAGAGTTGCTGCAGAGTTTATTAAATCAAATTTAAGGAGGACTTCCGGTTTGGTAATGCGGTGTTAGGACGCATGGTGTCTAAGCGCCACGTTATTTCATGTAATTTTTTTCAAATAACAACCTATTTGTATCAGTACATCGAATTCATTACATTCTTTTTGCATTTTATAAACAACCCGCCTTCGGAACTTTCACTCAAAATTAGCAAATCTACAAGGACAGGCAGTAAGCAACTGTCACAAGTTCAACATGCATAGGCCAGTCAAGAAAGTAGCAAGATGGTGGATATTGAGCCCGCATCCACACTGCTCGCAATCGAGTCTTTAATGAAGGAGCTCGAAAAATTCAGAAAAAACATGACTGGGGAGTTCGTTGCACTTCTAAACGGCTCTTTGGAACCGATCCGGTCTTCAATCGAATCAACTGGTGCAACTCTTCAACACAAGCAACAACCATCAGCGAGATGGAAACAGGTCTCTCAGAACATAGCGACCGTATAACACAGCTCGAACATGATGTAAACGCTCTTCAATCAAAACTGACAAGCATGGAAATGGAAAACACGGCGCTTAAAGCTAACGTAGAAGATCTGATATCTCACTCGAAGCGCCATAACATAAAAGTGGTTGGCTTACCTGGGGGCATTGAAGGAAAGAAGGAAAAAAGTTTATGACCAACTTGCTCTCTTAACTTCTTGGCGACTCCCCTGCAGAGACACCGGAGCTGGATCAATCTCATCGCAGTCTGAGGCCCAAACCACATACAGATTTCACCGATATATTGTTAAGGAAGTTGTCATGAGTTGGGCTAAATCTCATAAAGACATTTCTTACAAGGGCCACAAAATCAAAATGTACGAGGATTTCAGCACAGAGCAGGCGAGGAAATGTGCGGCTTTCAATAAAATCAAGAGCCTACTTTACAAGCAAGGAGTACGTTTTGGGGTGCTGTACCCTGCTCGCCTCCGAGTCAGCTGTAACGGAGTGGAGCGGATCTTCGATTCCTGAAGCAGCGGAGCCGTTTTATCATCGACAGGTATAAACTGCTGAAAATAATTGAAAGACAGTATTAACCTTTCATTTTATTTTATTATAATTGAGCTAAGGGCAAATCAGACTATCACACCACGAGTACCTCTGCTTTATTTTGATGCTGTTCATACATCCCCAAAATCTATGTTTTATGGGTTACATGTTAATTATGCTATTCGGTTAATGTTTAAGTATGTTATAACAACTGATCCCTGTTGACAATGCCATTTTGTGACAGGTCTTTTATACAATTTGGCAAATGTAACTTCCTAAAATTATTATTTTTATTTTGAAAATAACAAAATAATAAGTTTAGATTGCTGTTTTGGGTGTATATCTAAGCTTTAGGAGCTGACAGTTTTATGTGATTAATCGGTTGTGTAAATTGATGTTCTGGCTTCTTGTCATGTTCAAAAAGACGAGCATCAGAATTGTTAGAATATTTTTTCTTTTTTTTCTTTCTTTTTTTTCTCCTCTCCTCTCCCCTCATCTCCTCGACTCATACGTCACATAACTTTTTCATTTATTTTTATCTGACTTCCACAACAACATAAAAGATTAGTCCTAAAGCGAACACAGAGGGGTTAGCTGGTCACAATATCAAACTTGTTACATGGAATGTGAGGGGGCTAGGTGGTCAAATTAAAAGATCAAGGGTGTTCTTGCATTTAAATAACCTATCTACAGATATTGGTTTTCTATAGGAGAATCACCTCAGGATTAATGATCAGTTTAGGCTATGTAAACCATGGATTGGTCAAGTTTTTCATTCAAACTTTAACAGTAAATCTAGGGTCACTGCTATTTTAATACACAAACGGATAAAGTTTGTCTCACACAATGTAATCTCTGATCCTGGTGGGCGTTATGTAATAGTATCTAGAATTCTATACCAGACACCTGTCATATTAGCTAGCGTTTATGCTCCTAATTGAGATAACCCTGCTTTTATTACTGCACTCTTCTCCCACCTTCCAAATTTGGACACTCACCGCCTTATATTAGGTGGAGATCTTAATTGCACAATAAACCCAAATTTGGACCCCTCGACATCTATGTCTAGGTCCTTCTCATCTCTAATTGATAGGTTGGGGTGTGTAGACCCCTGGCGCTTCCTCAATCCAACTGCAAAAGAGTTTTGTTTCTTTTCTAATGTCCATCATTTTTATTCGCGTATTGATAAATTTTTTTTATTGACAAAGTTCTTTTATCTCTTGTTAAATCCACAGAATACTCAGCAATAATGATATCAGACCATGCCCCACACATTTTAGACCTCTCCTTCCCCCAAAATTCATGTAGACATACAGGGGGATGGAAGCTCAATACTGGATTGTTGGCTGATAAGGAATTTTGTGACTATAAATCTATGAACATTGACTTTTTTTTGGAAACCAACTGATCAGAATCGGTATCTCCATCGCTTCTATGGGAAACATTTAAAGCTTTTATACGTGGAAGGATTATTTATTCTAAATGCATATTGAATCAAATCCAGGAAATGAAAAGAGCAGAAACTCATTGCCAAAATTTTAGAGATAGATACGCTGAATGCCAGGTCGCCACACCCTGATCTGGTGACAGCGGCTAAAATTGCAAACTGAATTTGACTTGAGTTTTTGCTAAAACGCACATGAGCAAAGTATTACGAGCATGGAGTTAGAGCTAGCCGTCTCTTAGCATCTCAGCTCAGACATCAAACTTCTTCTCAATTAATCTCACAGGTCTATGACTCTTCAAATAACCTTGTTACGGATCCAGTTAAAATAAACTCAGAGTTCTCCTCTTTCAACTCTAATCTTTACAAATCAGAAGCCTGCTCGTACATTGATACTATTCAGTCATCCCTCTCTCAATTAGAATTACCTAAGTAAACCCAGACATAGCCAGTTGCCTAGATGAGCCTCTTAGCTTGGAGGAGATAGCATCTTGCATTCTATCCATGAAAAACAACAAAGCTCCTGGTCCTGACGGCTTCCATACAGAATTTTTTAAAAAGTTTTCCACCCAGTTATCCCCCTTATTATTAGAACTATACAGTCATTCCCTAGATCAAGGTTTCTTATCGTCAACCTTAAAACCAAGCTTTGATTTCCTTAACCTTAAAGAAGAACAAAGACCCTAGACTTTGTGGCAGCTACAGACTGTTAGCCTAATTAATAATGATGTCAAATTACTAGTTAAAGTATTGGCCAAACGTTTAGAGGCTCATCTTCCGTCCATTATATCAGATGATCAAACTGGTTTTATACTGGGTCACCAGTTTTCATCCAATATACGGAGGCTTCTGAATATAATTCTTACTCCATCTAGATCACCAAGGCCAGACGTGGAGAAGGCTTTTGACCGGGTGGAATTGGATTAATTATTCATGGTTTTACAAAAATTTGGATTCGGATCTAAACTAATCTCATGGATTCGTTTACTATATTCCACTCCCTCAGCTTGTGTAAAAACAAACTCCGAAACATCTCCTTATTTCTCTCTTTCTCGTGGCACGCGTCAGGGATGCCCACTTTCACCTCTTCTTTTTGCTCTGGCTATAGAGCCTCTCTCTATAGCCTTGAAGACAACCTCAGTGTTTTCAGGTATTCATAGAGGAGAAAGGGAACATCATGTCTCACTATATGCAGACAAACTCCTGTTATGTTTTAGACCCACTGAACTGCATGGATTACATAATGCATCTGTTGAATGAGTTCAGCTTTATTTCAGGATACAAGTTGAATTTGGCTAAAAGTGAGTGTTTTCCCATAAATTAATTGGCAAAAGAAATCCCTTCAGTTATGCTCCCTTTTCACATGTCTCCCACAGGATTCTGTTACTTAGGGGTTCATATATCAAACTCCTTCAAGTCATTGCACAAAGAAAATTTTACAAAATTAATCTTAATCAAAAATAAGATCTTCAGTGTTGGAGCGGTCTTCCATTATCATTAGTAGGTAGGATTGAATCAGTTAAAATTTCAAACAGTTCCCATTTTTCTCCCTAAATATTTTTTTTAAATAATTTGATGTCATGATATCCTCGTATATTTGGGCAAGCAAGCCTCCACGTCAATCAATCAAATCAAATCACTTTATTGTCACACTACTGTGTACACGAGTGCAACAGTAGGTGAAAGTCTTGTGTGCAGTTCCGAACAACATTGCAGTCATGACAGTGATGAGACATATACCAATTTACAGTACAACATATTTACACAACACAATTTACATAACAAATGTACACATACTTACACAACAATTTACATATCAAATGTACACAATACACACAATGTAGAATACAGATACACTATATAAGGGTATATAAAAATATATATATACACTAATTGAATTGGGATACACTAAATTAATTGGGAGAATATATTTGACAGAATGAAGATTAATAAAGTGCAGTGCTGATATATATTGATCGTAAGAGATCATGTGTTCAGAAGTCTTATTGCTTGTGGGAAGAAGCTGTCATGTAGTCGGCTGGTGCGGGTCCTGATGCTGAGATACCGCCTGCCTGATGGCAGCAGTGAGAGCAGACCATGACTCGGGTGACTGGAGTCTCTGATGATCCTCCGAGCTTTATTCACACACCGTCTGTTATATATATCCTGGAGGGAGGGAAGCTCACATCCGATGATGTTTCTGGAAGTTCGTACCACCCTTTGCAGTTCTTTGCGGTTGTGGGCGGTGCTATTGCCGTACCAGGCGGTGATGCAGCCGGTCAGGATACTCTATACAGTACTGGTGTAGAACCGTGTGAGGATGTGGTGGTTCATTCCGAACTTCCTCAGCCGTCTCAGGAAGAAGAGGCGCTGGTGAGCCTTCTTCACAACGGCCTCAGTGTGGACGGACCATGTGAGTTCCTCAGTAATGTGGACACCGAGGAACTTGGAACGTGTACGCAAGTCAACTCTTCAAAGAACCAAACAAAATGGGGTTCTTGCTCTTCCAAATTGGCAACGTTGTGGTCGCGGCTTGCTTTCAATAGAAAGCACGCCACTCTAGCCGCCCCCCGCATTGCTCTTTCTTCCCACGGGATTGAGGACAATGCTCCGTCCTCCCCACAACCATCGCTGTTGGATGACTGGTTCCTGGGGTCTGGGCGCCGCTCACAGCTTCACATCGTTTTTCCCAGAGGTGCATGATGAGCTGACGTCATCGTGGAAAGCACTCCTCTCCACCCGTCAGAAAGCCACTCGCTCATCCGCTCTCGCTACCCTCGACGGTGGAGCGGCACATGGGTACACGCCGATTCCCCAGGTGGATAGGGCTGTTACGCTCCACCTGTGTCCCTGAAACCCCACCACCTGGCGGGGTCGCCCTGTGCTCCCCTCCAAGGCCTGTAGGACAACATCCTTGCTGACAGCGAAAGCCTACAGCGCCGCCGGACATGCCGCTCCTGCAAGTCCACCAGGCCAAGGCCCTGATCCCAATGTGCTGCAGGAACTGTGCTCAGCGACTGACCTCACCCTTAGAGCCACAAAGGTCATAGCGCAGTCACTCGGTCAGGCGATGGCCACGCTCGTGGACCAGGAACATCATCTTTGGCTGAACTTGGTCGAGATGCGTGAGACCGACAAGGCTCGCTTTCTCAACGCCTCTGTTTCCCAGTTCGGCCTCTTCGGCGACACCGTCGAAGACTTCTCCCAGAAGTTTTTGTAGGGTTACAAGGCAGAAATGAGAAGCTTAGAATTTTATAAAAGCACTTACATTTATTCTTCTGTTAAAATTTTTTTTACAGTCATTTTAGGGTTTGTTGTCATTACATCGTCTTGGTAACAAAGTTGAAAAATTGGCTATAACGTTACACAGAAAAGGTAAGTGATTTAATCACACTAAAATAAATATTACACTTATATCCTTTATGTCTTGTGACTGCTTTTGAACCAGTGAGTATTTTTATGCTAAAGAATTGGCCCCATTGACTTCCATTGTATGTGTCTCACTGCAACCTGGATTTTTGCATTTTTTTAAAGAAAACGAGGCAGGATTCAATATAATTTTGATCATTATCATTATCTCTAGTGATCTCTGACTGATGAAACCAGACATCGATAGTTCCAACTTGAATAATAATTCTGAAAATCTATGTTCCCTTTACAAAAAGTTTCACTAGGATGCTGTGCTGAGGAAAGCGCTTTGGGAACAATCCTGCATTGAGACCAGCTGTTAATATGTGTGTAACACGTCAATGAACATTGACCTGAATTTATAGCCTCGACTGGTGAAATCATTAGATGCACCTTTGGCCAGTCTATAAATAGAGGCGTCACCAGTGTGTCGTCAGATCCTTTTTTTTTCAAGAGCCATTCTGTGCTGTGTGATTCACAAGCCTGTCAAACTTTCTTTCCTCTGTTAGGAGTTAGATTCTGTTAGGCAGTACGCAGTGAACCTTTTCTCCTTTCTATTTCCTCTGAAAAAAAAAGAAAAAAAAAAAGAATGATTTATAAACAAAACAAGCAGTGTGTTCCCATGTTTACGCTCTATGGCTGAAACGAACACACACCAGTTTTTGTTTTTTTCGCCTCTTCGGTTCACGAGGGGTCGGGGCACTGAACCTCTGTACATTCACCGCACAATAATAAAGCGGCTGAGAAATTACTCGAGGTGATTACGCGGGCTGCGGGACATGCGAACAAGAGACCCTCCCCCAAACGCTCCAAACTAGAAGACAAATTTCTGTCTGGCGGCCAAAATAATTAAATAAATAAAAGAGGGAAGGGAACTCTATATCAGTCCCTTCCTTTCTTCTATGACCTCCATAACAAGTATTTTCTTTATGGAGGAAATTTATACTTCCTGTGTCTTCGTGCCCTTGACGTTGGTGTACTCAACTATCGTGGGTGCTGAAGCTCAGGGGTATTCGGTGATGCCGCCGGTAGAAGAGACACCTGCGGGTTTTCTCTCGCCTGCCTCAGCATCATCGCTAAAGAGACCTAATCTCCCCACAAAGCGGTGCAGGACCACCTCCATGCTTGTGGGGAAAACTTATCAGGCAGCAGGTGTTGCCCTGCACACTATGGCAGTGTTACAGGCGCACTAGGCTAATCTGTTGAAGGACCTGAGTGTGGGCACCTCACTCAGGGGGAGGGGCCGTCGGCCACCCAGCCCCGCCCCGGTCCTTCTAGACGAGAGGCTCTAAAACAAAACATGGCAAATCATGCTCCCCCTCGTAAAGACTGGGGTCCAGTTCGTCACCCTCAGCAGCCCCCAGTGCAAGACCTCAGAGGCATGATTTCTAAGAGAAAGAAACCCTGACGGTCTTGTACCCAGCCTTGTGGGGGTAATTCCCCTCGGGACGGGGCGTGTGTATCATCCACTTCGGCCCTCCCAATACCCGTACGAAACCTCTTCACTCCCGCTGCCTTTGGTGTTTTGGGTGATAGAGGCTTCCAACTAAGAGTTGGGTGTACCGTTGCTTCCTGCCTTCATCCAGGACGCAGAATACTCCACATCCCCTCAACGGGAAGTGTCAGAATTAATACGCATCTCTGAGAACCTGGCAGCGTGGATACTTCAGTCAGGTATTTCTATGTGGGTCCTAAAAACAGTAGAATGGGGTTCAATTCGCTCACCTCCCTCCGTGTTTCAACGGTGTGGTTCCCACTACCGTAAACTGGAGTAGGCATTTCTACTGTGGGTAAAAAAAAAAATCTCTCGTCTAGGGGCCATGGGACATGTTCCCCTTCCAGAGAAAGAGTCAGGATATTACGGCACACACTTCCTGGTTCCCAAGAAGGGTGGGGGGTTGTGTCCAATCTTAGATCTTCAAGGCTTGAACTGCTCAGTCATGGTGTTCAAGTCCAAGATTCTGACTATCAATACGATCGTGTCACAAGCCCAACATCACATTTGGCTGGTCACCATCAATCTCATGGACGCATATCTTCATATAGAGCCACAGCACAGGGATTTCCTGAGGTTCGCTTTTGGGGGCTTCTTCCATTCGGCCTAGCCCTATTAACCTGCACATTCATGAAATGCATGGATGCAGCACTGGCTCCTCTGCGACTCCAGGGCATCTGCATTCTGAATTACATAGACGACTGGCTGATCCTAGCGCAGTTCCAAGAACTGGCAGTTCAGCACAAGGATATTGTGTTGACTCATCTGGTTTCTCTGGGTTTGAGACTCAACGTCAAAGCGTTCTCTTTCCCACCCGGGGGATCACTTATCTGGGGGTTATATGGAATTCAGTCACGATGCAGGCACAATCGTCTCCCGCACGAATCGTTTCCATTCAGAACACCCTGAGCAAGGTCAGGCTAAGTCGAGGTTGCACTGCTTGTCAGTATCATCGAATACTAGGTCTCATGGCATCAGTGTCCGCGGTGATCCCTTCGGAACTTCTACACATGAGACCGTTTCAACTATGGCTAAAAGCCTGGGGGTTTTATCCGAGGGCCGGTCCCCTAAGGCAAATAAGGGTTACGTGCTGCGTGCATCATTCCCTTTCTATGTGGTTCAGACCTCGGTTTCTTACCTTGGGTCCCACTCTAGGTGCATCTTGTCGTCGCAGGCTGCTAATGACCACGTTCATGTCATCTGAATTTCTGGCACGTCGGATTCTCCTTGGGGCCTAAGGCAAGCTCCTGTCACTCAAGGCTGTTTATATCCCTGGATGCCCGAATGTGGGAGCAGATTTACTGTCCAGACAGAAAATACCAACGGGGGAGTGGAAACTCCACCCCGAGGTAGTAGAACAAATCTGGGTGAGATTTGGGTCTGGAATGTGTCTGTTTGCGTTTCCCCCGGTTTTTCTGTTCCCGGGAGTCTTGGCCAGAATTCACCAGCAAGGGTCTTGCCTCTTACTGATAGCGCCGCACTGGTCGAACAGGGTATAGTTCTTGGAGTTAATATCTCTCCTTGACAGCTCACCTCGGGCGATTCCGGACAGGTAGGACAGTCATTCTCAGGCACAGGGGACAATTTTTCATCCCCGGCCCGACCTGTGGAACCTTCGTGTTTGGCCCCTGAGGGGTACCAACTGAGGGACATAGGGCTTTCACCTGAGGTTATCAAGACCATTTTAGTGCTAGGGCTCCTCCCACTTGGAACAAATCTGGGTGAGATTTTAAAGGGCAGAAGAGGACCTCTTCGCCTCTATAATTAGCTCAATGTCTCATCTACTTCTCCCTGAGTAACCATTTCGGCTTGCCATGCCTTGATGGACGGGGTGCCTTTAGGGAGGCATCCTCTACTTGCTTGCTTCATTCGTGGAGCCATGCAACTGAGGCCTCCTGTAAGGACCAGGACTCCTTCTTGGGACTTAGCAATAGTCCTGGAGGGTCTGGTTGAGACCCCCTTTTTGAACCTCTAGAACCAGTGTCTGACAGACTTCTGAGTCTCAAGATGGTCTTTCTTAATGCAATCAATTAAGAGGATTGGGGATCTACAGGCCCTGTCTGTTTTGCCAGCCTGTTTAGAGTTTGCCCCAGGTATGGCAAAAGCAATTTTGCACCCTACATCCTGTCACTCCTGAAGCTTTCTGTTCCCTGCCGTTTGTAACGCCGGAGCAGGAAAGACTTCACAGGCTTTGTCCAGTCTATGCCCCGCAGACTTACGTTCACCGCTCTAACCAGTGGCGTAAGTCAGGGCAATTATTAGTCTGCCATGGGGGCCGCAACAGGAGGGCGGCCGCCACCAAGCAGACCATGTCGATTTGGGTGAGGGATGCCATTGCCCTGGCCTATGAGGCACGATGTCAAGCTTCGCCAGTAGGTATCTGGGCTCACTCCACCAGAGGGTTGCCTGCTCTAAAGCCTTGGCTAGAGGGGTCCCTCTGCAGCATTTTTGTGATGTGGCAGGCTGGTCCTCTCCGCACACATTCATTAGATTTTATAGTTTGGATGTTCATGCTACTCTGGGCTCCTCAAGCTCATATCTGAGACCTCTCACGTTCTTGTGAGCACACTTCACAATCGTAGGGGTCCGGACAGCCCCAGTGCGGTGGCGTGGGTATTCTCATTCCCAAAGCGCTTTCCTCAGTGCAACATTCTAGTGAAGCTTTTTGTAAAGGGAACGTCTCGGGTTACATGTTGTAACCCTTGTTCCCTGAAAAAGCAGAACAAGATGCTGCGCTTCTCTGCCACACTGGGACGTCCCAGGACTGCTCTTCAGAAAAAAAAGATGTGACAACACACTGGTGACGCCTCTATTTATAGCCTGGCCACAGGTGCATCTAATGATTTCACCAGCCGAGGCCATAAATTCCGGTCAATGTTCATTGACGTGTTACACACATACTCACAGCTGGTCTCAATGCAGGATTGTTCCCATAGCGCTTTCCTCAAGAGTTACAACATGAGTTACAACACGTAACCCGAGATGTTTAGCATTAACCAACACTTTTAAATTTGATTTGATGTCAGACGAACAATCCCTGGAAATGCATTTAACAATGGTGGTTGAAGTCTGTATTTCCACGGTCCTTACAATAGAATCACCAATAACGAGGGCTCTTTCAATATGATTCTCAGAGGGTGCATCACTGAGCAGTGAGAATCGATTGGAAACCCTAACAGGAACAGGAGAGTGGTGTCACTTTGCTAAGCGAGAATGCCACTGATACGTTGCCCAAACGCCCTGCTGCGGGGGCTCTACAGCTGGAACCAAAGTGTGCGTTGCTCTCTGTACTGCCCACATCCGAAACAGTATCTACTGGCTTCTCTTTCTCACTGACCTCCACAAGCATTTGGATGCGTGTCTCTAACTCATTAACCTTCTCCGTCAGCCTGACTAATTCCTTACATTTATCACATATAAATGCCTCACTGCTGTTGGAAGAAGCGAGAGAAAACATATGGCATGCAAAGCAGGAAGAAATAACATGACCATATGTCATGACTTACCACAATTGTTTGTTGTTGTTGTTATGGTTGTTCTAGAGCAGCAAGGGTTTGAGATCGATGTGGTTCGATGTGGTTCCTGATCAGCAGAGGTTTAAATTGATCATAACATATTTTTAGAAATATCCAAAATCTGAATTCATAATTGTTTTTTAATAGTTCTTTGTATTGTGGTACTCCAGTTTGAACTAATTTGTTAGAATGGCCCATATACGTGTGTGTGTGTGTGTGTGTGTGTGTATGTGTGTGTGTGTGTAGATAGATATCATTAACAATTTTATATCATTAAAAATGTATTGCTGTGCTTCTTCCTCCTCTGAACTGTGCAGAGCTGGGAGTAAAGCCAGAGGAGCTGAACATGCAGCACTAGCTGAACTTTCATATCTGACATACTGTAGTCAGGGAGGGAGGAGGAGTAGAGTTGAGAATGTTTGAGTTTCTGATCCAAACTGTCAGCAGGTGGTGGCAGTGTTGTCAACTATTTTCAATGGAAAGTAGCTAACACCTGCTCGAAAAGTTGCTAAATGTCGCTAGAGGATGTCATACGCTAATTAGCATATTTGTGAAATCATCATGGCTTATTTGCATTTCACATAGTGTCTGCCCCAATACATGTGTTTGCTTCTCTGTGCTTACCATACATACTGTAATACCCTATTAATTCTCTATATCTATCAATCACGCAGAGAGAAAGTTAGAAGCGACAGAATCTTTCTTATTTTTTCTCTCACACAGCGCTCAGCCATAACAAACCACTATGTGCATATTTGTGTGTGTGTTTGTCTGGCTGGTTTGGGATGTTGTGCCATTTTTGGTATCCTACCAGAGCCCCATCTTAAATGCCAATGAAATGATCTCAGCCTATCCCAAAACTCTCATGCTCGCTTGGAATGGTAAGAGATTAATATGTAATAAGATTTCTAATGTTCTTGTGTCATGCCTCAGGGTAAACTAGAACAGAGTTCCTATGAGTCCTGGAAAACCAGGAGTTTTGCAGTGCAGTTTTCCAGTCATAGAAAAGTCATGGAAAATTAGAAAAATACTTAAATGTCCTGGAAAATAATTAATTATCCTGGAAAATTTTGACTGTATCACAAATAAGGTCTTTACATATTGGTATGTTAATTCATTTATTCCACGTTTGGAGTCCATTATACAGCGGTTACCACATTTATGGCGATATGTTTTCCATGATTTCCGTGGATAAAATAATTTAATTAATTCATCAAATTTGAATCAGGTATAAAATGCAGAAAGTGATGTCATTTGACATATTTGGTACAAAAATAAACGTTTGAATGGACAAGTAATCAAATAAAAATTGTGATACGTCGTAGTGTGATTATTAAACTGCAAAAGACAATTTCATTAAATCTGTAGTACAGTAGATGACAGATAGCAGATCACTCTGAAGCACGCAGTACATACAGACTATTCATTTATTTAAATAAATCAAAGCTTTTTGGGGTTTAATAATCAAACTGCGCCACATAGCAAACTGCTTGTCCGGAGGTGAAAAACTACAGTCAAAAACACACAAATGGCAAAATAAAAGCTTGATTTAAATGAATGTGTGCAATGTGGAAAAAAAGATAATAATACACTGATCAGCCACAACATTAAAACTGGTGAAGTGAATAAAATTTATTATCTCATTACGATGGCACCTGTCAAGGGGTGGGATATATTAGGCAGCAAGTGAACAGTCAGTTCTTGAATTTCATGTTTTGGAAGCAGGAAAAATGGGCAAGCGTATGGATATGAGCAACTTTGACAAGGGCCAAATTGTGATGGCTAGACGACTGGGTCAGAGCATCTCCAAAACGGCAGGTCTCGTGGGGTGTTCCCAGTATGCAGTGGTGAGTACCTACCAAAAGTGGTCCAAGGAAGGACAACCGGTGAACTGGCACCCAAGGCTCATTGATGTGGGTGGAGAGGGAAGGCTAGCCCATCTGGTCCAATCCCATAGAAGAGCAACTGTGCACAAATTGCTGAAAAACGTAATGCTGGTCATGATAGAAAGGTGTCAGAACACACAGTGCATCGCAGCTTGCTGAATATGGGGCTGCGTAGCTGCAGACCGGTCAGAGTTCCCATGCTGACCCCTGTCCACCGCCGAAAGCACCTACAATGGGCAGGTGAGCATCAAAACTGGACCATGGAGCAATGGAAGAAGGTGGCCTGTGACGACTCACATTTTCTTTTAGATCATGTGGACGGCCGGGTGCGTGTGCATCATTTACCTTTGGAAGAGATGGCAGCAGGATGAAGAAGCCAGGCCGGCAGAGGCAGTGTGATGCTCTGGACAATGTTCTGCTTGGAAACCTTGGGTTCTAGCATGCATGCGGATGTTAATTTGACACATACCAAATCCCTAAATATTGTTGCAACCACGTACACCCCTTCATGGCAGTGGTATTCCCTGATGGCAGTGGCCTCTTTCAGCGGGATAATGCGCCCTGCCACAATGCAAAAATTGCTCAGGAATGGTTTGAGGAACATGATGAAGAGTTTAAGGTGTTGCCTTGGCCTCCAAATTCTCCAGATCTCAATCTGATTTAGCATCTGTGGGATGTGCTGGACCAACAAGTCTGATCCTTGGAGGCCCAACCTCACAACTTACAGGACTTGAAGGGTCTGCTGCTAACATCTTGGTGCCAGATACCACAGGACACCTTTAGAGGTCTTGTGGAGTCCATTCATCGATGGGTCAGAGCTGTTTTGGCAGCTTGAGGGGGACCTACATGATATTAGGCAGGTGGTTTTAATGTTGTGGCTGATCGGTGAATTTTACTACTGTATAGTAATATAGTAATTGTTAGACAATATTTGGATGTCTAAAAATGGTCAAATACAGAATTTTAAAAAAAAGTATTCAATAACCACAATATACATTATGACCTCTTGTTTTATTGCTTCAATATTACACATGTGGGGCACAGAAAATATCCTGGAATTGACCTGGAAAATTGTACCTTGAACAGAGTGGGTACCCAGTAGACACTTCACATGCTCAACATGTCCATCTCACCACAATAACAAAAGGAATAAGAAAAAAGAAGATTTATTTTTTCATAAAGTAAATGAAGGAAACGCACACCTACAAAGCTCCCATGAACAGGATTTTAATAGATAAGTAGTCATGTTTCAAGCATCCCGCTTCTCAGAAATAAAACATTTTCAAAGTCTGAGGAAGAGAGTGATGCTGGACACATCACTACTTATGTATTAAAATCCTGTTCATTGGAGCTTTGCAGGTGTGCATTTCCTGTTTTCTACTTTGGATGATTGCTTTTTGGATTATGCACCCTATTATATTTTTTATTGTATGTGTGTTCCTTTTCTGTACTTTAGGAAGCACGAGTAAATGAAGCATATGTTTTGACCATTAAAAGTTTTTGTGATACATTCAGCCCAGAAATGTTCTTGAAAGAATTTACCCAAAAATTAATATTGAGAAAACAAGCAATCTTGAAAGAAATATTAAGTAAGTTAAGTGAGCCATGATAAACCAGCTCAAATGACTGCTGTTTCACATACTTTTTTCTCCTATACAGAGCACTAAATTGCTTCTGCAATCTTAGACACTGTGTGTGCACTTTTTGGGTGCATTGCAGGTGATTTACTGAGAATAATTATGCAAATAACACCACAGAATGTAGCCATGCTGCTTACTTATGTCTCTCACTAAAAAACATTTTTTTTAAAATGTAATGTAGAATAGGTTATTTATTTATTAATACATTTTTTATATAATTTAATTCAATTCACAAAGATTTGAAAGAGTAGAAGTGTTATTCACACGTTAGGCCATTGCACCACTAAAGAAAAAAAATAAATAAATGATTTTTTACATGTAAATCCTTTTCACCATGTTTTAACAATGATGCAGAACACTGTGCATTTTGAGAGACAGATGTGCACAAAAGTGATGCAGAAGAAAGAAAGCTGGTATTTAAAAGCATTGTTTTAAGCATCCAAAATAGGTAACTTGGTAGTTTTAGTAGAATTTTTTTCTACTAAAAAAAATGCAATTTTGAATAAAACAAATGTTAATAAGAAATAATTACATTTTACATAAATGCATTTCATCAATACAGCAGTATGTATTCTCTGTCCTCAAAGACTCACTTTTGCCACAATGAGAGCATGGGGCACATCACGAATCAGTTCAATACCTGCCAGTCTTATTTTCTTATGCAGTTGTCATTTCTGAAATAACTTTCAGGCATAATAAACTTTCCTGGTGCAATTAAAACTATTTGTATTGACACCGGCCTTTTTATTTTGCACATGTTGGAGGCATGGCTCTAAATTGCATGTTCATGAAGGTAAAGTTACTGTTGCTGATGTTGTGAAACTTCCCTACCGATTTCACGGAATACGGTATTACACAATTACTATTATCAGTGAAAACAGAAGGGTTATTTATTTATTTTTGAGCAAACACTTTATTATAATTGAAACCATTTATTTTATTGAAGTATGTGTAATAAAAAGCCTCCCTTTTGAAAATAAAATAAACAGAAAAATAAGAAAGCTAACAGAATTATAATAAACAGAATTATAAACATGATAAAAATAGCATGTAATTATAACATGTTATATAACTAAAGCATGTTAGTTTATATGTTAAATGAACTACTAAATGAAAAATAACATCAGCTGTGTGAGCTTTTGAAGTAATGTCCAATGATTATTAACAGTTAACTGAAGACGGCTACTGTCTGTACCTTTAACTCAGTGCTCCTCAACTGGATTCTCAACAGATTTTACATTGGACATCAAGTGTCGACCTTCCATAGATTAAACATAACCTGTATTTAATGTATAGTTTTGTTCATGGTTTTCCAGTACAAGGACATGCTTCAAGTGACAATATTTTTGTTGTTGATGTCAAAATCTACAGGAAGTTTTCTCTCCCCCCTTTTAAAAATTGAAGAGCATATTTACTTATATGAGCCCTTTTTTATCCAGTTTTTTTACCTGAATAACAGCTTAGTTATTCCCAACACAACCCCTAAACCCAACACAACCCCTAAACCCAACACATCCCCTAAACCCAACACATCCCCTAAACCCAACACAATCTCTAAACTCAACACAACCCCTAAACCCAACACAACCCCTAAACCCAACACAATCTCTAAACTCAACACAACCCCTAAACCCAACACAACCCCTAAACCCAACACAATCTCTAAACTCAACACAACCCCTAAACCCAGGGGATGTGTTGGGTTTAGGGGTTGTGTTTGGTTTAGGGGTTGTGTTGGGTTTAGGGGTTGTGTTGGGTTTAGGGGTTGTGTTTGGTTTAGGGGTTGTGTTGGGTTTAGGGGTTGTGTTGGGTTTAGGGGTTGTGTTGGGTTTAGGGGTTGTGTTTGGTTTAGGGGTTGTGTTGAGTTTAGAGATTGTGTTGGGTTTAGGGGTTGTGTTGGGTTTAGGGGTTGTGTTGAGTTTAGAGATTGTGTTGGGTTTAGGGGATGTGTTGGGTTTAGGGGTTGTGTTGGGTTTAGGGGATGTGTTGGGTTTAGGGGTTGTGTTTGGTTTAGGGGTTGTGTTGGGTTTAGGGGTTGTGTTTGGTTTAGGGGTTGTGTTGGGTTTAGAGATTGTGTTGGGTTTAGGGGTTGTGTTGGGTTTAGGGGTTGTGTTGGGTTTAGGGGTTGTGTTTGGTTTAGGGGTTGTGTTGGGTTTAGAGATTGTGTTGGGTTTAGGGGTTGGTTGGGTTTAGAGGATGTGTTGGGTTTAGGGGTTGTGTTGGGTTTAGGGGTTGTGTTTGGTTTAGGGGTTGTGTTGGGTTTAGGGGTTGTGTTGGGTTCAGGGGTTGTGTTGGGTTTAGGGGTTGTGTTTGGTTTAGGGGTTGTGCTAGGTTTAGGGGATAGAATCTATAGTTTGTACAGTATAAAAATCACTATGTCTATGGAAAGTGACATAATGACATAATGTTTTGGCCCATTAGTGTATATTATTGACCCAAAATTGCAATTATATCTCAATACACAATTTTCATAATATTGCCCATCCCTGGGGCTAATGTGTTTGTAGGGTTGTAGAAATCATTACTTCAAAGTAGTAAAAAATATGTTTTTTTTTTTTGTTTTTTTTCACTCTGCTGAATGTAATTGTTTATTGGTTTCCAGTGTAATACTGTATGTAACTCAGAAGAAACTCTAAAATGGGGATATTATGAAAGCTGTGTGTAATGAAGAGTGCTCTGTGCCACAGGCAGCAGTTGTGTGCCCTTATTAGGCAGTGTTGTACAATGTTTATTTGTACAAGTACACAGTGAAAGTGAAATTTGACTTGACTCTTGTGTTTGTCTCACATCTCGCTGACTGTTTTTCTTTTCACTGTTCAGTCATTAGTCAATAAATTGACCTGTCGCCAAGCTCCACCCCCCTTGGTTACTGTTCCTAGCTCAAAAAATCTTGCAGAACATCCCATAGAAATGAACCAGATTTTCAGTCAAATGTGCTCATAAAGTGGAAAAAATTGTATTGATGTTTTTGCAAGAGTAAAAATATTCAGTTTAAAAAAAACGGGATGCTTCACTCTTTGTATTACTTCACTTGTCTGTATTCGTGATATTCCAAATAGTGGTGGGGACTTCAATTAATCTTAGTGACTCGAGTCTTTTGAATCTTGTTCACCAAAAAGATTTGTTCACCGACTATTTCCAGAGATTACATATTCACACCAGCAGGGAGCAGCAAATGAGTGTCTTTTATGTTATGAGCGTGTCATAGAGTCATTAATTCGACTGACTAATTGCAAACCACAGATTCATTCACAACTGAAAAAGTAGAAGTGAATGACAATGATTATTTTCCTTAAAAGATTAAATAATAAAAAAAAAAACTATTTGTTCACAAACGAAAAAACACTAGATTGAACTAGTGTATTATAGCAGTGCAGAGTTCTTGATGATCCAGCTTTGACTGGAACTATTTTTGCCAGCGGAAAAGAAATGTTCGAACTAACTGGCCAATTTTTCTCTGAAGCGCAAGTTATTTATCATTATTTACCATGATTATTAATCATGCTGTCGTTTTGAGTTTCGGCATGGATATTCAGAACAACAGCACGATTACGAGTGTGAAATTGCTTAAATATACGTTTTAGAGAATTATTTAGATTCAAAGCTTCATTTATACGTTATTCTGATATGTGGCACACCTACTCTCTGTGTGTCTGTGTTTCAGGAGAGTCGTCTCTGGCATAAGGTGTTCTGAAGAACTGAAAACTGTCTCTGCAGCAGGTGAAAGAGAGACAGAGATGAGATGTAGAGGCATAATACTCTACAAGAGGCAATTTTTACTTTACTTTAGATATGGTGCAAGTTCTACTGATTTTTTACTAGTCAATTAGTCATCAAGAAAAGTAGTTGGCTAGTCGGCAGGCCAAATAAATTCCTCATCATAAGCCGTGCAGCATCAGTAAGTGCACATAATTTGCATTGTAATTAACTAAACAGTTCAAAAAGAGTCACGTCTCAATCGCGTATAGTTTCAGTCTGCCTCTTGGTTAGTTTCAGGGTGCTTCGCAAGAAATTTGCCTTAACTGTGATGCTAAATGAACTCTGGACCTTCTGACATGTCAGCATGGCATGCAGCACAGTTTACTTAAAATGCTTTATATGCTTTTTAAAGTACTCCACTTCATATTTACATTTGCAGAAAAGTGAATACAGGTTATACTACATGTATTTTGGCCTTCAATTATGTTTATCTTCAGACTGCATATCAAGTCAAGTAATTTCTGGAATGTTTAAAGTCTTCATTGAGCAGTTTATTGAAAATCATGCCTTAAAAAGTATTTGTCTTTAGCCCCCCCAATTAGCAAGCTAAAGGTGACTATGACAAGGAACACAAAACTCCATAAGATGTTAATTAAAGGAGAAAAATAACCATGGGGAAAACCAGGCTCACTGTGGGGGCCAGTTCCTCTCTGCCTAATCAGTATAAATTTACACTAATGAGCCGAAACATTATGACCACTCACAGGTGAAGCGAATAACATTGATCATCTCGTAACAAGGTCACATGTCAAGGTCTGGGTAGATTAGATGGTAATTTAACAATTGGTTCTTGTAGTCAACGTGTTGAATTCAGGAGAAATGGGCAGGAGAAGACCTGAGTGAATTTGACAAGGGCCAAATTGTTATGGCCAGATCACTGGGTCAGAGCATCTCTGAAATAGCAAGGCTTGTGGGGTGCTCCCTGTCAGCAGTAGTGAGTACCTACCGACAGTGGTCCGAGGAGGGACAAACCACAATCTGGTGACAATCCGATAGAGCACCTGTGGTATGTGCCGGACCAACAAGTCTGATCCATGGCAGCTTCACCTCGCAACTTACAGGACTTGAAGGATCTGCTGTTAATGTCTTTAAACCAGATACCACAGAACACCTTCAGGGTTCTTGTAGACTCATGTCTCATTGGTTGGCGCTGTTTTGCCAATGTTAGTTATTAATGTCTAGTACAAGTCATGGTTTAAATTAGTAAACTATGTAAATGTTAGGTGCCAATGTTTAAAATTAAAGCACACCGATTAAATTGTAAGATTGATAAGTGTATTTGAACTTCCTCATAAACTGACTGAAGAAGTACATGAAGTACATTCTCGCTCTACTCTGTGCTACTCCTGCGACTGCGCTCAAAAGCCGCGAACCTCAATTTTATGTGCTATAAGCAAAAAGCAGAAGAAAATGAAAATGTATTCATTGCTGCATCTAGATGCTTGACATGTACAGAATAAGCTTAAAGGTGGAGAGCTTTGGTCCATGCCAAGGTTTAACATGGATTGAAAGGGTTAAGAGGGAGTTAAATATGTTTATTAAAATGACAGTGTTTTCCCTTTTTTCTTAATTGTGATACATTGATTATGTCACTTTTTGTTAGTTTTGATACCTCAAACAATTTTGAGAGCAGAAAGAGATAAAAACTGTGTGCTCTTCTGCAGCCATTTTTCTGCTACTGGAATGTTTTTACTGAAGTGTGATTTTTTCTCTATCTCTGCACATTAAGGACGTGTCTGAGAATCATTGTATTGTAAAGTCAACATGAAACATCTAAACATCTAATTTTACTTCAGTAATTATGACATATTTGAAATAGGATATTCAACAGCAACAACAACAAAAAATGTAGCTGCATCTTTGTTTTATCCACGGAGAATTGATTGGATAGGGAACAATGGACTCTATGCCATCCAAAAACGAAAGTTGTTTCAGGAATTGAGCTTTTAGTTTTGGGAATACATTTTTACATTTACATTTTTGGGAATAATGCACATGTATTAAGAAAGTAAATAGAGTAAATTCAGATTTTATGTTGACTTTAACATACAGATGTAATGTACACACAGCATAATTATTTACATTATACTCTGCTGAACATCAAATTCACTCAATTTCACCAAGTTCATTAAAAAGGTTACGGTAATGGCTGAAAGGTCATGGAGATGATGTTAGTGCCAAATTGTTTGTGTTCATTTTATTATGTTATTTTTACAATCACATTTTGAATGGAACATTAGGGTGTGGTTGTGATTAGTGGGTTCATGGGTTCATGATCTGTCGGGGTCTGCCGTAGCCTGTCATGCCCGCTTGCGAAGCTCCTTTGTTGGATCCCATCTGTAGACCGATGACATTTTTGCCTTCTTTCAGCTGGTTGTCAGAAAAATCCCTCCGGTTTTCCTGAGCTTTCCTGCAGGTTAGCACACAGCAGACATGTGACCATCAATAAATCAAATTAAATGGTTTTAAATTTAATCCATATAATGCTCTACAGCAGTGGTTCCCAACCCTGTTCCTGGATCACCCTTTTCTGACACACCCAATTCAGGTCTTGGAGTCTCCACTAATGAGCTGATGAGTTGAATCAGGTGCTTTTGATTAGGGAGATATTCAAAATGTGTAGTATTGAGGGGCCTCCTGGGACAGGGTTAGGAACCACTGCTCTACAGTATTTGATATCTCACTGCTCACTTAAAAAACCAGTTGGGATCTCCATGGAAGTTGCCATCATCTTTTGTAACTGCGACGCTGCCCAGAACCATCAGTGTTCTTTGCACAGCAGCCAAATCCTTTCCTGTCAGACAATAATGAAATAGAGATTTTTACAACTAAGATATACAAAGAGTGCAAATTACTTCATTGATAGGATTTTAATGCAATAGTAGTCATTCTTAATTAAGTAGATGTTGAATGCCTTTTTATCCCATATATGCATACCTCTGGCCTTTAGTGACCACAAGAGATACAGACTTGAGTTAGAGACTCAGACTCAAGACTCACTCGAGTCACATTTTAATAAACTTAAGACAAGTATCCTGAAATTCCCAGTAAAATTTTGTCTCCCAAACCGACCCTGCTCAGCGGCCGTCTTTGGAACTCTCCTGGTCAGCTATTTTCTATAGATATAGCACAAGTGCAGCTCCTATTGACTTGAATGGGGAAAGACTGAAATCTCCAAAACAGTTGGTCAAGATTACGATCAAAGAACATATTTCAAATCGGCAGTAAAATCTGACAACACTGGTATCATAAATTGTGCTTCATTATAGCTCACGCTAAAAACAGCTATTTTTGAGGCCGATCCAGCTAATGTGCATGCATGTTCTTGGGATAACTGACAGGTGATTTCTGTATCTAAAAGGTTATTGGCTTTTTTTACCTGAAAGGCGGGACTTCCTTTTCTACACCCGCCGTGTAATATTAATAGAAAAATTAATGAAGAGCTGCAAACACTGATCAAATGAATATTAATTGAGACGATTGTGACAGGATTCATAGGTCTGTGATATATAGACTCACCCTCCCACAGATCAACCGTCTGAAACATGTCAGTTTTACTGACACCATACTGTTCAGCAGCTTTGAGAAACTGAGACACCTGCTCCATCTGTTTGAAGGCCATACTGGAGCTCTGTATCTTCTTTACGGGTTTGTCTTTACAGAGACTGTTGATGAGCTCACACAAAACCTGAGAACAGATACAGAAGACAAAAATAACATTTTACAGAAGAGTGACCAAATTAGTCATGCAGATAACTAGTGTGGGCTTGATGTTAATAGGGGTTGATTTCTCTTTTCTAGTTTTTCTTCTGCATAGTCTGGCTGGAAATCTATGGCAGCTGATAGAACCGTATGGTTAAAAAGTGAAATTTAGCACATTAAATGGGGTTTGATCTGAACATTCCTTGTGGACATATTGGTGTGGGCCTCTCAAACCCTCTGCCTGATCTCTTGAAATATACGTGACTGGTGACATTTTAGCAAAATGATATTAGGTGGCTCATGACATGTACACCGATAAGCCAAAACATTATGACCACTTACAGGTGAAGCAAATAACGTTGATCATCTCCTAACAAGGCCACATGTCAAGGTCTGGGTAGATTAGATAGTAAGCAAAGAATCAGTTCTTGTAGTCAACATGTTGAATGCAGGAGAAATGTGGAAGTGTAAAGACCTGATTGATATGGGGTGCTCCCAGTCAGCAGTGGTGAGTACCTACCAACAGTGGTCCGAGGCAGGACAAACCACAAACCGGTAACAGGGCATTGCGTGCCCCAGGCTCATCAATGCACAAGGGCAACGAAGGCAAATATATTGTTGCAGACCAGGTACACCACCTCATGGCAATGGTATTCCCTGATGGCAGTGGCCTCTTTCAGCAGGATAATGCTCCATGCCACACAGCACAGACTGTTCGGAAATGGTTTGAGAAACATAAAGAAGAGTTCAAGGTGGTTCTCAATCCAATTGAGCATCTGTGGGATGTGACTTGAAGGATCTGCTGCTAATGTCTTGATGTCAGATAGTCCATGACTTGGCGGTTGGCGCTGTTTTGGAGGCACGCGGAGGCCCTACGGCATATTAGGCAGGTGGTCATATTTTTTGGGCACATCAGTATATGTGGCACTATAAGTGACTTAAATGTTCCCCCAAACAGATAAGGCTTTTAAGGTTAATGCTCTATCGAGTTTTAAATCAACAAAACTGACCTCCCTACTCTAAACCTTCAACCCAAATATAACCGATAGTATCAGAAAAAGCAATGGTGAGATTAAAAACACAACCTTCATTTTGTGGTGCTAAGACACTTGGGCTCACGTGTGGGCTTGCATGCTTTTCCGGACTTGTACCCCAGTCCTTTACATCACGAGGGCAATGTTTTATCATTTGAGCTCCCACACAATTTGATCACTCGAACAAGCTTGTAAATATAGTTGATTATGTGATGCAAACATTAAAATGAGTCATTTGCTATCGTAAAAGTGTTTAGATGTCATAAGATGGCATTGTGTGAGGAACGGTGTGATAAGTATGTGTTTATGAAATGATAATCTGCCATTCTACTTGTGATTTGTGTGAAACTAAACAAAAGTCGTTGTTGTTATAGTGCACTCAACCAGGTTTGCTTTGCACTCTAAATTGCTACTTGCAACTGTATATCTTCTGATGTCACTTACACATCCATCTTTGAGCCAGGCCTGGAACCCCAGTTTTCCAGCCTCTGGTTGTCCCACTCCAGAGCCACACTGAGCCATGATCCACTCCACCAGACGTGCCTCCAGGTCAGTATCATACTTCTGCTCAATCTTATCCTGCACCTGCCGGCTTAACCCATATGATGGACCTTTGTTGGCCATACTCGGAGCTTCCTGCTTACAAGAAGAGAACAGAGGATATTGCATGGATTTTCTTAGACCTTATTCTGCACTGGAACAGAATCACTATTCTATAAACAGAACATAGTTTCAACTCATAATAATTCATCTGAAATGGCAAAATCATAAGATAGGGAACGACTTGAGTATGAACTTTTAGACAAATCAACAAACAGAATTTCAAATCGATAAAATATAGGCATAACATTTTGGTTCACCTCCTATCCAACACTTCCAACCCTGATGTTTTCTATCTTCCATCATACACATTGATTTTCCTATTAAAATCATGAATTAGGTTTAGGGTTTGAGGAAGGTGAAAGACTTGTAACACTTTACTAATATTTATTACCCTATAGTTATTATAAATTATAAGTTTATAGTTAATTCAATATTTATAAGCTGTTGTTCCTAAAATGTTACTACATACGAAAAGTAATTTAATCATTTATATTTACTGTAATAAACCATTTATTATTATTCATTAAGTTGTGTGTAAGCAGATTCCAATGTTTTTTCATCCTTAGTAAATTGTTTTTAAGAGTAATGAATCATTCATAAATGTTAATATATAATAATATATAAATGTATATCATTTCTTTATTAACTATAAATATTTGCCTTATAAATGTTCTCATAAACACTTCTTTACTACAGCTGTGTATCAACTAAATTACATTAGCATGGTTAATATGTTGTTAGCTAAGGATGAAAAAATCATGCTTGTATTTGAATTTATTAAACAATAACAAATCATTTGCTACAGTGAATATGAATGAAAAACATACTATTTGTATGTAGCTTATTAATGTATTACCTATAAACAGGGTTGGGTAGTATCGGAATACAAGTAATGGGAATACGCATTTAAAATACAAAATATGAGTAACTGTATTCCAATTAAGATTACAGCTATATTCAAAAAGTACCTTGATTACTGAAGGGATTACTTAGTATCTTGTTGTTTGTTTCATGTAGTATTTAGTTTATCAGTTGGAAAATATTTATAAGTATAAATGATGTGATCAGAAGATGATCTAGTTGTGTACATTCTGTGGGGATTTGAAGCAAGTTTGTAGCAGCAGAAATAGTTAACCTTGTATAAACTGTCATGTGACAATAGCTTTATGCTAAGCTAAAATTATATTTCTAGCTCTTTTACATGCACCTGTTGCCAGGTACAAATATTTCTATCAAGAAAATCCACACTAGAGCATACATTTTTTTCTCTTGTTAGACATTTGAGATTAGGGCAACAATCTTATTCTCAATGATCATTTTGCATTGTTTTCCTTTAAAAATATCTGAAAATCATAAATGTTTTAGAAGCAACACTGCAGAAGATATGCAGTTAGGCTTTTTTCAGAGAATCTATTTTTAATGTGTCTTATTGTACTGGTGGATATTTTTTTTAACTCTTATTAACGTACTTATAGTCCAAACAAGTAAATAAATCTGTCAGTGCTGAAGAAGTAATCCAAAGTATTGAGATTATGTTACTGACCTTGAGTAATCTAATGAAAAATGTTACAAATTCAATTTTCAGCAGGTAATCTGTAGTGGAACACATTTTAAAAGTAACCCTCCCAACCCTGTCTGTAAACTAATTCTTTAAAAATACTTAAAAACATGTATCTAATAAAAAGGTTTACTGTTAGACTTTATGGTCAGATTTAGGGGTTACATTTTTATGAAAAATCGTAAAAACATAGTTTGTATGGTTTGTTTATTTTTTTACTCTATGGGAGTAAAAGTCGTTTTTATGTTACTTATGATTTCGCCATCTCGTACTATAATTACAACTTGTAGTGAGAAATTTATGAGGCCTATGGTGAATTAAAATTACGTGTTAGCCTACAAATTGACATCATGACTGCAACAGCTGTATTTACCTGTGCTGAAATCCTCTTCACTTGAAACATTCACTTACAAAGACAATCAAAATCAAGTGGAAACAGCCAATGATGCAGGTAGAAGCAGCCACAGATATAAACCCCCAAACACAAATTGCTTCCAAAAGCGCACAGTCCAGCTCAATAATATTTTTGTCAGATGAACTTCTTGAGCTAAACTGTGATACAAAAGGCAACTATAGACACACAATCACGAGTGTACATGTTCATATAATCCTTGAGTCAGATGAAAGTAAACAGATTTTACTTAATGTCTATGAATGAGGCTTATACCCTTGTGTTTTTATGTTTAGGATTAGATAAACGTGTTCCACTCGAACGTTTGTTTAAAATTCTATCGATCACATTCAGGCAATACATATCAGCCGTTTCAATCTCAGCCAAGCATAAAACACACACATACTGAGCAGCAGCATCACCTGTGCTGCCATTCTGCGCTTTAGGGCACCACTTCTTGATGTTCCACCCTTGAGGAATGAGTCTAAAGTCATTTACCATTACAACATAAATCATTTGTACATGTTTGAGGACTTTTAGCCACTTTTATGCAGTTTATTTGGGAAAATAGCACTAAAAGTATTTGGACACTAAAAGTCACCCTGACAAGGAGGTACTGCCCCAAGTGAAGGAGATCAAGTAACTAAGGGTCTTGTTCATGAGTGAGGGGACAATGGAGCGGGAGGTTGGCCAGAGAATCAGGGCAGCGGGGGCAGTATAGCACTCGCTCTATTGCACCATTGTCACAGAAAGCAAGCTGAGCCGGAAGGCAAATTTTTGTTCCTACCCTCACCTATGATCATGAAGGCTGGATCATGACCAGAAAAACTAGGTTGTGAGTACAAGCGGCCAAAATGGGTTTCCTCAGAATGGTGGCGGGCTTCTCCTTAGAGATAGGGTGAGGAGCTCAGTCATCTGTGAGGAGCTCGGAGAAGAGCCACTACTCCTTTGCGTCGAAAGGAGCCAGTTGATGTGGTTTGGGCATCTGGTAAGGATGCCGCCTGTGCGTCTCCCTAGTGTGGTGTTTCAGGCACATCCAGCTGGAAGGAGGCCTAGCGGAAGACCCAGGACTAGTTGGAGAGATTACATCTCCATACTGGCCTGGGAACGCCTCGGGGTCCCCCAGTCAGAGCTGGTTAATGTGGATCGGGTTAGGGAAGTTTGGGGCCCCCATCTGGAGCTGCTGCCCCCGCGACCCGACTTAGGATAAGCGGTTGAAGATGGATGGATTGAAGTCACCCTAACACCAGTTGCTTAAAAGTCATTGCAAAAAGCTTGCGCAGCATTTGAGTGCAGATCACATTTGCTTTGTTATTTTAGTATCTAATGCAATTGAATTCAGATATTTTCAACCCTGCTCACTTTCAGGTCAAGTTTGACCCTTTTAAGAATTCAAATCAGTGTAAATCTAATCTTAATCTTGTTTTTTGATTTTCCACAAACAACAACAAAGCATAAACTTTTTCTGATACTTATTCATATTTTCACAATGTCAGGGTGTTTTGGGGGATTTAATGTTTTGGGGGTAGGTGGTTGCATTATTAACCCTTGTGTGCTGTTGGGGCCTTTTTGGACCCGTTTTGATTTATTGTTTTCTTTAATAAAAATGGTTTCCTTTAACTGAGTGGTACAAAACTTGGTTATTTTTTTTCTCCACTAGCTATCCTAACACACACACACACAAATCTCGACTTGATTCACACGACCCCTTGAAGTCTAAGGGGTCGTGTGAAAAAAGCAACACTTGTGATGTTCCAGGTCATTTTTGACCCGCCATAGGAAATGAATGGGGAATTCTGAAATACAGATTTTTTTGTTTTGTTTTTGTCAAATAAAAATCAATAAATACGACACAATACAGAACACAACCACACATACTGTACATTAAGGGGTGAGACTATAAAACATCCACAATGCACTTAAACACACCCCACACACACATACAGGTTTGTTTGATTATATTAGTAATCTCTCATTGAATTGATATTTATTTCAGAATAACAATATTTTCTATTTCCAAACTCTACCCCTAAACCTAACCACACAAACATGTGCACGTCACTAGATTTAAAGATCAACATCCAACAAACCTGTCTCTATATACCAAGCATACCACAAAGGTCTGAGTCTGACCCCTGTGTGACAGATTGTATACTAGAGTTTTGATGTTTGATTTTTAAAATAAATGACTGGTAAAACAATAATTACTCTGTCTTTTCGCTTTGACTGTGGCAGCATGGTCAGTTTTGACTGCACATTGGAGCATCATTGCAAAATCTGACACTTTAACACAAGTGGTTTAGAAAGATGCTACAAATTTTTTTATAATGTCTAAATATGTATCCAATACATAACTTCTGATAATATCTAGGAATTAAATTTGTTAGAACATGCACGGAGCACTGGAGCCATCTACTGGACATAGTTGTTATTTCATGTAATTGTTGTTTTTATTTCAGATGTCACCACATACCCCCAATGCATGACAAATTGTGATGTTTTAACACTCTTGCCATTCACTGAAATGAAGGTTTTTATTGAAATGAAGATTACATAAAATGTGCTTTGAAATGTTATTGGTGTTATTTAGTAATTTAGAGCTAAATAAGGTCTAAATAACATCACTTTAATGTTTAAAATAAATGAATATAAAAAAAGTAAAATATTACCCACGTATGTTTGGGTCCTTTCTGACAAGTGTGACTCACAAATTAACATTGCACAAGGTTTAAATGGATGCAAGGTGGCTGCTAGTTACTTACTGGCCCAGGTCAAAAGAGACAATTCCCAAGTGTCTATGATATTCTGATCCCTTGATATGTTAAGGAGACATTTACAATTGAAGTAATTTTTCTTTTGCCGGAAGACATTTATATTCTGAAATGTTTGTTGGGAATTTTCTCCAAAGCAGAAGGGTTAAATGTGACTTGAGTGTCCAAATACATTTTGGGACCATTTGGTATTTATGATGCAACCTTGACCTTGGTGTTCATGTAATTCATTTTCTATATATATATTATCTCTTTTCAGTGTTTATTTATTATTCATGTTTAATCTTAAATGTGGGTGCAGCGAGCTATTGCAGAGTGTCCCAGTTGTCATCTTTGCTCTCCATCAACAATTCTGTAATCTGTTATGTACATTTCCTTATGGGATGCATGAACTGTAGATCAAGAAAGACATGTGGATGCTACAAACACATGAGTCATTAGTCAACCATGTGAGGTCATTGACCTTTACAGAGCCCAGCTGTGACATACAACAGTTTACAGTTTGTGCTGTAAATAAAGAAATTACTAGACGTACTTAAACACACCCATGTGACTTCCTCTGTTTTAAATGTTTAAAACTTTAAATAAGTGTTTAAAACATGGTTGAAATTAACTCAGTGTGTGTTAGCATTCTGACTTATTGAAAGTTTTGTTTCCAGCCCTTTATGGTAATCCTTTCAAATTGCGATTAAAGGAATAGTGCACTTTGAAATGAAAATAATGTCATCATTCACTTATCTCCTGAAGAGTTGCATTTTTCCATACAATGAAAGAGATTGGTGACCATGGTTGCAAAGTGAGATTTTCAGTAAATAACTTACATTTCAGTCTGTATGTCACAGAAAGCTATTGTATGACTCACAGCATAGAATATAGTGCATGAGTTGTAAGGACTACTTAATGATTCTAGTATTTTTGTTCTTTTTAAAGCTCGACAGCCCCTTGTCTCAATCCGCTTTAATTATATGGAAAAGAGCAGTGTGAACATTCTGCTAAACATTTCCATTTGAGTTCCATGGAGAACAGAAAGTCATATGGGTTTGGAACAACATGAGGGTGAGTAAATGATGATGGAATTTACATTTTGGGGGCGAATTATATCTTTAAAGTTATCAGTAGGACTTTACCATAATTTTTCCTTTGTTAATGATTTATAAAGGAGTTCATTAATGACTAATAATTAATTTACAAATGCATTAAAAATAATCAATATGAGGTTATAACAACATGCAATACATGCCAAATACTGAGCCATTTTACCTAACATGTTATAAATGCTTATTAACACTGTTTCAACATTAGTAACCTATGAAAATCAATTGCAATGTAAAGTGGACACAGATGAAGCATTTAATAAGCAATTAGCAGTACTTATATAAATACAAAGTGGACTGTAGCAAATTGTCTTAGTTCCTCCTAATCTTAATATATTCATATTTCATATAAACACAAGTTTGAATAAGTGAATTTATGGCGCATTTAAAACATGCAAGTTAAATTGCTCACTATTTGGCAAGTATTGCATGAAAGTCAGCCTCTTTATTCATGTTGTTATAACTGCATATCGAGGTCAGAAATGTATTTTTTGTGGGGCAATATTTGCTCCCTAGATCAAACTTTTAGGGGCATAAAAACAGACGTGTCCCCTTTTTATATAACACTTGAAAATGCTTCATTAAGGCTGTTATCTATAAATTGAAATCAGCATCAAATCATATTTTGTGATAGATTGTGATGTATTAGATTTACAATAAAATATTGGAAAATACTGTATATCAGATGTTACAAACAAAAAAAGATGCTATTCATTTTAGGGACATGTTTTGCCCTTAAATTTTGAATTGCAGGTGAATTTATGTCCATGCCCCCATTCAATTTTGACCTTTCTGCATATCAGTGGTTTATAATGCATTTATAAATTCATTAATTATCCCCTTTATAACCCCTTAATTAAAGGGAACATTTTCTCAAACTTATGGTTATGTGAGTACAGTAACTGACACATTATCCTCTTTATAATGTACTTAGTCATAATAAACACAGAACTCATGCAAAAGTTATAATAATAGAGTGTTAAAGAGTGTTATTCACAGACACACTGAAAAAACCATGAGCAATCAAAAATGAATTCAAGGTACAATAGGTAATAAAGTAAAGATGTTTAAAGTTAAAATATACTTACAAAGATTACGATGAGGACTTTGTCCTTTATGCAGTTGCTGTGAATTTTGTGTGTTTTTGTATGTATATGTGTGTCTAGATCCGAGAGCTTGATGATCAGCAGAGTGCTGCTTCAAGAGTAGATGTCTTCAACCTTAGAGAGTACGAAAAAGGCTTTCAGTGGGAATAGGAAACTGAAACCTTAAAAGGTCATGCTGTTTCCTCCTCTCAACTCGTCACCCAGTTCTGTCCTTTGTTGAAGCAAAGCCTTATTTGGGAAGAGGCTCGGAGGAGGACAGGAACCAGCCCAAGAGTCTTGAGTTTGGTCAGAGACCAGAATTCTCCAAATACCACCTCACTTCATCAGTCATGGTTAGAGAAAGCCTGCACTGATGCCTGCTAGAAGTTATGAGAAGTGTGAATAGGGGTGATAGGCAGAGAGTTTTGAGTTTAGACAAGGACATATATGGAATAGTTTGATGTATAGTTTAAATGAGTGAACATCAGAGGAAATAAACACGAAGAGCCTGTATGTCAGCGGTACTGTATGTCAGGATCTGGGATGTAGATCTAGAGGCAGCGAGGGTAGGAGAACTTTAGTTGAGATCACCAAAATGATTTACTGATGATTTGGAGGCACCTGGTAACAAGGCCTTGTATGTACAACATACTCCCTAGTGTGCACTCAGTATTACTTTAGCCAATATTGAAAGCATGCACTGCTATACTGGGGTCTGTACTGACCTTTAGAAGGATTCAGGACATTTAAAGGTGCACTCAGTAATTTTTACCCCATTAAAAAACGATTAACTTCTAAAGACATGAATTGTAATTTTGCAATTGTTACGTCCTAGGGCGTATCTTTCTTTTATTTCCTTGTTACATCTGTGGATGTAGAAATTGCATGTATATTGACTATACATTTTTTGTTTGTATGTTTTCTGTTGTCTCCCTTGTGTTCCCTGTCGTCCCAACCAGGTTAATTTACATCAGCTGTGAGTGATTAAGATCGAGTGCTGAGCAGCTCTGATTGGTGCACTACCAAAAGAACATGGGAATAAAGCTGAGGTGGAAAGTCTGCTAGGAGACTCTTTCCTCCTGCCCCAGCGTTGGTAGACTTTGTGTGTTTTGGTGCTGTTGTTAATTAAACCGCCAGTTGTATTTTTATGTTAAACTGTTTTCCCATATTTACAATTCTAAACTCCTTTGTTGGGTGTGCGACCATTTCCACCCATTGGTCTACGGAAGCGGTAGAGAGGTGGGCGCCATTTTCTTTTCTATTTTACCTGTTTTTTTACCTCCCTTTCATTTAGACTCATTTATGTTTGTTATTTTGGCCTGGTCCCCTCTTGAAGACTTTATGCTTCCTTTGTTTTGTATTTAGAAGAGGACCAATAAAATTGTTATCTGTTCCATAACCTGTTGTGGTTATTGTTGGCTGGGACAGGAGTGAAGACCTCCAAACCCGTTTCTTTTTTTATTCTCTCTTTAAGTTCCTTATAAATTGTTAGTTTTCTTCCCGACCCCTAGACGGGGAGGATTCGTAACAGCAATATATGTATAAAATCATGAGCACTCACATTAAAATGAAGACTTCAGTCATATCAGTAACCTTATAAAAGCTGTTTTATTCTACATGGAGAGGGTCCACACATGGGTCTGCCATGTTTTTTTTTTTTCACTCTCCAATTTGGAATGCCTAATTCTCAATATGCTCTAGGTCCTTGTGGTGGTGTAGTGGCCTACCTCATTCCTGGTGGCGGAGGACGAATCTCAGTTGCCTCCATGTCTGAGACCGTCAATCCGTGCATCTTATCACGTGGCTTGTTGAGCGTGTTACTGCGGAGACCTAGCGCATGTGGGGGCTTCATGCTATTCTCCGTGGCATCCACGCACAACTCGCCACGCGCCCCACTGAGAGCAAGAACCACATTATAGCGACCACGAGGAGGTTAACCCATGAGACTCTACCCTCCCTAGCAACTGGATCAATCTGTTTGCTTAGGAGACCTGGCTGAAGTCACTCAGCATGCCCTAGATTTGAAATTGTGACTCCAGGGTCTGGTCGTCAGCGTCAATACTTCCTGAGCTACCCATGTTGATCACATGACCAGCCGAATACTACTCGCTTAATATCAGTAACCGTCCTGTTATTGGACACTTTCACTCATTGATTGAAGTAATCATGACTGACTGTGAATAATACATTTGTACAATGACATCTGAAACTAAAACTATTGATTTTAAATGATGCTGATCCACACCACTAGGTGTCAAGATGACAGAATGACAAGTAACTGAGTGCAACTTGAACTTTTCTATTTGTTTTTTAATCCTGATCATATGAAAATGACGTGATGGGCAACATTTTTGCAAAATTATATGATGTGGTTCATTACATGTATTGCGGCAGTTCCGAGGTGAAATGTCCACTGTGTGGCACTAAAAGCATGTTAACACTTGTGCTGTGATTTTTAACCTAATTTGGTGTTCTCTGGCCTATACAAATTGCTTATACATCACTCTTTATGCTATATTATCACCAAATATTGGATTAGATATTTTTCCCAACTTAGGCTTCATTGACTTTCTGTAAACATTCTGTACTATTTATAAAACTAGTGTGCTTTTATGTTTAACCCAGTTTTGAAATGCTTTTATTTTGTACAAAATGGCACAATCATTATAATCACATAATTGACAATCATTATATGGCTTTATATTCATAATGACATCATCATCCTCTCAGGATGTATGTTTTGTTATGTTTGTTGGTAGGGGAAAATCTTAAACTGTAATTCCTGTTATCAAGATTTTAGAACAAAAACAACTGATTAAAAAGTGGATAAATGTACAAATATCAGTATTAAATTCTCTTTCTAAAAAATTATTTGTAGAGTCATGACATTGAGCATGAATTTAGTATATTAGATATTCTGTCAGACAATTTACTTTAAAAATCACCTTTTTTAAATGGAAAAGGGAGACCCATATACACAGGAGAGCTAGGATAATTGTATAATACTCAATAAATGTAACACTAGTAAAAACTAAATGCATAATGTACTCACATTGGCCATATCACAGTGACTTATGTGCAATTACAATTCAGTCTTCAAACTTTTCAACAGACAGTGTAATTCAAATACATAATTTTAATCAGCTATTGTTCCTCCATCATGTTTTTGTGTTGTTTTCTTGCCTCATTTGGTCACAGTGTAAGAATCTGTGCTGTTCTCTTTGTCTCTAGGCCTGCAGGAATGAGAGTCCAGAGTGTGAAGAATACACAGAGCAAGCCAGTATACATTAGCTGTACAGTGTGAATCAGGGTTAGATTTAAACGCCTCTGTTTTGGAGAAAATAGAACCATAAGAACTAATTTGTGCAAGTCAAAAAAGACCCAGTGATGTAAAGTAGATAGACAGCACCTCCCTTTTGAATACAAACATGAACATTGCCATAGGCTTGTTTTTCATACTAAAAACAAGCTTTTTAAAATTGCATTTCATCTGCAAAGGACACCACCTATATGTCTGTGATGCTTCTATTCTTCACACTAGCTGAACAGTAACACCTTCATTTTGAGGGAAACAAAGATGAAAATTAGAATACTTACTTAATATTAGTATCTGTCCTATTCAAAAACATTTTTATTTCAGATTATGAATGTCCACCCGGCAGATAAGAAATTAGCAAAAAATCCATTGACTTTCATTAAAAAGCTCCCCACGCATATCAGGGTGTCGTAGAGACTTGGGGCTGGTCTCTTTTGATTTGAGCCAGTAATCAACCATCTTACAACTCAATAGCAATGCCCTTGTGGGAGCGACCTAGGCTCTTCCGTCCTGATGGCCTTCACCCCAGTAGAGTCGGAGCGGCTGTTCTGTCGGACAACATCTCCAAGATGCTACACACCATATGACTAGTAAGTCAAAGTCCAAATCACAGTATTTGCTGTCCCAACTTAATTGATATAAGTACCAATGTAGAACATTATATAGAAACTGTGTCTGTTCCTCGTTTAGTAAAGCCAAACAATACATCTACTGTAGGATCTAGGAAAAATCTAATTGTAATTAAACCAGAAAATCTCAATATCAGTGAACAAAAACAATTTCTAAAGCTAGGTCTTCTAAACATTAGATCGCTCACACCTAAGGCGGTTATTGTAAATGAAATGGTCTCAGATAATAGTTTTGATGTATTTTGCCTTACTGAAACCTGGCTTAAACCAAATGATTATTTCGGTCTAAATGAGTCTACTCCGCCAGGATACTGTTATAAGCATGAGCCCCGTCTGATTGGTCGTGGCGGCGGTGTTGCAACAATTTATAGAGATATTCTTAATGTTACTCAGAAAATAGGTCACAGGTTTAATTCGTTTGAAGTACTTGTGCTAAATGTTACACTCTCAGATGTAAGAAAAAAATCCCTATTATCTCTAGCCTTGGCTACCGTATATAGACCTCCAGGGCCTTACGCTGATTTCCTAAAAGAGTTTGCAGACTTTCTATCAGATCTATTGGTCAATGTCGATAAAGCAATAATTGTTGGAGATTTTAATATACACGTAGATAACACAAATGATGCGTTAGGGGCTGCGTTTACAGATTTGTTAAACTCCTTCGGGGTCACGCAAAACGTCAGTGGTCCCACTCATCGCCTAAATCATACGCTAGATTTAATTATATCATATGGAACCAATCCAACCGATATAGATATTATACCGCAAAATGATGATGTCACTGATCATTACATGGTAACTTGCATACTACGTACCACTGAAATCTGTCATATTGCGCCACGTTATCGTCCAAGCAGAACAATCCTTCCAACCACAATAGATAGATTCTCAAATAGCCTACCTGATCTATCTCAGCTGCTCAGTGAACCCAAACAAACAGATGAACTAGAGGAAATGACTAGCAGTTTGAGCACCATTTTCTCTGGTACATTAGATATTGTTGCACCAATTAGATTAAAAAAGTTTCGAGAAAAAACTAGAGCACCATGGTACAACAGTGCTACGCATGCTATCAAGAGAGAAACTTGTAACTTAGAGCGTAAATGGAAACAAACTAATTTAGAGGTCTTTAGAATCGCGTGGAAAGACAGTATGTCACGTTACAAAAAGGCTCTAAAAACAGCCAGGGCTGAGCACCTCCGCAAACTAATAGAAAATAATCAAAATAATCCAAGGTTCTTATTTAACACCGTGGCTAGACTAACAAATAAACAGAGATCACCTGAGCAAAATATTCCGTTACAGTTTAGTAGTAATGATTTTATGAATTTCTTCACTGAGAAAATAGAAAACATCAGAAACACAATTGTAAACACAACTGTTAATGTACAATCTTTTATGGTGTCTTATGACTCACCCTCTATTATCGCCCCTCAAGAACAACTACACCGCTTTACAACTATAGGACAGGAAGAGCTAAATAAACTTATCATTGCATCTAAACCAACAACATGTTTACTAGATCCAATACCCACTAAACTACTGAAAGATGTGTTACATGTAGTGGAAGAGCCTCTTCTCAATATTATTAACTCGTCTTTATTTTTAGGTCATGTTCCAAGAATATTTAAGCTGGCAGTTATAAAACCTCTCATTAAGAAACCACAATTAGATCCAAATAACCTAGCAAATTACAGACCCATCTCAAATCTTCCATTTATGTCTAAAATATTAGAAAAAGTTGTGTCCGCTCAATTGTGCTCTTTCTTGCAAGAAAATGATATCTATGAAAAATTTCAGTCAGGATTCAGACCGCATCATAGCACAGAAACTGCGCTAGTTAAAATTACAAATGATTTACTTTTGGCTTCTGACCAAGGCTGCATCTCAATATTAGTTCTACTCGATCTTAGCGCTGCGTTCGACACTATAGATCATAAAATACTCTTGGATCGACTACAAAACTACACTGGTTTTCAGGGACAGGCATTAAGCTGGTTTAGATCGTACTTATCAGACCGTTACCATTTTGTCTGTTTAAATGGGGAAAAATCAAAAATAACGTCAGTAGACTATGGAGTGCCACAAGGATCTGTGTTAGGCCCTCTATTATTCTCAATATATATGCTGCCACTTGGTAAAATTATAAGAAAACATGGAATTAATTTCCACTGTTATGCTGATGACACTCAATTATATATCTCATCACGACCAGATGAAAACACTAACTTATCTAACTTGACAGAGTGTCTTAAAGATATAAAATGCTGGATGACGTGTAATTTCCTGTTATTAAATTCCGATAAAACGGAGGTATTACTTATTGGTCCAAAAAACTACCCACAAAATCCCTTACAATACAACTTTAATTTAGAAGGATGTCCTGTTACATTATCCACTACAGTAAAAGACCTGGGTGTTATACTAGACCGCAACTTGACTTTCGAAAATCATATTACATCTGTTACGAAAACAGCCTTTTTCCATCTTAGAAACATTGCTAAGCTACGTAACATGCTATCTGTTTCTGATGCAGAAAAGTTAGTTCATGCATTCATGACCTCGAGACTAGATTACTGTAATGCTTTATTAGCTGGTTGCCCTGCATCCTCAATAAACAAGCTACAGTTAGTCCAAAATGCAGCCGCTAGAGTTCTTACTAGGTCAAGAAAATATGATCATATAACACCGATTTTAACATCTCTACACTGGCTACCTATTAAGTTCCGTATCAATTACAAAGTATTACTACTGACCTATAAAGCCCTAAATGGTTTATCTCCGGTGTATTTAACGGATCTTCTATCGCCATACAATCCATCGCGCTCTTTAATATCACTAAATTCGAGGCTTCTGGTCATACCTAGGATATCTAAGTCCACTAATGGAGGGAGGGCGTTCTCACATTTAGCTCCTAAACTCTGGAATAGCCTTCCTGATATTGTAGACTCGCTGTCCCAGTTTAAAACTAGATTAAAGACGCATCTCTTTAACCAAGCATTCACATAATGCTTACTTTTTATACTACTGCTGAATCAGTTATAATGCATTAATATTATGAACATCAGCTATGCTAATTATTTCCCATCTGCTTTTCTGCTGTTATCTCGGACGCCAGTCCCGAGGTAAATAGCGTTCGTCAGCTCCAGTTTGTATCCAGCTTCTCACGGAGACTTCAGATGCCCCATCACCATGGACTACGATCTTGAAATGGGATACATAGACTAACTATTGCCAACAAAAGCCTTCATCAGCCAAACAAGGACAATTGCATCTAAGTGAACTTCTGGAATTTAATCAAGGATGGACTTCAAAGACACTGGTCACTAATCTTGCAGTTCAAACACAATCACTGTCTAAATACTGACCCTTAGCACTTAATAAGTTTAATAATTTTTTAAATCATGTTTTTTAACTATAAATAATTCTTATTTACATTATTCATGATGTTAGCCAGAGGGGAACTGGCCCCCACAGTGAGTCTGGTTTCTCCCAAGGTTATTTTTCTCCATTAACCATCATCTTTTGGAGTTTTGTGTTCCTTGCCACAGTCGCCTTCGGCTTGCTCACTGGGGTTATTAATACAATTATTATTTGATTATTTTTAAACACGATAAAGAATCATATCTTATCTAATTCCACAACAGGGCTCCAAACAAAAAAAAAATCAATTAAGGAGCGATTGGCTCCTATAGGGGGAAAAAACAGGCGCCAAATTTTTTTTTTTTTCATTTTTAACTCCTTCCATTCCTTTTCGTCCCGCAGCTCGCTAACAGTGTAGTCTGTGGAGCATTCTTCGCAATTTTGTGATCACGTGCATTTTTTATGCTTGTTACTGTCGCCGTGTTTTCTAACAATCTCTTTTTTGGAATGGTTAGTTCCTGCAATGAACTCCGTTTTCCCCGCTATTTCTTTGATATAAACTTTTGTAATGTATCTCGGGAAATGTAATGCAAACTTTAAAATCAAAGGGAGTAAACTTTTACTGTCGCCAATGGCGACCTTGACAGAAATTACACTCACAAATAAATTTATTTGGTCACAAATGCGACCATTTTTAGTCGCAGTTTGGAGCCCTGCACAAGGACGATGATTTATCGACTTTATAGACATTACATTTTTATTGTCTGTTAATGCTGAACTTCTGTAAAGCTGCTTTGAAACGATGTGTGTTGTTAAAGGTGCTATACAAATAAAATTGACTTGACTTGACTTGACTTGTAATCACCCAAAACACAATGACATTATATGACATAAATATAAACAAAAAAAGTATTATTTCTGCATTTATTTCTGTTGTGGAGAATCCAAAGGCATTTCGACAAACACAGGATTAAGATTAGTCACTGTTTAACTCTTAAATGGGTCAAAAATGTCACGAAATCTTATCTTAAAAAATACTTTGCTTTCATGTCTTCACCTTTCAATTACATCTCAAAGCTATTATTATCATTGATGCACAATGAGTAAAGATTATGTACAATTTTGACACCTAATGTAAGTGTTTGTTATTGCATTGCTGTGACATATACCTGTCTTGTTCTAATGCTCTTTAATGCAACAGGATCACACTGGAAGTCGTCATGTTGCTTTTGAATGTTCCAGTACCTGGCATCGGAGCCTTTATGCCAAACATAATTTTCAATCAGACATTTCGCATTTGCACTGAAGGTTAGGTTTAGGGTTGGGGATTAGGGGTAGAGTTAATTCCTCTTCATTGTTTTACAGCCTTTACAGCTAAAAACAATTTGCTTTACCTGGACAGTAGAGTTCAAACATGCCCTTACATTCAAAAGCACTTACTGCTTCGGCTACTAGGTAGTGTAAAGCACTTTGGTTACAACATTTGTTGTTTTTAAGTGTGCTTTATAAATAAACTTGACTTGACTTGACTAGTGCTTTGAATTTTGTCAAGCACAGATTGAGTTTAGCTCAAGAAAAGTCAACCATCGTTTTCTGAATTTACAGTAATCTTGTTTTTACTACATTCTTGCAATTTTTTAATAAAAAAGTAGTTAGACTCTAAAAGTAGTAGGCAGTGAAGTGCTGCCTACAATAAAATTCATAAAATGCATATAATAATATTTTCTGTAATTTATGGAAACTAATGATTGGAAGGTAAGGTAGGTTTGTGTAGGTAAAGACCATAATAATTCTGTGGTATGGGCACTGCCATTGATAACTAACAAAGATGTTAAAAGACTTTTACTCTGTTTGGAAAGTGTTTTGTGCCTTAAATGTGTGTCTCTCCTTTTTTGCCATTAAAAAACAATGAATAAATTTAAACTCTATAAGAAAGTTTTTTTGGGAAGGGGATACTGGCCAGATTCAAACCTGCATCCCAACAAACAGATTGGCTCTTTTACAGTGGTAAAAAAAGTATGTGAACCTTTTGGAATTAGCTGCATTTATAAATTTGTTTTAAAATCTGGTTTGATCTTCATCTAATTTAAAATAATTAACAAACACAATCTGTTTGAACTTATAACACACACATTATTTTATTGTTCTTGTTCACATTGAAAACAACATTGAAACGTTCACAGTATGGGTTGGAAAAAGTATGTGAGCCCCTACGCTTAATGACGTTGGCAAGTCTGGCATCCAAATAATGAAACGAGATGTGGGGGTGTGTTTCCCTTATAAAATACTTTTATAAGTTTCACTTATAAAAAGGCCTCAAGTATTTTGAGTTTGCTATTCACAAGAAGTTTCTGCTGATGTGGACCATGCCTCACAAAAAAAAGATCTCAGAAGACCTACGATCAAGAATTGTTGCTTTGCATGAAGCTGGAAAGGGTCACAAAGTTATCTGGAAGAGTTTAGATATCCATCTGTCCACAGTTAGACAAATTGTCTATAAATGGAGACGATTTAGTACTATAGCTACTCTCACTAGAAGTGGCCGTCCAGCCAAGATGACTCAAAGGGCACACCGCAGAATGCTCAATGAGGTAAAAAAGAACCTAAGAGTGACCGCTAAAGACTTGAAGGAATCATTGGAACTGGTTAACATCACTGTTCATGAGTTTACTCTGCAGAAAATTTTAAACAGGCATGTTTCCATGGCAGGACACAATGAAAGAAGCTGCTGCTTTTCTACAAAAACATGTGCTTGAAGTTAGCCAAAGACCACATTGACACTCCACAATACTACTGGAAAAATGTTTTGTAGACTGATGAAACAAAGGTTGAATTGTTTAGGAAGAACATGCAGCACCAACATGAAAACATCATCCCAACGGTGAAGTACTGTGGAGGGAGCATCATTATTTGGGGCTATTTCAGGGCCTGGACCACTTGCCATCATCAATGGAAAATTTAATTCCCAGGTTTATCAAGATATCGTACAGGATAATGTCAGGCTGGCTGTGTGTCAGCTGAGGCTCAGTAGACGTTAGATCATGCAGCAGGACAATGACCCTAGTGAAAGGGTCACCTAGGGGTGAAAGAATAATCTATTTGGTATACTTCAACAGGCTTGCCCTTAAATTACAATCATTGTTTTACAACAGTAATCATGATATTTTTTGTCAAATCATAGTAACAACAATATAAACATGGTTACTGCATGTTAACAATATATAGTAAAATCATGGTTACTATATATATACTACAGTATTGCAGTTATAAAACCATGGTTAATTGCATCAAAACCATGATTTCTGCTTATAAAACCATGGTGAAAGCAGTCATGGTTACTACAATATTACTAAAATAAAACCATTGTTCATTTTCACCATGTCCTTAACTAAAACATTTCTTTAATTACTAAATCAACATTTGAACTTAATACCTGCACTAATATGCCACATGCAGCAACATAAAAGTGCACTTCAAACTATGAAGTTAACTGCTCTCATTCCTGCAGGCCTAGAGACCATGTTACATTCAGTCAGTCACAGCACAGCACAGATTCTTACACTGTGACTACCAACTAACTACTTAACTAAGCTATGATTTTCCATAGAGACATCTAAATTCACATTTGTACACATTTAAAACAGATTTGAAGAATAACAATAACAAAGTATAACAAAACAAGCCTCTATAAATTCCATGTGTGTTTGTGTCCTGTTATATGAGTTATGTTGTTTTATGTAGCACCATGGTCCTGTACTAACTTTATATGGTTGAACAACAATAAAAACCACTTGACTTGACTATTACTAAAGAGATTCTTGTGTGTGTGATAACAGGTTTTATGTCATTCCTCAGTGAAAGGATAGACCAGGTATCCGCTGAAAGTGTTGTAGCTCTGGGTGTCTCCACACAACTGTCGACCTGACAGCAGCTCAACATAGACCTGAGAGCCCCGTCTGAGCTGCAGAAGAACCGTCTGAGTGCTACTGTCCTCTGAATCCTCACGGTTGTCCTCCCAGGAAGAAGCAATCAACTGGCCATCCTTCATCAGCTGCAGCTTTTGGTAGAGTCGGTCTATATCGCCAACTTTGGAATAAGCGGTGAAGGTGAAGCAGTAGAGTCCAGCGTGTGGAGCTGTGAATGTACCTGTGGATGAGCAGGTTGAACTTGAGTGCTCTGTGTGTTTGTAATAGTTTCGGAACTCGACTCTCTTGTGACGGCCGTTACTGAAAGCCAGTGATTATAGTTTAGAAAGTTCTAAATATGGATATTTTTCTTACGCTTCGCTTCAGAAGGCCTTTATTAACCCCCTGGAGGTTGTTAATCATGGATTACTATGGATTACTTTATTGATTGATGGATACACTTTTTGGGCTTCAAAATCTAAGGTACCATATACTCCCATTATAAAGCTTGGAAGAGACAGGAGAGTTTTTAATAGAATTTGAATGTGTTTGGCTGAAAGAAGAAAGTCATATACACCTAGGATGGATTGAGGTTGAGTAAATTATGAGATATTTTTCATTTTTGGGTAACTAACCCTTTAACAGTGTTGAATGTGTCTTTCCCTGTTTGCTAACTTTGACATCACAGCTGAGGATAGTCGCTAGTGAAATGTTTGGGACTGTGTGTGTTCTTGTCAGACAATTCTTGCCGCTACAAAGGGATTCAACAATTGGTATTTATGGTTCAGATTTCTGGAATAACGTGCCCAAAAAGCCAAGAATCATTCTACTTCCAGGGGTGAATGTGCCAGCAGAGCAATTAAGATTGATTTTTACACGCCTTTGTAGGTGGTTTGCAATCTGATTATAATCCGATTTTTGTTAATGCATCTCAGTTTGAAAGGTTAATCATATTTCATGTGGGTTTTCTTTTACATAAATTGTAATGTCAATTGTTGCTGTAACCCACTGAAACGGGAGAGGATCTATGTGCAGCTTTTATTGTAGCCAAGAACACCAGGAATAACAAAATCCACGAGGAATGTAAGGCAAAACAAAAAACATGAAATAACTGACAAATGGACAGGAGGGAAACAAGGGCTTAAATACACAAGGGGAAACAAGGAACACCTGGGAAAACAATCAGGGAAATGGAACCAATGAGGGGAAAACCAATCAAAAAACAGAACTACAAAGGACTACAAAAAACAAACTGGAAACAGGAACTAAATAGGAAACTTCAACATAAAAGCACAAAAACAAAAGACAACAGAGAACATGACAGAGTCCCCCCTTTAAGGAGCGGATTCCAGACGCTCCAAAAAACAAACAAAAAAAAAACAAAAAACAAAAACATTGTCCATAGAGCACAAGGTAAACAGATAGTCCAGGGGGGCACCAGGGGCAAATAGGCAATTCAAGAGGACACGAGGGGCACAGAGGGACAAGACTATGACAGAACAGGGGGGTGGCCAGGAGACAGATAGGGCAGGGACAGGGTCAGGAGGCCAGGGAGATGGCCGTGGGTCAGGTGGCCAGGGAGGCGGCCATAGGGCAGGGACCGGGTCAGGGGGTCTAGGGGATGGCCACAGGGCCAGGTCAGGGTCAGGAGGTCTAGGGGATGGCCACAAGGCTAGGACAGGGTCAAGGGGTCTGGGGAATGGCCACAGGGCTAGGATAGGGTCAGGAGGTCTAGGGGATGGCCACAGGGCTAGGATAGGGTCAGGAGGTCTAGGGGATGGCTACAGGGCTAGGGCAGGGTCAGGAGGCTTAGGTGATGGCCTCGGGATTGGGACAGGGTCAGGAGGCCAAAGAGAGGGCCACAGGACTGGGACAGGGTCAGGAGGTCTATGGGATGGCCACAGGGCTAGGTCAGGGTCAGGAGGTCTAGGGGATGGCCACTGGGCTAGGGCAGGGTCAGGAGGCCAAGGAGAGGGCCACAGGACTGGGACAGGGTCAGGAGGCCAAGGAGAAGGCCACGGGACTGGGACAGAGTCAGGAGGCCAAGGAGAGGGCCACGGGACTGGGACAGGGTCAGGAGGCCAAAGAGAGGGCCACAAGACAGGGTCTGAAGGCCAGGGAGGAGGCCACAAGACAGGGTCAGAGGGCCAGGGAGGAGGCCGCAAGACAGGGTCAGAGGGCCAGGGAGGAGGCCGCAAGACAGGGTCAGAAGGCCAAGGAGGAGGCCACAAGACAGGGTCAGAAGGCCAGGGAAGAGGCCACAAGACAGGGTCAGAAGGCCAGGGAGGAGGCCACAAGACAGGGTCAGAAGGCCTGAGAGGAGGCCACGGGACAAGGTCAGAAGGCCTGGGAGGAGGCCACGGGACAGGGTCAGAAGGCCTGGGAGGAGTCGAGGAGGACTCCAGGGGCAGTGCCAGGGTAGGCGGAGCCATAGAAGGTTCAGGAGGTGGAGCCGCAGAGGGCACTGGAGGCGAGAAAGGCTCCGGGGTAGAGGAAGGCTCGGGAGGTGGAGCTCTGGGAAGCTCGGGAGGCGGAGCTCTGGGAAGCAGAGCACTGGGAGGCTCGGGAGGCGGAGCTCTGGGAGGCTCGGGAGGCGGAGCTCTGGGAAGCAGAGCTCTGGGAGGCGGAGCTCTGGGAAGCTCGGGAGGCGGAGCTCTGGGAAGCGGAGCACTGGGAGGCTCGGAGACGGAGCTCTGGGAGGCTCGGGAGGCGGAGCACTGGGAGGCTCGGGAGGTGGAGCACTGGGAAGCAGAGCACTGGGAGGCGGAGCTCTGGGAAGCTCGGGAGGCGGAGCTCTGGGAAGCTCGGGAGGCAGAGCAGTGGGAGGCTCGGGAGGCGGAGCACTGGGAAGCAGAGCACTGGGAGGCTCGGGAGGCGGAGCTCTGGGAAGCCCGGGAGGCGGAGCTCTGGGAAGCTCGGGAGGCGGAGCTCTGGGAGGCTCGGGAGGCGGAGCTCTGGGAGGCTCGGGAGGCGGAGCACTGGGAAGCAGAGCACTGGGAGGCTCGGGAGGCGGAGCTCTGGGAAGCTCGGGAGGCGGAGCTCTGGGAAGCTCGGGAGGTGGACCACTGAGAAGCAGAGCACTGGGAGGCTCGGTAGACGGAGCACTGGGAGGCTCGGGAGGCGGAGCACTGGGAAGCAGGCTCGGGACGGTTGAGGCTACAGGCACTGGCTCTGGCTCTGGGACGGTCGAGGCTACAGGCACTGGCTCTGGCTCAGGGACGGTCGAGGCTACAGGCGCTGGCTCTGGCTCAGGGACGGTCGAGGCTACAGGCGCTGGCTCTGGCTCTTGGACGGTCGAGGCTACAGGCGCTGGCTCTGGCTCTTGGACGGTCAAGGCTACAGGCTCTGGCTCTGGCTTTGGCACTGAGGACGGGGCCGTGGAGGGCGGAGACTGGTGAGCGGAAGCCCTTCCTCTTCTCCTCCTCTTCTTGGCAGACGAGGCTGGCAACGCTGGCGCTGGGACGGACGAGGCTGGCAATGCTGGCACTGGGACGGACGAGGCTGGCAACGCTGGCACTGGGACGGACAAGGCTGGCAACGTGTTGACCGTGACAGGCGTGGGCGTTGGCTCATTGGCCGTGGCAGGCGTGGGCGTTGGCTCGTTGGCCGTGGCAGGCGTGGGCGTTGGCTCGTTGGCTGTGGGAGGCGTGAGCTCGTTGTCTGTGGCAGGCGAGGGCTCGTTGGAGGTACCGACAGGGGCAAACGTCTCCAAAACCAGGTTGACATACCTCTCCCACATATAATCACCAGTCTCAGGCAACTCAATCCATCCTTGGGCCAGGAGGCCGAGCTGAAAAATGGACTTGAGGTGCCCATCAGTAAAACTAGTGCATCGGGCAACGGTGCAAAACAGACGTGAGTATTCTGTCAGCGGGAGGTTTGCTCGGCTCAGCTGAAGAAAAACAGCCGCTAGATCCATGTTTGGTGCGGTCAGTTATTCTGTAACGCACTGAAACAGGAGAGGATCTATGTGCAGCTTTTATTGTAGTCAAGAACACCAGGAATAACAAAATCCACGAGGAATGTAAGGCAAAACAAAAAACTTGAAATAACTGACAAATGGACAGGAGGGAAACAAGGGCTTAAATACACAAGGGGAAACAAGGAACACCTGGGAAAACAATCAGGGAAATGGAACCAATGAGGGGAAAACCAATCAAAAAACAGAACTACAAAGGACTACAAAAACCAAACTGGAAACAGGAACTAAACAGGAAACTTCAACATAAAAGCACAAAACAAAAGACAACAGAGAACATGACAACTACAAAAGACTACCAAAACCAAACAGGAAACAGGAACTAAATAGGAAACTTCAACATAAAAGCACAAAAACAAAAGACAACAGAGAACATGACAGTTGCTCCCAATATGTTGCATGGCAGATATAGCAGTGCATACCTCTTTCATGATAATTATAAAGCAGAGACAGTCGCTTTGCGTGGGAGAAAGAGATGTGCTAAGGTGACCTAAAAACTTGCTGCAAATTTACTACAAATTATTTTAACATGCAAAGGAGCTATGCAGCAAACTTGCTGCATATTGTCCATTGCTGCCAAATGTTTGCTGCAGGGGGCCTGGGTAGCTCAGCGAGTATTGACACTGACTCCCACCCCTGGAGTTGCAAGTTCGAATTCAGGGTGTTCTGAGTGACTCCACTCTGGTCTCCTTAGCAACAAAATTGGCCTGGTTTCTAGGGAGGGTAGAGTCACTTGGGGTAACCTCCTTGTGGTCGTGATTAGTGATTCGTGCTCTCATGGGGCATGTGGTAAGTTGTGCTTGGATCGTGGAGAGTAGCATGAGCCTCATGTGAGTCTCCGTGGTGTCATGCACAACGAGCCACGTGATAAGATGCACAGATTGACGGTCTCAGAAGTGGAAGCAACCGAGACTTGTCCTCCGCCACCTGGATTCAAGTGAGTAACCACGCCACCATGAGGACCTACTAAGTAGTGGGAATAGGGCATTCCAAATTGGGAGAAATGGATAATAAAAAATGTTTGCGGCAGGTTCACCACTACCAGTGAAGAGCTGCAAACTTCAAACATTTGCAATTAATCATTTTCATAAATAAATGTGACAAATCTGCAGCAAGTTTGCAAAAATTCTGGATTTTATATAAGGGAGGCAACCCACAACGAATGCGATCCACCACAATGCAATAACCATGGCCTTAATGTGCAAGTTTCATGATTCTCTGTTGTTTGCCTTGTGTTTCTCCCCTGTCATCTGTTCCTCCCGTACTACACTTCCCATAATTCTCTGCCCTCATTACTGCCAGATGTCCTTGACTGTCCTCACCTGTGTTTCATTAACTCATTAGTCTTTGTGTATATAATGCCCTGTTGTTTGCTTGTTCTTTTTCAGTTGTAATGTGTTTTGACCTTCCGTGTAGTACCATGACACAGTCCAGCCTTCTGCGACTCATTGCTCCAAGCATTCTGTGACCCCTGTCTCGAAGCGCTTCATGACCCTCATCTCAAAGTTCAATTATTCGCCACTGATATTGGTGCGTAGGGCCACGAAGACCCTTCCTCACAAATTGTCAGTGCCCTTGCCTGCCACGGCCAACAAGCCAATGCCCACGCCTGCCATGGCCAACAAGCCAACGCCCACACCAGCCACGGCCAACGAGCTGGAAGCTTCATCCGTCCCAGAGCCAGTATTGTCAATCTTGTCTGTCACAGAGCCCACGTTACCTACATCGGCCTCCCGGAGTAGGAGGAAAAAAATGCTTCTGTTTCCAAGTCTCTGCCCATTTACACAACCACAGAGGTCGTCTCCGAGTCTCAGCCCATGTACACGACCATGGAGGTCATTTGCAAGTCTCTGCCCATGTTCACGACCACAAAGGTCGTCTCTGAGTCTCTGCATATGTACACAACCACGGAGGTCGTTTCCAAGTCTCTGCCCATGTTCACAACCACGGAGGTCGTTTCCAAGTCTCAGAAAAATTTTCACGACTACGGAGGTCGGTTCCAAGACTCTGTCCATGTTCACGACCACAGAGGTCGTTTCCGAGTCTCTGCCTATGCAAATGAACACAGAGGTCATATCCGAGTCTCTGTCTATGCCCACAACCACAGAGGTCATCCCCGAATCTCAGTCCATGCCCACGACCACATAGGTCACTGCTGAGACTCTGCTCATGTTCACAACCACTGACGTCATTTCCCAGTCATCCTGGACTCTTAGCCTTGAGCCTCCCATGGCTCCACCTTCCACGGCTCCGCTCCTCAAACCTCCCATGGCTCCGCCTTCCACGGCTTCACCCTTCGAACCTGCCATGGCTCCGCCTGCCACGGCTTTACCCTTCGAGCCAGCCATGGCTCCGCCTTCTATGGCTTCACCCCTCGAGCCTGCCACGGCTTAGCCCCTCGAGCCACCCACGACTCTGCCCTCCGAGTCTTCCACGGCTCCAGTCTCTAGACTATGGTTGCCACCCAAGCCTCCTGATCCTGTTTTAGCCCTGTGGCCACCAACCAGGCCCCCTGATCCAATTCCTACCCTGAGGTGGCCTTCATGGTCTCCTGACCACCCACCTGATCTGCTCTGGTCTCCTTGGTCTCTTGGCCGTCCACCTGACCTGCTGTGGTCTTATGGGTCTCCTGATCGTTCACCTGATCTGCTCTGGTCTCCTTGGTCTCCTGGCCGTCCTCCTAATTTGCTCTGGTCTCCTCAGACTCTCATTCATCCACCTGATCTGCTCTGGTCTTCCTGGTCTCATGGTTGCCCACCTGATCTGCACTGGTCTCATGGCTGTCTGCCCCATCTGTTCTGGTCTCCCTGGTCTCATTGCTGTCTGCCTGATCTGCTCTGGTCTTCTAGGTCTCCGGACCATTCTCTTGATCTGCTCTGGTCTCCTTGGTCTGCTGGCGGTCCCCATCATCTGTTCCTCCCGGACTACACTTCCCATAATTCCCTGCCCTCATCATTTTCAGCTGTCCTTTTTAGTCCTCGCCTGTGTTTCATTAACTCATTAGTCTTTGTGTATATACAGTGCATATTCACAGCGCTTCACTTTTTCCACATTTTGTTATGTTATAGCCTTATAGCCTATAGCCGTTCTAAAATGGATTAAATTCATTATTTTCCTCAAAATTCTACAAACAATACCCCATAATGATAACGTGAAAGAAGTTTGTTTGAAATCTTTGCAAATTTATTAAAAATAAAAATGAAAAATAATCACATGAACATAAGTATTCACAGCCTTTGCCGTGACACACAAAATTGAGCTCAGGTGCACCCTGTTTCCACTGATCATCCTAGAGATGTTCCTTCAACTTGATTGGAGTCCACCTTTGGTAAATTCAGTTGATTGGACATGATTTGGAAAGGCACACTCCTGTCTATATAAGGTCCCACAGTTAACAGTGCTTGTCAGAGCACAAACCAAGCCATGAAGTCCAAGGAATTGTCTGCAGACCTTCGAGACAGGATTGTATCGAGACACAGATCTGGGGAAGGGTACAGAAAAATTTCTGTGGCATTGAAGATCCTAATGAGCACAGTGGCCTCCATCATCCGTAAATGGAAGTAGTTTGGAACCACCAGGACTCTTGCTAGAGCAAGAACCCAATGGTCACTCTGACAGAGCTCCAGAATTTCTCTGTGGGAGAACCTTCCAGAAGAACAACCATCTCTGCAGCATTCCACCAATCAGGCCTGTATAGTAGTGTGACCAGACGAAAGCCACTCCTCAGTACAAGGCACATGACAGCCTGCCTGCAGTGAAGCATGGTGGTGGCAGCATCATGCTGTGGGGATGTTTTTCAGTGGCAGGAACTGGGAGACTAGTCAGGATTGAGGGAAAGATGAATGCAGCAATAGAGACATCCTTGATGAATATCTGCTCCAGAGCGCTCTAGACCTCAGACTGGGGCAAAGGTTCATCTTCCAACAGGACAATGACCCTAAGCACACAGCCAAGATAACAAAGGAGTGGCTACGGGACAACTCTGTGAATGTCCTTGAGTGGCCCAGCCAGAGCCCAGACTTGAACCCAATTGAACATCTCTGGAGATATCTGAAAATGACTGTGCACCAACGCTCCCCATCCAACCTGATGGAGCTTGAGATGTCCTACAAAGAAGAATTGGAGAAACTGCCCAAAAATAGGTGTGCCAAGCTTGTAGCATCATACTCAAAAAGACTTGAGGCTGTAATTGTTGCCAAAGGTACTTCAACAAAGTATTGAGCAAAGGCTGTGAATACTTATGTACATGTGATTTTTTTTGTTTTTTATTTTTAACAAATTTGCAAAGATTTCAATCAAACTTCTTTCACATTGTCATTATGGGGTATTGTTTGTAGAATTTTGAGGAAAATAATGAATTTAATCAATTTTGGAATAAGGCTGTAACATAACAAAATGTGGAAAAAGTGAAGCGCTGTGAATACTTTCTGGATGCACTGTAATGTTCCTGCATTTAAACCGTTACCTTGTACTTTGTTTATTTAATAAAACTTTAGTTTAGTCACACCTAAATCCAGCTCTTGGGGCTTCCTTGCTAACGTTCCAGCAAGTCTAGGGTGTGCAGACAACAGATCATTTTAAATGTTTCCTTTCACATCCTGAAGTTAGTAGACAACTGTCCTCTTCACCATTCACTGCTCTTTTCGCAGGTCGGTATCGGTTCAGTAACTTTAAGGCTGTGAAATTAAAATTTTAAATTAAAATATTTGTGGATTTTAAAATAAAAATGCACATTCAAATGCAGAAACTTTACATTCACAATGACTTAACAGAGGTCTTAGGTCGTTGCATCTTGCCCTCTTATTTAAACTGGATGTTTTTATTCCTCACCCACAGAACTTTACATTACATTACATTACATTCTTATTACAACTTTTTTCACAATTTATATTATTTAGTGCTGTCAGTATGGCATATAGCATATTCACAACTTTGTTTTACAGGCTGTACTATTAGACATCTGTAGAACTCATTAATCTACCACACCAAATTAATTTATGGAGCATCAAAAAAAGAGACATCAAGAATTTGACATTGTATTGTGGCACATCGCTTACCCAATGCAGGATTGTACCCGTTGCCTTGATTGAGTGAGACGGACTGGTAAGAGACAGACACGTTGCTGGTGAACGGCCCAAAACATGCAGTCATTGGCAGCATAGCAGCAGTGAACGCAATCTGACAACCAGCTTTGGAAGGGGAAAGAGAGCAAGTAATATGCAATTGTTTAGGCAGATTTGTGTATTTTGTAACTTTGATTTACTATATCAAGCATGATAAGTAAAAAGTAAGATAACAATGACAAATGCAACCTGTGACTTCCTCTATTTGACTGCTGAGACGGGACAGTCCTTCCCACACTCCAATCAAACGTATGAAGGTGGCCTCCTCCAGCTCTGACAGTTGCTGTATGACACAACAACAACCACGATGTCTACTAAACGCACATTCACAGTCCCATTGGCCACAGGGCAGTGTTCCTTTCCAACTCACTGCAAGCAGAATTAAAACAATGAAAATTGTATTAATTAATAAATGAAAAAGTTCAAGAAATTGCTTTTTGATTTTTACTTGTGTTTTTAGGGTAAGTGGTTGCATTAAATCTAATCTTCATTTAGTTATATCCAATTGATTATGCTATTGTGATAATAATAATTCCAAACATATTTAATCATGTTCATCTACTTAAATGAGGCTGCTTCTATGAGTCTGCAAATTAATATTTATAAGTAAATTTTACATGGAGCAGGTCATGGGCACATTGACATATTTCGATAATATGACCAGTCTAATACTTCTCACATTATCTAATTAATCCCTGTAATTAGACTGCCATTATTAATTCATTCCAAAAGTGATTGAGTGTGAATAGTGACTTTCTTCATTGGCCTCAGTAGCTGAAAACTGTTGCTTTTGTGCCATGCAGGATCCACACCACTAGGTGTCAATATAAGTCCAAGACCACTATTGTATGCAACATGGTCATTGTGTTTATCCTGAATGTTTTTCCACCAAAATTTGGACCAATGTGCCAAATTCTGGAAATGCGCAACCATACTGCGAATGTTCACAGGCAATTGCCTGTGCTGAGCTTTGATCTCCGGCTACTGTGATAATACACAGTTGAATCATAAAGAATTCTGCCTTAGTCTCAATACTGTTATGGTTAAGTTTAGTGTTTAGGTTAGGACTATATTGATGTTGGGTTAGGTTTACTGCTTAATTTTTTCTGAAAATCGGACTGCTGTGCCTTTCATGTCACATCCATTTAAAGTAAGTTCTTGTACTTGCATCACATGACGGGGCACATTTACAAGACTGTAGTTCCAGCTTCGGCCACTAGGGGTTCAGAAAGCATGGACAGATTTTAGCACATAAAACATTCAACCTACTATCTAATTTTTCGTGAGATCAGTCTGTTGTAACAGCAATTAATAATTGTATTTCATTTAAATTGACCAATCTTGTTTCAGGAGACTCTGTGCTTTCAGTAAAGAGTTACACTTTTGACGCACAGAGTCATGTGACAAACCAACATGGCATCGATCACAGCAGAGTTTTTGTTTTCTTGAAAAAATGGGATTTATTGCAAAATGGGACTCTGTTAAACACAATGACAACACCTGTGTACTGTATGCTCTGTTTCAGTTAAAATATCCAATAATCACTCTGCATCATCACATTGAGAATCAATGGATGCATCCAAAAACTGAAAAATATGTCTTTCAGAGGCTTTATATGGAGTTAGTATGAAAATAAGGTGCAATAAGGACAGCACACTGGAGGTTAAGTCATTCACTAAATAGGGAGCATGGGAGCCTCCTATAGCTCTCTATGCAGCTACGTGCATTCAATTCAAACTTCCTAATTAAAGTTCAGTTTCAGGCTGCAGATGATGATTGCACCACTCAACATGTTTGGCAGACATAGGACAATGATAACCAGTACATAGATTCAAAAATTATAATGTATCATTTTATTTGAACATGGTTGGCAGTGATTGGATGATGCTGACCAGTACTTTGAATAGGGATTATTTATGCTAATTACTGATCTGATGTCTATAACGTCTCAAAAACATGAATATTTTCATGGAAACAAACAATTTGCTAAAACAAATTTGACTTTCTATAGCTTGGTATTATTAATAATAAGTATTAATTTCACAACTTAGTCTCACTGTACACATACAGTCACTGAATGTATTCATGCTATTATCTAATCAGCCAATCGTGTGGCAGCAGTGTCATTTAAAAAATCATGAAGATATGGGTCAGGAGCTTCAGTTAATGTTCACATCAACAATCATAATGGGGAAAATGTGATCTCAGTGATTTAGACTGTGGCATGATTGCTGGTGCCAGCTGGGCTGGTTTAAGTATTTCTATAAACTGCTGATCTTCTGGGATTTTCACGCACAACAGTCTCAAGAGTGTAAAGAGAATGGTGCTAAAACGAAATAACATCCAATGAGTAGCAGTTCTGTGGACGAAAATGGCTTGTTAATGACAGAGGTCAAAGGAGAATAGCCAGACTGGTCCAAGCTGACAGGAAGGTGACAGAATCCCAAATAATCACACATTACTGCAGTTCTATGCAGAAAAGCATTTCTGAACATACAACACGTCGAATATTGTGGCGGATGGTCTACAGCAGCATAAGACCCCTCCAGGTACCACTACTGTCAGCTTAGAACAGGAAACTGAGACTGCAGTGGGCACAGGCTCACCAAAACTGGACGATTGGGAAAAAAAAATTGATTTCTGCTGAGGTACACAAATGGAAGGCCCACTGCAGCCTCAGTTTTCTGTTATTGACTAAAAGAAGTGGAACCCAACATGGTGTAGGGCTCACAGTGTAGTAGCGGGTTTGGTTATTAGCAATAATTAATCATATAAATCCTTTAAATCAACAATCATCAAATCTAATAGAATATTAATTATTATCCAAGATAATAAGTAATTATTTAAATTAATTAAACATTGATTAGACTTAACACTAGCTTATTGATCCTTCAAATTAAACAATCATCAAAGATAATTGTCAATTATCAAAATCAATAGAATATTAATTAGGATTAATGTTGACGGGGCACCACCCTGGAATCAGGGACTAATAACCAGACAGTATAACAGTCTCAATATGTGGCACAGTGGAGGGTGGGGCCGGGTCGTGATTCAACATGCCCGGTCCCGTATTCGGCTAATCAAGCCACCAAGAGGGTTAAAGGCCGACCGCGGACGATGTGCGTGAGAGAGAGATAGTATATCGTATTTTGAGTTCTCCATTAAACCTTTAGTTTGTATGTCAAGCCGGTTTCTCGCCTCTTCCTTGCCCGTGAGCATGAACTTCTTTACATTGGTGCCGAAAGCCAGGGAAGGAAGAGGGATACGCCGTAGCGGAGTTCTCACCACTACCCCAACGAAGCAGCCGCGGCCATCTGCCCGGGGGACGAGGAGCCCAGTCGCCTGGACGCGGAGGAACGGCCGCCGACCGCGATGGGAGAAGGGGCTCCTAGCCGACTGCCTGGAGCAGTCAGGGCCGCTGCCAGGGGCGGAGGATGCCCCTACCAGTCGCTGAAATGCGGAGGGGTCGAGGGAAGACCACCATCCACAAGCGGGGAGGGGATCGCGACCAACCGCCTGGAGCGGGAGAACCGCTGCCAGGGGCGGGGGAGTCCCCTTCGGCACCCCGAGAAAGCGGCGGGGCGTTCCATCCGCCAGGGGCTGGAGGACCGCCTCGGATCCGCCTGGAGAGGCACGGCTGTCATGCGGTAGAGGGTGGAGGAGTGGCTGAGGAACGAGCTACGGCGTATTAGAGAACCGGCAAGTTTTTTTTTTTATCTTTCCTTTAATCTCTCCTCTCTCTCTCGATACCGCACTGCGTTGGCCTTTTCCCTCTTTTTTAAATTATGGTGTTTGTGGGAGGGGAGGTACTGCCCAGTGCAGGAAGGACCCCCCACATTTTTAATTATTGTTGTTTCCATCCCCTCCCTCGTCCAGGTAGATGGGGATAACCTGCCGGCAGACCACGCGGGAGGAGCCCCCCAGGGGATGTATGTCAGGCCGGGGGTCTGCCTGAAGGAATTAGGGAGGAATGTGGCACGGTGAGGGCGGGGCCGGGTCGCGATTCAACACGTCCGGTCCCGTATTCGGCTAATCAAGCCACCAAGAGGGTTAAAGGCCGACCGCGGATGATGTTTGTGAGAGAGAGATCATTCACGTTGTCTTATGTGTTTGTATTTTGAGTTCTCCATTAAACCTTTAGTTGTATGTCAAGCCGGTTTCTTGCCTCTTCCTTGCCCATGAGCATGAACTTCTTTACACAATATTAGATTGTGCTCTTAGGAAAATTGATGTCCGTAGATCATGAAAATTAAAAAGGGAACAACGAAGGGTTGAATTCGAGCACTGGCATCCCCTGCCAGCCTTTGACACATGTGTATGCAAAACAATCCAAAACACTTCTCTTTTAATTATAACGAAGTTTAATGAAAATATAATATCAATTAATAATCAATACAATGCAGTCAATAAACTTCCGAAATTCAACTACAAACTAACAGTGACAGTAACACATGAGAGGACGGTGTGTGTGTGTATGTGTGTGTGGGTGTGTGAGAGAGAGAGGAGTGATGCACACAAAATGGCGGACATGACACTCGTGGAGAGTAAGTCATGTGAGATTTCTGGCCAGAGAGTACGGCCGCAAATGTGGGCGGATAGAAGCCCGTTTCCAGCGTGTCTCCGCCCCAATAACCTGGGGACAAAGCTGAGCTTTATCACAAAGTTATCTACGAGCAAATTGTTGTGAGGGGTCATGCACACGTGTGTGTGTGTGTGTGTGTTTGTGGTTAGTATGAGAGAGAGAGAATAAAGTGGCGGCATTGAAGCCGGTTTCGAGATCGTGTGAGAGAATGCAACTGTTAGTTTATCACAGAGACGCGGTGAAAAGCTCGTAACCCGTCCCGCGACCTCTGGTCCTTTAATGGATAAACACAGTATGCCGGTCTCATCCGCGATGGCGTAAACACACAACAGTCCAACATGGTTGGATTACAACACAGCAAACTCTAATTTATGATAACAGTATGTTGCATTAATACCTTGATTATTATTAGCAACAATGTGCGGACTCTGCGGTCCGTAAACTGTACAAAACAATAAACTTGATCCACAAGAATAACACACCTAAATATTTTATCTCTGCCCAGACGTTAACCTCTTACTTGGATCACGTGGGGACGCATGTAGAACGACTCGGTTCCTCGAGGCGATAACGGGAGGCCGTTTCCTCGCTCTGTTGGCGGGCGGTACGGCTGCTGATTCTCGGCGGGCTGGCGGAGAAATCAGCGATGTCAACTTGATTGAAGAGGGAAGGGAATTCTTCTTTCTTCACTTCTGCAGGCAAACGGTTGAAGATTGCTTGGCGGATTGCTCAGCGCTTTCCTTCGGATCCGTTAAAGTGTTCGGTGGAACACAATGTAATCTCATCTCGTCCAGCGAGATAGAGATTGTATTGCCACAGTTTCAAGTTGCACGTTACTTCCTTGTGCAACGAGGCAATACCACGTCTATGCACGTTGGGCAAAGTCACTGGAAGCGCCGTAAAGAGCAATTTCCAATGTATTTCTACTCCTGATGACATTATAGTTGAGGTTCGTTCTGTTGAGTGCCTCATCCAATAGGAGTTGAGAGTTCGAGCCTTTGAATTTCACACAGTTGTAAAGTGAGCAAGGCTTCTTGGGATTTGCAGTTGGTTTTGTACTCCCTTTGTTTGATTTTGTCGCGGTTTTATCAGCAAGATTTATGACTTAGTTTTTGTCAGTCAGGCTTTACGACTGTGTTAGCCCTGCCTTTGTCTTGTATCTGAATACATGAGGCCCTATATTGGTCTTCTGCTGTTGTAGCCCATCCTCCTCGCATCTACATTATTTTATACATTGCACTTCTGCCACATGATTGGCTGATTAAATAATCGCTTGAATATGTAGATGTACAGGCGTAGATTTTTTTTTTGCATGTTTCTTTGAGGCTACTAGTCACAAATTAAAAAGGGGAATGGAAAATGCATGCAGGGGTCTCAGGAGGTTAAAAGTGCGCTGGGTAAATTTTTGTTAATGTTATCTTGGACTTGGACTGACACATAAAGGCATGAATGCGGCATCATTCAAATGCAATAGCTTTCAGTTGCCGATGCCACTGTATAAATTCATTATTGATTATTTATTAGCCACTTGTCAATGCTGTTGTTGCGCCGGAAGTGAATGCTGGCGTGTTTGTCTGCCGCTACTCTCCGGTGTATTGTTATGCGTGTTTTGTTTTGTTTCTATTTGACTGCTGCTGCTACTTTGCTTAGATTCAATTCGTATCTCATCGATCTGTGATTGGGATTTTTATGAATGCAATGGTGTTAGTTATGGCGCTACTCACCTTTGGAACGAACTCGCTCTACAGCTAAGCATCTGTTGGTTCAGTTGCGGCGGAAGCATTGAATCTGACTTTGCTGTCTGGTATTTTGTACTGGAGGAAAAGACTCTTTGCTGTTGGCCATGGATTACTCAGTGTTTTTCTTTTGTTGATGTCTCTCTGGCTACAACTTTGCTGTGAACTTCTCACGAGCCTTCGCTGCCTGCGGTGCAGGCTTGCTGTGTCTTAACCAGGTGGATGGATTGGTTCTGGCTTCTCCTTTATGGTTTTATTGCAGTTTTAGTGGACTGGCTTTTCATAGGGCAAAACTCACACTCTTCCACTTCTGCTCTGCTTTGCATTGGCACAAGCAGGATGTATTTCTATACTACTTCGGATCTGCTGCGTCTAAACTCACTTTCTCGTCTGCCGGTGGAAACCTACAAAGTCTGTGCTAATCTGGGGATTGTACGTCACCATCGTTATAATCATCGGGGGTCTCGTCGCACTTATGAGAAATCTTATACATACCTCGCCTCTAACAATTGTATTCCTTCATTATGGTCAACTACCCGTCATCTCGCCAATAGACCGGTTGCTGCGAGCGATGGTATTAACTTTGTTTTAGAATACTCTCCTGTGAAAACACAATGGAACATTCAACTGCAGCCTCATCTCCTGTTAAAATGGCATTAATTAATGCCAGATCTCTTTCTAACAAATCCTTTGTTTTGAATAACTTTTTTAGTTCTAAGGATTTGGACTTTTTATTCCTGACAGAGACATGGCTTAATAATGGCGATGTCATCCCTTTGGGTGAACTGACTCCTGCTAACTGTACCTATTATAATTCTCCAAGGTTTGTTGGCCACGGTGGTGGTCTAGCTACTGTGTTCAGGAATCATCATCATTGCAGACTTTTGCCGGTAAATGGATTTTCAAGTTTCAAAGTGCAGTTGATGAAAATGAATCTAAAATGTCCTGTTCTCTGTGCTTTAGTGTATAGACCTCCTAAATAAAATAAGGATTTTATTTGTGAATTCTCAGAACTCTTATCATCTCTGGAACCTCGATTTGACAAGCTGTTAATTCTGGGAGATTTTAATATTCATGTGTGCTGTGAAAAGCAACCTCTAGTCAGGGATTTTTCATGTATGGTGAATTCTTTTAATCTCACACAGTTAGTTTCAGGACCTACTCATGTAAAGGGTCATACTCTTGATTTGGTATTAACATCAGGTCTCATGTGAACAATCTTGAAGTAGTAGATTCTGGAATCTCTGACCATAGTTTTGTTTTATTTGAGTCTGTGCAGCCACATTCTGTACCTCTACCCCTGTGCGCCGGCACCTCACTCGTGCGTTTCATTCTTCCACAGTTATGCAGTTTTCAGAGGTGTATGCTTCTGCTTATCTGTCTCATATATCTGATGTTATTACTTGTACTTCAGACACCTCACAGTTGGTTTAAGTTTTTAACACAACTTGCACTGCCATTTTAGATCAGGTTGCTCCTTTAAAGTCACGGAGATGTAAAAATAGGTCAGACATCCAGCCTTGGCTTAATGAGCATACTCGCTCTGTTAGGCAGGAATGTAGGAAGGCTGAGCGTATGTGGAAGAAAGATAAACTTAAGGTTTCATTTGAAATGTTTTGTGATTCCTTAAAGCAGTATCAAGTCTCTGTCAAGACTGCAAAATCGAACTATTTCTTTGAATTAATTGCTAAAAATGCTCATAGGCCTAAAATAATTTTTAATACAATTGATTCCATTTTGAAACCTGCCCCTGTGGGCTATCCAGATGAAACCCCTGAGACATGTGAAAAGTTTCTTGAATTTTTTATTGACAAAATTCAAGACATTAGAACACATGTCTTGGGCCCAGTTGTGATACACTGATATATTACTGTTGGATAAAATTTTGTTAATGAAACCTACTAACTCTCCCATTGATGTCATACCATCACAGCTTCTCAAATATGTTTTTATTTCTGTTGCCCCCTTTATGCTGGCCATAATCAACAGTTCTTTGAGAAATGGAGTAGTCCCTGCAGCTTTAAACATGCTGTGGTTCAGCCTCTGCTGAAAAAACCTAACCTTGACCCTACAGTTTTTAAGAATTTTAGGCCTATTTCAAAATTGCCTTTTCTGTCCAAAATCTTGGAAAAGGTGGTTTATTCGCAGCTCTATTCTTATCTAACAACCTTCAACATATTTGACAAATTTCAATCAGGCTTTAGGTCACTGCATAGTACTGAGACTGCACTAATAAATGTGACTAATGACATTTGAGTCTCCCTGGATTCTGGCAACGGAGCCATTTTAATTCTTCTAGACCTCAGTGCAGCATTTGACACGATTGATCACTCCATTCTTTTAAATCATCTTGAGAAGGTGGTTGGCATCCAGGGAGTTGCATTGGGCTGGTTTTCCTCATATCTGGAGGAAAAAACTTTTTCGATCAGTATTGATAATCACTTCTCTTCCCCAACAATGCTCACATGTGGTGTCCCACAGGGCTCCATGTTGGGTCCTCTGCTTTTTTCTCTTTATATGCTTCCTTTAGGCTCTATCTTTCAGATGCACAGTGTAGCCTATCATTGTTATGCTGATGACACACAATTTTACCTTCCTGTCAGGCCTAACGATTGCTGTTCCATCAGTAATCTCATCTCTTGTCTTGAGGAAGTTAAGTTATGGATTTCTGAAAACTTCCTCATGCTTAATGAGGATAAAACCAAGGTTATTGCTTTTGGCTCTTTGTTACGTGTCGCTGACATTGAAAATCAGTTGGGTACTTTGGCTTTAACCATGCACAATAGAGTTAAGAACTTGGGTGTCATCTTTTATTCTGACTTATTATTTGATAAGCAGATAAATGCTGTTGTTAAAGGAAGCTTTTTTCATCTAAGGTCCATTGCTAAATTAAAACAGTTTCTCTCACAGAAGGACTTGGAAATAGTGATTCATGCTCGTATTACATCACGGCTGGATTACTGCAATGCCTTATATGTGGGTCTGTCTCAATCTTCTTTCTCACGACTGCAAGTAGTCCAAAATGCAGCAGCTAGACTAGAAGAAACGAGAGCATATTACCCCAGTTCTTGCTTCCCTACATTGGCTTCCAGTTAGCTACAGAGTTAATTTCAAGGTTGTGCTGTATATTTATAAGCCCTTGCATGGTCTTGCCCCTCAGTACATTGCCAATTTACTTCATCTACATTCGGCACCTAGGTCTCTTTGATCATCAAATCAGTTACTCCTCTCTGTTCCCCAATCCCGTTTGAAAACCAAAGGTGATCGGGCGTTTATGGTGGCGGCCCCCAGGATGTGGAATGCACTACCATTTGTCATTAGGTCTTCTTCCTCATTGCCTATATTTAAATCTAGATTGAAGACACATTTTTTCTCTCTAGCTTATACTGTTGGTTGAGAATTATAACAGTTTTTTGTGTAGGTTTTATAATGTTTTATTAATTTTGTTCTTTTTTAACATTTTCTGTTATTAATGTTTGCAAAGAATTGTACAGCACTTTGGTTACAACAATGAGTAAACCATGAGTTAAAGTGTCTAATAACAGGATGGTTACTGAGATTAAGCGTGCAGTATTTGGCTGGTCATGTGATGCTAACATGGCTGCCCCCATGAGGTGGCCCTTTCCATGTGGAATTAAAAGGGGTTTTATAAGGTTATTGATATGACTGGAGTTCCCCGTCTGTCACTCACTTCGACGTTGTGTCGAAGAAGTGACACTAGGGGTCTTTCTTGAGAGCCTTTTGCATCTCTGAGCTTTGAGAAAAGGCCAATGAGACTTACGGGTATAAAGGGAGGGAAATGCGTCTGTTTCATTCAGAAATTTTGGTTGTGGTTGCAGCGAGCTGTGAGTCACACACTGTTCCTCCCATCTCTGAGCGATTGCTGTTGGATCTATGGCGCATATCATCGGCTTTCTCCTTCTCTGCACGGTAGTGCAGCTTTGCCCCTGGGCGCTTCGACAGCGCAGTTAAAAGTTATTTCTCTAAAAGAGCATATACACAGCTGGCATTGAACGTCCTATTCAGGACGTGTCTTTATAAAGATGCCCTTCCGCCCCTGTGTAGTTGCTGGATGCGGTAGAGTGCTCTCCACTCCTGACAGCCACAGGCGCTGTCTCGTGTGTCTGGGCAGCGATCACACCGAGGCAGCATTTGTGGATGGCTCATGTTCTCACTGCAAGAACATGACCATGGCAACGTTGCGGTCGCGGCTTTCCTTCCTCAGAAGGAATTCCACTCCAGCCGCCCCCTGCATCGCTCCTTCTTCCCACGGGTTTGAAGATGACCCAGCTGGCGATGGAGGCGATTTGGGGATGCAGCGGACGCGGTTTTGCCGGGTACGTCCCCGCGAACCACCAGCCCCACGACACGCTCGTTGAATTCTCCTGGTGGCCATCAACATCTGTGGCTGAACATGGTCGAGATGCGTAAAGTGGACAAAACACGCTTCCTCGACGCACCTGTCTCCCAGTTCGGCTTTTTCAGCGACACTGTAGAGGACTTCGCCCAAAAGTTCTCAGTGGTGTAAAAGAAGATGGAGGCCATATCTTACATCATGCCCTGCCACACCTCCAGCACGGGCCGTGCCCCGTCTGTCCACCGAGGGTGTCCTCCTGCGGCACCTAAGAAACACACAGCTCCGCCTCAACCCGGTCCCAGCTCTCATTAACAGCATTGAGCAACCCGCAGGAGGCGCACGCCCCCTATCTCATGAACCTCTTCGAGGACCCGGAAGGCTCCCAAGCGTTCCTGAGACGGATGACCCAGGGACCAAGATGTTTGCTCTGGAGCTGGTAAGCAGACCACTCCATCCCCCAGTGGAGGGCAGGGAGAAGAATTTTCAGTTAAGTTTACTTACTTTGCCGCACCCCCTTCGGGCTGCGGTTCCCACATTCTCAATAAAAGAGCAAAACGACTGTTGTTGCCCGGACGAGTATAGAGGACGCCTCTGTAGGACCTCCTCCTCAGTCATCCCGCCCCCCACCGGGTTTGTGGAGCAAGGTAAGTGCCAGAGCCTTGGGACGCATTTTTGCCTCCCGACGCTGCATTAACTACTCCACCCCGCTGCGAAGCCCCGCCGGGTATGTCAAAAATAATCGTCCCCTTAGTGCTCCTAGCACGGAGCTTGGACCCATGGCTCTTGCTTCCCAATCGTCACGCTGGCTGGCCAGGACCATTCGACTCGGTTATGCAATTCACTTTGCCTTACTTCATCGCACCCAAGAAAGGTGGTGGCTTACGACCGATCTTGGACTTGAGCTTTGCACAAACTCCAGTTCAAAATGCTAAAATAAACAAAGAAACATTGTAACTTGTGTCTGGCATCTAGATTGGTTTGCAGCGGTAGACCTGAATGACACGTACTTCCACGTCTCAATATTGCCTCGACATTGACCCTTTCTATGGTTCGCGTTCGACTGCCAGGCATATCTGTACAAGGTCCCCCCCTTCGGCATGTTGCTGTCCCCTCGCGTCTTCACGAAGGTCGCAGAGGCAGCCCTTGCCCTGCTTCGGGAAGCAGGCATCTGCATTCTCAACTACCTCGATGACTGGCTCATCCTGGCCCACTCCCGAGAGTTACTATGTGCTCACAGGGACCAGGTGCTCAGGCACCTCAGCTGTTTAGGGCTTCAGGTCAACTGGGAAAAGAGCAAGCTCACCCCGGTTCAGAGCATCTCTTTTCTCGGCATGGAGTTAGACTCATTCTCAATGTTAGCGTGCCTCACCAACGAGCGTGTGCAGTCAGTGCTGAAATGCCTCACCGCATTCAGGCCGGGCACAGCGGTCCCCTTAAAACATTTCCAGAGGCTCCTGGGGCATATGGCATCCTCCACGGTGGTCGTGCCACTGAGGTTGATGCATATGAGACCGCTTCAGCACTGGCACTAGCATGGTGCCATGGTACGCACCGTGTGTTCATCACCCCCGCCTGGGCTTTCCCACTGGGTAGTGGACGCCATTACGTTGGCCTATCGCACCCAAGCCGTGCCCCCGGGGGCGGGGGTCTTTCCCCCATGAAAGAATAGGAAAACTGGGAAAGATCGCCTTCGCTGAGTGCATATGATAGCGTTAAGATGGCCCCAGACGCTTTAACACTATGCGAGAAACATAGAGAGAGAAAAGGCACGGCTGGCGCGGCCTGCTCCCATTCTTGGCACATCACCTTGTTCCCCCCTATCGGGTGTAAAGAACCAGAAGGCTTTGATGATTTTATGAGGCGTTGGGGAAGGGTACGTGCAGACTGGCACAGCTGGTCGCTTTGGCACGTAAAATACCTGCCCGCTCCTGTGTCAGCAGTACACGTACACGGCTCAGCACATGGCGTGATTTAAATTGGACCCCTAGTGTCGCTTCTTCGACACAACGTCGAAGTGAGCTACAGACGGGGAACATCTAGGTTACGGATGTAACCTCTGTTCCCTGATGGAGGAAACGAGACATTGTGTCCTCCCGGCCACGTCGCTGAACTGAGCCACTGTTGCGGCCGAACCTCATTGTCGGCTCCTCAGAAAAATCCTGAATGAAACAGACGCATTTCCCTCCCTTTATACCTGTATATCCGGGGCGGGACATGCAAATGCTGTCTGCCAATTTCTCATTGGCCTTTTCTCATAGATCATAGATGCAATTTGCGCTCAAGAGAGACCCCTAGTGTCACTTCTTCGACAAAACGTCTCGTTCCCTCCATCAGGGAACGGAGGTTACATCCGTAACCTAGACATTTTCATCTTATGTTGGTGCTCATGTTTTTATACAGATATTTAAAAATTACAATTAATTTCTTTAGTAGGAAAACTTTATTGAGGAAAACATTACCGAGTACACCTTTACAAAATTGACATAGGTTTGTTAAAAACAGAGTATAGATTTCAAATCTGAGAAACAAACAAAAAACATAGTATAAATGAATCAAAACAGAAAAATTTTATAATGCAGAATTTACTTAGAGCCAAACAATTTTTTCAGTAAATGTACAAAAGGGTTCATGTATCCAAAAACATTTATCCAAGCATCAGTCACACAAATGCATGGAAATCCATTATGTGAATGTGAATAAATCTGAAATTATTTTTAAAATAATGCTGAGATGTTTTACCTGCGGTGTTATGCAGCAGATCTAACGCAGTGGCAGATTCTGAACTGGAGCAGAAACAGAGAATCAACAAAACATACAAAGCTGCTTCTGTAAGTGTCTTCATCTTCACACAGAATCCAACTGTCCTGAAAAATAAAAGTTTTACACATCATAATTTTCATTCATTCAACAGGAATGTGTGTGTGTGTGTATATATATATATATATATATATATATATATATATATATATATATATTAGGGCTGTCAATTGGTTACATTTACATGGTGTCCCTATAAATCGCATATACAAATATTTGCTGAGAAAGCCCCTCATATAACAATACTTCAATATATAATGATTATACATTTGTATATTAATATATAATTATACATAGTTATCTTTATATATATATATATATATATATATATATATATATATATATATAAAAATATACTCAGATAATTAAAATGCATTACGTTCTTTAGCAGAAGAGTTAATCATTGATAAGACAATACAAAAAACAGCTTTAGAATACAATGTATTGTTTACTTCCATATTATTGATCATAAGTCAATCATTGGCATACAGTTCACAGCAATCCATTTCACAAGTGAATTTGTCAATCAGTTGGAGATTTATTTTGAGGGATTGTTTAAGGATCCGTCAATGAACAGCTGTGTCAGAATTTTTTTTTAATTAATGCTTACAAAACTTTTACATCTAGAGCCAAGAGGTATATTAAAACAAACAACAACAAAAAGGAAAATAAATAAACAGTTTAAAAAATATATCAAATTGTTTACATATTTCAATACACTTTACAGCTTTCTTGTTGCTCAAATTGGAAATTGTTCTTAGGTATTGCTGAACCTCTGAATTAAAAATTCAAACTAATGGTTTATAATCACCATACTTACATTTATGAATACTAAACTTTGCCAACGATAGCAGAAATTTAATCAAATAATATTCCTTATGAAGAGACATGTCATAGCTGAAAAAAACAAATAAAACATTTTCAAAACAAAGTTGAAAGCTGGGAATAATATGATCTCTAACAATCTTGCAGAAATCAGACAAGTCGAGTAGGGACAACTCCAAAATAAATGCAAAAATGTTTCTGCCTGCAGACCACAAAATGCACAGAATATATTGACATCACAATTAAATCTCTCTACAAGAAAATAATTAGTGGGGTAGTACTTATAAATAAGTTTGAAGGAAATTTCTTAGATTTTATTTGTGTATTTACATCTGGAAGACATTTATTTATTTATTTTTTCTGATTTGCAATACTTCTATAAAAGGTATTTTCAGACCAGTAGCTCATTTGATTACTTCCGAAACAGGGGCTAAAATTGTTACAGTTTTTAATTTTCTTCTTGGTTTAGTTCGCTTCAGAAGGAATTATAAAAAAAATTTATTAAAAAAAATTATAATAATAAAAGTCACATGTGAGCAAGCTGTCCCCTCATTGGTCAGAATGTTTGTTCACTATTCAGGGATTTACCTCATACATCAATAAACCGGTTAAAACGTTATACCTGTGAAATCTTCGGTATAAATCCGGTACAAATTTTCAAATATAATGTTTTATAATGCATTTTACAGAATGCGCATTCCAGTCAAAGTTTGTGATGACAATAGATTTTTTTTTCTCAGCAGATCTATCAGGTGTACTCATTTTTAAAATGATATTGTTTGATTTGTTGGTCTGTTGGGTCGGATTGTATTCTCACCATAAGTGAACTACTTCAGAGTTAATTTGCAACTGAGACTGAGGGACTGAGACTCCCTTGTCCAGATGGTCTCGGACCGATTGTTATGGTGCGGATCTGAGTGCGATTGCTGTGTTCATATATGCCTAAACGAACCAAACAAAGGAGAAATTGAGCAGGTTTTGAAACAAATGCTCCAAATGAGCCAGGTGTTAAACGCCCTAAGACAAAATAATGTAAACCTGCTTTTTTAAGATGTTTATCAGATGATAATAAGAATGTGATGCTTTCCAGGAGGAAACACGCTTAAACAGACATTTTGGAGGTGTATGTGTACTGTTTGGGTTATACATAAGTGCATGTTACACAATGTTTCTGAGGTTATTTATGCAGTTGTTTTTTCATTGTAAATCTGGTTTGCACAATATGTACTGTGAAAAGTGCTGCACAGATCATTAAAATTTGAATACTGAGGATACAAATTTTACACTTACTGTGATGACGATCAGAAGCTCAGGAGAAGAGGAGTTGATATGACAAAACCTAGAGTTGTAAGTGCACTTTTCTTAACAGCAGTGGGTGGAGTTGGTTACAGAGAGATCCTGCCTCTACAACAGCTGATGTAAGCAAAAGAAAGTTAAAGAAAGAATATGGGACACAAAAAATGTCTTTCCATTCATGAGTTCCATTGTTCCACTTGTTTGAATACATGAAAAGGAGATTTTGTTACTGCTACACAATAAAATGTCCTAACTGAATAATGGTGGGTTGTTTCAAATCCCAATGGACTACAGATCAGGACATCATACCAACTGCTGTGATTGTTCACCAGTTGTTGTCAGTTATTTGTTGATGAATATCACAAAATCTAAAGTCTCAATAATAGAGTAGTTTTAGTTTTGTTTTCCAGATTCCCAGAAAAGGGCGTAGTCCAGATAAAGATGTGCATCTAGAGTCATTATTTACAGTGGTGTCTCATATGTCAGATATAATTTGTAACCCTTGTCTCAAGGCTTGAGTGCTACTTTACAGTAATTGATGCAAGCTTGATGAAGCCAGAATAGCCTGCTCTGATCTGTCATCTGTTCTGATTCTGATTGATCTCTCAACATAAATAATGGAACAGCTGATTATGGCAACCTCGTTGAGTGTCGGTGCAGTGCTGGTGTTCATGTTAAGATATGTAAGAGTTAAGAACTGCTCTGAATGATAAAATGAGTAAGTGAATGTCCTACTGAGGAAAAAAATCTAATAAAAAATCAAGCCACAACACCACTGAATGTGATGGCTGTACAAAGTAACATTTATTTTTTAACACTATCAAAGTGAGTATCAAGTACAACAGTGCTGCTTTAACATGGGCTGCCATCTTGATTGTTTTGGTTGGATAGATCACATGACTGGGTCTTATGACAACAAATACATCATAATTTTCAGATATATCCATTCCCCTTCTGTCACTCATTGCACATTGTGTCGATGAAGTGACACTAGGGGGGTCTTGAGCCCAAAATACCTTCAGATCTTTGAAAAAAGGCCAATGAGAATTGTAGAGTTGAATTTTCATGCCACTCCTCCTGATATACAGGTATAAAAGGGAAGCCAGCAGGCAAGTTCATTCCGATTTTTTCTTTGGAGAGCAGTCGCACTATAGCAAGCTGAAGTTGTCTGCTCACTCATTCACCTTGGAGGCACAGCGGGCGGTAGACCAGCCAGGGACCAGACATGGAGATTCCAGAGGCCTGGACGTGGGTGCCAGGGGGTGCCCCATCCCTGAGAAAGAAGGTCCTTCCTCAGGGGAATTCGCCAGGGAGGACCTGTTGTGAGGAGTGTGAGGTTTGAGAACCAGGTCTGAGTGGGCCAGTATGGAGCCACAAAGGTGACCTGCTCCTCATCCTCCCTGACCTTGCACAGAACATGTGCAAGTAGGCTCACTGGGGGGAACACATATTTGTGCAGCCCTCGGGCCGTTGCACATGGCGCCCCAGCTGGTCTTGGAGGCATCCGTCATAACCATGACGTCTCTGGACACTTGTTGTGTGGGGACTTCTGCCCGCAAGAATGCAAGATCGGTCCAAGGGCTGAAAAGGCAGGAAATTATTTCAGTGGGACCGCTGCTCTCCACCTGGATATGTTCAGGCAGTTCAGCACTGACTGTGCTCGCTCGTTCGTGAGGCGCTGTTATTGACATCGAGTCTAGCTCCATGTCGTGAAAAGAGATGCTCTGAACCAGGGAGAGCTTGCTCTTTTCCCAGTTGACCTGAAGCCCTAAACGGCTGAGGTGCATGAGCGTGTGCTAGAATCAGCCAGTCGTCAAGGCAGTTCAGTATGCATATGCCCACTTACATTAGCAGGGCAAGGGCACCCTCCGTGACCTTTGTGAAGATGCGGGGGGACAGGGAAAAGCCGAAGAGGAGGGCCTTGTACTGATACGGCAGACCATCGAACGTAAACAGTAGGAAGGGTCTGTGTTGAGGTAAAATCGAGATGTGAAAGTTCACGTCCTTCAGGTCTACCAATCTTGATGACGGATGCAAGACAAAATGTGCTTCTGTGACAGCATCTTTAACGGGAGTCAGTGCAACACCCAGTTCAGGACTCGCAGGTACAGGATTGGGCGCAACCCACTGCCCTTCTAGCTGGAGGGACAGGCTCTATCGCATCCTTCCACAGAATGACGGCAATCTCTGCACGCAGAAAGGCGGCGCTCTCGCTCTTCGTCGTGAAACCAGGGCGGACGCCTTGCGAATTTAATCATATAGCCAAGTCGGATGGTTCCGGCCAGCCAGCACGATGGGTTGGGAAACGATAACCATGCGCCCAAGCTCCGTGCAAAGGGCACTAAGGGAAGCATCGCATCCGATGTTCCTGGGGGTGGGGCATCGTAACAGTGGGAAGCAGGGAGAGCCGCATCGGTGAGCGGGGCTCCGAGCCTGAGAGGACCCTCCATGACCCCTTTTAGGGATCAAGTGGTGAGCCTACAAGCACTGCCCCCAGAGGAGGCAGACCCAGCCTTCTCATTGCTGTGTCCGGTGTGCACTTTGCACATCTATTTGGATCGCATGCAAAGCTTTAGATGCTCTGAGCAGCTCTTTGTCTGCTTTGGTGGACAGCAGAAAAGGAAAGCTGTCTCCAAAAAGAGTCTTGCCCACTGGATCGTGGACGCCATAGTGTTGGTCTACCAGGTCCTGTCAGTGCCTGCCCCCTTGAGGTTGCACTGTCCTCTCTCACTCACTGTCCAATGGCACCTCTCTAGCAGACATATGTTGGGCAGCGGGCAGGGCAACACCCAATAATTTTGCAAGGTTTTACAATCTCCGGGTTGAGCTTGCCTAATCTCGTGTTTTTTCAGGTGCGAGCAGGTAAGTAAGTTTCAATACACGGACAGCTGGCTAGGATTACCGCTTGTGCATAGCGCCTCTCCTCTCCAAGAAGGTGAAGCCGCGAGCTGTTCTCTCCCATGCCTGTTCACGACTTGTGAACCCTGGATGTTCTTCCCACTAGCCCTCTGATATAATCTCCAAAACAACTTTTTCTGTCATTCACAAATAATTGAATAGTTCAAGAAAAGTCTTTGTTTTGTTGCACTGTCAGAATTGCCTATTGGTATGAAAAACTAGGGCCAAGGGTCTTAAAATCTTCTCCCATATAGAGAATTCTGGTCTCCAGATGGAGGCGTGGGTTCAAATCCCACTTCTGACAAGAAAAGTTTACCAAGTGGCATGAATTTAAATGGAGTTATGTTTATAATCTTCAAAACAACTCTTTCTGTTTATATACAATAATAGAGTAGTTCAAGAAAAGTATTTGTTTGGTTGCAAGGTCAGAATTTCCTAGTGCTATGAAAAACTAGTGCCAAGGTTCTTAAAAGCTTCTCACGTAAAGAGTATTCTCGTCTCCAAATGAAAGCATGCGCTAAAATCTCACGTCTGAAAGGACACTTTTACCAAGTGGCATGAATTTAAATGGAGTTATGTTTACAGTCTCCAAATCAACTCTTTCTGTCAATTTCAAATAATAGAGTAGTTCAAGAAAATTATTTGTTTGGTTGAACTGTCAGAATTTCCTAGTGCTTTGAAAAACTAGTGCCACGGGTCTTAAAAGCTTCTCACGTAAAGAATATTCTCATCTCCAAATGTAGGCATGCGCTAAAATCTCACTCCTGAAATGACACTTCTACCAAGTGGCATGAATTTAAATGGAGTTATGTTTACAATCTTCAAAAAAAAATATTTCTGTTTATCTACAATGATAGAGTAGTTCAAGAAAAGTCTGTTCATGAACATTTTGTCAGATTTGTATAAGGCGCCAGACTCAAGGTTCTTAAAACCTTCTCACATATAGAGAATTGTGGTCTCCAGATGGAGGCATGGGTTAAAATCCCACTTCTGACATGAAACGTTTACCAAGTGTCATGAATTTAAATGGATTTATGTTTACAATCTTCAAAAAAAAATATTTCTGTTTATCTACAATGATAGAGTAGTTCAAGAAAAGTCTGTCAATGAGTGCGCTGTCAGAATGGCTGAGTTGTATAAGGCGCCAGATTCAAGGTTCTTAAAACCTTCTCACATATAGAGAATTGTGGTCTCCAGATGGAGGCGTGGATTCAAATCCCACTTCTGACATGAACCTTTTACCAAGTGGCATGGATTTAAATGGAGTTATGTTTACAATCTCCAAAACAACCCTTTCTGTCAATTTTAAATAATAGAGTAGTTCAAGAAAATTATTTGTTTGGTTGCACTGTCAGAATTTCCTAGTGCATGGAAAAACTAGCGCCACGGGTCTTAAAAGCTTCTCACGTAAAGAGTATTCTCGTCTCCAAATGTAGGTGTGCGCTAAAATCTCACTCCATAAATGACACTTCTACCAAGTGGCATGAAGTCAAATGGAATTATGTTTACACTCTCCAAAACAACTCTTTCTGTTTATCTACAATAATAGAGTAGTTCAAGAAAAGTCTGTTCATAAACATTTTGTCAGATTTGTATTAGGCGCCAGACTCAAGGTTCTTAAAACCTTCTCACATATAGATAATTGTGGTCTCCAGATGGAGGCGTGGGTTCAAATCCCACTTCTGACATGAAACGTTTACCAAGTGTCATGAATTTAAATGGATTTATGTTTACAATCTTCAAAAAAAAATATTTCTGTTTATCTACAATAATAGAGTAGTTCAAGAAATGTTTGCAATAAGTAGGATGTCAGAGTGGCCGAGTGGTCTAAGGCGCCAGACTCAAGGTTCCTAAAACCCTCTCACATATAGAGACTTCTGGTCTCCAGATGGAGGCGTGGGTGCAAATCCCACTTCTGACATTAACCTTTTACCAAGTGGCATGAATTTAAATGGAATTATATTTACAATCTCCAAATCAACACTTTCGGTCAATTTCAAATAATAGAGTTGTTCAAGAAAAGTATTTGTTTGGTTGCACTGTCAGAATTTCCTAGTGTTTCGAAAAACTAGCGCCACGGGTCTTAATAGCTTCTCACGTAAAGAGTATTCTCGTCTCCAAATGTAGGTGTGCGCTAAAATCTCACTCCTGAAATGACACTTCTACCAAGTGGCATGAAGTCAAATGGAATTATGTTTACACTCTCCAAAACAACTCTTTCTGTTTATCTACAATAATAGAGTAGTTCAAGAAAAGTCTGTTCATGAACATTTTGTCAGATTTGTATAAGGCGCCAGACTCAAGGTTCTTAAAACCTTCTCACATATAGAGAAATGTGGTCTCCAGATGGAGGTGTGGGTTCAAATCCCACTTCTGACATGAACCTTTTACCAAGTGTCATGAATTTAAATGGATTTATGTTTACAATCTTCATAAAAAAATCTTTCTGTTTATCTACAATAATAGAGTAGTTCAAGAAATGTCTTCCTTGAGAAAGGATGTCAGAGTGGCCGAGTGGTCTAAGGCGCCAGACTCAAGGTTCCTAAAACCTTCTCACATATAGAGACTTCTGGTCTCCAGATGGAGGCGTGGGTTCAAATCCCACTTCTGACATGAACCTTTTACCAAGTGGCATGAATTTAAAGGGAGTTATGTTTACAATCTCCAAATCAACTCTTTCTGTCAATTTCAAATTATAGAGTTGTTCAAGAAAAGTATTTGTTTGGTTGCACTGCCAGAATTTCCTAGTGCTTCGAAAAACTAGCGCCACGGGTCTTAATAGCTTCTCACGTAAAGAGTATTCTCGTCTCCAAATGTAGGTGTGCGCTAAAATCTCACTCCTGAAAGGACACTTCTACCAAGTGGCATGAATTTAAATGGAGTTAAATTTACAATCTCCAAATCAACTCTTTCTGTCAATTTCAAATAATAGAGTTGTTCAAGAACAGTATTTGTTTGGTTGCACTGTCAGAATTTCCTAGTGCTTCGAAAAACTAGCGCCACAGGTCTTAATAGCTTCTCACGTAAAGATAATTCTTGTCTCCAAATGTAGGTGTGCACTAAAATCTCACTCCTGAAAGGACACTTCTACCAAGTGGCATGAATTTAAATGGAGTTAAATTTACACTCTCCAAAACAACTCTTTCTGTTCATCCACAATAATAGAGTAGTTCAAGAAAAGTCTGTCAATGAGCGCGCTGTCAGAATGGCCGAGTTGTCTAAGGCGTCAGACTCAAGGTTCTTAAAACCTTCTCACATATAGAGAATTCTGGTCTCCAAATGTAGGCATATGTTAAAATTCCACTTCTGAAAGGACACTTTTACCAAGTGGCATGGATTTAAATGGAGTTATGTTTACAATCTCCAAAACAACTCTTTCTGTCAATTTCAAATAATAGAGTGGTTCAAGAAAATTATTTGTTTGGTTGCACTGTCAGAATTTCCTAGTGCTTCGAAAAACTAGCGCCACGGGTCTTAATAGCTTCTCACGTAAAGAGTATTCTCGTCTCCAAATGTAGGCATGTGCTAAAATCTCAATCCTGAAATGACACTTCTACCAAGTGGCATGAAGTCAAATGGAATTATATTTACACTCTCCAAAACAACTCTTTCTGTTTATCTACAATAATAGAGTAGTTCAAGAAAAGTCTGTTCATGAACATTTTGTCAGATTTGTATAAGGCGCCAGACTCAAGGTTCTTAAAACCTTCTCACATATAGAGAAATGTGGTCTCCAGATGGAGGTGTGGGTTCAAATCCCACTTCTGACATGAACCTTTTACCAAGTGTCATGAATTTAAATGGATTTATGTTTACAATCTTCATAAAAAAATCTTTCTGTTTATCTACAATAATAGAGTAGTTCAAGAAATGTCTTCCTTGAGAACGATGTCAGAGTGGCCGAGTGGTCTAAGGCGCCAGACTCAAGGTTCCTAAAACCTTCTCACATATAGAGACTTCTGGTCTCCAGATGGAGGCGTGGGTTCAAATCCCACTTCTGACCTGAACCTTTTACCAAGTGGCATGAATTTAAAGGGAGTTATGTTTACAATCTCCAAATCAACTCTTTCTGTCAATTTCAAATTAGAGTAGTTCAAGAAAAGTATTTGTTTGGTTGCACTGCCAGAATTTCCTAGTGCTTCGAAAAACTAGCGCCACAGGTCTTAATAGCTTCTCACGTAAAGATAATTCTTGTCTCCAAATGTAGGTGTGCACTAAAATCTCACTCCTGAAAGGACACTTCTACAAGTGGCATGAATTTAAATGGAGTTAAATTTACACTCTCCAAAACAACTCTTTCTGTTCATCCACAATAATAGAGTAGTTCAAGAAAAGTCTGTCAATGAGCGCGCTGTCAGAATGGCCGAGTTGTCTAAGGCGTCAGACTCAAGGTTCTTAAAACCTTCTCACATATAGAGAATTCTGGTCTCCAAATGTAGGCATATGTTAAAATTCCACTTCTGAAAGGACACTTTTACCAAGTGGCATGGATTTAAATGGAGTTATGTTTACAATCTCCAAAACAACTCTTTCTGTCAATTTCAAATAATAGAGTGGTTCAAGAAAATTATTTGTTTGGTTGCACTGTCAGAATTTCCTAGTGCTTCGAAAAACTAGCGCCACGGGTCTTAAAATCTTCTCATGTAAATAATATTCTCATCTCCAAATGTAGGCATGTGCTAAAATCTCACTCCTGAAATGACACTTCTACCAAGTGGCATGAAGTCAAATGGAATTATATTTACACTCTCCAAAACAACTCTTTCTGTTTATCTACAATAATAGAGTAGTTCAAGAAAAGTCTGTTCATGAACATTTTGTCAGATTTGTATAAGGCGCCAGACTCAAGGTTCTTAAAACCTTCTCACATATAGAGAAATAAGGTCTCCAGATGGAGGTGTGGGTTCAAATCCCACTTCTGACATGAACCTTTTACCAAGTGGCATGAATTTAAATGGATTTATGTTTACAATCTTCATAAAAAAATCTTTCTGTTTATCTACAATAATAGAGTAGTTCAAGAAAAGTCTGTTCATGAACATTTTGTCAGATTTGTATAAGGCGCCAGACTCAAGGTTCCTAAAACCTTCTCACATATAGAGACTTCTTCTCATCTCCAGATGGAGGCGTGGGTTCAGATCCCACTTCTGACATGAACCTTTTACCAAGTGGCATGAATTTAAATGGAGTTAAATTTACAATCTCCAAATCAACTCTTTCTGTCAATTTCAAATAATAGAGTTGTTCAAGAAAAGTATTTGTTTGGTTGCACTGCCAGAATTTCCTAGTGCTTCGAAAAACTAGCGCCACGGGTCTTAATAGCTTCTCACGTAAAGAGTATTCTCGTCTCCAAATGTAGGTGTGCGCTAAAATCTCACTCCTGAAAGGACACTTCTACCAAGTGGCATGAATTTAAATGGAGTTAAATTTACACTCTCCAAAACAACTCTTTCTGTTCATCCACAATAATAGAGTAGTTCAAGAAAAGTCTGTCAATGAGTGCGTTGTCAGAATGGCCGAGTGGTCTAACGCACCAGACTCAAGGTTCTTAAAACCTTCTCACATATAGAGAATTCTGGTCTCCAAATGTAGGCATATGTTAAAATTCCACTTCTGAAAGGACACTTTTACCAAGTGGCATGGATTTAAATGGAGTTATGTTTACAATCTCCAAAACAACTCTTTCTGTCAATTTCAAATAATAGAGTGGTTCAAGAAAATTATTTGTTTGGTTGCACTGTCAGAATTTCCTAGTGCTTCGAAAAACTAGCGCCACGGGTCTTAATAGCTTCTCACGTAAAGAGTATTCTCGTCTCCAAATGTAGGCATGTGCTAAAATCTCAATCCTGAAATGACACTTCTACCAAGTGGCATGAAGTCAAATGGAATTATATTTACACTCTCCAAAACAACTCTTTCTGTTTATCTACAATAATAGAGTAGTTCAAGAAAAGTCTGTTCATGAACATTTTGTCAGATTTGTATAAGGCGCCAGACTCAAGGTTCCTAAAACCTTCTCACATATAGAGACTTATTCTCATCTCCAGATGGAGGCGTGGGTTCAAATCCCACTTCTGACATGAACCTTTTACCAAGTGTCATGAATTTAAATGGATTTATGTTTACAATCTTCATAAAAAAATCTTTCTGTTTATCTACAATAATAGAGTAGTTCAAGAAATGTCTTCCTTGAGAAGGACGTCAGAGTGGCCGAGTGGTCTAAGGCGCCAGACTCAAGGTTCCTAAAACCTTCTCACATATAGAGACTTCTGGTCTCCAGATGGAGGCGTGGGTTCAAATCCCACTTCTGTCATGAACCTTTTACCAAGTGGCATGAATTTAAAGGGAGTTATGTTTACAATCTCCAAATCAACTCTTTCTGTCAATTTCAAATTATAGAGTTGTTCAAGAAAAGTATTTGTTTGGTTGCACTGCCAGAATTTCCTAGTGCTTCGAAAAACTAGCGCCACGGGTCTTAATAGCTTCTCACGTAAAGAGTATTCTCGTCTCCAAATGTAGGTGTGCGCTAAAATCTCACTCCTGAAATGACACTTCTACCAAGTGGCATGAATTTAAATGGAGTTAAATTTACACTCTCCAAAACAACTCTTTCTGTTTATCTACAATAATAGAGTAGTTCAAGAAAAGTCTGTTCATGAACATTTTGTCAGATTTGTATAAGGCGCCAGACTCAAGGTTCTTAAAACCTTCTCACATATAGAGAAATGTTGTCTCCAGATGGAGGCGTGGGTTCAAATCCCACTTCTGACAAGAAACGTTTACCAAGTGGCATGAATTTAAATGGATTTATGTTTACAATCTTCATAAAAAAATATTTCTGTTTATCTACAATAATAGAGTAGTTCAAGAAAAGTCTGTTCATGAACATTTTGTCAGATTTGTATAAGGCGCCAGAGTCAAGGTTCCTAAAACCTTCTCACATATAGAGACTTCTCATCTCCAGATGGAGGCGTGGGTTCAAATCCCACTTCTGACATGAACCTTTTACCAAGTGGCATGAATTTAAATAGAGTTAAATTTATAATCTCCAAATCAACTCTTTCTGTCAATTTCAAATAATAGCGTTGTTCAAGAAAAGTATTTGTTTGGTTGCACTGCCAGAATTTCCTAGTGCTTCGAAAAACTAGCGCCACGGGTCTTAATAGCTTCTCACGTAAAGAGTATTCTCGTCTCCAAATGTAGGTGTGCGCTAAAATCTCACTCCTGAAAGGACACTTCTACCAAGTGGCATGAATTTAAATGGAGTTAAATTTACAATCTCCAAATCAACTCTTTCTGTCAATTTCAAATAATAGAGTTGTTCAAGAAAAGTATTTGTTTGGTTGCACTGTCAGAATTTCCTAGTGCTTCGAAAAACTAGCGCCACAGGTCTTAATAGCTTCTCACGTAAAGATAATTCTTGTCTCCAAATGTAGGTGTGCACTAAAATCTCACTCCTGAAAGGACACTTCTACCAAGTGGCATGAATTTAAATGGAGTTAAATTTACACTCTCCAAAACAACTCTTTCTGTTCATCCACAATAATAGAGTAGTTCAAGAAAAGTCTGTCAATGAGCGCGCTGTCAGAATGGCCGAGTTGTCTAAGGCGTCAGACTCAAGGTTCTTAAAACCTTCTCACATATAGAGAATTCTGGTCTCCAAATGTAGGCATATGTTAAAATTCCACTTCTGAAAGGACACTTTTACCAAGTGGCATGGATTTAAATGGAGTTATGTTTACAATCTCCAAAACAACTCTTTCTGTCAATTTCAAATAATAGAGTGGTTCAAGAAAATTATTTGTTTGGTTGCACTGTCAGAATTTCCTAGTGCTTCGAAAAACTAGCGCCACGGGTCTTAATAGCTTCTCACGTAAAGAGTATTCTCGTCTCCAAATGTAGGCATGTGCTAAAATCTCAATCCTAAAATGACACTTCTACCAAGTGGCATGAAGTCAAATGGAATTATATTTACACTCTCCAAAACAACTCTTTCTGTTTATCTACAATAATCGAGTAGTTCAAGAAAAGTCTGTTCATGAACATTTTGTCAGATTTGTATAAGGCGCCAGACTCAAGGTTCTTAAAACCTTCTCACATATAGAGAAATGTGGTCTCCAGATGGAGGTGTGGGTTCAAATCCCACTTCTGACATGAACCTTTTACCAAGTGTCATGAATTTAAATGGATTTATGTTTACAATCTTCATAAAAAAATCTTTCTGTTTATCTACAATAATAGAGTAGTTCAAGAAATGTCTACCTTGAGAATGATGTCAGAGTGGCCGAGTGGTCTAAGGCGCCAGACGCAAGGTTCCTAAAACCTTCTCACATATAGAGACTTTTGGTCTCCAGATGGAGGCGTGGGTTCAAATCCCACTTCTGACATGAACCTTTTACCAAGTGGCATGAATTTAAAGGGAGTTATGTTTACAATCTCCAAATCAACTCTTTCTGTCAATTTCAAATTAGAGTTGTTCAAGAAAAGTATTTGTTTGGTTGCACTGCCAGAATTTCCTAGTGCTTCGAAAAACTAGCGCCACGGGTCTTAATAGCTTCTCACGTAAAGAGTATTCTCGTCTCCAAATGTAGGTGTGCGCTAAAATCTCACTCCTGAAAGGACACTTCTACCAAGTGGCATGAATTTAAATGGAATTATATTTACAATCTCCAAAACAACTCTTTCTGTTTATCTACAATAATAGAGTAGTTCAAGAAAAGTCTGTTCATGAACATTTTGTCAGATTTGTATAAGGCGTCAGACTCAAGGTTCTTAAAACCTTCTCACATATAGAGTCTTCTGGTCTCCAGATGGAGGCGTGGGTTCAAATCCCACTTCTGAAAGGACACTTTTACCAAGTGGCATGGATTTAAATGGAGTTATGTTTACAATCTCCAAAACAACTCTTTCTGTCAATTTCAAATAATAGAGTGGTTCAAGAAAATTATTTGTTTGGTTGCACTGTCAGAATTTCCTAGTGCTTCGAAAAACTAGCGCCACGGGTCTTAAAATCTTCTCACGTAAATAAGATTCTCATCTCCAAATGTAGGCATGTGCTAAAATCTCAATCCTGAAATGACACTTCTACCAAGTGGCATGAAGTCAAATGGAATTATATTTACACTCTCCAAAACAACTCTTTCTGTTTATCTACAATAATCGAGTAGTTCAAGAAAAGTCTGTTCATGAACATTTTGTCAGATTTGTATAAGGCGCCAGACTCAAGGTTCTTAAAACCTTCTCACATATAGAGAAATGTGGTCTCCAGATGGAGGTGTGGGTTCAAATCCCACTTCTGACATGAACCTTTTACCAAGTGGCATGAATTTAAAGGGAGTTATGTTTACAATCTCCAAATCAACTCTTTCTGTCAATTTCAAATTATAGAGTTGTTCAAGAAAAGTATTTGTTTGGTTGCACAGCCAGAATTTCCTAGTGCTTCGAAAAACTAGCGCCACGGGTCTTAATAGCTTCTCACGTAAAGAGTATTCTCGTCTCCAAATGTAGGTGTGCGCTAAAATCTCACTCCTGAAAGGACACTTCTACCAAGTGGCATGAATTTAAATGGAGTTAAATTTACAATCTCCAAATCAACTCTTTCTGTCAATTTCAAATAATAGAGTTGTTCAAGAAAAGTATTTGTTTGGTTGCACTGTCAGAATTTCCTAGTGCTTCGAAAAACTAGCGCCACAGGTCTTAATAAATTCTCACGTAAAGATAATTCTCGTCTCCAAATGTAGGTGTGCACTAAAATCTCACTCCTGAAAGGACACTTCTACCAAGTGGCATGAATTTAAATGGAGTTAAATTTACACTCTCCAAAACAACTCTTTCTGTTCATCCACAATAATAGAGTAGTTCAAGAAAAGTCTGTCAATGAGCGCGCTGTCAGAATGGCCGAGTTGTCTAAGGTGTCAGACTCAAGGTTCTTAAAACCTTCTCACATATAGAGAATTCTGGTCTCCAAATGTAGGCATATGTTAAAATTCCACTTCTGAAAGGACACTTTTACCAAGTGGCATGGATTTAAATGGAGTTATGTTTACAATCTCCAAAACAACTCTTTCTGTCAATTTCAAATAATAGAGTGGTTCAAGAAAATTATTTGTTTGGTTGCACTGTCAGAATTTCCTAGTGCTTCGAAAAACTAGCGCCACGGGTCTTAATAGCTTCTCACGTAAAGAGTATTCTGGTCTCCAAATGTAGGCATGTGCTAAAATCTCAATCCTGAAATGACACTTCTACCAAGTGGCATGAAGTCAAATGGAATTATATTTACACTCTCCAAAACAACTCTTTCTGTTTATCTACAATAATAGAGTAGTTCAAGAAAAGTCTGTTCATGAACATTTTGTCAGATTTGTATAAGGCGCCAGACTCAAGGTTCTTAAAACCTTCTCACATATAGAGAAATGTGGTCTCCAGATGGAGGTGTGGGTTCAAATCCCACTTCTGACATGAACCTTTTACCAAGTGTCATGAATTTAAATGGATTTATGTTTACAATCTTCATAAAAAAATCTTTCTGTTTATCTACAATAATAGAGTAGTTCAAGAAATGTCTTCCTTGAGAAGGATGTCAGAGTGGCCGAGTGGTCTAAGGCGCCAGACTCAAGGTTCCTAAAACCTTCTCACATATAGAGACTTCTGGTCTCCAGATGGAGGCGTGGGTTCAAATCCCACTTCTGACATGAACCTTTTACCAAGTGGCATGAATTTAAAGGGAGTTATGTTTACAATCTCCAAATCAACTCTTTCTGTCAATTTCAAATTATAGAGTTGTTCAAGAAAAGTATTTGTTTGGTTGCACTGCCAGAATTTCCTAGTGCTTCGAAAAACTAGCGCCACGGGTCTTAATAGCTTCTCACGTAAAGAGTATTCTCGTCTCCAAATGTAGGTGTGCGCTAAAATCTCACTCCTGAAAGGACACTTCTACCAAGTGGCATGAATTTAAATGGAGTTAAATTTACAATCTCCAAATCAACTCTTTCTGTCAATTTCAAATAATAGAGTTGTTCAAGAAAAGTATTTGTTTGGTTGCACTGCCAGAATTTCCTAGTGCTTCGAAAAACTAGCGCCACGGGTCTTAATAGCTTCTCACGTAAAGAGTATTCTCGTCTCCAAATGTAGGTGTGCGCTAAAATCTCAATCCTGAAATGACACTTCTACCAAGTGGCATGAAGTCAAATGGAATTATATTTACACTCTCCAAAACAACTCTTTCTGTTTATCTACAATAATAGAGTAGTTCAAGAAAAGTCTGTTCATGAACATTTTGTCAGATTTGTATAAGGCGCCAGACTCAAGGTTCTTAAAACCTTCTCACATATAGAGAAATGTGGTCTCCAGATGGAGGTGTGGGTTCAAATCCCACTTCTGACATGAACCTTTTACCAAGTGTCATGAATTTAAATGGATTTATGTTTACAATCTTCATAAAAAAATCTTTCTGTTTATCTACAATAATAGAGTAGTTCAAGAAATGTTTACCTTGAGAAGGATGGCCGAGTGGTCTAAGGCGCCAGACTCAAGGTTCCTAAAACCTTCTCACATATAGAGACTTCTGGTCTCCAGATGGAGGCGTGGGTTCAAATCCCACTTCTGACATGAACCTTTTACCAAGTGGCATGAATTTAAAGGGAGTTATGTTTACAATCTCCAAATCAACTCTTTCTGTCAATTTCAAATTAGAGTTGTTCAAGAAAAGTATTTGTTTGGTTGCACTGCCAGAATTTCCTAGTGCTTCGAAAAACTAGCGCCACGGGTCTTAATAGCTTCTCACGTAAAGAGTATTCTCGTCTCCAAATGTAGGTGTGCGCTTAAATCTCACTCCTGAAAGGACACTTTTACCAAGTGGAATGAATTTAAATGGAATTAAATTTACACTCTCCAAAACAACTCTTTCTGTTTATCTACAATAATAGAGTAGTTCAAGAAAAGTCTGTTCATGAACATTTTGTCAGATTTGTAAAAGGCGTCAGACTCAAGGTTCTTAAAACCTTCTCACATATAGAGTCTTCTGGTCTCCAGATGGAGGCGTGGGTTCAAATCCCACTTCTGAAAGGACACTTTTACCAAGTGGCATGGATTTAAATGGAGTTATGTTTACAATCTCCAAAACAACTCTTTCTGTCAATTTCAAATAATAGAGTGGTTCAAGAAAATTATTTGTTTGGTTGCACTGTCAGAATTTCCTAGTGCTTCGAAAAACTAGCGCCACGGGTCTTAAAATCTTCTCACGTAAATAAGATTCTCATCTCCAAATGTAGGTGTGCGCTAAAATCTCAATCCTGAAATGACACTTCTACCAAGTGGCATGAAGTCAAATGGAATTATATTTACACTCTCCAAAACAACTCTTTCTGTTTATCTACAATAATCGAGTAGTTCAAGAAAAGTCTGTTCATGAACATTTTGTCAGATTTGTATAAGGCGCCAGACTCAAGGTTCTTAAAACCTTCTCACATATAGAGAAATGTGGTCTCCAGATGGAGGTGTGGGTTCAAATCCCACTTCTGACATGAACCTTTTACCAAGTGGCATGAATTTAAATGGAGTTAAATTTACAATCTCCAAATCAACTCTTTCTGTCAATTTCAAATAATAGAGTTGTTCAAGAAAAGTATTTGTTTGGTTGCACTGTCAGAATTTCCTAGTGCTTCGAAAAACTAGCGCCACAGGTCTTAATAGCTTCTCACGTAAAGATAATTCTCGTCTCCAAATGTAGGTGTGCGCTAAAATCTCACTCCTGAAAGGACACTTCTACCAAGTGGCATGAATTTAAATGGAGTTAAATTTACACTCTCCAAAACAACTCTTTCTGTTCATCCACAATAATAGAGTAGTTCAAGAAAAGTCTGTCAATGAGCGCGCTGTCAGAATGGCCGAGTTGTCTAAGGCGTCAGACTCAAGGTTCTTAAAACCTTCTCACATATAGAGAATTCTGGTCTCCAAATGTAGGCATATGTTCAAATCCCACTTCTGAAAGGACACTTTTACCAAGTGGCATGGATTTAAATGGAGTTATGTTTACAATCTCCAAAACAACTCTTTCTGTCAATTTCAAATAATAGAGTGGTTCAAGAAAATTATTTGTTTGGTTGCACTGTCAGAATTTCCTAGTGCTTCGAAAAACTAGCGCCACGGGTCTTAAAATCTTCTCACGTAAATAAGATTCTCATCTCCAAATGTAGGCATGTGCTAAAATCTCAATCCTGAAATGACACTTCTACCAAGTGGCATGAAGTCAAATGGAATTATATTTACACTCTCCAAAACAACTCTTTCTGTTTATCTACAATAATAGAGTAGTTCAAGAAAAGTCTGTTCATGAACATTTTGTCAGATTTGTATAAGGCGCCAGACTCAAGGTTCTTAAAACCTTCTCACATATAGAGAAATGTGGTCTCCAGATGGAGGTGTGGGTTCAAATCCCACTTCTGACATGAACCTTTTACCAAGTGTCATGAATTTAAATGGATTTATGTTTACAATCTTCATAAAAAAATCTTTCTGTTTATCTACAATAATAGAGTAGTTCAAGAAATGTCTTACTTGAGAAAGGATGTCAGAGTGGCCGAGTGGTCTAAGGCGCCAGACTCAAGGTTCCTAAAACCTTCTCACATATAGAGACTTCTGGTCTCCAGATGGAGGCATGGGTTCAAATCCCACTTCTGACATGAACCTTTTACCAAGTGGCATGAATTTAAAGGGAGTTATGTTTACAATCTCCAAATCAACTCTTTCTGTCAATTTCAAATTATAGAGTTGTTCAAGAAAAGTATTTCTTTGGTTGCACTGCCAGAATTTCCTAGTGCTTCGAAAAACTAGCGCCACGGGTCTTAATAGCTTCTCACGTAAAGAGTATTCTCGTCTCCAAATGTAGGTGTGCGCTAAAATCTCACTCCTGAAAGGACACTTCTACCAAGTGGCATGAATTTAAATGGAGTTAAATTTACAATCTCCAAATCAACTCTTTCTGTCAATTTCAAATAATAGAGTTGTTCAAGAAAAGTATTTGTTTGGTTGCACTGCCAGAATTTCCTAGTGCTTCGAAAAACTAGCGCCACGGGTCTTAATAGCTTCTCACGTAAAGAGTATTCTCGTCTCCAAATGTAGGTGTGCGCTAAAATCTCACTCCTGAAAGGACACTTCTACCAAGTGGCATGAATTTAAATGGAGTTAAATTTACACTCTCCAAAACAACTCTTTCTGTTCATCCACAATAATAGAGTAGTTCAAGAAAAGTCTGTCAATGAGTGCGTTGTCAGAATGGCCGAGTGGTCTAACGCGCCAGACTCAAGGTTCTTAAAACCTTCTCACATATAGAGAATTCTGGTCTCCAAATGTAGGCATATGTTAAAATTCCACTTCTGAAAGGACACTTTTACCAAGTGGCATGGATTTAAATGGAGTTATGTTTACAATCTCCAAAACAACTCTTTCTGTCAATTTCAAATAATAGAGTGGTTCAAGAAAATTATTTGTTTGGTTGCACTGTCAGAATTTCCTAGTGCTTCGAAAAACTAGCGCCACGGGTCTTAATAGCTTCTCACGTAAAGAGTATTCTCGTCTCCAAATGTAGGCATGTGCTAAAATCTCAATCCTGAAATGACACTTCTACCAAGTGGCATGAAGTCAAATGGAATTATATTTACACTCTCCAAAACAACTCTTTCTGTTTATCTACAATAATAGAGTAGTTCAAGAAAAGTCTGTTCATGAACATTTTATCAGATTTGTATAAGGCGCCAGACTCAAGGTTCTTAAAACCTTCTCACATATAGAGAAATGTGGTCTCCAGATGGAGGTGGGGGTTCAAATCCCACTTCTGACATGAACCTTTTACCAAGTGTCATGAATTTAAATGGATTTATGTTTACAATCTTCATAAAAAAATCTTTCTGTTTATCTACAATAATAGAGTAGTTCAAGAAATGTCTACATTGAGAAGGATGTCAGAGTGGCCGAGTGGTCTAAGGCGCCAGACTCAAGGTTCCTAAAACCTTCTCACATATAGAGACTTCTGGTCTCCAGATGGAGGTGTTGGTTCAAATCCCACTTCTGACATGAACCTTTTACCAAGTGGCATGAATTTGAAGGGAGTTATGTTTACAATCTCCAAATCAACTCTTTCTGTCAAATTCAAATTAGAGTTGTTCAAGAAAAGTATTTGTTTGGTTGCACTGCCAGAATTTCCTAGTGCTTCGAAAAACTAGCGCCACGGGTCTTAATAGCTTCTCACGTAAAGAGTATTCTCGTCTCCAAATGTAGGTGTGCGCTAAAATCTCACTCCTGAAAGGACACTTTTACCAAGTGGAATGAATTTAAATGGAATTAAATTTACACTCTCCAAAACAACTCTTTCTGTTTATCTACAATAATAGAGTAGTTCAAGAAAAGTCTGTTCATGAACATTTTGTCAGATTTGTATAAGACGCCAGACTCAAGGTTCTTAAAACCTTCTCACATATAGAGTCTTCTGGTCTCCAGATGGAGGCGTGGGTTCAAATCCCACTTCTGAAAGGACACTTTTACCAAGTGGCATGGATTTAAATGGAGTTATGTTTACAATCTCCAAAACAACTCTTTCTGTCAATTTCAAATAATAGAGTGGTTCAAGAAAATTATTTGTTTGGTTGCACTGTCAGAATTTCCTAGTGCTTCGAAAAACTAGCGCCACGGGTCTTAAAATCTTCTCACGTAAATAATATTCTCATCTCCAAATGTAGGCATGTGCTAAAATCTCACTCCTGAAATGACACTTCTACCAAGTGGCATGAAGTCAAATGGAATTATATTTACACTCTCCAAAACAACTCTTTCTGTTTCTCTACAATAATAGAGTAGTTCAAGAAAAGTCTGTTCATGAACATTTTGTCAGATTTGTATAAGGCGCCAGACTCAAGGTTCTTAAAACCTTCTCACATATAGAGAAATGTGGTCTCCAGATGGAGCCGTGGGTTCAAATCCCACTTCTGACAAGAAACGTTTACCAAGTGTCATGAATTTAAATGGATTTATGTTTACAATCTTCATAAAAAAATCTTTCTGTTTATCTACAATAATAGAGTAGTTCAAGAAAAGTCTGTTCATGAACATTTTGTCAGATTTGTATAAGGCGCCAGACTCAAGGTTCCTAAAACCTTCTCACATATAGAGACTTCTTCTCATCTCCAGATGGAGGCGTGGGTTCAAATCCCACTTCTGACATGAACCTTTTACCAAGTGTCATGAATTTAAATGGATTTATGTTTACAATCTTCATAAAAAAATCTTTCTGTTTATCTACAATAATAGAGTAGTTCAAGAAATGTCTTCCTTGAGAAGGACGTCAGAGTGGCCGAGTGGTCTAAGGCGCCAGACTCAAGGTTCCTAAAACCTTCTCACATATAGAGACTTCTGGTCTCCAGATGGAGGCGTGGGTTCAAATCCCACTTCTGACATGAACCTTTTACCAAGTGGCATGAATTTAAAGGGAGTTATGTTTACAATCTCCAAATCAACTCTTTCTGTCAATTTCAAATTAGAGTTGTTCAAGAAAAGTATTTGTTTGGTTGCACTGCCAGAATTTCCTAGTACTTCGAAAAACTAGCGCCACGGGTCTTAATAGCTTCTCACGTAAAGAGTATTCTCGTCTCCAAATGTAGGTGTGCGCTAAAATCTCACTCCTGAAAGGACACTTCTACCAAGTGGCATGAATTTAAATGGAGTTAAATTTACACTCTCCAAAACAACTCTTTCTGTTCATCCACAATAATAGAGTAGTTCAAGAAAAGTATTTGTTTGGTTGCACTGTCAGAATTTCCTAGTGCTTCGAAAAACTAGCGCCACAGGTCTTAATAGCTTCTCACGTAAAGATAATTCTTGTCTCCAAATGTAGGTGTGCACTAAAATCTCACTCCTGAAAGGACACTTCTACCAAGTGGCATGAATTTAAATGGAGTTAAATTTACACTCTCCAAAACAACTCTTTCTGTTCTTCCACAATAATAGAGTAGTTCAAGAAAAGTCTGTCAATGAGCGCGCTGTCAGAATGGCCGAGTTGTCTAAGGCGTCAGACTCAAGGTTCTTAAAACCTTCTCACATATAGAGAATTCTGGTCTCCAAATGTAGGCATATGTTAAAATTCCACTTCTGAAAGGACACTTTTACCAAGTGGCATGGATTTAAATGGAGTTATGTTTACAATCTCCAAAACAACTCTTTCTGTCAATTTCAAATAATAGAGTGGTTCAAGAAAATTATTTGTTTGGTTGCACTGTCAGAATTTCCTAGTGCTTCGAAAAACTAGCGCCACGGGTCTTAAAATCTTCTCACGTAAATAATATTCTCATCTCCAAATGTAGGCATGTGCTAAAATCTCACTCCTGAAATGACACTTCTACCAAGTGGCATGAAGTCAAATGGAATTATATTTACACTCTCCAAAACAACTCTTTCTGTTTCTCTACAATAATAGAGTAGTTCAAGAAAAGTCTGTTCATGAACATTTTGTCAGATTTGTATAAGGCGCCAGACTCAAGGTTCTTAAAACCTTCTCACATATAGAGAAATGTGGTCTCCAGATGGAGGCATGGGTTCAAATCCCACTTCTGACAAGAAACATTTACCAAGTGTCATGAATTTAAATGGATTTATGTTTACAATCTTCATAAAAAAATCTTTCTGTTTATCTACAATAATAGAGTAGTTCAAGAAAAGTCTGTTCATGAACATTTTGTCAGATTTGTATAAGGCGCCAGACTCAAGGTTCCTAAAACCTTCTCACATATAGAGACTTCTTCTCATCTCCAGATGGAGGCGTGGGTTCAGATCCCACTTCTGACATGAACCTTTTACCAAGTGGCATGAATTTAAATGGAGTTAAATTTACAATCTCCAAATCAACTCTCTCTGTCAATTTCAAATAATAGAGTTGTTCAAGAAAAGTATTTGTTTGGTTGCACTGCCAGAATTTCCTAGTGCTTCGAAAAACTAGCGCCACGGGTCTTAATAGCTTCTCACGTAAAGAGTATTCTCGTCTCCAAATGTAGGTGTGCGCTAAAATCTCACTCCTGAAAGGACACTTCTACCAAGTGGCATGAATTTAAATGGAGTTAAATTTACACTCTCCAAAACAACTCTTTCTGTTCATCCACAATAATAGAGTAGTTCAAGAAAAGTCTGTCAATGAGCGCGCTGTCAGAATGGCCGAGTGGTCTAACGCGCCAGACTCAAGGTTCTTAAAACCTTCTCACATATAGAGAATTCTGGTCTCCAAATGTAGGCATATGTTAAAATTCCACTTCTGAAAGGACACTTTTACCAAGTGGCATGGATTTAAATGGAGTTATGTTTACAATCTCCAAAACAACTCTTTCTGTCAATTTCAAATAATAGAGTGGTTCAAGAAAATTATTTGTTTGGTTGCACTGTCAGAATTTCCTAGTGCTTCGAAAAACTAGCGCCACGGGTCTTAATAGCTTCTCACGTAAAGAGTATTCTCGTCTCCAAATGTAGGCATGTGCTAAAATCTCAATCCTGAAATGACACTTCTACCAAGTGGCATGAAGTCAAATGGAATTATATTTACACTCTCCAAAACAACTCTTTCTGTTTATCTACAATAATAAAGTAGTTCAAGAAAAGTCTGTTCATTAACATTTTATCAGATTTGTATAAGGCGCCAGACTCAAGGTTCCTAAAACCTTCTCACATATAGAGACTTATTCTCATCTCCAGATGGAGGCGTGGGTTCAAATCCCACTTCTGACATGAACCTTTTACCAAGTGTCATGAATTTAAATGGATTTATGTTTACAATCTTCATAAAAAAATCTTTCTGTTTATCTACAATAATAGAGTAGTTCAAGAAATGTCTTCCTTGAGAAGGACGTCAGAGTGGCCGAGTGGTCTAAGGCGCCAGACTCAAGGTTCCTAAAACCTTCTCACATATAGAGACTTCTGGTCTCCAGATGGAGGCGTGGGTTCAAATCCCACTTCTGACATGAACCTTTTACCAAGTGGCATGAATTTAAAGGGAGTTATGTTTACAATCTCCAAATCAACTCTTTCTGTCAATTTCAAATTAGAGTTGTTCAAGAAAAGTATTTGTTTGGTTGCACTGCCAGAATTTCCTAGTGCTTCGAAAAACTAGCGCCACGGGTCTTAATAGCTTCTCACGTAAAGAGTATTCTCGTCTCCAAATGTAGGTGTGCGCTAAAATCTCACTCCTGAAAGGACACTTCTACCAAGTGGCATGAATTTAAATGGAGTTAAATTTACACTCTCCAAAACAACTCTTTCTGTTCATCCACAATAATAGAGTAGTTCAAGAAAAGTCTATCAATGAGTGCGTTGTCAGAATGGCCGAGTGGTCTAACGCGCCAGACTCAAGGTTCTTAAAACCTTCTCACATATAGAGAATTCTGGTCTCCAAATGTAGGCATATGTTAAAATTCCACTTCTGAAAGGACACTTTTACCAAGTGGCATGGATTTAAATGGAGTTATGTTTACAATCTCCAAAACAACTCTTTCTGTCAATTTCAAATAATAGAGTGGTTCAAGAAAATTATTTGTTTGGTTGCACTGTCAGAATTTCCTAGTGCTTCGAAAAACTAGCGCCACGGGTCTTAATAGCTTCTCACGTAAAGAGTATTCTCGTCTCCAAATGTAGGCATGTGCTAAAATCTCAATCCTGAAATGACACTTCTACCAAGTGGCATGAAGTCAAATGGAATTATATTTACACTCTCCAAAACAACTCTTTCTGTTTATCTACAATAATAGAGTAGTTCAAGAAAAGTCTGTTCATGAACATTTTGTCAGATTTGTATAAGGCGCCAGACTCAAGGTTCCTAAAACCTTCTCACATATAGAGACTTATTCTCATCTCCAGATGGAGGCGTGGGTTCAAATCCCACTTCTGACATGAACCTTTTACCAAGTGTCATGAATTTAAATGGATTTATGTTTACAATCTTCATAAAAAAATCTTTCTGTTTATCTACAATAATAGAGTAGTTCAAGAAATGTCTTCCTTGAGAAGGACGTCAGAGTGGCCGAGTGGTCTAAGGCGCCAGACTCAAGGTTCCTAAAACCTTCTCACATATAGAGACTTCTGGTCTCCAGATGGAGGCGTGGGTTCAAATCCCACTTCTGACATGAACCTTTTACCAAGTGGCATGAATTTAAAGGGAGTTATGTTTACAATCTCCAAATCAACTCTTTCTGTCAATTTCAAATTAGAGTTGTTCAAGAAAAGTATTTGTTTGGTTGCACTGCCAGAATTTCCTAGTGCTTCGAAAAACTAGCGCCACGGGTCTTAATAGCTTCTCACGTAAAGAGTATTCTCGACTCCAAATGTAGGTGTGCGCTAAAATCTCACTCCTGACATGAACGTTTTACCAAGTGGCATGAATTTAAATGGAGTTAAATTTACAATCTCCAAATCAACTCTTTCTGTCAATTTCAAATAATAGAGTTGTTCAAGAAAAGTATTTGTTTGGTTGCACTGCCAGAATTTCCTAGTGCTTCGAAAAACTAGCGCCACGGGTCTTAATAGCTTCTCACGTAAAGAGTATTCTCGTCTCCAAATGTAGGTGTGCGCTAAAATCTCACTCCTGAAAGGACACTTTTACCAAGTGGAATGAATTTAAATGGAATTAAATTTACACTCTCCAAAACAACTCTTTCTGTTTATCTACAATAATAGAGTAGTTCAAGAAAAGTCTGTTCATGAACATTTTGTCAGATTTGTATAAGGCGCCAGACTCAAGGTTCTTAAAACCTTCTCACATATAGAGAAATGTGGTCTCCAGATGGAGGCGTGGGTTCAAATCCCACTTCTGACAAGAAACGTTTACCAAGTGGCATGAATTTAAATGGATTTATGTTTACAATCTTCATAAAAAAATATTTCTGTTTATCTACAATAATAGAGTAGTTCAAGAAAAGTCTGTTCATGAACATTTTGTCAGATTTTTATAAGGCGCCAGAGTCAAGGTTCCTAAAACCTTCTCACATATAGAGACTTCTCATCTCCAGATGGAGGCGTGGGTTCAAATCCCACTTCTGACATGAACCTTTTACCAAGTGGCATGAATTTAAATAGAGTTAAATTTATAATCTCCAAATCAACTCTTTCTGTCAATTTCAAATAATAGCGTTGTTCAAGAAAAGTATTTGTTTGGTTGCACTGCCAGAATTTCCTAGTGCTTCGAAAAACTAGCGCCACGGGTCTTAATAGCTTCTCACGTAAAGAGTATTCTCGTCTCCAAATGTAGGTGTGCGCTAAAATCTCACTCCTGAAAGGACACTTCTACCAAGTGGCATGAATTTAAATGGAGTTAAATTTACAATCTCCAAATCAACTCTTTCTGTCAATTTCAAATAATAGAGTTGTTCAAGAAAAGTATTTGTTTGGTTGCACTGTCAGAATTTCCTAGTGCTTCGAAAAACTAGCGCCACAGGTCTTAATAGCTTCTCACGTAAAGATAATTCTTGTCTCCAAATGTAGGTGTGCACTAAAATCTCACTCCTGAAAGGACACTTCTACCAAGTGGCATGAATTTAAATGGAGTTAAATTTACACTCTCCAAAACAACTCTTTCTGTTCTTCCACAATAATAGAGTAGTTCAAGAAAATTATTTGTTTGGTTGCACTGTCAGAATTTCCTAGTGCTTCGAAAAACTAGCGCCACGGGTCTTAATAGCTTCTCACGTAAAGAGTATTCTCGTCTCCAAATGTAGGCATGTGCTAAAATCTCAATCCTGAAATGACACTTCTACCAAGTGGCATGAAGTCAAATGGAATTATATGTACACTCTCCAAAACAACTCTTTCTGTTTATCTACAATAATAGAGTAGTTCAAGAAAAGTCTGTTCATGAACATTTTGTCAGATTTGTATAAGGCGCCAGACTCAAGGTTCTTAAAACCTTCTCACATATAGAGAAATGTGGTCTCCAGATGGAGGTGTGGGTTCAAATCCCACTTCTGACAAGAAACGTTTACCAAGTGTCATGAATTTAAATGGATTTATGTTTACAATCTTCATAAAAAAATCTTTCTGTTTATCTACAATAATAGAGTAGTTCAAGAAATGTCTACCTTGAGAAGGATGTCAGAGTGGCCGAGTGGTCTAAGGCGCCAGACTCAAGGTTCCTAAAACCTTCTCACATATAGAGACTTCTGGTCTCCAGATGGAGGCGTGGGTTCAAATCCCACTTCTGACATGAACCTTTTACCAAGTGTCATGAATTTAAATGGATTTATGTTTACAATCTTCATAAAAAAATATTTCTGTTTATCTACAATAATAGAGTAGTTCAAGAAAAGTCTGTTCATGAACATTTTGTCAGATTTGTATAAGGCTCCAGAGTCAAGGTTCCTAAAACCTTCTCACATATAGAGACTTCTCATCTCCAGATGGAGGCGTGGGTTCAAATCCCACTTCTGACATGAACCTTTTACCAAGTGGCATGAATTTAAATAGAGTTAAATTTATAATCTCCAAATCAACTCTTTCTGTCAATTTCAAATAATAGAGTTGTTCAAGAAAAGTATTTGTTTGGTTGCACTGCCAGAATTTCCTAGTGCTTCGAAAAACTAGCGCCACAGGTCTTAATAGCTTCTCACGTAAAGAGTATTCTCGTCTCCAAATGTAGGTGTGCGCTAAAATCTCACTCCTGAAAGGACACTTCTACAAGTGGCATGAATTTAAATGGAGTTAAATTTACACTCTCCAAAAGAACTCTTTCTGTTCATCCACAATAATAGAGTAGTTCAAGAAAAGTCTGTCAATGAGTGCGCTGTCAGAATGGCCGAGTGGTCTAAGGCGCCAGACTCAAGGTTCTTAAAACCTTCTCACATGTAGAGAATTCTGGTCTCCAGATGGAGGCGTGGGTTCAAATCCCACTTCTGACATAAAGCGTTTACCAAGTGTCATGAATTTAAATGGATTTATGTTTACAATCTTCAAAAAAAAATATTTCTGTTTATCTACAATAATAGAGTAGTTCAAGAAATGTCTGCCATGAGAAAGATGTCAGAGTGGCCGTGTGGTCTAAGGCACCAGACACAAGGTTCTTAAAACCTTCTCACATATACAGGTCCTTCTCAAAAAATTAGCATATTGTGATAAAGTTCATTATTTTCCATAATGTAATGATAAAAATTAAACTTACATATATTTTAGATTCATTGCACACCAACTGAAATATTTCAGGTCTTTTATTGTTTTAATACTGATGATTTTGGCATACAGCTCATGAAAACCCAAAATTCCTATCTCAAAAAATTAGCATATCATGAAAAGGGTCTCTAAACGAGCTATTAACATAATCATCTGAATCAACTAATTAACTCTAAACACCTGCAAAAGATTCCTGAGGCTTTTAAAAACTCCCAGCCTGTTTCATTACTCAAAACTGCAATCATGGGTAAGACTGCCGACCTGACTGCTGTCCAGAAGGCCATCATTGACACCCTCAAGCAAGAGGGTAAGACACAGAAAGAAATTTCTGAACAAATAGGCTGTTCCCAGAGTGCTGTATCAAGGCACCTCAGTGGGAAGTCTGTGGGAAGGAAAAAGTGTGGCAAAAAACGCTGCACAACGACAAGAGGTGACCGGACCCTGAGGAAGATTGTGGAGAAGGACCGATTCCAGACCTTGGAGTAGAAACATCTAGAGCCACCGTGCACAGGCGTGTGCAGGAAATGGGCTACAGGTGCCGCATTCCCCAGGTCAAGCCACTTTTGAACCAGAAACAGCGGCAGAAGCGCCTGACCTGGGCTACAGAGAAGCAGCACTGGACTGTTGCTCAGTGGTCCAAAGTACTTTTTTCGGATGAAAGCAAATTTTGCATGTCATTCGGAAATCAAGGTGCCAGAGTCTGGAGGAAGAATGGGGAGAAGGAAATGCCAAAATGCCTGAAGTCCAGTGTCAAGTACCCACAGTCAGTGATGGTCTGGGGTGCCATGTCAGCTGCTGGTGTTGGTCCACTGTGTTTTATCAAGGGCAGGGTCAATGCAGCTAGCTATCAGGAGATTTTGGAGCACTTCATGCTTCCATCTGCTGAAAAGCTTTATGGAGATGAAGATTTCATTTTTCAGCACGACCTGGCACCTGCTCACAGTGCCAAAACCACTGGTAAATGGTTTACTGACCATGGTATTACTGTGCTCAATTGGCCTGCCAACTCTCCTGACCTGAACCCCATAGAGAATCTGTGGGATATTGTGAAGAGAAAGTTGAGAGACGCAAGACCCAACACTCTGGATGAGCTTAAGGCCGCTATCGAAGCATCCTGGGCCTCCATAACACCTCAGATGTGCCACAGGCTGATTGCCTCCATGCCACACCGTATTGAAGCAGTCATTTCTGCAAACGGATTCCCGACCAAGTATTGAGTGCATAACTGAACATAATTATTTGAAGGTTGACTTTTTTTTTTGTATTAAAAACACTTCTTTTATTGGTCGGATGAAATATGCTAATTTTTTGAGATAGGAATTTTGGGTTTTCATGAGCTGTATGCCAAAATCATCAGTATTAAAACAATAAAAGACCTGAAATATTTCAGTTGGTGTGCAATGAATCTAAAATATATGTAAGTTTAATTTTTATCATTACATTATGGAAAATAATGAACTTTATCACAATATGCTAATTTTTTGAGAAGGACCTGTAGAGAATTCTGGTCTCCAAATGTAGGCATATGTTAAAATCCCACTTCTGAAAGGACACTTTTACCAAGTGGCATGGATTTAAATGGAGTTATGTTTACAATCTCCAAAACAACTCTTTCTGTCAATTTCAAATAATAGAGTGGTTCAAGAAAATTATTTGTTTGGTTGCACTGTCAGAATTTCCTAGTGCTTCGAAAAACTAGCGCCACGGGTCTTAAAATCTTCTCACGTAAATAAGATTCTCATCTCCAAATGTAGGCATGCGCTAAAATCTCACTCCTGAAATGATACTTCTACCAAGTGGCATGAAGTCAAATGGAATTATGTTTACACTCTCCAAAACAACTCTTTCTGTTTATCTACAATAATAGAGTAGTTCAAGAAAAGTCTGTTCATGAACATTTTGTCAGATTTTTATAAGGCGCCAGACTCAAGGTTCTTAAAACCTTCTCACATATAGAGAAATGTGGTCTCCAGATGGAGGCGGGGGTTCAAATCCCATTTCTGACATGAGATGTTTACCAAGTGGCATGAATTTAAAGGGAGTTAAATTTACAATCTCCAAATCAACTCTTTCTGTCAATTTCAAATAATAGAGTTGCTCAAGAAAAGTATTTGTTTGGTTGCACTGCCAGAATTTCCTAGTGCTTCGAAAAACTAGCGCCACAGGTCTTAATAGCTTCTCACGTAAAGAGTATTCTCGTCTCCAAATGTAGGTGTGCGCAAAAATCTCACTCCTGAAAGGACACTTCTACCAAGTGGCATGAATTTAAATGGAGTTAAATTTGCACTCTCCAAAACAACTCTTTCTGTTCATCCACAATAATAGAGTAGTTCAAGAAAAGTCTGTCAATGAGCGCGCTGTCAGAATGGCCGAGTTGTCTAAGGCGTCAGACTCAAGGTTCTTAAAACCTTCTCACATATAGAGAATTCTGGTCTCCAAATGTAGGCATATGTTAAAATCCCACTTCTGAAAGGACACTTTTACCAAGTGGCATGAATTTAAATGGAGTTATGTTTACAATCTCCAAATCAACTCTTTCTGTCAATTTCAAATAATAGAGTTGTTCAAGAAAAGTATTTGTTTGGTTGCACTGTCAGAATTTCCTAGTGCTTCGAAAAACTAGCGCCACGGGTCTTAATAGCTTCTCACGTAAAGAGTATTCTCGTCTCCAAATGTAGGTGTGCGCTAAAATCTCACTCCTGAAAGGACACTTCTACCAAGTGGCATGGATTTAAATGGAGTTAAATTTACACTCTCCAAAACAACTCTTTCTGTTCATCCACAATAATAGAGTAGTTCAAGAAAAGTCTGTCAATGAGTGCGCTGTCAGAATGGCCGAGTGGTCTAAGGCGCCAGACTCAAGGTTCTTAAAACCTTCTCACATGTAGAGAATTCTGGTCTCCAGATAGAGGCGTGGGTTCAAATCCCACTTCTGACATTAAACATTTACCAAGTGTCATGAATTTAAATGGATTTATGTTTACAATCTTCAAAAAAAAATATTTCTGTTTATCTACAATAATAGAGTAGTTCAAGAAATGTCTGCCATGAGAAAGATGTCAGAGTGGCCGTGTGGTCTAAGGCGCCAGACACAAGGTTCCTAACACCTTCTCACATATAGAGACTTCTCATCTCCAGATGGAGGCGTGGGATCAAATCCCACTTCTGACATGAATCTTTTACCAAGTGGCATGAATTTAAAGGGAGTTAAGTTTACAATCTCCAAATCAACTCTTTCTGTCAATTTCAAATAATAGAGTTGTTCAAGAAAAGTATTTGTTTGGTTGCACTGCCAGAATTTCCTAGTGCTTCGAAAAACTAGCGCCACAGGTCTTAATAGCTTCTCACGTAAAGATAATTCTCGTCTCCAAATGTAGGTGTGCGCTAAAATCTCACTCCTGAAAGGACACTTCTGCCAAGTGGCATGAATTTAAATGGAGTTAAATTTACACTCTCCAAAACAACTCTTTCTGTTAATCCACAATAATAGAGTAGTTCAAGAAAATTATTTGTTTGGTTGCACTGTCAGAATTTCCTAGTGCTTCGAAAAACTAGCGCCACGGTTCTTAAAATCTTCTCACGTAAATAATATTCTCATCTCCAAATGTAGGCATGTGCTAAAATCTCACTCCTGAAATGACACTTCTACCATGTGGCATGAAGTAGAATGGAATTATATTTACACTCTCCAAAACAACTCTTTCTGTTTATCTACAATAATAGAGTAGTTCAAGAAAAGTCTGTTCATGAACATTTTGTCAGATTTGTATAAGGCGCCAGACTCAAGGTTCTTAAAACCTTCTCACAAATAGAGAATTCTGGTCTCCAAATGTAGGCATATGTTAAAATCCCACTTCTGAAAGGACACTTTTACCAAGTGGCATGGATTTAAATGGAGTTATGTTTACAATCTCCAAAACAACTCTTTCTGTCAATTTCAAATAATAGAGTGGTTCAAGAAAATTATTTGTTTGGTTGCACTGTCAGAATTTCCTAGTGCTTCGAAAAACTAGCGCCACGGGTCTTAAAATCTTCTCACGTAAATAAGATTCTCATCTCCAAATGTAGGCATGCGCTAAAATCTCACTCCTGAAATGATACTTCTACCAAGTGGCATGAATTTAAATGGAGTTAAATTTACACTCTCCAAAACAACTCTTTCTGTTCATCCACAATAATAGAATAGTTCAAGAAAAGTCTGTTCATGAACATTTTGTCAGATTTGTATAAGGCGCCAGACTCAAGGTTCTTAAAACCTTCTCACATATAGAGAAATGTGGTCTCCAGATGGAGGTGATGGTTCAAATCCCACTTCTGACATGAAACGTTTACCAAGTGTCATGAATTTAAATGGATTTATGTTTACAATCTTCATAAAAAAATCTTTCTGTTTATCTACAATAATAGAGTAGTTCAAGAAATGTCTTCCTCGAGAACTATGTCAGAGTGGCCGAGTGGTCTAAGGCGCCAGACTCAAGGTTCCTAAAACCTTCTCACATATAGAGACTTCTGGTCTCCAGATGGAGGCGTGGGTTCAAATCCCACTTCTGACATGAACCTTTCACCAAGTGGCATGAATTTAAAGGGAGTTATGTTTACAATCTCCAAATCAACTCTTTCTGTCAATTTCAAATAATAGAGTTGTTCAAGAAAAGTATTTGTTTGGTTGCACTGCCAGAATTTCCTAGTGCTTCGAAAAACAAGCGCCACGGGTCTTAATAGCTTCTCACGTAAAGAGTATTCTCGTCTCCAAATGTAGGTGTGCGCTAAAATCTCACTCCTCAAAGGACACTTTTACCAAGTGGCATGAATTTAAATGGAGTTAAATTTACACTCTCCAAAACAACTCTTTCTGTTAATCCACAATAATAGAGTAGTTCAAGAAAAGTCTGTCAATGAGCGCGCTGTCAGAATGGCCGAGTTGTCTAAGGCGTCAGACTCAAGGTTCTTAAAACCTTCTCACATATAGAGAATTCTGGTCTCCAAATGTAGGCATATGTTAAAATCCCACTTCTGAAAGGACACTTTAACCAAGTGGCATGGATTTAAATGGAGTTATGTTTACAATCTCCAAAAACAACTCTTTCTGTCAATTTCAAATAGTAGAGTAGTTCAAGAAAATTATTTGTTTGGTTGCACTGTCAGAATTTCCTAGTGCTTCGAAAAACTAGTGCCACGGGTCTTAAAAGCTTCTCACGTAAAGAATATTCTCATCTCCAAATGTAGGCATGCGCTAAAATATCACTCCTGAAATGACACTTCTACCAAGTGGCATGAAGTCTAATGGAATTATATGTACACTCTCCAAAACAACTCTTTCTGTTTATCTACAATAATAGAGTAGTTCAAGAAAAGTCTGTTCATGAACATTTTGTCAGATTTGTATAAGGCGCCAGACTCAAGGTTCCTAAAACCTTCTCACATATAGAGACTTCTGTTCTCCAGATGGAGGTGTTGGTTCAAATCCCACTCCTGACATGAACGTTTTACCAAGTGGCATGAATTTAAAGGGAGTTATGTTTACAATCTCCAAATCAACTCTTTCTGTCAATTTCAAATTAGAGTTGTTCAAGAAAAGTATTTGTTTGGTTGCACTGCCAGAATTTCCTAGTGCTTCGAAAAACTAGCGCCACGGGTCTTAATAGCTTCTCACGTAAAGAGTATTCTCGTCTCCAAATGTAGGTGTGCGCTAAAATCTCACTCCTGAAAGGACACTTCTACCAAGTGGCATGAATTTAAATGGAGTTAAATTTACACTCTCCAAAACAACTCTTTCTGTTCATCCACAATAATAGAGTAGTTCAAGAAAAGTCTGTCAATGAGCGCGCTGTCAGAATGGCCGAGATGTCTAAGGCGCCAGACTCAAGGTTCTTAAAACCTTCTCACATATAGAGAATTCTGGTCTCCAAATGTAGGCATATGTTAAAATCCCACTTCTGAAAGGACACTTTTACCAAGTGGCATGGATTTAAATGGAGTTATGTTTACACTCTCCAAAACAACTCTTTCTGTTTATCTACAATAATAGAGTAGTTCAAGAAAAGTCTGTTCATGAACATTTTGTCAGATTTGTATAAGGCGCCAGACTCGAGGTTCTTAAAACCTTCTCACATATAGCGTCTTCTGGTCTCCAGAAGGAGGCGTGGGTTCAAATCCCACTTCTGACATGAAACGTTTACCAAGTGTCATGAATTTAAATGGATTTATGTTTACAATCTTCAAAAAAAAATCTTTCTGTTTATCTACAATAATAGAGTAGTTCAAGAAAAGTCTGTCAATGAGCACGCTGTCAGAATGGCCGAGTTGTCTAAGGCATCAGACTCAAGGTTCTTAAAACCTTCTCACATATAGAGAATTCTGGTCTCCAAATGTAGGCATATGTTAAAATCCCACTTCTGAAAGGACACTTTTACCAAGTGGCATGGATTTAAATGGAGTTATGTTTACAATCTCCAAAACAGCTCTTTCTGTCAATTTCAAATAATAGAGTAGTTCAAGAAAATTATTTGTTTGGTTGCACTGTCAGAATTTCCTAGTGCTTCGAAAAACTAGCGCCACGGGTCTTAAAAGCTTCTCACGTAAAGAATATTCTCATCTCCAAACTTAGGCATGCGCTAAAATCTCACTCCTGAAATGACACTTCTACCAAGTGGCATGAAGTCAAATGGAATTATATGTACACTCTCCAAAACAACTCTTTCTGTTTATCTACAATAATAGAGTAGTTCAAGAAAAGTCTGTTCATGAACATTTTGTCAGATTTGTATAAGGCGCCTGACTCACGGTTCCTAAAACCTTCTTACATATAGAGACTTCTGTTCTCCAGATGGAGGCGTTGGTTCAAATCCCACTCCTGACATGAACGTTTTACCAAGTGGCATGAATTTAAAGGGAGTTATGTTTACAATCTCCAAATCAACTCTTTCTGTCAATTTCAAATTATAGAGTTGTTCAAGAAAAGTATTTGTTTGGTTGCACTGCCAGAATTTCCTAGTGCTTCGAAAAACTAGCGCCACGGGTCTTAATAGCTTCTCACGTAAAGAGTATTCTCGTCTCCAAATGTAGGTGTGCGCTAAAATCTCACTCCTGAAAGGACACTTCTACCAAGTGGCATGAATTTAAATGGAGTTAAATTTACACTCTCCAAAACAACTCTTTCTGTTAATCCACAATAATAGAGTAGTTCAAGAAAAGTCTGTCAATGAGTGCACTGACAGAATGGCAGAGTTGTCTAAGGCGTCAGACTTAAGGTTCTTAAAACCTTCTCACATATAGAGAATTCTGGTCTCCAAATGTAGGCATATGTTAAAATCCCACTTCTGAAAGGACACTTTTACCAAGTGGCATGGATTTAAATGGAGTTATGTTTACACTCTCCAAAACAACTCTTTCTTTTTATCTACAATAATAGAATAGTTCAAGAAAAGTCTGTTCATGAACATTTTGTCAGATTTGTATAAGGCGCCAGACTCAAGGTTCTTAAAACCTTCTCACATATAGAGAAATGTGGTCTCCAGATGGAGGTGTGGGTTCAAATCCCACTTTTGACATGAAACGTTTACCAAGTGTCATGAATTTAAATGGATTTATGTTTACAATCTTCAAAAAAAATCTTTCTGTTTATCTACAATAATAGAGTAGCTCAAGAAATGTCTTCCTCGAGAAGTATGTCAGAGTGGCCGAGTGGTCTAAGGCGCCAGACTCAAGGTTCCTAAAACCTTCTCACATATAGAGGCTTCTGGTCTCCAGATGGAGGCGTGGGTTCAAATCCCACTTCTGACATGAACCTTTTACCAAGTGGCATGAATTTAAAGGGAGTTATGTTTACAATCTCCAAATCAACTCTTTCTGTCAATTTCAAATTATAGAGTTGTTCAAGAAAAGTATTTGTTTGGTTGCAATGCCAGAATTTCCTAGTGCTTCGAAAAACAAGCGCCACGGGTCTTAATAGCTTCTCACGTAAAGAGTATTCTCGTCTCCAAATGTAGGTGTGCGCTAAAATCTCACTCCTGAAAGGACACTTCTACCAAGTGGCATGAATTTAAATGGAGTTAAATTTACAATCTCCAAATCAACTCTTTCTGTCAATTTCAAATAATAGAGTTGTTCAAGAAAAGTATTTGTTTGGTTGCACTGCCAGAATTTCCTAGTGCTTCGAAAAACTAGCGCCACGGGTCTTAATAGCTTCTCACGTAAAGAGTATTCTCGTCTCCAAATGTAGGTGTGCGCAAAAATCTCACTCCTGAAAGGACACTTCTTCCAAGTGGCATGAATTTAAATGGAGTTAAATTTACACTCTCCAAAACAACTCTTTCTGTTCATCCACAATAATAGAGTAGTTCAAGAAAAGTCTGTCAATGAGCGCGCTGTCAGAATGGCCGAGTTGTCTAAGGCGTCAGACTCAAGGTTCTTAAAACCTTCTCACATATAGAGAATTCTGGTCTCCAAATGTAGGCATATGTTAAAATCCCACTTCTGAAAGGACACTTTTACCAAGTGGCATGGAATTAAATGGAGTTTTGTTTACAATCTCCAAATCAACACTTTCTGTCAATTTCAAATAATAGAGTTGTTCAAGAAAATTATTTGTTTGGTTGCACTGTCAGAATTTCCTAGTGCTTCGAAAAACTAGCGCCACAGGTCTTAATAGCTTCTCACGTAAAGAGTATTCTCGTCTCCAAATGTAGGTGTGCGCTAAAATCTCACTCCTGAAAGGACACTTCTACCAAGTGGCATGAATTTAAATGGAGTTAAATTTACACTCTCCAAAACAACTCTTTCTGTTCATCCACAATAATAGAGTAGTTCAAGAAAAGTCTGTCAATGAGCGCGCTGTCAGAATGGCCGAGTTGTCTAAGGCGTCAGACTTAAGGTTCTTAAAACCTTCTCACATATAGAGAATTCTGGTCTCCAAATGTAGGCATATGTTAAAATCCCACTTCTGAAAGGACACTTTTACCAAGTGGCATATATTTAAATGGAGTTATGTTTACACTCTCCAAAACAACTCTTTCTGTTTATCTACAATAATAGAGTAGTTCAAGAAAAGTCTGTTCATGAACATTTTGTCAGATTTGTATAAGGCGCCAGACTCAAGGTTCTTAAAACCTTCTCACATATAGAGTCTTCTGGTCTCCAGATGGAGGCGTGGGTTCAATTCCCACTTCTGAAAGTACACTTTTACCAAGTGGCATGGATTTAAATGGAGTTATGTTTACAATCTCCAAAACAACTCTTTCTGTCAATTTCAAATAATAGAGTGGTTCAAGAAAATTATTTGTTTGGTTGCACTCTCAGAATTTCCTAGTGCTTCGAAAAACTAGCGCCACGGTTCTTAAAATCTTCTCACGTAAATAATATTCTCATCTCCAAATGTAGGCATGTGCTAAAATCTCACTCCTGAAATGACACTTCTACCATGTGGCATGAAGTAAAATGGAATTATATTTACACTCTCCAAAACAACTCTTTCTGTTTATCTACAATAATAGAGTAGTTCAAGAAAAGTCTGTTCATGAACATTTTGTCAGATTTGTATAAGGCACCAGACTGAAGGTTCTTAAAACCTTCTCACAGAAAGAGTCTTCTCGTCTCCAAATGTAGGTGTGCGCTAAAATCTCACTCCTGAAAGGACACTTCTACCAAGTGGCATGAATTTAAATGGAGTTAAATTTACACTCTCCAAAACAACTCTTTCTGTTCATCCACAATAATAGAGTAGTTCAAGAAAAGTCTGTCAATGAGCGCGCTGTCAGAATGGCCGAGTTGTCTAAGGCGTCAGACTCAAGGTTCTTAAAACCTTCTCACATATAGAGAATTCTGGTCTCCAAATGTAGGCATATGTTAAAATCCCACATCTGAAAGGACACTTTTACCAAGTGGCATGGATTTAAATGGAGTTATGTTTACAATCTTCATAAAAAAATCTTTCTGTTTATCTACAATAATAGAGTAGTTCAAGAAATGTCTTCCTTGAGAAGGATGTCAGAGTGGCCGAGTGGTCTAAGGCGCCAGACTCAAGGTTTCTAAAACCTTCTCACATATAGAGAATTCTGGTCTCCAGATGGAGGCGTGGGTTCAAATCCCACTTCTGACATGAATCTTTTACCAAGTGGCATGAATTTAAAGGGAGTTATGTTTACAATCTCCAAATCAACTCTTTCTGTCAATTTCAAATAATAGAGTTGTTCAAGAAAAGTATTTGTTTGGTTGCACTGTCAGAATTTCCTAGTGCTTCGAAAAACTAGCGCCACAGGTCTTAATAGCTTCTCACGTAAAGATAATTCTCGTCTTCAAATGTAGGTGTGCGCTAAAATCTCACTCCTTAAAGGACACTTCTACCAAGTGGCATGAATTTAAATGGAGTTAAATTTACACTCTCCAAAACAACTCTTTCTGTTCATCCACAATAATAGAGTTGTTCAAGAAAAGTACTTATTTGGTTGCACTGTCAGAATTTCCTAGTGCTTCGAAAAACTAGCGCCTTAAAAACGGGTCTTAATAGCTTCTCACGTAAAGAGTATTCTCGTCTCCAAATGTAGGTGTGCGCTAAAATCTCACTCCTGAAAGGACACTTCTACCAAGTGGCATGAATTTAAATGGAGTTTTGTTTACAATCTCCAAAACAACTCTTTCTGTCAATTTCAAATAATAGAGTAGTTCAAGAAAATTATTTGTTTGGTTGCACTGTCAGAATTTCCTAGTGCTTCGAAAAACTAGCGCCACGGGTCTTAAAAGCTTCTCACGTAAAGAGTATTCTCGTCTCCAAATGTAGGCATGCGCTAAAATCTCACTCCTGAAAGGACACTTCTACCAAGTGGCATGAAGTCAAGTGGAATTATGTTTACACTCTCCAAAACAACTCTTTCTGTTTATCTACAATAATAGAGTAGTTCAAGAAAAGTCTGTTCATGAACATTTTGTCAGATTTGTATAAGGCGCCAGACTCAAGGTTCTTAAAACCTTCTCACATATAGAGAAATGTGGTCTCCAGATGGAGGCGTGGTTTCAAATTCCACTTCTGACATGAAACGTTTACCAAGTGGCATGGATTTAAATGTAGTTCAAGAAAAGTATTTATTTGGTTGCACTGTCAGAATTTCCTAGTGCTTCGAAAAACTAGCGCCTTAAAAACGGGTCTTAATAGCTTCTCACGTAAAGAGTATTCTCGTCTCCAAATGTAGGCATATGTTAAAATCTCTCTTCTGAACGGACACTTTTACCAAGTGGCATGAATGGAGATATGTTTACAATCTTCAAAACAACTCTTTCTTTTTATCTACAATAAAAGAGTAGTTCCTGAAAAGCTACCAATGTGTGCACTGTCAGAATGGCCGAGTGGTCTAAGGCGCTAGACTCAAGTTTCTAAAAACCTTCTCACATATAGAGACTTCTGGTCTCCAGATGGAGTTGTGGTCCATTGTGTTGTTTTCTAGGTGGGGGACCACCTGCTAAACAGCTGTCCCAATTAGCCCAAACCGTGTTCAACACCTTTGATCACTCAGAAAAAAGTATTACTGGTTTAAAGGAGGGCACAGACAGCTCAATGATTCAGCTGGTGGCACTACAAAAATTTTAATTTTAATAAACCAACAGCCAAGTAACACAATATAAAGACACCAAGGCTATTTCTCATATTTATATCTGGCATTCTTTGAACTGAAAAAAAAACTAATTGGCCTAAATTTATTTAAAATAACAGAGATTATGTTTTCTGCTCTCAGTAGCACAGAGCCTTCAGCAGAGGAATGGGGACCGTCGACATCGCAGATGGTCGACCCTCAGCCCGAAGCGCCTCATTCCCTGCCTTCTGCTGCCACCGCAGCTGCTCCAACAACATCCCTATTAGAGAAAAAAGTGGAGATAGAGATGGATGTCCTAAAGCATCAGAAAATAGTACTCCATCTACAGGAGGAGTACTACAAACTAAAAATTGAGCTACTCAAAAATAAAACTAATAACAAATAATATTTTTTTTGTGTCTTCATAATATCTTTCTAATGAAAATGTTGGCTAAGGTGCTGTTTAGTCACGATTTTTATATTACATTCACTATTACTTACATGAAATGCAAATTAGTAAACTGGGCTCTGTAAGGATTCCCACTTTGGGACAGATCTCTCCCTTGTGGAGGGTATTCTTCATCATCCTCTTCATCAGCCCAATTGTCCATGGGAGGGTCTGCAATTTGTCTAGCTTTACAGATGTTATGAATCACTGCACAGGCTGTTATCACTTTGCAGACCTTTCCTGGTGCCAGTCGCACCTCTCCATGTAAAATGTGAAAGCGCCTCTTTAGTTGACCAATACCCCGCTCAACTATGGCTCGTGTTTTCTTGTGAGCTCTGTGAGTTAATGAAAATTAACAGAATTCAGTTGATATTTTCAAAACATAATAGTAGGTTATTTATGGGAAGTAGTGTAGCCAACAAATACTAAGCTACTGCAACACATTTGTTGTTCTTTAAATTTGAAGTCCACACACATTAATTGTATGTTGTCACTGTTACCTGTTGTAATTTAGCTGTGACCCCTGGTCAGGACGGAGGTAAGGTGTGAGGAGCCATGGTTTACAAGGATAACCACTGTCCCCTAACAAGTGGCAATTTGCTGGAATACGACGTCCTTCAAACAGATGTCTCGGGCCACTCTCCGCCAGTATCCTGGCATCATGTGTTGCATTTTGCAACAATGTCTAAAATCATATAATCTGCACTGAAAACAACTTGAACGTTTATGTTGTGGTACCTCTTTCTATTAACATAAACGTCCTCGTCTTCCGACGGTGCAATAATTCGGATGTGGGTTCCATCAATTACTCCGACAACACCAGGGAAGCCTGCTATATTCATAAATGCAGTTTTTTGAGCCTGCAAGGTGGGAATGTCCAGTGGAAACGAAATGAACTGCGACACAATTAGAGGTTCTGAAAGTGCTGTAATTGTTTGTGTGATTACTCTGCTTACAGAAGGTTGTGACAGACCCAAATCATCACTGCTGCATTGTTGCATTTTCCCAGTTGCCAAATATCGTAATGTAGTGATTACTTTCATTTCTGGCGCTATGGCATTCCTGCGCTGTGTCGGAGATGTTAGCGTGTCTCTAATAAGATCAGTCACAAACATGATCCCTACACGATCTAATCTATAGCGTCTTAACAACTCACTGTCATCCTTTGTCTGCAACACATTTCTTCTCTCTCTACGTCTTTCTGCCATTTTCTCCTCTGCTAAAGAAACTCTTAAGCCTCTTAAAAGTCCTCGTCCGTGCTCCTAACAATTTTGACCTTAAGACTTCTTTTAAGGGTTAAGATGCTTTTTGAATTACTTTTTTCTTTACTAGGATTTTTTCTTTAATTTTAGGAGTAAACGCCCACATTTCTAAGAATTTTCTTAGAATTTTGTCACTAGGAGCTACTTTTTGCATTAAGATTCTTTATGAATACGGGCCCTGGTCTCCAGATGGAGGTGTGGGTTCAAATCCCACTTCTGACATGAACCTTTTACCAAGTGTCATGAATTTAAATGGATTTATGTTTACAATCTTCATAAAAAAATCTTTCTGTTTATCTACAATAATAGAGTAGTTCAAGAAACGTTTACCTTGAGAAGGATGGCCGAGTGGTCTAAGGCGCCAGACTCAAGGTTCCTAAAACCTTCTCACATATAGAGACTTCTGGTCTCCAGATGGAGGCGTGGGTTCAAATCCCACTTCTGACATGAACCTTTTACCAAGTGGCATGAATTTAAAGGGAGTTATGTTTACAATCTCCAAATCAACTCTTTCTGTCAATTTCAAATTAGAGTTGTTCAAGAAAAGTATTTGTTTGGTTGCACTGCCAGAATTTCCTAGTGCTTCGAAAAACTAGCGCCACGGGTCTTAATAGCTTCTCACGTAAAGAGTATTCTCGTCTCCAAATGTAGGTGTGCGCTAAAATCTCACTCCTGAAAGGACACTTTTACCAAGTGGAATGAATTTAAATGGAATTAAATTTACACTCTCCAAAACAACTCTTTCTGTTTATCTACAATAATAGAGTAGTTCAAGAAAAGTCTGTTCATGAACATTTTGTCAGATTTGTATAAGGCGCCAGACTCAAGGTTCTTAAAACCTTCTCACATATAGAGAAATGTGGTCTCCAGATGGAGGTTTGGGTTCAAATCCCACTTCTGACATGAACCTTTTACCAAGTGTCATGAATTTAAATGGGTTTATGTTTACAATCCTCATAAAAAAATCTTTCTGTTTATCTACAATAATAGAGTAGTTCAAGAAATGTCTTCCTTGAGAAAGGATGTCAGAGTGGCCGAGTGGTCTAAGGCTCCAGACTCAAGGTTCGTAAAACCTTCTCACATATAGAGAATTCTGGTCTCCAGATGGAGGCGTGGGTTCAAATCCCACTTCTGACATGAACCTTTTACCAAGTGGCATGAATTTAAAGGGAGTTATGTTTACAATCTCCAAATCAACTCTTTCTGTCAATTTCAAATTATAGAGTTGTTCAAGAAAAGTATTTGTTTGGTTGCACTGCCAGAATTTCCTAGTGCTTCGAAAAACTAGCGCCACGGGTCTTAATAGCTTCTCACGTAAAGAGTATTCTCGTCTCCAAATGTAGGTGTGCGCTAAAATCTCACTCCTGAAAGGACACTTCTACCAAGTGGCATGAATTTAAATGGAGTTAAATTTACAATCTCCAAATCAACTCTTTCTGTCAATTTCAAATAATAGAGTTGTTCAAGAAAAGTATTTGTTTGGTTGCACTGTCAGAATTTCCTAGTGCTTCGAAAAACTAGCGCCACAGGTCTTAATAGCTTCTCACGTAAAGATAATTCTTGTCTCCAAATGTAGGTGTGCGCTAAAATCTCACTCCTGAAAGGACACTTCTACCAAGTGGCATGAATTTAAATGGAGTTAAATTTACACTCTCCAAAACAACTCTTTCTGTTCATCCACAATAATAGAGTAGTTCAAGAAAAGTCTGTCAATGAGTGCGTTGTCAGAATGGCCGAGTGGTCTAAGGCGCCAGACTCAAGGTTCTTAAAATCTTCTCACATATAGAGAATTCTGGTCTCCAAATGTAGGCATATGTTAAAATTCCACTTCTGAAAGGACACTTTTACCAAGTGGCATGGATTTAAATGGAGTTATGTTTACAATCTCCAAAACAACTCTTTCTGTCAATTTCAAATAATAGAGTGGTTCAAGAAAATTATTTGTTTGGTTGCACTGTCAGAATTTCCTAGTGCTTCGAAAAACTAGCGCCACGGGTCTTAAAATCTTCTCACGTAAATAAGATTCTCATCTCCAAATGTAGGCATGTGCTAAAATCTCAATCCTGAAATGACACTTCTACCAAGTGGCATGAAGTCAAATGGAATTATATTTACACTCTCCAAAACAACTCTTTCTGTTTATCTACAATAATCGAGTAGTTCAAGAAAAGTCTGTTCATGAACATTTTGTCAGATTTGTATAAGGCGCCAGACTCAAGGTTCCTAAAACCTTCTCACATATAGAGAAATGTGGTCTCCAGATGGAGGTGTGGGTTCAAATCCCACTTCTGACATGAACCTTTTACCAAGTGTCATGAATTTAAATGGATTTATGTTTACAATCTTCATAAAAAAATCTTTCTGTTTATCTACAATAATAGAGTAGTTCAAGAAATGTCTTCCTTGAGAAGGATGTCAGAGTGGCCGAGTGGTCTAAGGCTCCAGACTCAAGGTTCCTAAAACCTTCTCACATAAAGAGACTTCTGGTCTCCAGATGGAGGCGTGGGTTCAAATCCCACTTCTGACATGAACCTTTTACCAAGTGGCATGAATTTAAAGGGAGTTATGTTTACAATCTCCAAATCAACTCTTTCTGTCAATTTCAAATTAGAGTTGTTCAAGAAAAGTATTTGTTTGGTTGCACTGCCAGAATTTCCTAGTGCTTCGAAAAACTAGCGCCACGGGTCTTAATAGCTTCTCACGTAAAGAGTATTCTCGTCTCCAAATGAAGGCATGTGATAAAATCTCACTCCTGAAATGACACTTCTACCAAGTGGCATGAAGTCAAATGGAATTATATTTACACTCTCCAAAACAACTCTTTCTGTTTATCTACAATAATAGAGTAGTTCAAGAAAAGTCTGTTCATGAACATTTTGTCAGATTTGTATAAGGCGCCAGACTCAATGTTCTTAAAACCTTCTCACATATAGAGAAATGTGGTCTCCAGATGGAGCCGTGGGTTCAAATCCCACTTCTGAAAGGACACTTTTACCAAGTGGCATGGATTTAAATGGAGTTATGTTTACAATCTCCAAATCAACTCTTTCTGTCAATTTCAAATAATAGATTGGTTCAAGAAAATTATTTGTTTGGTTGCACTGTCAGAATTTCCTAGTGCTTCGAAAAACTAGTGCCACGGGTCTTAAAATCTTCTCACGTAAATAATATTCTCATCTCCAAATGAAGGCATGTGCTAAAATCTCACTCCTGAAATGACACTTCTACCAAGTGGCATGAAGTAAAATGGAATTATATTTACACTCTCCAAAACAACTCTTTCTGTTTATCTACAATAATAGAGTAGTTCAAGAAAAGTCTGTTCATGAACATTTTGTCAGATTTGTATAAGGCGCCAGACTCAATGTTCTTAAAACCTTCTCACATATAGAGAAATGTGGTCTCCAGATGGAGCCGTGGGTTCAAATCCCACTTCTGACAAGAAACGTTTACCAAGTGTCATGAATTTAAATGGATTTATGTTTACAATCTTCATAAAAAAATCTTTCTGTTTATCTACAATAATAGAGTAGTTCAAGAAAAGTCTGTTCATGAACATTTTGTCAGATTTGTATAAGGCGCCAGACTCAAGGTTCTTAAAACCTTCTCACATATAGAGAAATGTGGTCTCCAGATGGAGGTGTGGGTTCAAATCCCACTTCTGACAAGAAACGTTTACCAAGTGTCATGAATTTAAATGGATTTATGTTTACAATCTTCATAAAAAAATCTTTCTGTTTATCTACAATAATAGAGTAGTTCAAGAAAAGTCTGTTCATGAACATTTTGTCAGATTTGTATAAGGCGCCAGACTCAAGGTTCCTAAAACCTTCTCACATATAGAGACTTCTCATCTCCAGATGGAGGCGTGGGTTCAGATCCCACTTCTGACATGAATATTTTACCAAGTGGCATGAATTTAAATGGAGTTAAATTTACAATCTCCAAATCAACTCTTTCTGTCAATTTCAAATAATAGAGTTGTTCAAGAAAAGTATTTGTTTGGTTGCACTGTCAGAATTTCCTAGTGCTTCGAAAAACTAGCGCCACAGGTCTTAATAGCTTCTCACGTAAAGATAATTCTCGTCTCCAAATGTAGGTGTGCGCTAAAATCTCACTCCTGAAAAGACACTTCTACCAAGTGGCATGAATTTAAATGGAGTTAAATTTACACTCTCCAAAACAACTCTTTCTGTTCATCCACAATAATAGAGTAGTTCAAGAAAAGTCTGTCAATGAGTTCGTTGTCAGAATGGCCGAGTTGTCTAAGGCGTCAGACTCAAGGTTCTTAAAACCTTCTCACATATAGAGAATTCTGGTCTCCAAATGTAGGCATATGTTAAAATCCCACTTCTGAAAGGACACTTTTACCAAGTGGCATGGATTTAAATGGAGTTATGTTTACAATCTCCAAAACAACTCTTTCTGTCAATTTCAAATAATAGAGTGGTTCAAGAAAATTATTTGTTTGGTTGCACTGTCAGAATTTCCTAGTGCTTCGAAAAACTAGCGCCACGGGTCTTAAAATCTTCTCACGTAAATAAGATTCTCATCTCCAAATGTAGGCATGTGCTAAAATCTCAATCCTGAAATGACACTTCTACCAAGTGGCATGAAGTCAAATGGAATTATATTTACACTCTCCAAAACAACTCTTTCTGTTTATCTACAATAATAGAGTAGTTCAAGAAAAGTCTGTTCATGAACATTTTGTCAGATTTGTATAAGGCGCCAGACTCAAGGTTCTTAAAACCTTCTCACATATAGAGAAATGTGGTCTCCAGATGGAGGTGTGGGTTCAAATCCCACTTCTGACATGAACCTTTTACCAAGTGTCATGAATTTAAATGGATTTATGTTTACAATCTTCATAAAAAAATCTTTCTGTTTATCTACAATAATAGAGTAGTTCAAGAATTGTCTTACTTGAGAAAGGATGTCAGTGTGGCCGAGTGGTCTAAGGCGCCAGACTCAAGGTTCCTAAAACCTTCTCACATATAGAGACTTCTGGTCTCCAGATGGAGGCGTGGGTTCAAATCCCACTTCTGACATGAACCTTTTACCAAGTGGCATGAATTTAAAGGGAGTTATGTTTACAATCTCCAAATCAACTCTTTCTGTCAATTTCAAATTATAGAGTTGTTCAAGAAAAGTATTTGTTTGGTTGCACTGCCAGAATTTCCTAGTGCTTCGAAAAACAAGCGCCACGGGTCTTAATAGCTTCTCACGTAAAGAGTATTCTCGTCTCCAAATGTAGGTGTGCGCTAAAATCTCACTCCTGAAAGGACACTTCTACCAAGTGGCATGAATTTAAATGGAGTTAAATTTACAATCTCCAAATCAACTCTTTCTGTCAATTTCAAATAATAGAGTTGTTCAAGAAAAGTATTTGTTTGGTTGCACTGCCAGAATTTCCTAGTGCTTCGAAAAACTAGCGCCACGGGTCTTAATAGCTTCTCACGTAAAGAGTATTCTCGTCTCCAAATGAAGGCATGTGATAAAATCTCACTCCTGAAATGACACTTCTACCAAGTGGCATGAAGTCAAATGGAATTATATTTACACTCTCCAAAACAACTCTTTCTGTTTATCTACAATAATAGAGTAGTTCAAGAAAAGTCTGTTCATGAACATTTTGTCAGATTTGTATAAGGCGCCAGACTCAATGTTCTTAAAACCTTCTCACATATAGAGAAATGTGGTCTCCAGATGGAGCCGTGGGTTCAAATCCCACTTCTGAAAGGACACTTTTACCAAGTGGCATGGATTTAAATGGAGTTATGTTTACAATCTCCAAATCAACTCTTTCTGTCAATTTCAAATAATAGATTGGTTCAAGAAAATTATTTGTTTGGTTGCACTGTCAGAATTTCCTAGTGCTTCGAAAAACTAGTGCCACGGGTCTTAAAATCTTCTCACGTAAATAATATTCTCATCTCCAAATGAAGGCATGTGCTAAAATCTCACTCCTGAAATGACACTTCTACCAAGTGGCATGAAGTCAAATGGAATTATATTTACACTCTCCAAAACAACTCTTTCTGTTTATCTACAATAATAGAGTAGTTCAAGAAAAGTCTGTTCATGAACATTTTGTCAGATTTGTATAAGGCGCCAGACTCAATGTTCTTAAAACCTTCTCACATATAGAGAAATGTGGTCTCCAGATGGAGCCGTGGGTTCAAATCCCACTTCTGACAAGAAACGTTTACCAAGTGTCATGAATTTAAATGGATTTATGTTTACAATCTTCATAAAAAAATCTTTCTGTTTATCTACAATAATAGAGTAGTTCAAGAAAAGTCTGTTCATGAACATTTTGTCAGATTTGTATAAGGCGCCAGACTCAAGGTTCTTAAAACCTTCTCACATATAGAGAAATGTGGTCTCCAGATGGAGGTGTGGGTTCAAATCCCACTTCTGACAAGAAACGTTTACCAAGTGTCATGAATTTAAATGGATTTATGTTTACAATCTTCATAAAAAAATCTTTCTGTTTATCTACAATAATAGAGTAGTTCAAGAAAAGTCTGTTCATGAACATTTTGTCAGATTTGTATAAGGCGCCAGACTCAAGGTTCCTAAAACCTTCTCACATATAGAGACTTCTCATCTCCAGATGGAGGCGTGGGTTCAGATCCCACTTCTGACATGAATATTTTACCAAGTGGCATGAATTTAAATGGAGTTAAATTTACAATCTCCAAATCAACTCTTTCTGTCAATTTCAAATAATAGAGTTGTTCAAGAAAAGTATTTGTTTGGTTGCACTGTCAGAATTTCCTAGTGCTTCGAAAAACTAGCGCCACAGGTCTTAATAGCTTCTCACGTAAAGATAATTCTCGTCTCCAAATGTAGGTGTGCGCTAAAATCTCACTCCTGAAAGGACACTTCTACCAAGTGGCATGAATTTAAATGGAGTTAAATTTACACTCTCCAAAACAACTCTTTCTGTTCATCCACAATAATAGAGTAGTTCAAGAAAAGTCTGTCAATGAGTTCGTTGTCAGAATGGCCGAGTTGTCTAAGGCGTCAGACTCAAGGTTCTTAAAACCTTCTCACATATAGAGAATTCTGGTCTCCAAATGTAGGCATATGTTAAAATCCCACTTCTGAAAGGACACTTTTACCAAGTGGCATGGATTTAAATGGAGTTATGTTTACAATCTCCAAAACAACTCTTTCTGTCAATTTCAAATAATAGAGTGGTTCAAGAAAATTATTTGTTTGGTTGCACTGTCAGAATTTCCTAGTGCTTCGAAAAACTAGCGCCACGGGTCTTAAAATCTTCTCACGTAAATAAGATTCTCATCTCCAAATGTAGGCATGTGCTAAAATCTCAATCCTGAAATGACACTTCTACCAAGTGGCATGAAGTCAAATGGAATTATATTTACACTCTCCAAAACAACTCTTTCTGTTTATCTACAATAATAGAGTAGTTCAAGAAAAGTCTGTTCATGAACATTTTGTCAGATTTGTATAAGACGCCAGACTCAAGGTTCTTAAAACCTTCTCACATATAGAGTCTTCTGGTCTCCAGATGGAGGCGTGGGTTCAAATCCCACTTCTGAAAGGCCACTTCTACCAAGTGGCATGAAGTCAAATGGAGTTATGTTTACACTCTCCAAAACAACTCTTTCTGTTTATCTACAATAATAGAGTAGTTCAAGAAAAGTCTGTTCATGAACATTTTGTCAGATTTGTATAAGGCGCCAGACTCAAGGTTCTTAAAACCTTCTCACATATAGAGAAATGTGGTCTCCAGATGGAGGTGTGGGTTCAAATCCCACTTCTGACATGAACCTTTTACCAAGTGTCATGAATTTAAATGGATTTATGTTTACAATCTTCATAAAAAAATCTTTCTGTTTATCTACAATAATAGAGTAGTTCAAGAATTGTCTTACTTGAGAAAGGATGTCAGTGTGGCCGAGTGGTCTAAGGCGCCAGACTCAAGGTTCCTAAAACCTTCTCACATATAGAGACTTCTGGTCTCCAGATGGAGGCGTGGGTTCAAATCCCACTTCTGACATGAACCTTTTACCAAGTGGCATGAATTTAAAGGGAGTTATGTTTACAATCTCCAAATCAACTCTTTCTGTCAATTTCAAATTATAGAGTTGTTCAAGAAAAGTATTTGTTTGGTTGCACTGCCAGAATTTCCTAGTGCTTCGAAAAACAAGCGCCACGGGTCTTAATAGCTTCTCACATAAAGAGTATTCTCGTCTCCAAATGTAGGTGTGCGCTAAAATCTCACTCCTGAAAGGACACTTCTACCAAGTGGCATGAATTTAAATGGAGTTAAATTTACAATCTCCAAATCAACTCTTTCTGTCAATTTCAAATAATAGAGTTGTTCAAGAAAAGTATTTGTTTGGTTGCACTGTCAGAATTTCCTAGTGCTTCGAAAAACTAGCGCCACAGGTCTTAATAGCTTCTCACGTAAAGATAATTCTTGTCTCCAAATGTAGGTGTGCACTAAAATCTCACTCCTGAAAGGACACTTCTACCAAGTGGCATGAATTTAAATGGAGTTAAATTTACACTCTCCAAAACAACTCTTTCTGTTCATCCACAATAATAGAGTAGTTCAAGAAAAGTCTGTCAATGAGCGCGCTGTCAGAATGGCCGAGTTGTCTAAGGCGTCAGACTCAAGGTTCTTAAAACCTTCTCACATATAGAGAATTCTGGTCTCCAAATGTAGGCATATGTTAAAATTCCACTTCTGAAAGGACACTTTTACCAAGTGGCATGGATTTAAATGGAGTTATGTTTACAATCTCCAAAACAACTCTTTCTGTCAATTTCAAATAATAGAGTGGTTCAAGAAAATTATTTGTTTGGTTGCACTGTCAGAATTTCCTAGTGCTTCGAAAAACTAGCGCCACGGGTCTTAATAGCTTCTCACGTAAAGAGTATTCTGGTCTCCAAATGTAGGCATGTGCTAAAATCTCAATCCTGAAATGACACTTCTACCAAGTGGCATGAAGTCAAATGGAATTATATTTACACTCTCCAAAACAACTCTTTCTGTTTATCTACAATAATAGAGTAGTTCAAGAAAAGTCTGTTCATGAACATTTTGTCAGATTTGTATAAGGCGCCAGACTCAAGGTTCTTAAAACCTTCTCACATATAGAGAAATGTGGTCTCCAGATGGAGGTGTGGGTTCAAATCCCACTTCTGACAAGAAACGTTTACCAAGTGTCATGAATTTAAATGGATTTATGTTTACAATCTTCATAAAAAAAATCTTTCTGTTTATCTACAATAATAGAGTAGTTCAAGAAATGTCTACCTTGAGAAGGATGTCAGAGTGGCCGAGTGGTCTAAGGCGCCAGACTCAAGGTTCCTAAAACCTTCTCACATATAGAGACTTCTGGTCTCCAGATGGAGGCGTGGGTTCAAATCCCACTTCTGACATGAACCTTTTACCAAGTGGCATGAATTTAAAGGGAGTTATGTTTACAATCTCCAAATCAACTCTTTCTGTCAATTTCAAATTAGAGTTGTTCAAGAAAAGTATTTGTTTGGTTGCACTGCCAGAATTTCCTAGTACTTCGAAAAACTAGCGCCACGGGTCTTAATAGCTTCTCACGTAAAGAGTATTCTCGTCTCCAAATGTAGGTGTGCGCTAAAATCTCACTCCTGAAAGGACACTTCTACCAAGTGGAATGAATTTAAATGGAATTAAATTTACACTCTCCAAAACAACTCTTTCTGTTTATCTACAATAATAGAGTAGTTCAAGAAAAGTCTGTTCATGAACATTTTGTCAGATTTGTATAAGACGCCAGACTCAAGGTTCTTAAAACCTTCTCACATATAGAGAAATGTGGTCTCCAGATGGAGGCGTGGGTTCAAATCCCACTTCTGACAAGAAACGTTTACCAAGTGTCATGAATTTAAATGGAGTTAAATTTACAATCTCCAAATCAACTCTTTCTGTCAATTTCAAATAATAGAGTTGTTCAAGAAAAGTATTTGTTTAGTTGCACTGCCAGAATTTCCTAGTGCTTCGAAAAACTAGCGCCACGGGTCTTAATAGCTTCTCACGTAAAGAGTATTCTCGTCTCCAAATGTAGGTGTGCGCTAAAATCTCACTCCTGAAAGGACACTTCTACCAAGTGGCATGAATTTAAATGGAGTTAAATTTACACTCTCCAAAACAACTCTTTCTGTTCATCCACAATAATAGAGTAGTTCAAGAAAAGTCTGTCAATGAGTGCGTTGTCAGAATGGCCGAGTGGTCTAAGGCGCCAGACTCAAGGTTCGTAAAACCTTCTCACATATAGAGACTTCTGGTCTCCAAATGTAGGCATATGTTAAAATTCCACTTCTGAAAGGACACTTTTACCAAGTGGCATGGATTTAAATGGAGTTATGTTTACAATCTCCAAAACAACTCTTTCTGTCAATTTCAAATAATAGAGTGGTTCAAGAAAATTATTTGTTTGGTTGCACTGTCAGAATTTCCTAGTGCTTCGAAAAACTAGCGCCACGGGTCTTAATAGCTTCTCACGTAAAGAGTATTCTCGTCTCCAAATGTAGGCATGTGCTAAAATCTCAATCCTGAAATGACACTTCTACCAAGTGGCATGAAGTCAAATGGAATTATATTTACACTCTCCAAAACAACTCTTTCTGTTTATCTACAATAATAGAGTAGTTCAAGAAAAGTCTGTTCATGAACATTTTGTCAGATTTGTATAAGGTGCCAGACTCAAGGTTCTTAAAACCTTCTCACATATAGAGAAATGTGGTCTCCAGATGGAGGTGTGGGTTCAAATCCCACTTCTGACATGAACCTTTTACCAAGTGTCATGAATTTAAATGGATTTATGTTTACAATCTTCATAAAAAAATCTTTCTGTTTATCTACAATAATAGAGTAGTTCAAGAAATGTCTACCTTGAGAAGGATGTCAGAGTGGCCGAGTGGTCTAAGGCGCCAGACGCAAGGTTCCTAAAACCTTCTCACATATAGAGATTTCTGGTCTCCAGATGGAGGCATGGGTTCAAATCCCACTTCTGACATGAACCTTTTACCAAGTGGCATGAATTTAAAGGGAGTTATGTTTACAATCTCCAAATCAACTCTTTCTGTCAATTTCAAATTAGAGTTGTTCAAGAAAAGTATTTGTTTGGTTGCACTGCCAGAATTTCCTAGTGCTTCGAAAAACTAGCGCCACGGGTCTTAATAGCTTCTCACGTAAAGAGTATTCTCGTCTCCAAATGTAGGTGTGCGCTAAAATCTCACTCCTGAAAGGACACTTTTACCAAGTGGAATGAATTTAAATGGAATTAAATTTACACTCTCCAAAACAACTCTTTCTGTTTATCTACAATAATAGAGTAGTTCAAGAAAAGTCTGTTCATGAACATTTTGTCAGATTTGTAAAAGGCGTCAGACTCAAGGTTCTTAAAACCTTCTCACATATAGAGTCTTCTGGTCTCCAGATGGAGGCGTGGGTTCAAATCCCACTTCTGAAAGGACACTTTTACCAAGTGGCATGGATTTAAATGGAGTTATGTTTACAATCTCCAAAACAACTCTTTCTGTCAATTTCAAATAATAGAGTGGTTCAAGAAAATTATTTGTTTGGTTGCACTGTCAGAATTTCCTAGTGCTTCGAAAAACTAGCGCCACGGGTCTTAAAATCTTCTCACGTAAATAAGATTCTCATCTCCAAATGTAGGCATGTGCTAAAATCTCAATCCTGAAATGACACTTCTACCAAGTGGCATGAAGTCAAATGGAATTATATTTACACTCTCCAAAACAACTCTTTCTGTTTATCTACAATAATCGAGTAGTTCAAGAAAAGTCTGTTCATGAACATTTTGTCAGATTTGTATAAGGCGCCAGACTCAAGGTTCTTAAAACCTTCTCACATATAGAGAAATGTGGTCTCCAGATGGAGGTGTGGGTTCAAATCCCACTTCTGACATGAACCTTTTACCAAGTGGCATGAATTTAAAGGGAGTTATGTTTACAATCTCCAAATCAACTCTTTCTGTCAATTTCAAATTATAGAGTTGTTCAAGAAAAGTATTTGTTTGGTTGCACTGCCAGAATTTCCTAGTGCTTCGAAAAACTAGCGCCACGGGTCTTAATAGCTTCTCACGTAAAGAGTATTCTCGTCTCCAAATGTAGGTGTGCGCTAAAATCTCACTCCTGAAAGGACACTTCTACCAAGTGGCATGAATTTAAATGGAGTTAAATTTACACTCTCCAAAACAACTCTTTCTGTCAATTTCAAATAATAGAGTTGTTCAAGAAAAGTATTTGTTTGGTTGCACTGTCAGAATTTCCTAGTGCTTCGAAAAACTAGCGCCACAGGTCTTAATAGCTTCTCACGTAAAGATAATTCTCGTCTCCAAATGTAGGTGTGCACTAAAATCTCACTCCTGAAAGGACACTTCTACCAAGTGGCATGAATTTAAATGGAGTTAAATTTACACTCTCCAAAACAACTCTTTCTGTTCATCCACAATAATAGAGTAGTTCAAGAAAAGTCTGTCAATGAGCGCGCTGTCAGAATGGCCGAGTTGTCTAAGGCGTCAGACTCAAGGTTCTTAAAACCTTCTCACATATAGAGAATTCTGGTCTCCAAATGTAGGCATATGTTAAAATCCCACTTCTGAAAGGACACTTTTACCAAGTGGCATGGATTTAAATGGAGTTATGTTTACAATCTCCAAAACAACTCTTTCTGTCAATTTCAAATAATAGAGTGGTTCAAGAAAATTATTTGTTTGGTTGCACTGTCAGAATTTCCTAGTGCTTCGAAAAACTAGCGCCACGGGTCTTAATAGCTTCTCACGTAAAGAGTATTCTGGTCTCCAAATGTAGGCATGTGCTAAAATCTCAATCCTGAAATGACACTTCTACCAAGTGGCATGAAGTCAAATGGAATTATATTTACACTCTCCAAAACAACTCTTTCTGTTTATCTACAATAATAGAGTAGTTCAAGAAAAGTCTGTTCATGAACATTTTGTCAGATTTGTATAAGGCGCCAGACTCAAGGTTCTTAAAACCTTCTCACATATAGAGAAATGTGGTCTCCAGATGGAGGTGTGGGTTCAAATCTCACTTCTGACATGAACCTTTTACCAAGTGTCATGAATTTAAATGGATTTATGTTTACAATCTTCATAAAAAAATCTTTCTGTTTATCTACAATAATAGAGTAGTTCAAGAAATGTCTTCCTTGTGAAGGATGTCAGAGTGGCCGAGTGGTCTAAGGCGCCAGACTCAAGGTTCCTAAAACCTTCTCACATATAGAGACTTCTGGTCTCCAGATGGAGGCGTGGGTTCAAATCCCACTTCTGACATGAACCTTTTACCAAGTGGCATGAATTTAAAGGGAGTTATGTTTACAATCTCCAAATCAACTCTTTCTGTCAATTTCAAATAATAGAGTTGTTCAAGAAAAGTATTTGTTTGGTTGCACTGTCAGAATTTCCTAGTGCTTCGAAAAACTAGCGCCACAGGTCTTAATAGCTTCTCACGTAAAGATAATTCTTGTCTCCAAATGTAGGTGTGCACTAAAATCTCACTCCTGAAAGGACACTTCTACCAAGTGGCATGAATTTAAATGGAGTTAAATTTACACTCTCCAAAACAACTCTTTCTGTTCATCCACAATAATAGAGTAGTTCAATGAAAAGTCTGTCAATGAGCGCGCTGTCAGAATGGCCGAGTTGTCTAAGGCGTCAGACTCAAGGTTCTTAAAACCTTCTCACATATAGAGAATTCTGGTCTCCAAATGTAGGCATATGTTAAAATTCCACTTCTGAAAGGACACTTTTACCAAGTGGCATGAATTTAAATGGAGTTATGTTTACAATCTCCAAAAACAACTCTTTCTGTCAATTTCAAATAATAGAGTGGTTCAAGAAAATTATTTGTTTGGTTGCACTGTCAGAATTTCCTAGTGCTTCGAAAAACTAGCGCCACGGGTCTTAAAATCTTCTCACGTAAATAAGATTCTCATCTCCAAATGTAGGCATGCGCTAAAATCTCACTCCTGAAATGACACTTCTACCAAGTGGCATGAATTTAAATGGAGTTAAATTTACACTCTCCAAAACAACTCTTTCTGTTCATCCACAATAATAGAATAGTTCAAGAAAAGTCTGTTCATGAACATTTTGTCAGATTTGTATAAGGCGCCAGACTCAAGGTTCTTAAAACCTTCTCACATATAGAGAAATGTGGTCTCCAGATGGAGGTGATGGTTCAAATCCCACTTCTGACATGAAACGTTTACCAAGTGTCATGAATTTAAATGGATTTATGTTTACAATCTTCATAAAAAAATCTTTCTGTTTATCTACAATAATAGAGTAGTTCAAGAAATGTCTTCCTCGAGAAGTATGTCAGAGTGGCCGAGTGGTCTAAGGCGCCAGACTCAAGGTTCCTAAAACCTTCTCACATATAGAGACTTCTGGTCTCCAGATGGAGGCGTGGGTTCAAATCCCACTTCTGACATGAACCTTTTACCAAGTGGCATGAATTTAAAGGGAGTTATGTTTACAATCTCCAAATCAACTCTTTCTGTCAATTTCAAATTATAGAGTTGTTCAAGAAAAGTATTTGTTTGGTTGCAATGCCAGAATTTCCTAGTGCTTAAAAAACAAGCGCCACGGGTCTTAATAGCTTCTCACGTAAAGAGTATTCTCGTCTCCAAATGTAGGTGTGCGCTAAAATCTCACTCCTCAAAGGACACTTTTACCAAGTGGCATGAATTTAAATGGAGTTAAATTTACACTCTCCAAAACAACTCTTTCTGTTAATCCACAATAATAGAGTAGTTCAAGAAAAGTCTGTCAATGAGCGCGCTGTCAGAATGGCCGAGTTGTCTAAGGCGTCAGACTCAAGGTTCTTAAAACCTTCTCACATATAGAGAATTCTGGTCTCCAAATGTAGGCATATGTTAAAATCCCACTTCTGAAAGGACACTTTTACCAAGTGGCATGGATTTAAATGGAGTTATGTTTACAATCTCCAAAAACAACTCTTTCTGTCAATTTCAAATAGTAGAGTAGTTCAAGAAAATTATTTGTTTGGTTGCACTGTCAGAATTTCCTAGTGCTTCGAAAAACTAGTGCCACGGGTCTTAAAAGCTTCTCACGTAAAGAATATTCTCATCTCCAAATGTAGGCATGCGCTAAAATATCACTCCTGAAATGACACTTCTACCAAGTGGCATGAAGTCTAATGGAATTATATGTACACTCTCCAAAACAACTCTTTCTGTTTATCTACAATAATAGAGTAGTTCAAGAAAAGTCTGTTCATGAACATTTTGTCAGATTTGTATAAGGTGCCAGACTCAAGGTTCCTAAAACCTTCTCACATATAGAGACTTCTGTTCTCCAGATGGAGGTGTTGGTTCAAATCCCACTCCTGACATGAACGTTTTACCAAGTGGCATGAATTTAAAGGGAGTTATGTTTACAATCTCCAAATCAACTCTTTCTGTCAATTTCAAATTATAGAGTTGTTCAAGAAAAGTATTTGTTTGGTTGCACGGCCAGAATTTCCTAGTGCTTCGAAAAACTAGCGCCACAGGTCTTAATAGCTTCTCACGTAAAGAGTATTCTCGTCTCCAAATGTAGGTGTGCGCTAAAATCTCACTCCTGAAAGGACACTTCTACCAAGTGGCATGAATTTAAATGGAGTTAAATTTACACTCTCCAAAACAACTCTTTCTGTTCATCCACAATAATAGAGTAGTTCAAGAAAAGTCTGTCAATGAGCGCGCTGTCAGAATGGCCGAGATGTCTAAGGCGCCAGACTCAAGGTTCTTAAAACCTTCTCACATATAGAGAATTCTGGTCTCCAAATGTAGGCATATGTTAAAATCCCACTTCTGAAAGGACACTTTTACCAAGTGGCATGGATTTAAATGGAGTTATGTTTACACTCTCCAAAACAACTCTTTCTGTTTATCTACAATAATAGAGTAGTTCAAGAAAAGTCTGTTCATGAACATTTTGTCAGATTTGTCTAAGGCGCCAGACTCAAGGTTCTTAAAACCTTCTCACATATAGCGTCTTCTGGTCTCCAGAAGGAGGCGTGGGTTCAAATCCCACTTCTGACATGAAACGTTTACCAAGTGTCATGAATTTAAATGGATTTATGTTTACAATCTTCAAAAAAAAATCTTTCTGTTTATCTACAATAATAGAGTAGTTCAAGAAAAGTCTGTCAATGAGCGCGCTGTCAGAATGGCCGAGTTGTCTAAGGCATCAGACTCAAGGTTCTTAAAACCTTCTCACATATAGAGAATTCTGGTCTCCAAATGTAGGCATATGTTAAAATCCCACTTCTGAAAGGACACTTTTACCAAGTGGCATGGATTTAAATGGAGTTATGTTTACAATCTCCAAAACAGCTCTTTCTGTCAATTTCAAATAATAGAGTAGTTCAAGAAAATTATTTGTTTGGTTGCACTGTCAGAATTTCCTAGTGCTTCGAAAAACTAGCGCCACGGGTCTTAAAAGCTTCTCACGTAAAGAATATTCTCATCTCCAAATTTAGGCATGCGCTAAAATCTCACTCCTGAAATGCCACTTCTACCAAGTGGCATGAAGTCAAATGGAATTATATGTACACTCTCCAAAACAACTCTTTCTGTTTATCTACAATAATAGAGTAGTTCAAGAAAAGTCTGTTCATGAACATTTTGTCAGATTTGTATAAGGCGCCTGACTCACGGTTCCTAAAACCTTCTCACATATAGAGACTTCTGTTCTCCAGATGGAGGCGTTGGTTCAAATCCCACTCCTGACATGAACGTTTTACCAAGTGGCATGAATTTAAAGGGAGTTATGTTTACAATCTCCAAATCAACTCTTTCTGTCAATTTCAAATTATAGAGTTGTTCAAGAAAAGTATTTGTTTGGTTGCACTGCCAGAATTTCCTAGTGCTTCGAAAAACTAGTGCCACGGGTCTTAATAGCTTCTCACGTAAAGAGTATTCTCGTCTCCAAATGTAGGTGTGCGCTAAAATCTCACTCCTGAAAGGACACTTCTACCAAGTGGCATGAATTTAAATGGAGTTAAATTTACACTCTCCAAAACAACTCTTTCTGTTAATCCACAATAATAGAGTAGTTCAAGAAAAGTCTGTCAATGAGTGCACTGACAGAATGGCAGAGTTGTCTAAGGCGTCAGACTTAAGGTTCTTAAAACCTTCTCACATATAGAGAATTCTGGTCTCCAAATGTAGGCATATGTTAAAATCCCACTTCTGAAAAGACACTTTTACCAAGTGGCATGGATTTAAATGGAGTTATGTTTACACTCTCCAAAACAACTCTTTCTGTTTATCTACAATAATAGAGTAGTTCAAGAAAAGTCTGTTCATGAACATTTTGTCAGATTTGTATAAGGCGCCAGACTCAAGGTTCTTAAAACCTTCTCACATATAGAGTCTTTTGGTCTCCAGATGGAGGCGTGGGTTCAATTCCCACTTCTGAAAGTACACTTTTACCAAGTGGCATGGATTTAAATGGAGTTATGTTTACAATCTCCAAAACAACTCTTTCTGTCAATTTCAAATAATAGAGTAGTTCAAGAAAATTATTTGTTTGGTTGCACTCTCAGAATTTCCTAGTGCTTCGAAAAACTAGCGCCACGGTTCTTAAAATCTTCTCACGTAAATAATATTCTCATCTCCAAATGTAGGCATGTGCTAAAATCTCACTCCTGAAATGACACTTCTACCATGTGGCATGAAGTAAAATGGAATTATATTTACACTCTCCAAAACAACTCTTTCTGTTTATCTACAATAATAGAGTAGTTCAAGAAAAGTCTGTTCATGAACATTTTGTCAGATTTGTATAAGGCACCAGACTGAAGGTTCTTAAAACCTTCTCACAGAAAGAGTCTTCTGGTCTCCAGATGGAGGCGTGGGTTCAAATCCCACTTCTGAAAAGACACTTTTACCAAGTGGCATGGATTTAAATGGAGTTATGTTTACAATCTCCAAAACAACTCTTTCTGACAATTTCAAATAATAGAGTAGTTCAAGAAAAGTATTTGTTTGGTTGCACTGTCAGAATTTCCTAGTGCTTCGAAAAACTAGCGCCACAGGTCTTTAAAGCTTCTCACGTAAAGAGTATTCTCGTCTCCAAATGTAGGTGTGCGCTAAAATCTCACTCCTGAAAGGACACTTCTACCATGTGGCATGAATTTAAATGGAGTTACATTTACACTCTCCAAAACAACTCTTTCTGTTCATCTACAATAATAGAGTAGTTCAAGAAAAGTCTGTCAATGAGCGCGCTGTCAGAATGGCCGAGTTGTCTAAGGCGTCAGACTCAAGGTTCTTAAAACCTTCTCACATATAGAGAATTCTGGTCTCCAAATGTAGGCATATGTTAAAATCCCACATCTGAAAGGACACTTTTACCAAGTGGCATGGATTTAAATGGAGTTATGTTTACAATCTTCATAAAAAAATCTTTCTGTTTATCTACAATAATAGAGTAGTTCAAGAAATGTCTTCCTTGAGAAGGATGTCAGAGTGGCCGAGTGGTCTAAGGCGCCAGACTCAAGGTTTCTAAAACCTTCTCACATATAGAGAATTCTGGTCTCCAGATGGAGGCGTGGGTTCAAATCCCACTTCTGACATGAACCTTTTACCAAGTGGCATGAATTTAAAGGGAGTTATGTTTACAATCTCCAAATCAACTCTTTCTGTCAATTTCAAATAATAGAGTTGTTCAAGAAAAGTATTTGTTTGGTTGCACTGTCAGAATTTCCTAGTGCTTCGAAAAACTAGCGCCACAGGTCTTAATAGCTTCTCACGTAATGATAATTCTCGTCTTCAAATGTAGGTGTGCGCTAAAATCTCACTCCTTAAAGGACACTTCTACCAAGTGGCATGAATTTAAATGGAGTTAAATTTACACTCTCCAAAACAACTCTTTCTGTTAATCCACAATAATAGAGTTGTTCAAGAAAAGTATTTATTTGGTTGCACTGTCAGAATTTCCTAGTGCTTCGAAAAACTAGTGCCACGGGTCTTAAAAGCTTCTCACGTAAAGAATATTCTCATCTCCAAATGTAGGCATGCGCTAAAATATCACTCCTGAAATGACACTTCTACCAAGTGGCATGAAGTCTAATGGAATTATATGTACACTCTCCAAAACAACTCTTTCTGTTTATCTACAATAATAGAGTAGTTCAAGAAAAGTCTGTTCATGAACATTTTGTCAGATTTGTCTAAGGCGCCAGACTCAAGGTTCTTAAAACCTTCTCACATATAGCGTCTTCTGGTCTCCAGAAGGAGGCGTGGGTTCAAATCCCACTTCTGACATGAAACGTTTACCAAGTGTCATGAATTTAAATGGATTTATGTTTACAATCTTCAAAAAAAAATCTTTCTGTTTATCTACAATAATAGAGTAGTTCAAGAAAAGTCTGTCAATGAGCGCGCTGTCAGAATGGCCGAGTTGTCTAAGGCATCAGACTCAAGGTTCTTAAAACCTTCTCACATATAGAGAATTCTGGTCTCCAAATGTAGGCATATGTTAAAATCCCACTTCTGAAAGGACACTTTTACCAAGTGGCATGGATTTAAATGGAGTTATGTTTACAATCTCCAAAACAGCTCTTTCTGTCAATTTCAAATAATAGAGTAGTTCAAGAAAATTATTTGTTTGGTTGCACTGTCAGAATTTCCTAGTGCTTCGAAAAACTAGCGCCACGGGTCTTAAAAGCTTCTCACGTAAAGAATATTCTCATCTCCAAATTTAGGCATGCGCTAAAATCTCACTCCTGAAATGCCACTTCTACCAAGTGGCATGAAGTCAAATGGAATTATATGTACACTCTCCAAAACAACTCTTTCTGTTTATCTACAATAATAGAGTAGTTCAAGAAAAGTCTGTTCATGAACATTTTGTCAGATTTGTATAAGGCGCCTGACTCACGGTTCCTAAAACCTTCTCACATATAGAGACTTCTGTTCTCCAGATGGAGGCGTTGGTTCAAATCCCACTCCTGACATGAACGTTTTACCAAGTGGCATGAATTTAAAGGGAGTTATGTTTACAATCTCCAAATCAACTCTTTCTGTCAATTTCAAATTATAGAGTTGTTCAAGAAAAGTATTTGTTTGGTTGCACTGCCAGAATTTCCTAGTGCTTCGAAAAACTAGTGCCACGGGTCTTAATAGCTTCTCACGTAAAGAGTATTCTCGTCTCCAAATGTAGGTGTGCGCTAAAATCTCACTCCTGAAAGGACACTTCTACCAAGTGGCATGAATTTAAATGGAGTTAAATTTACACTCTCCAAAACAACTCTTTCTGTTAATCCACAATAATAGAGTAGTTCAAGAAAAGTCTGTCAATGAGTGCACTGACAGAATGGCAGAGTTGTCTAAGGCGTCAGACTTAAGGTTCTTAAAACCTTCTCACATATAGAGAATTCTGGTCTCCAAATGTAGGCATATGTTAAAATCCCACTTCTGAAAAGACACTTTTACCAAGTGGCATGGATTTAAATGGAGTTATGTTTACACTCTCCAAAACAACTCTTTCTGTTTATCTACAATAATAGAGTAGTTCAAGAAAAGTCTGTTCATGAACATTTTGTCAGATTTGTATAAGGCGCCAGACTCAAGGTTCTTAAAACCTTCTCACATATAGAGTCTTTTGGTCTCCAGATGGAGGCGTGGGTTCAATTCCCACTTCTGAAAGTACACTTTTACCAAGTGGCATGGATTTAAATGGAGTTATGTTTACAATCTCCAAAACAACTCTTTCTGTCAATTTCAAATAATAGAGTAGTTCAAGAAAATTATTTGTTTGGTTGCACTCTCAGAATTTCCTAGTGCTTCGAAAAACTAGCGCCACGGTTCTTAAAATCTTCTCACGTAAATAATATTCTCATCTCCAAATGTAGGCATGTGCTAAAATCTCACTCCTGAAATGACACTTCTACCATGTGGCATGAAGTAAAATGGAATTATATTTACACTCTCCAAAACAACTCTTTCTGTTTATCTACAATAATAGAGTAGTTCAAGAAAAGTCTGTTCATGAACATTTTGTCAGATTTGTATAAGGCACCAGACTGAAGGTTCTTAAAACCTTCTCACAGAAAGAGTCTTCTGGTCTCCAGATGGAGGCGTGGGTTCAAATCCCACTTCTGAAAAGACACTTTTACCAAGTGGCATGGATTTAAATGGAGTTATGTTTACAATCTCCAAAACAACTCTTTCTGACAATTTCAAATAATAGAGTAGTTCAAGAAAAGTATTTGTTTGGTTGCACTGTCAGAATTTCCTAGTGCTTCGAAAAACTAGCGCCACAGGTCTTTAAAGCTTCTCACGTAAAGAGTATTCTCGTCTCCAAATGTAGGTGTGCGCTAAAATCTCACTCCTGAAAGGACACTTCTACCATGTGGCATGAATTTAAATGGAGTTACATTTACACTCTCCAAAACAACTCTTTCTGTTCATCTACAATAATAGAGTAGTTCAAGAAAAGTCTGTCAATGAGCGCGCTGTCAGAATGGCCGAGTTGTCTAAGGCGTCAGACTCAAGGTTCTTAAAACCTTCTCACATATAGAGAATTCTGGTCTCCAAATGTAGGCATATGTTAAAATCCCACATCTGAAAGGACACTTTTACCAAGTGGCATGGATTTAAATGGAGTTATGTTTACAATCTTCATAAAAAAATCTTTCTGTTTATCTACAATAATAGAGTAGTTCAAGAAATGTCTTCCTTGAGAAGGATGTCAGAGTGGCCGAGTGGTCTAAGGCGCCAGACTCAAGGTTTCTAAAACCTTCTCACATATAGAGAATTCTGGTCTCCAGATGGAGGCGTGGGTTCAAATCCCACTTCTGACATGAACCTTTTACCAAGTGGCATGAATTTAAAGGGAGTTATGTTTACAATCTCCAAATCAACTCTTTCTGTCAATTTCAAATAATAGAGTTGTTCAAGAAAAGTATTTGTTTGGTTGCACTGTCAGAATTTCCTAGTGCTTCGAAAAACTAGCGCCACAGGTCTTAATAGCTTCTCACGTAATGATAATTCTCGTCTTCAAATGTAGGTGTGCGCTAAAATCTCACTCCTTAAAGGACACTTCTACCAAGTGGCATGAATTTAAATGGAGTTAAATTTACACTCTCCAAAACAACTCTTTCTGTTAATCCACAATAATAGAGTTGTTCAAGAAAAGTATTTATTTGGTTGCACTGTCAGAATTTCCTAGTGCTTCGAAAAACTAGCGCCTTAAAAACGGGTCTTAATAGCTTCTCACGTAAAGAGTATTCTCGTCTCCAAATGTAGGTGTGCGCTAAAATCTCACTCCTGAAAGGACACTTCTACCAAGTGGCATGAATTTAAATGGAGTTTTGTTTACAATCTCCAAAACAACTCTTTCTGTCAATTTCAAATAATAGAGTAGTTCAAGAAAATTATTTGTTTGGTTGCACTGTCAGAATTTCCTAGTGCTTCGAAAAACTAGCGCCACGGGTCTTAAAAGCTTCTCACGTAAAGAGTATTCTCGTCTCCAAATGTAGGCATGTGCTAAAATCTCAATCCTGAAATGACACTTCTACCAAGTGGCATGAAGTCAAGTGGAATTATGTTTACACTCTCCAAAACAACTCTTTCTGTTTATCTACAATAATAGAGTAGTTCAAGAAAAGTCTGTTCATGAACATTTTGTCAGATTTGTATAAGGCGCCAGACTCAAGGTTCTTAAAACCTTCTCACATATAGAGAATTGTGGTCTCCAGATGGAGGCGTGGTTTCAAATTCCACTTCTGACATGAAACGTTTACCAAGTGGCATGGATTTAAATGGAGTTATGTTTACAATCTCCAAAACAACTCTTTCTGACAATTTCAAATAATAGAGTAGTTCAAGAAAAGTATTTATTTGGTTGCACTGTCAGAATTTCCTTGTGCTTCGAAAAACTAGCGCCTTAAAAACGGGTCTTAATAGCTTCTCACGTAAAGAGTATTCTCGTCTCCAAATGTAGGCATATGTTAAAATCTCTCTTCTGAACGGACACTTTTACCAAGTGGCATGAATGGAGATATGTTTACAATCTTCAAAACAACTCTTTCTTTTTATCTACAATAAAAGAGTAGTTCCTGAAAAGCTACCAATGTGTGCACTGTCAGAGTGGCCGAGTGGTCTAAGGCGCTAGACTCAAGTTTCTAAAAACCTTCTCACATATAGAGACTTCTGGTCTCCAGATGGAGTTGTGGTCCATTGTGTTGTTTTCTAGGTGGGGGACCACCTGCTAAACAGCTGTCCCAATTAGCCCAAACCGTGTTCAACACCTTTGATCACTCAGAAAAAAGTATTACTGGTTTAAAGGAGGGCACAGACAGCTCAATGATTCAGCTGGTGGCACTACAAAAATTTTAATTTTAATAAACCAACAGCCAAGTAACACAATATAAAGACACCAAGGCTATTTCTCATATTTATATCTGGCATTCTTTGAACTGAAAAAAAAACTAATTGGCCTAAATTTATTTAAAATAACAGAGATTATGTTTTCTGCTCTCAGTAGCACAGAGCCTTCAGCAGAGGAATGGGGACCGTCGACATCGCAGATGGGCGACCCTCAGCCCGAAGCGCCTCATTCCCTGCCTTCTGCTGCCACCGCAGCTGCTCCAACAACATCCCTATTAGAGAAAAAAGTGGAGATAGAGATGGATGTCCTAAAGCATCAGAAAATAGTACTCCATCTACAGGAGGAGTACTACAAACTAAAAATTGAGCTACTCAAAAATAAAACTAATAACAAATAATATTTTTTTTGTGTCTTCATAATATCTTTCTAATGAAAATGTTGGCTAAGGTGCTGTTTAGTCACGATTTTTATATTACATTCACTATTACTTACATGAAATGCAAATTAGTAAACTGGGCTCTGTAAGGATTCCCACTTTGGGACAGATCTCTCCCTTGTGGAGGGTATTCTTCATCATCCTCTTCATCAGCCCAATTGTCCATGGGAGGGTCTGCAATTTGTCTAGCTTTACAGATGTTATGAATCACTGCACAGGCTGTTATCACTTTGCAGACCTTTCCTGGTGCCAGTCGCACCTCTCCATGTAAAATGTGAAAGCGCCTCTTTAGTTGACCAATACCCCGCTCAACTACGGCTCGTGTTTTCTTGTGAGCTCTGTGAGTTAATGAAAATTAACAGAATTCAGTTGATATTTTCAAAACATAATAGTAGGTTATTTATGGGAAGTAGTGTAGCCAACAAATACTAAGCTACTGCAACACATTTGTTGTTCTTTAAATTTGAAGTCCACACACATTAATTGTATGTTGTCACTGTTACCTGTTGTAATTTAGCTGTGACCCCTGGTCAGGACGGAGGTAAGGTGTGAGGAGCCATGGTTTACAAGGATAACCACTGTCCCCTAACAAGTGGCAATTTGCTGGAATACGACGTCCTTCAAACAGATGTCTCGGGCCACTCTCCGCCAGTATCCTGGCATCATGTGTTGCATTTTGCAACAATGTCTAAAATCATATAATCTGCACTGAAAACAACTTGAACGTTTATGTTGTGGTACCTCTTTCTATTAACATAAACGTCCTCGTCTTCCGACGGTGCAATAATTCGGATGTGGGTTCCATCAATTACTCCGACAACACCAGGGAAGCCTGCTATATTCATAAATGCAGTTTTTTGAGCCTGCAAGGTGGGAATGTCCAGTGGAAACGAAATGAACTGCGACACAATTAGAGGTTCTGAAAGTGCTGTAATTGTTTGTGTGATTACTCTGCTTACAGAAGGTTGTGACAGACCCAAATCATCACTGCTGCATTGTTGCATTTTCCCAGTTGCCAAATATCGTAATGTAGTGATTACTTTCATTTCTGGCGCTATGGCATTCCTGCGCTGTGTCGGAGATGTTAGCGTGTCTCTAATAAGATCAGTCACAAACATGATCCCTACACGATCTAATCTATAGCGTCTTAACAACTCACTGTCATCCTTTGTCTGCAACACATTTCTTCTCTCTCTACGTCTTTCTGCCATTTTCTCCTCTGCTAAAGAAACTCTTAAGCCTCTTAAAAGTCCTCGTCCGTGCTCCTAACAATTTTGACCTTAAGACCTCTTTTAAGGGTTAAGATGCTTTTTGAATTACTTTTTTCTTTACTAGGATTTTTTCTTTAATTTTAGGAGTAAACGCCCACATTTCTAAGAATTTTCTTAGAATTTTGTCACTAGGAGCTACTTTTTGCATTAAGATTCTTTATGAATACGGGCCCTGGTCTCCAGATGGAGGCGTGGGTTCAAATCGCACTTCTGACATGATCTTTTTACCAGGTGGCATGAATTTAAATGGAGTTATGTTTACAATCTCCAAATCAACTCTTTCTGACAATTTCAAATAATAGAGTTGTTCAAGAAAAGTATTTGTTTGGTTGCACTGTCAGAATTTCCTAGTGCTTCGAAAAAGTAGCGCCACGGGTCTTAAAAGCTTCTCACGTAAAGAGTATTCTCGTCTCCAAATGTAGGCATGCGCTAAAATCTCACTTCTGAAAGGACACTTTTACCAACTGGCATGTATTTAAATGGAGTTATGTTTACAATCTCCAAATCAACTCTTTCTGACAATTTCAAATAATAGAGTTGTTCAAGAAAAGTATTTGTTTGGTTGCACTGTCAGAATTTCCTAGTGCTTCGAAAAACTAGCGCCACGGGTCTTAAAAGCTTCTCACGTAAAGAATATTCTCATCTCCAAATGTAGGCATATGTTAAAATCTCACTTCTGAAAGGACACTTCTACCAAGTGGCACGAATGGAGATATGTTTACAATCTTTAAAACAACTCTTTCTGTTTATCTACAATAATAGAGTAGTTCAAGAAAAGTCTGTTCATGAACATTTTGTCAGAGTGCTCTAAGGCGCCAGACTCAAGGTTCCTAAAAGCTTCTCACATATAGAGACTTCTGGTCTCCAGATGGAGGCGTGGGTTCAAATCCCACTTCTGACATGAAACTTTTACCAAGTGGCATGAATTTAAATGGAGTTATGTTTACAATCTCCAAATCAACTCTTTCTGACCATTTCAAATTATAGAGTTGTTCAAGAAAAGTATTTGTTTGGTTGCACTGTCAGAATTTCCTAGTGCTTCGAAAAACTAGCGCCACAGGTCTTAATAGCTTCTCACGTAAAGATAATTCTCGTCTCCAAATGTAGGCGTGCGCTAAAATCTCACTCCTGAAAGGACACTTCTACCAAGTGGCATGACTTTAAATGGAGTTAAATTTACACTCTCCAAAACAACTCTTTCTGTTCATCCACAATAATAGAGTAGTTCAAGAAAAGTCTGTCAATGAGCGCGCTGTCAGAATGGCCGAGTTGTCTAAGGCGTCAGACTCAAGGTTCTTAAATCCTTCTCACATATAGAGAATTCTGGTCTCCAAATGTAGGCATATGTTAAAATCCCACTTCTGAATCGACACTTTTACCAAGTGGCATGGATTTAAATGGAGTTATGTTTACAATCTCCAAAACAACTCTTTCTGTCAATTTCAAATAATAGAGTAGTTCAAGAAAAGTGTTTGATTGGTTGCACTGTCAGAATTTCCTAGTGCTTCAAAAAACTAGCGCCACGGGTCTTAAAAGCTTCTCACGTAAAGAGTATTCTCGTCTCCAAATGTAGGCATGCGCTAATATCTCACTTCTGAAAGCACACTTTTACCAAGTGGCATGAATTTAAATGGAGTTATGTTTACAATCTCCAAATCAACTCTTTCTGTCAATTTCAAATAATAGACTAGTTCAAGAAACGTATTTGTTTGGTGGCACTGTCAGAATTTCCTATTACTTCGAAAAACTTCTTCGAAGAACTTAAAAGCTTCTCACGTAAAGAGTATTCTCGTCTCCAAATGTAGGCATGCGCTAAAATCTCACTTCTGAAAGGACACTTTTACCAATTGGCCTGAATTAAAAGACGTTGTGGTTTTGATGCCAGAAAATTAGACTTTATTTTTAGAAATAAAAAAGCAGAGTCAGTCTGCAGAGCAACTCTCTTGTCCCGAGTTCGCACTTACTTATATAGGTCTACCAAGGCGTGACTAAAACATTTAATATACTGTTTCTTAAATCTGTAATGTTTTGAGCAGAAAAACATCTTTGGAGGCCCCCCTATATCTTCTCCATCTTCAAACCATTAGGCTTCAGTTACATACTGTGAGCAATTTCACAGTATGTAAAAACACTCTACTAAGAGGGGGCCTCATTATATATTTTCTTCAGCTTCAAAAGAAGTGTATAGGACAGATCTGCAAGTCATTTATGTGTGAATGTCCATGTACCTCCTACATTCCATTCCCAGACCTTTATGCTGAACCACTCACATACACAAGACACATATGACCATAAGAAACAATTATATATTTTAAATAGTTATAAATGACTATATTTACGTTTGATTATACTTCATTAATTTATATTTAACTTGATAAAAATATTCCACAAAGACAGCCCTCCTGATTGGGCTCGCTTCCATCAAGAGGGTTGGGGACCTGCAAGTGTTCTCTGTCAGCGGCACCTGTCTGAAGTTCGGTCTGGCAGACACTCACGTCGTCCTAAGACCACGACCGGGCTACGTGCCCAAGGTTCCTACGACTCCCTTCGGAGACCAGGTATTGAACCTGCAAGCGCTGCCTGGGAGGAGGCAGACCCAGGCCTTTCCTTGCTGTGTCCAGTGCATGCCCTGCATACTTATGTGGACCGCATGTAATGCTTTAGATGTTCTGAGCAGCTCTGAACGCTGTCACCAAACAGAGGCTTCCCCACTGGGTGGTTGACGCCATAGCATTGGCCTATCACACCCAGGCTGTGCCCGCCTCGAAAACTAGTGTGGCATCCTTGTGGGCACTGGCCAAGGGCACCTCCCTAGCAGACATATGCAGAGCAGCGGGTTGGGCAACACCCAATACCTTTCCGAGATTTTACAATCTCAGGGTTGAGTCGGTTTCATCCCGTGTTCTCTCAGGTCCAAGCTAGTAGAACTCGGTAATGCAGAAACAACTGACCGGGTGTACCGCTTGCATCTTGCGCCTTTCCCCTACACTGAGGCGATCACGTGCGCTTTTATACCAGGAGACCCCACTAACTTCAGCGGAAGAATACCCCGACCAGACCCACTACGAGTACTGAAACTACACTGTACTGGAATCGGTGCTCCACAGGATGGGCCCCTGTGTGTATTAATCCCCCTGTTTGTATTTTCCGTGGTACGGTCCCCTTGCGAGTGGACCCACGTCTCAATTGGGCAGTCCCCTCTGAACCCCCCGTCGCCGTGTTCTAGCATCTCCTCCCTCTCAGCAGGTAGGATCTACCACGCTCCATTTTCCACATGTGGCCTGAAAACCCATGTGATGTATTTCACCACTCTTTACCTCCCCTAGCCTGGGCAGGTGTGGTCTCCGCGGGGTCTTTTCCCCCTGAAAGAATGGAAGTCGGAAAAGAATGTCTTCCCCGATGCGTGTTATAGCGTTAAATGGCCCAAGCCACTTTAACTCTATGCGAGAAACATAGAGAGAGAAAAGGCACGGCTGGCGTGGCCTGCTCCCATGCTTGGCACGTTGCTTGTTCCCCCCTTCGGGGATGCCGAGAACCTAAAAAGTTTATGACGTTGGGGAACGGTATGTGCAGTCTGACGCAGCCGGCTGTTTTAGCATGCAACTACCTGCTCGCACCTACATCAGCAGTTCACATACATGGTTCAGCGCATGGCGTGATTGAATAGGGACCCCTAGTGTTGCTACATTCGACACAATGTCGAGTGAGCAACAGAAGGGGAACATCTACGTTACTATTGTAACCCCTGTTCCCTGATGAGCCACAATGCTGTACCGAGCCACTTTAATGGCCGAACCTCATTCTCGACTCCTCAGTGCAAAACCTGAATGGACAGACGCATGATTCCCTCCTATTATATCCGTAAGTCTAGGGGAGGGACATGCAAATTCTGTCTGTCAATTTCTCATCGGCCTTTTCTCAAGTTCAGAGGTAACCGAGGCCTTCAAGAAAGACCCCAAATGTCACTTAATTCGACACAACGTCTCGTTCCCTCTATCAGGGTAAGGGGGTTACAATAGTAACCTAGATGTTTTTTGCACATTCTCATTGCACTCGTTTAGGGCACGATTCACTAAAGGAATTATGCAGATAAGCCAATGACCCACAAAATTGCTGCTAAATGCAATTTGCACATGCAATTCTGAGGTCCGATTCTGAGCGCAATATAGATGAGGATGCTGCAGACCACTGTATTTGACCCACCCTGCTTGCATGGAAAGGAATGACAATGATTTCATTGAAATATTGAAGACGCAGCGAAATTTCAGCACTAATTGCGCCCGCTAAACGTGATTGCTGGTGGTTAGTAGTCTGGACATGGCATGGAGCAGACTGAGGTTCAGCTGTGACATGGCATGGAGCAGTCTTGGGCTTGGCTGTGACATAGAGCAGGCTGAGGCGTGGCCGTGAAATGGCATGCAGCAGGCTGAGGCATTTCTGTGATATGGCATGGAGCAGGCTGAGGAGTTGCCGTGACATGGCATGGAGCTGACTCTGGCGTGGCCATGACATGGCCTGAAGCTGACTCTGGCTTGGCCGTGTCATGGCCTGGAGCTGATTCTGGTGTGGCTGTGACATGGCTTGTAGCTGACTCTAGCATGGCTGCCATGACGGGGAACTTGGGCTTGGCTGCCATGATGTGGAACAAAGTCATGGAAGGCGGAACTGTGGGAGGCTTGAAACTAAGAGTCCTGGATGACTGGGAAAAGAACTCAGTGGTCGTGAACATGAGCAGAGTTTTGGGAGTGACCTCTGGTCGTGAACATGAGCAGAATCTCGGGAGTGACCTCTGTGGTCGTGGGCATGGACTGAGTCTCGGGAATTACTTCTGTGGTCGTGGGCATAGATAGAGACTCAGGAATGACCTCTGTGTTTGTGGGCATGGACTGGGACTCGGGAACTACCTCTGTGGTTGTGAACAAGGGCAGAGAACCGGAGTCAACCTCTGTGGTCAGGTACATGGGTGGAGACTTGGAAACGACCTCTATGGTCATGGGCAGAGACTTGGAAACAACCTACATGGACGTGAACATGGGCAGAGACTTGGAAATGACCTCCGTGGTCATGAACATGGGCAGAGACTTGGAGATGACCTCCGTGGTCGTGAACAAGGGCAGAGACTTGGAAACAAAAGCCTTTCTCCTCTTCCTCCTCCTCCTCCGGGAGGACGAAGTTGGCAGTGCAGGCTCTGGGACGGATGAGGTTGGCAACACTGGCTCTGGGATGGACGAGGCTGGTAACACTGGCCCTGGAACGGATGCTGGATCATCGAACATGACGTGGGACGCTGGCTCGTCGAGCATGACGTAGGGCTTTGGCTCGTTGACCATGACATGGGACTCTGGCTCGACATCCACCTCCCCCACAGTGAACGTAGAACCAGTGATCTGCAGGGCGAGGACGATTTACTGAGTGAGGCTGAGGGAGTGGCGACTGCCAGGCATTAAATAGGAAATCGGCTCATTCAGTCCACCTCACTTGCCTGAAAGCAGAAGTCCCCCACATATTCCTCCAGGAATCGACACCCCTGACGTAGGTGCAGGAGTCGGACTGCGGGGTTCATGGTTGGCGGTCAAGTATTCTGCTTGCAGGCATAGGCAATGTGAGAACCCAAGTGCGATTGTTTTAAATAAATGTGAAATCCAACCCTAACAATATATGTGAAGCAAACTAGACATAAACATGGACTTGACTTGACTTGACATAAAAGGCTACACTCACATTCAATACTAGACAATGGACAATGGCATACATGAGGATTAAATACATGACATGGGAGAACAAGACAAACAAGTTAACCGATTTGCTGTTGGTGGTAGGCAGTAGATCTAGAGTGCTGGATTCCACCGTAACTCTGCAGCTTTCTGAAGTTTATTTTCCAATTCCTTGCCCTGGTCATGGAGAATTTTGGCTGGATATCCAAAGCGAGGTATGAATTTATCAAAGATCTTACAAGCTGCATTTTTGCCTGACTTATTTGGTGTTGCATAGGCTTGTGCAAATTTTGTGAAGTGGTCCACAATCATTAATATGTACCCCATGCTCCCCCTTGCTTCTCTCAAGTTTCAAATAATCAATTGAGATAATTTCAAATGGTGCAATGTTTTAATGTACTGAATTGGTGTCTTTGATGTTCTTTTTGGTTTGATGTGTCTCGTTATGCTCATAACTATGGTCGCAAGTTCCATTGTTACCAACATAGGTCAACAATTTGGTGTTTCTCTAAATCGTAGTTCCAACGAACATTCACAAACAGCATCGCAAGCTTGTGTGGTTGAAACTACAGTTCTGTGCCTGTGGATAGAAGCGTAGTTTATTGTTAGTTTGTTGTTTGGACATCAGTTGATTTAGCGGAGTCTTTTATAGTTTCTATAAAGATTCCCTGATTCCAGGGTAGTGCCCCAGCAATATTGATTCTTATGAATATTTTAATGATTTTAATAATTGCTAATTATCTTTGATGATTGTTGATTTGAAGGATTAATAATAAGCTAATGTTGACTCTAATCTATGATCTATTGAATTTAATAATTAATAATTATCTTTGATAATGATCAATTATTGCTAATAACCAAACCTGCTCCTGAACGAAGTGCCAACATCAGTAACCATCCTGTTATTGGACACTTTCACTTTGATTAAAGTAATCATGTTTTACTTTTAATACTACATTTCTACAATGGCATCTGAACCTGAAACTATTTTGTTTAATTTACGCTGCATCCAAGCCACTCAGTGTCAGTGAAAGTCCAAGATGACACAAAGACAAAAGTTACTGAGTGCACCTTTAAAAATACACTCACCTAAAGGATTATTAGGAACACCATACTAATACTGTGTTTGACCCCCTTTCGCCTTCAGAACTGCCTTAATTCTACATGGCATTGATTCAACAAGGTGCTGAAAGAATTCTTTAGAAATGTTGGCCCATATTGATAGGATAGCATCTTGCAGTTGATGGAGATTTGTGGGATGCACATCCAGGGCACGAAGCTCCCGTTCCACCACATCCCAAAGATGCTCTATTGGGTTGAGATCTGGTGACTGTGGGGGCCATTTTAGTACAGTGAACTCATTGTCACATTGTCATGTTCAAGAAACCAATTTGAAATGATTCGAGATTTGTGACATGGTGCATTATCCTGCTGGAAGTAGCCATCAGAGGATGGGTACATGGTGGCCATAAAGGGATGGACATGGTCAGAAACAATGCTCAGGTAGGCCGTGTCATTTAAACGATGCACAATTGGCACTAAGGGGCCTAAAGTGTGCCAAGAAAACATCCCCTACACCATTACACCACCACCACCAGCCTGCACAGTGGTAACAAGGCATGATGGATCCATGTTCTCATTCTGTTTACGCCAAATTCTGACTCTACCATCTGAATGTCTCAACAGAAATCGAGACTCATCAGACCAGGCAACATTTTTCCAGTCTTCAACTGTCCAATTTTGGTGAGCTCTTGCAAATTGTAGCCTCTTTTTCCTATTTGTTGTGGAGATGAGTGGTACCCGGTGGGGTCTTCTGCTGTTGTAGCCCATCCGCCTCAAGGTTGTGCGTGTTGTGGCTTCACAAATGCTTTGCTGCATACCTCGGTTGTAACGAGTGGTTATTTCAGTCAAAGTTGCTCTTCTATCAGTTTGAATCAGTCGGCCCATTCTCCTCTGACCTCTAGCATCAACAAGGCATTTTCGCCCACAGGACTGCCGCATACTGGACGTTTTTCCCTTTTCACACCATTCTTTGTAAACCCTAGAAATGGTTGTGCGTGAAAATCCCTGTAACTGAGCAGATTGTGAAATACTCAGACCGGCCCATCTGGAACCAACAACCATGCCACGCTCAAAATGGCTTAAATCACCTTTCTTTCCCATTCTGACATTCAGTTTGGAGTTCAGGAGATTGTCTTGACCAGGACCACACCCCTAAATGCATTGAAGCAACTGCCATGTGATTGGTTGATTAGATAATTGCATTAATGAGAAATTGAACAGGTGTTCCTAATAATCCTTTAGGTGAGTGTATGTTCGTCTTTATAACCCATCTTTATATCGCGTCTTTATCAGCCTAAGAGTCTAGAAATGTCTGGAGCTTCATTCTTCAGTATAAGCAACAGAACTTTAAATTAAAATGAGTTACATGTTTAAATGTTATTGCTGAATGAAGGCTCAAATATACACATTGCCAATAAATAACACAGAATAACAAGGTTACATTTATTGTAAAATATGAAGTGACGAAATTGGTATTGAGAATATAAATATATATATTCATAGTTACTGTAGCCTACTATACTGCAGACATCCCACCTCTCCCAGAAGTTCCGGGAGACTTGTCACAGTCTGTTTACCTCATGTTTTCCCTAGGACTTTTATTTTGAGGTTTTCTCCCAGACTACATCTCCCATAGTGCACTGCCCTCATCATTTCCAGCTGTTCCTCATCCTCACCTGATTTCCATCCCCTCATTAGTTCCTTTTTGTACATTTATACCCTCCAATTCTGTTCATTGATTGTCAGTCCTTGAAGTGTTTCGTTGTGTAATGTTAGCCTGTTTAGCTTTATTGTATGTTCCACTCCAGCATTTGTTATTAAAGGATTTAAATAGTTTACTCCTGTGTCTCCTCTCTTCCACTCTACATGCGTAATGTTACAGACACCTGGGGGTTGGTTTGGTGGGGAAATATAGGGAATGGGTGAACATACAGTGAAAATCAGACCAATGCCATGCAGACCTTTACTAGGGTATTAGGGAGGCCTGCAAGGGTTGCTAACCATGCGGTCTGTGTGGGTCCAAATGCTGATGGGAACACTATACTGTAAAAAGGCTCTGTCCTTCAGATGAGACATTAAACCAAGGTCCTGACTCTCAGTGGTCATTAAAAATCCCAGGACACTTCTCGAAAGTGTAGGGGTGTAACCCTGGTGTCCTGGCCAAATCTCCCCCTACACCTCTGTATATAACATAACAGGCAATGTCCACACCTCACAAATTCAGTGCCACAAACTAGATTTGTGCAGCACCCAAAAAGGAAATCACCTTATAGTCTGAAATAAACAATATGGCAAGAACTGATAAGTTTTATTTGATAGAAACTGTAAATTCATTCATTTTTGCAATGGTATTTATATTTTACAGCTTTGATCAGTGGATGCCAAACATTTGCCATGTCTGTAATCCTGTTTAGATTTACTCAATCTCTCCCCAGGGAGGACTTTTGTCTTATAGGTGTACATATAAAATCTGTAGTAGAGTAGGTGAACTGCTCATTTAACTGGTGGCTGATGAGCACAGAATTGACAATGACATTTCCAAAAATCCATGGTTGCACTTCATGAACACTGTCTGGGACATGAGAACAGTAACACTCCTTTGACGACAAATCTCTCTTGGTCTTTCTCCTGGAGTATGAGGTTTGTTGGGCCTTTAACATGGCACCCAGCTCCCACTGGCCAATCACAACAGGTAAGGGTTCCAAGATGGCAATGAGAAACAGATGGCAGTCATCAGTACCTGTTAGAGAAGAGCGGAAGGAGCAACAGGAATTGTGGAAAACAGAAAACAAAATACACATATGTAATACAAAATAAAACAAAAATATATCCAGGGACATAATACTAGGTTTCCGTTCAAATCTGAGGGTGATAACTTGTTTGAGTCATTTTCTAAGACCATGTAAAGTGATTTTTCTAAAACACATCTTCACATGCTAGCCAGGTTACCGCATTCATTCAGTTCATTCACAATAGGCACACATCATCAATCTGAACTACTGACCAGTACAGTAAGTTTAGCACAATGTATGTTATTTATAGACCAATCCTTTGTCAACATCACCATTTACATCAAACGCAGAAGTGGTGGCATGAATCATGCGCCAAAAATAAAAAATTAAATTGAGGGTTCTTGCAGACGGCTGTGGCTTTAAGCCATCAACAGAGCTGACTGGACTGAGGAGATCACTTCAATTTACAGCGAACATATTTAAAGCGAACATTAGTACATATATCATATTAACTCTTATCATTATAATAATTGTAGAGCTAAGAACATTTGTGTATTTATGATAGTTTTCTGATCTGTCCAATCAAACACAGCAGTCTACCAGCTTTCTGCCACCATGTTCTGTGCACGTGCTGACATTTTTGTAAACAAAGAGATTGGTCTATTGAGCAATCAATGGGGTCATTAAACTGTTCTTATAATAATTATTATTATTCTCTTTACAAAATGACTATGTTCTTGATTTTGAAAGTGTTAAATTAAAAATTTAAAAGTGTTCCAAGTAACGATGGCAATGTAAAATGGCATATGAACACTCCGACGTTTAACTGTAAAGGCTGCTGCAATATTAGTTCTTTTACATGATGTCACAATTGTCAAGTCCAAATTTTGAATTATGAGTTCTATTAAGTTGCAAACACTTTTTACAGAATCTCTTAAAGGTGCACTCAGTAACTTTTGTCTTTGTGTCATCTTGGACTGACACTGACACTGACACCTAGTGGTGTGGATCAGCATCATTTATAATCAATAGTTTTCAGTTTCAGATGTCATTGTAGAAATGTATTATTCACAGTCAGTCATGATTACTTTAATCAATGAGTGAAAGTGTCCAATAACAGGACGGTTACTGAGATTAAGTGAGTAGTATTCACTGGTCATGTGATCTAACATGTGTGGACCCTCTCCATGTAGAATAAAACAGCTTTTATAAGGTTACTGATATGACTGGAGTCTTCATTGCAATGTGAGTGCTGATGATTTTGTACATTTCTTTATCAGTAAAATGTTTTCAATGAGCAAATATATACAGAGTGCACCTTTAATTATGGTAATTTCAACATAATGTGAACACACCACTAAGACCACATTTAAGTTCAAACAGTTAATTAAGCAGTTAAAATAACTGAAATGATGCATTTAATCGTGTTTAATTGATTTTTTTGTGATAACGAATTTGATGTTTCTCACACAAAACTATTGTATACTAAAGAAGTTCTGAATAAAACACAAAAGACATGTGGACTACTTTCATCTTTGTGCTTTTTGGAGCATGACAGACCCATATGGAGTAAGAATTGTTTCTAATTAACATACACATGGAAAGAGTTCCACAAATATATGTTAGGAGTTTAGTTAAATCACAAATCAAATGAGATTTGCGAAAAAAAAAAGAAAAAACAAGTACAAATAGATGTTTTTACTCACAAACACAACTCTGTCCAGCATTCATTTGCGGAGCGCTTGCTGTGCATTTGCGACTTGTGAAACATTTCTTGTGCGAGAGCTGCAGGTAATCCACAAATAGGTGGACTCCACCCATTGTCTGCTCAAGCCAATCAGATAACGGCCACATTACTTGGACCAATCGTAGCACGTTCTATCTTCAACCAATCACGCTTCATTTTACTATCAGGGCAGGACCAGAGTCACAGAGCTCTTATGAGCATGGAATCAAGCACATACAGATAAGCCCCAAGCCCGCAAACTCTTACAGAAATGGATGCCATCAGAGGAATCCTGTGATTTAAGGTTAGCATGATTTTCTCTCTGTTACAAAAATGTGTAGTGTCTTGTTAAATGTCGACAGCTGAAAATTGTTCATTTATAGAGTGTCCTGATCATTAGCTTTATAGCTAACATGGCTGACTGCATGAGTCTGCTATTTTAATTTTCAAAAAGTTTCTTGACCCATAACAGGACGGTTTCAAAACCTTTATTCTTAATGTTATACGGCAGATCCAAACAGACACACACATTACTAGACACTACAAAAGATGAGTAGTACAGATAGTGTCTTTATAAAACATAAATCATATTAGATGATCTTAGGAGCACAAATCATAAATGAATACCCTACATTACAGTGTACAAAACTGCTATGGCATTCAATTGGTTTCACCTTGTTAGTGTATTTAATAAAAGCAGTTGTAAGGTAACATTTATTTGAATTTTGTTTTAGGTGGTAATATTACTGGGTCCCTTTCTAAAATATAGCATAATGTTCTGACTCATTCGTTATTGATATCTTTTTCACGTGTTTCCCCTGTGCACTGCCCATCAACATTGAGCACTTGACTCACCTGCTCCAAAACTCATATACTCTTAATACAGGACACCTTGTATAATGTGTAATATGAGATTCTTTATTATTTCTCTGTCATGTCAGATTTCTTTTAAGTTACGTCAATGAAATGAAAGTGCCAGCAGTTCTCGCACAAGAAAAGTTTCACAAATGCACAGCAAGCGCTCCACAAATGAATGCTGGACAGAGTTGTGTTTGTGAGTAAAAAAAACATCTATTTGTAAATAATTTTCATTCTTTGTATTTGTTAATTTCATTTTTGTGAAATTCTTTAAATTTTGTTGCGAATCTCTTTCCATTTGTATGTTCATTAGAAACAATTCTAACCCCATAGACACTGGTCACTGTTTGCTTTCATTGAGTGAAAAAGAGCGGCGAAAGATATACGTGTTTGGTTTGATCTGGTGATGATGCTGCATTTGATGTCAAATTGTTCAGTATTGTGGCAGAATGTTATACCACCTCAAGAATTCCTTAGCGTGTCAGTCTGCACCGTAATGAGCACTTCTGTCCACTAGAGAGAGGGATTGGACAGTTTAACATCTTGTAATGTGCATGTGCAGCCACTATGAAAGTGAAGAAATGAGGTCACACGCTGGTTTATTATGCTTTTCATTAATTGTAAGAGCTGCCAATCTGGATATATTCATGAATTCAGGAGGAACCTGCTTACTCACATTTTCTCTGGCTTAAGGTTCAGTTATGATGGTTAAGGTTCAGTTATGATGTATTTATGTGTCTGTGTGCTCATCCTCATAAATGTGAGTTATGTGGGTAATGATATGCAACAATTGTTTTAGGTGCATTTATTTTTGGGGTGTATGTGAGTGTATGTATGCCATCATATCTTCAACATATGAAGTCACCATTATAATTCCATATGTGTTCAGAGGAAAGATACAGAGCTGATGAATATTTCTGCCAATTTAGATCTGACTATTGGTGTGAAGCTCACAAAAACATATCCAGGTCACAAAATAAATGACTAAAAAAAATTAGAAATTATATTTGGCATAAAGAAAATTTAGTGTATTTTAGGGTCGTTAAGATTTTTTACATTGTGACATTATTTCCATGACAATTAAATCTGTCTGTCTATCTGTTAGTCTGTCTGTCTTGTCTTATAGATAGGCAGGCAGACAGACAAGACAAGTCTTGTCTGTCTATCTATCTGTTTGTCTGTCTTGTCTTATAGATAGGTAGACAGACAGACAGACAAGACAAGTCTTGTCTTGTCTGTCTACCTATCTGTCTGTCTGTCTAAATGAGAAGGAAAACAATGCAACAAATACAACTGTGTAAATATTAAATACAATTTAAATAATCTTTCTTTTTTACTATATTATGATATTTAGTAATGAGATAATATTTATTTATTAGTAATGGGAATTTCTAGGAAAAAAATATTTGTCATGGAAAGTCACAAATTGCTAAAAATCCTAATAGTCTTAAAATATACTCCATTATATACTATAAATATACTATATGCTGTATTTTTTCTTTGATTTGCAGTGAAGTTCTTCAAAGATTTCATGAGATTCGAGCATTGGCTGTCATTTTTACAAATCTTTTTTTCTTTCTAGAGTTCCTTTATAGGGCACTGGTATTTTATAAACCAAAGAGTCAATAAAATGTGAAATCATATCAAATCTTCTTGATGCTCAATTATTAGTATAGAATATGACATCTTAATAGCACACAGTCATAACGCTCTCTCAAACACACGTTCACATATAGTCTCCATATCTTTACAATACTTCACTTAAACAGTCCTAGAACAGTTATCCACACTTTACAGTCTATAAGACAAGGGATCATTCACATATCACATTTAGTCTAAACAGGTTTAGAGAAAGCCCTCCAAGTTGGGACAGCCCATTAGAATATGTTTGTGTGCATATATACAATTATAACCTTTATAGTTATAATTGCTGTGGTCTCGTATGTCAATCTTTGAGGCGTTCTCTTTGGCCATCTGTTGCAGAAAAGTAATGGCTGTGTTTAGATATGGCTCACTTCAGGAGGGATATGTCATCAGAAAAGTCCCCAGTGCCCAGCGGGTGAAGACAGAGTGTGAAGCGCCACTGACACACCATGAGGCACAGCGGCAGCATGAAGAGGGCACAGATCCCTGCCATTATGTAGGCGATGGTCATGAGGGTGGACTCATCCGTCTGAGGGATGTTGTAGCCGCAGTCCTCCAGATCAACTCCGTGAAACGGACCCTCCACTGAAGCAGTGCGGAACTCATCGTGGACTGAGGTGAACATCAACACAGACAAACAAACAAAGAATAAAATCTAGTGGATGACTTCTCATAACTTTAAAGTGTCCAAATGTTTAACCATTGAGCTTGTTTGTAATTCTCATTATTCTTAAAGATAATTCAAATGAATGTAAAGCAGTAATCCTGGGGTGGGGGGGGGGTTAATTCTGTACAATAAATACTTCTTTGATGTACAAACATTTCACAATCTAACACATACATGAAAGAAAATGCGTTTCTTTTCAAGTCAGTAACTCCAATGTTGCGTCAGTTGCTGACGCTAATAGAAGCTCCTTTGAGTCACGATCTCCAAAGCCCTTTCAAATCATGGCAATTTATGGGCAGATGGCACTTGATGCTCCGCCCCCTATGGGCACATCACCACAAGCATATAAACCAGAGCAAAGCGGCATTTCATGAGAGTTGAGTCGCATGCACTGGACACTTGCAAAGTCTCCATTCAAAATGGTTACTCAGAGACCAATTTTGTCTCATGTGCATCTTCTGGACTGGTTTGTGTCAACAGAATTAGTTTCGCACACATATAATTGTCCATTCTTGAAATTCATCTTCGAGGGCACAGCATATCAGTTCAAAGTCCTGCCCTTCGGCATGTCTTTAGCTCCTCAAACATTCACAAAATGTGTCGATACGAAGCTCGCTCCACTGAGGCTAAACAGTGTCCTTGTTCTGAATTACCTCGATGACAGTCAGAGGCACAAGCATGTCATCACAGGGATCTGTTGCTTGCTCATTTGGAGCATTAAGGCCACAAAGTCAATTGGCCGAAGAGTGTGTTTGTGCCCTGTCGGCAAGGTGCCAAGTTGGCATCATCCCATTGTGTTTATTACATATGAGGCCTCTTCAGTGCTGGGTCAACATGAAAGTTTCTCGTTGTTCTTGGTGACGCAGTCTTTTACATTTTGTCGTAAAAAAGTCACAACAGACCTGTCGAACACAGGCTGGGGAGCCCTGTGCGATGGTCCACCAGTGTGTGGCTTTCACATACTGAATCAGACAGACAAATCAGACCATACTATGTCAGCTTTTCAATTAAAAACTCTTAACATAACCTTTTTTTTTTATTATTTTATCATCTTTTCTCCTCAATTTGGAACACCCAATTCCCAATGCGCTCTAAAGTCCTCATGGTGGCGTAGTGACTCACCTCAATCCGGGTGGCGGAGGACAAATCTCAGTTGCCTCTGCATCTGAGACGTCAATCTGCGCATCTTATCACGTGGCTTGTTGAACGCGTTACTGCGGAGACCTAGCATGTGTGAAGGCTTCACGCTATTCTCTGGGGCATCCATGCACAACTCAGCACGTGCCTCACCAAGAGCGAGAACCACATTACAGCGACCACTAGGAGGTTATCCCAACGTGACTCTACCCACCCTAGCAACCGGGCCACTTGGTTGCTTAGGAAGCCTGACTGGAGTCACTCAGCACGTCCTGCATTCAAACTTGCGACTCCAGGTGTGATAGTCAGAGTCTTTGCATGCTGAGCTACCGAGGTCCCCCTCTAACCATAACCTTTAAATCTCTCTGAATTACTATCTTCTTACTCTACGGTCCTCTTGAGCTAATCTTCTCACCATCCCAAAGTTTAGGTTATCTTCTATGGATGGCAGGTCTTTTTCAGTAGTTGCCCTTCACCTCCGGAATTCTCTTCCACCCTTTTGTCTTGAACGTTTTTCCTTGCCTGCTTTCAAATCTCAACTCAAAATTCACCTTTTTACTTTATGATAACCCAGGTTATTAATTGATTGTTGAATTTATTGATTGGTTGTTTGTTTTTGTTTTGCTTTAATTTAGTTTTTTGTAGCTTCTTTGAAAGTGACCTTGAGTATTGTGAAAGAGTAATAAAATTACAATAATAATGATTATTATTAAAACTATGGTTGTTGCATACATAATATGCCAGAGGGGAGTCCGGTAGTGCCCAATTTTGATCCTGGCATGCCAGCTTCTCCTATGGTGCGAGAACAATCTCCCGTTGATACATGCAATGCACGTCCCCGGATACCTGAACTGCGGCACAGGGGATCAGCAAAGGGGAATAGAGGTTTCACCCTCAGACAGCTCTAAGGATTTGGGAGGTATTCAGGAATGCCGAGGTTACACCGGAATGGCCAAACCACCTTAGGTTCCCAGACCTGGTAGAGCTGTTGGATGCCCCACTGAGGAGGAATCTGCCCTCGTAGGCACACATACTAGTGCATTGTATTCTAACTATCTATCTTTGAATGGTGTTATTCTTTGCTCTTTCCGGCGTAGAGTAGCATTATGTCCAATTATGACCTTTTTGCCCACCATGGAGTGGATGGCAATAGTTCCACTGTGCTTCACTACACATCTTCATTCCACTGCATAATATTTAAAACCTAACAAACTTCTTTTGGGGAAATGTTTTAAATGAAACGTGTGATTGTGCTTTCTTTGTTTCAAACAACTGTTACTTGCTGTGATATTTTGTGATCTAATGCAATGACATTCAGACATTTTCATATGTGACTTAAGTGTCCAAATACTGTTTTGAGTTCATTGTAATTTCTGTCTCTCTCACCGTGGCATGTGCTGACAGCGAAGCCGATACGTTTGTGTTCTCGGTCGAATACAACATAGAAACCCTCCATGATAACGGCACCCATGACTGTACCAGTACTGGACTGAGACACAGCGAATTTATAACAGTTCTCCTGCGCTGAGGCCACGTCCTCTACAGGCCGCAGGTACTGCTGCAGAGAGAAAGAGAGAGACAGAGATATCAGCGACTCAAACACACTCACAAATAGCAATACCAGCAATATCCTTTATTCTAGTCCATTTAACTTATATGCATGTGTTTGTGTGACTAGAGCAGGCACGTTTTCCAGAACTTTCATAGACATTTAAATTTAAGCTGAAACACAGAGGTCATTATGTATATTATGGTTATTTTTTCTGAATATTATTTATTACACACATTCGTATTAAAGTGCACAGCACATGCAGATAATATAAAGTTTAAAAATCACACTAGGACATATCGCAATCTTGATTTGATTATTTGTGCATTCAAACATTTTTTTTGTCCGAAATTTGTCAAACTCTGAAGCATTCCGCGTATTATACATGTAGCTAATGCCATTTTTATGACTGGATTCAATGATTCCAACCGAGTTCTCCACATTGCAGAAATCCTAGAGCCATACATGTGTTAACCACAGTATAAGCGGACGTGGATCATTCATTTATTATTGAAAATTAATTCACATCCCGTGGTGTAAAAGCCGCATCACCACGCTACCATCTCAGGTTCTGAACTAATAAAAAAAAACAAAAATCAGCTGTCTGACTGTCGACCATTGTCTAAGATTTACAGCTCAATTGTTGTTGTAGTTAAAACAACAGCAATGTTAGAACGAAAAAAATCATATTTTTCACTATATCAATACTTAAACTTTTTGGCGGGGGAGAAGCAGACATAACAGCATGTAAGGATCTCCTCTTGGGGTACTGTTCTCCTCCAGACCAACAGAGGGCACTCATCCTGGACCTTCCATGCCATGTTCCTCTCCTCTCCTGCAGATGGCACTAACGCCACTAACCCGGTTTAACCATCCACTCATTAACCCTCATTCCCTTCACATGTGCTTAGCCCAATATAAGCCTGCTTGTGTTTCACCCATGTGTTCAGTCTTGAGCCTTTGTTCCGTGTTCCTCCTGTTTCCAGATCTCTAGTTAAGTCTCATCCTTGTAGTACCTTTTTGACCCTTGTGTCTCTCTTTTGTTTCTCTGTTTTATGGAAGCTTGGCTTTCCTGTTTTATTTGTGCTTTTTTTTTTTATTCAATTAGGAGTTTGCTCAGTGGTAAAACACCATACACTCGAGTAATACAGACCAGGGTTCGATCCCTGCCAGTAAAGGCAAAATTATACAAATTTGTGTATTTGAAACCTAACATGAGTCCCGATCTTTACCAAGTTTTTGTTCATGTAACAAAAACCATATTGGCCACAGAGTCAAACAGTTGAATTATAATTATTTTCCAGGACGTTTAGGTATTTTTCTAATTTTCCATGGTTAACCCTGGTTTTCCGGGATGCATGGAAACCCTTTAGAGTTTATGAGACATTTCATACTTTACCACCAAACATGGAAATTGCCCATGTTACTGTTATACAGCCTTTTTGATGCTGCAACCCCAAAACATCCTACACCATTATTACAGTTCATTTTTCCTTTAAAAAAAATAAGTTGTTTCATTAAGAATAAGGATCTAGATTTCACCTATGTTTTTTTCAAACCACCAGGGTTCACACACATTTTGACTTGTACATTTCCATGAATTTTCCATGAACTTCCAAGAAAAGGTTAACCATTTTTCACTGTCTGAAAAAGTCAAAACATACACCTTATCCTGTACCACTATAATAAAAATAGTTGTTGTTTTTTTCACTTGCGAATGCATTGTTTTTGCCTTTGTTGTCCTCTCCCCTCATCTTTCATCTGTATGTCTCCACTGTCAATTTTGGAAGCCCTTTATATAGTGCTGACTATTTATAGCACTTGATAAATAATGCATAGAATTTGATTTATAAAATGTAAAACATGTTTGTTTGTTTGTTTCAGGGTATGAAAATCTTTTGACAACCAGACACAGTGGTTGATGAATGCATAATTCTACCAGCCACTTTCCCCATTCAAATTGAATTTTAAGCTAATTAAACATCTCCTGAGATGGTCTAAGATCATTTGCAGTGCTCATATAAATACAAATTCTTGCAAACAGTTTGTGCAAAATAATATTTGAAAATGGTATTCAAGAGTAAACTTTTGTAACGCAGTTCAATGGAAAGGAGGAGGCAAGAACCGGCTTGGCAATATAAATAATATTTTCATGTAAAACTGAAACCAAAGACACAAACACACATGACGGTCAGCTGACCGTAAATGATCTCTCTCTCATCGCACCACCATCCCTCTCGGAGGCTTAATTAGCCTGATAAGGGTCCGGGTGTGTACAATCACGACATTTTAAATGATCTTTTAAACATAAACTCGGGAGGAGCTTGTTCATCTAGGCCTGCCAATCATATCCCAAAGATATATAAGCAGCAGCGATTCTTCCAGCATCCCTCTACCTATATATTTAATCACACCTATATCAATTAATGGGCAGGCTATCCATAACGGAGGGGCTCATCCAGGACCGCACAACAAATCTGTTTACCTTATATGCGCTTCACGACTATATGAACCAGTGAACTCTTGAAACAGTAGTATAATACGGTGTAGTCACATGAAATGATCATGTTGCATGTTTAATTCAGCGAGTTCTGTCCAGTTATTTTCTTGGAATAATTTGGTAATCTTGTCAAAAGATGTCAAAAATCACAGTTGATATTACTTCCAGGTCAAGCCAAGCATATTGCATTGTGGCATACAGTGTATCACACAGTGTGTTCTGTTGTATACTGCACATTTTGGCAAATGTGTATGTTATGTGCAAGGTATTCCATGCATATACGTAGAACATTTGCAGAAAACTGCGCACTGTATACACAGTACATTTTGCAGAAAAAGTATGGTAGCATGTTATTGAGAACACAGCCACATACACACAAAAAAACGTAAAGATGTACCTGTGGTAGGATAGAGGTCCGGAAGGACTGGTTTCTGTTCTCACTCATCAGGTACAATGAGATGACAGGGAAGATGTGCCAAGGTGTGGTGCCTGCCTGCCAACATACCAGCTGCTCCCCCAGCCAAAAACCTGAGGGGAACTGTTCTGTCTGGAATGAAGAAAACGACAATTGAGCATTGAGCGTTGCATTGCGACATGACCAGAGATCCCCCCTTATCCTATGGTAACTGACCAGGGTAATTTGACTTAAAAAGTAAGCAGAATTATTAGTATTAATAATTAGGTCATTAATAAAAGAAATGCAAAAGCAAACATATGTCAAAAAGTGTTCGACAATAACATTGTATTGTTATTGGCAAAAACCAAAACCAAAAAAACAACATAATTATTTAGAAATTTGGATTTAACAAATTAAATGTGAAATGTGACAGGTAATGACATAAACTGACAGATGAGGCGGCTTCAATGGCCTTCACCGCAGCCTGGAACACTTTTCGAGGGAGACGTAAGTTGGTTGTGCCGCTGTCCACAATACTTTTATCATAGTTATACTGAGAGAGACAGAGAGAGAGAGAGAGAGAGAGAATTATGCCTGATTTCAGCAATGCCTCAAATTCATTTGACTTTTTTTTTTTTTAAGACAAAACCCAACAACAGTGCTTATTTGGAACTTCCAATATTCATGTCTCGTATCACTCCATGCTCTCTTATTCTGAAATAATATGTTACACTTTACAACGTTTTATTTGTTACATTGGTCAACAAAATAGTTAACAAGAACTAAAAATAATCTTAAAGCAATTTTTAATCTTGGCTAATGTTAATAATAATAATAATAATAATAATAATAATAAATGCCTTATGTGTGATATAGGACCCAGGTGTGACTGACTGTGACTGATTTTAAAGGGGTCATGACAAACTCTTTTTTTTTTTTTTTTTTTTTTTTTTTAAATAATAGTATTATCTTCCCTAAGGTCCACTGATAATGTTAGTAAAGTTTTTTTGCACCCAAACAGTTTTTTTAATTTTGTAATATATGATCATTTTTAACCCTGTCTCTGACCCTCTGACTGAAACACTCAGTTTAGGCCTAAGCGCCTCATTTAAACTTCAACGTAAACGCCCTCTGTTATGATTGGCTAACATTGTGCCAACCCTCGAATACAGACATATTGAAACTCAATTGGTAGAGACAAGCTACACAACATCATAAAACTACATTTCAGGGTTTACAAATAGCGCGCATTCAACACATTGCATCCAAATATATTAACTGTTTATCTCAAGCATAACTGTTAACACTCCGCACCATAAACTATCAAACTCAGTCATGACATTTTAAATATTAATGAATGAAACGTTTTACTTACTGTTTTGCAATCGGGTCCAATATTGTTTTTAACTGGCCCATCCTTCAATAACAGTTCCTTTGCAAAGCTTGAATCATATTATGACTGGTTCACAAGAAATCCAGGCTGATACTGTTTGTGCCAAAAAAAATGCACACACATACACTATCACATCACTGGAAACGCATCAAAATGGTTAAAGATGTCCATCTAGTGCATGTTTACATACACCAACAATTAAAAATAGTGCAGATGGGTGCAAGAATGTGTCCAGGATGCTTTTGTGCTCAAAATAACAAGATGCAGCAGCTGAATAAAACATAGTCTCCTTTTCAGATTTGTAACTTGACACGGTGTCTTTTAAAAGTGGCGCAAGATACAGTACATGACAGTGGTCAAAGATGTCTGTCTAGAGCATTTTTCTATACAAAAATTATTCAAAATAGTCCAGATGGGTCCCCTTTGGTGTTCAGGAATAGTTGGCCACGCTAGGCCTGTCTGTCCTGCTCTCTCGCTGTTTCCGAACTGAGCCTAACTGAACTAAAGTTGGCATTGATTTTTTTTTTTGCTGTAGAGGTGGTCATGAATTAATGGACCCCTAATTTCATAGGGAAGTAGAGAACGAGGCATTTTTGCAGCTAGGTTTCATTAATTGCTTTTATTACATTGGGGATTAAGTTTTGAGTTCTGAAATTTACAGTATATTTTTATAGTAAAATTACATCTTATAGGTCAAAATATCAAGGACAATTTGATTACTCATGACATGACCCCTTTAAAATAATAATTTAAATAAGTAAAAACAGTAAAAAAAAAAAAAAAAAGAAGAAATAAATAAAAGTGCATTTCAACTGCATTCTTATTTATGACCAATAATCAAAAGTTAAGGAGAAGTGAAAGTACAGTAGAAGAAAAAAACATCAGTGATGCATATTTTTTATAATAGGAATTAATGCTATATGGGATAACCCCAGGAAACTCATGCTTACTTCTTTGCAGTCCATATTGAGATCCTGTCCATTAACTTCAATGCGCACAATGATGACCTCATAATACCACTCCCGTCTAAGTGGTGTATACCACAGTTCACCAACGTATAAAGATGTATCTATTCCCCCAATAATCTGAGAAGAATAAAGAAAAACTGAATCAATACCTGCTTATTACATAAATCCCAATACCTACAAAAGAGTGATATATAATTTGTTTATTATATATGACTTGGAATATATTGCACGACAAGTCATCAATGCATTGCTTCTTTTTCCATTTTGTTTTCAGTATCTCTCACCATACTGCCCCCTACAGTTGAACTGCCTGTGCTGTAGTTCTGTGTGAATCCTGCTCCACAGAGCTGCAGAGAGAAGAGGTTAGGAACGGTGGTCTGTCTGAGGAGAGAGTCGAAGAACGGTTCTAGATTCTCATCCGGCTGAAAAAGAGAAAGAAAGAGAACCATATAAGATCCAATTCTTTATTGAACTTTCCATGGAAAAAGTAACCATACATTAGTGCTGGACAGTATGACATGAGAGATTTTGCCATACTGTTTACTCTGCAGTAGATATTTTTGACATGACTTTATTTATAGTGCGAGTGAAGAAACATGGAGTAATGTGAAATCACAAAGGAAACTTTCCCTATTTGTGTGCCATTGTGTGTGGAACTACTTGTATTCCACAGATTCAGGATCTTGCTTCGAAACAGCAAAATATGCCACTGCTAGTTCAAAAGATGTGCCCAAGCCTCCGTTATTCATTTAAAAATGTCACTTTAGAATAGGGCTGGGTGTTAAAACAATCTCAATATTTATCGGGGAAAATATGTGTTACATCTAGATGATCAGGTGCCGCAAATTTGCCATAAATGAGCTTTTGATTCACCACAAAAGTTTGCTGCTCTTCACCGGTAGTGGTGAACATGCAGCAAACCTTTGTCTAAAATGGGCAATTTGCTGCAAGTTTGGGGCAGATTCACCATGAACTCTCGATTTTTGTTAAAGTGTTAAAAACACAGGCAAAATAGAATTTCAGTGGATGTAATGACTTTTAGGCTACAGCAATTATGTCATATACGGGTTACGTAGGTAACAACGGCTTGTTTACTAGTTCTAGTTCTATTAAGTTTGTGTAATTACCTCCGTCTATCGCAACTCTCAGTAGTGATCTTCAGTAATGCTGATTTAACTTTATTTTCAGCTATAGTGCAGTAGTAATCCACTCTGGGTGATCACAGAGTGAGAGACAATGCCAATGTTTTGAGTAAAACCTGCTCATTTACTGACTGACAAGGCAGTCTCTCTCAACGTCAACTCACTCATAACACATAAAACTCATTTGTTGCCACCTAATGGAGTAAATCTCCACCTCTAGCTCTTTGTACTGCTCTCGTTACTCTAGTTTGGAACACCATGAACACAAGTGGAGTGATACAAACAAAAAGTGCTGCTGGACTGTAAATCAACACTTTTGGAATTCCTTTCATTCAATCAGATTTAAGAACTGCAACAAAACATTGTATAAATACCTTTACCGGAACATACAATTATTTTGTTCATACCGCCCACCCCAACCATACATGCCAGTGAAACACAGCGTGGACCGACCCTTGCGATTTCAGCATAGGCAAGCCCAAGTATGCCCTCCCAGTTGGATCCATTGATGAAGAAGCGGTCAGACTGGGTGATGGCAGCAATGTTTGCCCTCAGTGAAATGTTGGGTCCATGAGGAACTGACACCAGATCAGTGCCTAGCTCGCCCTCCCATCGGCCCTGTGTGTACGGCACATACACACTGCGGCCCAGAACTCTGTACGATGACGAACTAAAGACACAAACACAGAAAGAGGGACATGTTGGTTTAATCTCACAAAAGCATTTAGGCATACACATCACACAGTAGTATGGTAGCTGGATTAATTCTCCATGAAGTACTTACAGTGAGCGATGGTAATATCTGCGCAGGAACGGGTGAGCAGCAGCACCCACTGCGAAATTACTGCTGCCCGTATCCACTAAGATATTCAACTGAAACAGAAAGTGAACATATTGAACAACAGGAGCTGATGAGTGGTGCTTGCATGTTCAAAACTCACCACTACAACGCTAGGTTGTAGTGGGGGGTTGAGAGTGTGTCGCAATGCGGTTTATGTGGTTTATGAGTTGTTGTTACAATGTTCCTGTGTGGTTGTAGTCTTTTCTATAGAATATGATAATTACTGAGACTTTCAGTCTAAGAAACTGGTGTAAAATCACAGCCACAACTTGATACAACAAAGCAGTCAAAAGTTATAGCATTACAAAAATAATTTATCCTAGTGTACAAAAACCTCTCCAAGTGTCCAAAAGCCTCTCCAAAAAAATTAAACAATATTTGTACAAAAGAAATGAATACACTTGCAAACACAACAATGACTAAAGGTTTGCACAGCATACAGAAATTATTTTATTAATGAGGTTTCACAGAATTAGTTTCTTTCTGTGCCAATTTGAGTCATCATTGAACTGTATCATGTATTTGGCGCCATCTCCTGGTGGCCATATGTAACATTGGATTTGTGTTGATTAGCTAATGATCTATGCATCCAGTTACCCTGTGTGTAAGCTCGTTTAAAATATAATCGCCTCCTCTAAATAATGTGATATTTTGTGTTCTATTTATTTTTCCTGAAGTTCTAAGTGAAAACAAGCCATATAACAACACCTGTTCAAATGAAATATAAATGTACTATTATTACTCCCTACATTTTTGTCTGTGAGTAAAACAAATAGGCTGTTGTATTCTACTCTTCCAGAGCTTTCCAAGAACATCTGACACATGACTATTTGATGAGTTTTTACTGATTGCAATAGTATTTACAGAGCAATTATTTATATATACTGTATATAAATTATAAAAACAGAGCAAATTTCAAAGCACTTGTTCAGTTTTGGTTACAATGCCTGCATGCATTGGAAAGTACAGCTTCTAAGCTTTCAAACAATACCTATTTTGTGTTGGTTATTCATATTTTGAATAATTTGTTTTTCTTGCAGGCCCATCGTCGCGCTTAAAGAGTTAACAACCACTATTTAGCAACTGATTATTCTTCTGGTGTCAGAGAGTTTGACCTTCCTCGTGTTTGTGTGTTTGTGAAGGGGTATTTAAGAATGAGTTAAATTATTGATCAGCCCCCTACCGTCACCAGAGACTGACTGTCTGTCCCTTAGCATTAGACTCTTACTGAGCAAAATATGATACACAAATGAGAGGGAGAAAGAGAGAGAGCAGAACGAGGGATGGACAGAGGTGTTAAGAGACAGAGACAGAGTGTGTGAAACTTGAGAACATGGTGAAAGAGTGAGAGAAATGAGTGGCACCAGCTGCCAGACGTGTATGGACTGGTGAAATCTCTTGCGGTGACAGACTGATGCATCAGCCAGACCGTTTACTGAAACAATGTTTGGTCATTTTGAAATTATTTGTATCGTCCGTTAACTGAACAAACTTGGGCATTTAACAGAAATAGAAGCTTATGTCAGTTATGTGCATTATCCACTGACAGTCTTGGCACATTATAATTCTTCATTCATGAAACCAGAGAAGAACAAATTTATGTAAATCATTCATAAAACAATTCTTATGTTTGTAAAATGCATTCTATCCAACAATACATCACTTCCGAAAGTTAATATACCTTGAAATCGACCCCATTCTGCCAAGTTACTGCCAAGCAGCTTCTCCCTACCGACATTATTGCTTCAGTTAAAATGTTTACCTTTCCCTTTGGCACTACTTAGGGCTGGGAGATAAAACAATAACAATATTTATCGGAAAAAAAAAAAAGATTGATTGCTAAATTTTTGAGTAATGTTTTATATTTAGCTTATGTTATAAATCTGGACCAGAGATGCACAAACTAGGGCCCGTGGGCCAACTTTGAGGGATGTCCTTTGATTTGGCCCACCTCGACGTATATGACAGTGTGAGAAAAAAAAAAATTATGCTATTGATGCAGGTTTTCATTGCTTTCATTTAGCAGATTGCAGAGTAAAGTTTTTTTTTTTATATAATGAAATCATAAAGGAGGGAAACCAGGGTAACTTTAATATTTTCAAATAATACAGATTGCAGAGCTTAAAATTCAGCTAATAATTCCCGCAATTTCTACTTGATAAGTTCATAAAATATGCGTGTCTACTTGATTCCAGCTATTGGTTGTACTTTACTATGAACCAAGTTGTAGAAGCTCCTCCTGTCCTTTTCCAGAAGAGAAGGGGGGGAATACTCACGGGTTCGCGTTACTCACGCGAACGCAAGATTAAACACATTTATAATCCAGCGGTCAAACTCACGCAAACAATGCGAGGCAAACATTTTCTTTGCGTTGTATGTGAATGCACCATAAGCACGCGCAGTGAGAGTACTTTGTCACATAGTTACTGAACTTAAGATGTTACAGATGTATAAACCTTTCTAAACCTGTTAATTCGACAAATTATGTTATACCACGTGCCCGTAAACGAGCGACGCAATAAAAATATATCGTTCCTGTTTATAAACAACAAAGCTGTTAACATGGCAAGCGTATGTGCCTTTCATATCTTTGCACTCCCTTATTAATCATAATGCAGCACATTTGCAAGAAAGGCAGAAATAACTAAATGCTTTGCATATTGTACCAGTTGCATGAAGAGAGACACGCGTAAACACCTGAAACGTCTCTCATCTCCATCTCTAGTTCCATACAGGGGCGGAAGGCTTAACGGAAGCTCAGAAGCGTCGCGGAGGTGTGTGCACTCCGGACGGGCCACCTGCCTGTCTTCAGGCCAGTCCCTCTTGAGGGCAGCCACCACCACGGCTCAGTTTACAAAAATTCAGATGAGACGACAACTTCACCCAGCAGCCTTAAGGAGGCAGACGGAAGTGATCTCGCATCATGCCGCGGCACCGCCCCAGCATGGTCCGTGCCCCGTCTACCCGCCGAGGGTGTCCCCCTACGTCCAAGCAACAGGCAGCTCCGCCTCAACCCGGGCCCAGCTCTCAGCCCCAGCATCGTGCACCGCCCCCCGTCTCCAGGACATCCTCTAGGACCCGGAAGGCTCCTAAGCACTCTTGAGACGGAAGACCCAGGGAGTCAGACGTTCGTTCCGGAGCTGGTACTAAGACCACTCCATCCCCCGGTGGAGGGCCAGCAGGAAAATCCTTGTTTTCCCACATTGTTAATAAAAGAGCGATTTCCCAAGATGGCGGCACGGTAGCACCCAGCGGCCACTCCGGATCCAAAATGTTACTTAGCCCGACTTTTACGGCACATGGACATCAGGGCAACCGGTGTTTGTGTTTACCATCGCCAGACACTGGGAAAATATAAGACTCGTGCAACAACCAAGCTGCATGATGATCTGCAGGAGAAGCTACGTGACCTCGGCTTGCTGCGGAGAACAGGCCTCCAGTCCTTGGCGTCGCCTGATGCCGGGTGAGAGGACGTCGTAAGCGGTGTGCAAGAAAGTGGAAGCACGGCAAGAGGGTGGGGGTCCATGCTAGGATAAAAACAAACCCTAGCCGGCCAGCTCTACCTTCTATCCTGCTCTCAAATGTTCTCTCCCTGGACAATAAACTGGACTACATCTGACTCCAGCAGACTACACAGCGTGAGTTTAGAAACTGCTGCTTCTTTGTTTTCATGGAGATGAGGCTCAGCGACAGTGTTCAAGATGCCGCCATTCAGCTAGACTGGCTTGCCTCGTTTCATGCCGACAGAAATGCAGCTCTGTGCGGTAAGACTCGCGGTGTTGGCTTGTGTGTTTACATCAACACGGAAAGGTGCAAGAACACTATGCTAGTCTCTAGCTACTGCCCATCGCTGGTGGAGCTTGTGACTGTTGGATGCAGACCTTTTTATTTACAATGGGAATTCACCACTGTCATTATAACCGGAGTTTACATTCCCCCCAGCGCTAATGCTAAGGAAGCGCTCTGTGAACTGTATGGGGCTATTAACAAACTGCAGAATACTCACCCTGACAGACTGTTTATTGTCGACAGAGATTTCAACCATACGAATCTCAAGACAGTGCTCCCTAAATTCCATCAGTATGTGGACTTTGCAACGAGAGGGGCAAACACGCTTGATCTTGTTTACACAAACATCCCAGCCACGTACGGGGTGGAGCCCCGCCTCCACCGTGGCTACTCAGATGTTACTTATGTAATATGTTAATCCCAGCATACAGACCGCTCGTCAGACGCACAAAACAGCTTCAGACGCAGGTGAAAACGTGGCCAGCAGGAGTCATCTCTGCTCTTCAGGATTGTTTTGAGTGTACTGACTGGCATAGGTTCAGGGAGGCTGCAACATGGAGGACGCAAACCCACTGACAGACGCAAACCCACTTCACTTATACCTGTATGTCCGGGGGCAGGACATGCAAATCCTGTCTGCCAATTTCTCATTGGCCTTTTCTCAAGTTCAGAGGTACGCGAGGCTCTCAAGAAAGACCTCTTGTGTCACTACATTCAACACAAAGTCTCGTTCCCTCCATCAGGGAACGGAGGTTACAACAGTAACCATGACGGTTTGTGTTTAAGTATATGTGTTTTGGTGTACATGTTATGTAAATAAGTCACTTCAGACTATACTGTAAGTCGAAAGATGATGAAAAAAATACAACTTATTTTGCAGAAAATATGGTAATCATGTTCACATAAATGTGTGCAGAGGTTGCATTATCCCTATAGGATTACATTTTTACTCACTGACGGTTATGTTTAGGGTTGGGGTATGGGTTCGCTTGGAGTTCTGACAAACTAGCCGCAAACTAGCCACAAATTTGCCACTCATTATATTCACATGCAATTTATCTTGTGATTCACCACAAAAGTTTGCCAGAAGTTTGCAGCTTAAAAATAAAATAAAAAAAAGGTTTGGCAGAAGTTTTCACTGTAAGTGGTGAACCTGCAGCAAACCTTTGGCAACAATGGACAATTTGCTGCAAGTTTGCCACCATGGCCGGAGGGCAGGGCTGGACTGGTAATCTGGCATACCGGGCATTTTCCCGGTGGGCCGACGCTCTTTGGGGCCGATCAGGGGCGGACTGGCCATCGGGTTAACCTAGCGGGCCAGTGGGTCAGCCGTGAAACATGCCGAATGGGCCACGATAAGTTAAAATGAGCCACCGTGTAATACAGTTCGGACCACAATACGGCGTTGTGATATGCAGAAAAGGACAGCGAACATTTATTTAATGGGCATAACAACAAATTAAATAATAGATAGTAAGCACTCTTTGCTAACGCAGCAAAATACACATTTTTTTTTAAAACAGAACCGTTTGGACCTGCATGCACCATTTAAAATTGGTCCCGCACCTATATGTTATGCAGTTGAATGAAAGGTTTGGAAGTTATGCAGTTGAGTGAGTCGTCTTCACAAGTTCAAGAAAATTGTGAAAATTTTGATTGGATGCTTATTGATTTAAATGTGAATGGATGCAATTAAAAAGGAATGTTACAAATGTGGATACACTCGTTTCAATGCTACCATAATCTAATAAATATGTATTCATGTAAGAATTGCACTACGTTATTTTATATTTGTTTTAAAATGTTAAGTTATTCCAGAAATAAAGACATTCTCCATGCATGCAGTGACTCAATTGATTTACGTTTTAAGATTAAATATTAAGTGTTCATTCAATTTCTCATTTATTGTTCCCTCATGTATTATTGCTTTCATAAAACAGCAGCAACATCAATATGATAAACGACACCAATGTACAATAACTAGAAACAGTCCGAAAAAATACCATAATTCTTTTCATTAGTCAGTTCATTAGTCAAACTGTAGGCCAAACAAAATGCAGCCGCTGCATTAAAGGAATATTCCAGGTTCAAAACTAGCAACAGAATTTGTACTATAATACTGATTACCACAGAAATTAATTTTGACCCACGTTTATTTACACATTTTTTTTAATAAAACTGCAGTTGTAGAAGGTGCATACAATGAAAGTAAATGGGGTCTACATGATTTTAAAGTGATAAAATAGCTTACAGGGTGTACTGGTGCTGTACAGACTAACTATTTAGATGATGTGTGTTATTGTTGTTATTGCTTTTTCAATCAAAGTGGTTGTTCTTCTTTTTCCTACCTCTCACCCCATTCCACTCCAATCTGTCTGCCCCCCCTCCCCCTCATCTCTCTCGTCAGTGTGTAGTAAAGCTTGCGCTGACTCCTCATGTCATTGATCCATCCTGTGGACTTCCTGTTCTTTCTGCTTGTTGAGTCCTGTTCGTCTATCCGTATCCTGACTGCATCAGATGTGCATTCACCCCAGTGCTCTACATTTCCTGCAGCAACCCCAGTTCTGCACACATTTTTTTTTTTTTTTTTTTTTTGCAACTATACAAGATTTTATCATGGCTGTGATCATCCATCCATCGTCAACCGCTTATCCTGTACAGGGTCGCGGGGGCTGGAGCCTATCCCAGCTAACATTGGGCGAAAGGCGGTGTACACCCTGGACAGGTCGCCAGTCCATCACAGGGCCACACATACACAGACAACCACTCACACTCACATCCACACCTAGGGCAATTTTTTGGAGACATCAATTAACCTAGCCTGCATGTCTTTGGATGGTGGGAGGAAGCCGGAGCACCCAGAGAGAACCCACGCAGACACGGGGAGAACATGCAAACTCCACACAGCACTAGCACGAAGACATTAGCAGCAGATCCTTCAAGTCCTGTGAGTTGAAAGGTGGAGCCACCATGGATCAGACTTGTTGGTCCAGCACATCCCAGAGATGCTCAATCAGATTGAGATCTGGGGAATTTGGAGGTCACGGCAACATCTTGTACTCTTCATCATGTTCCTCAAACCATTCCCGAACAATGTGTGCTGTGTGGCAGGGCGCATTTTCCTGCTGAAAGAGAGTACTGCCATCAGGGAATACCACTGCCATGAAGGGGTGTACGTGGTCTGCAACTAGGGTTGCAACGATATGAGATGCTCACGATATGATAACCGTCTCAGAAAATATCACGGTATTACACAATTACTATTATCTGTAAAAACAGAAGGGTTATTTATTTAATTTATTGAGCAAACACTTTATTATAATTGAAACCATTTATTTTATTGAAGTATGTGTAAAAAAGTCTCCCTTTTGAAAATAAAATAAATAGAAAAATAAGAAAGCTAACAGAATTATAATAAATCAAATTATAAACATGATAAAAAAAAGCATGTAATTATAACATGTTATATAACTAAAGCATGTTAGTTTAGATGTTAAATGAACTACTAAATGAAAAATAACATCAGCTGTGTGAGCTTTTGAAGTAATGTTCAATGATTATTAACAGTTAACTGAAGACGGCTCCTGTCTGTACCTTTAACTCAGTGCTTCTCAACTGGATTCTCAACAGATTTTACATTGGACATCAAGTGTCGACCTTCCATAGATTAAACATAACCTGTATTTAATGTATAGTTTTGTTCATGGTTTTCCAGTACAAGGACATGCATCAAGTGACAATATTTTTGTTGTTGATGTCAAAATCTACAGGAAGTTTTCTCTCCCACCTTTTAAAAATTGAAGAGCATATTTACTTCTATGAGCCCATTATTATCCTGTTTGTTACCTAATATTACATATTTATACACATATTACACAGAAGGAAAGGCTCCTCATTACCATGGTTATGTCAGTGTGCAAGTCTTAAATAATAGTAATAATAATAATAAATTAATGCAATTATGAAAAATAAATACTAGCTGAAACACATCTTGAAACTTTAACTACATCTGCCACTGTTGATATAAAATGAGGTCTTATAGATTCTCCCTTTAGATTATTTCATATGAAACTATCACGTTTTGTTACTTTTACTCATGTTTGAGTAAAAATGATGGTGTGTAATTATTAATATTTGTAACTATTTTGGTAAAGGGGTCACATTGGGTTTAAGTAGTGCATAGGGGGCCACATTGTATTCCTTTTGAGATACAATGTTCTGCATTGATTCGGTTTTTGTAACTTTTAAGCCCAGAAATATTTGCGTATTCATTTTTCTGAAGTGTATCTGTGGCTAATGGGACTATTCTGCAATTGCCTAAAGTATTATATTGCTCTACAAATATAGATACTTTTCTATCAGGCATTAAAACCAAACATCACAAGCAGCCTCAAGAATGGACACAGAGTAGCCGTATAACACTTTTCCTTGAGCAGAATATTGCACTACAGATTGCTAAGTTTGTTCAAAGGGGAAAGCCAGATAGAAATAGCGCACTCGTGTGCATGGTTGCCAGATTACGCAAAATAAGTATTACATAAGGCAGAATATTTCCAATTTGCGCAAGTATATATCTCAAACTCGGGGTGTTGTGTCTCTTATCTGGCAACCCTGAGCATGTTAAACGCTTGTGGAGACGTGTTATGTCCCAATGCAAGTTAACAAATATCCAATGAAAAATAAAAACACTTTTACAATAAATGAGCCATGGGCCATATTAAACCACATGGAGGGCCTGATCCAGCTTGCGGGCCGTATGTTGCTCATGTCCGCTTTACCTGTTCGCGAGATTATCATTAAATCTACGTCGGCAGTCTTAAAAGTCGATCACTTGGGCGGCCGCCGAAATATCTTCAATGGGAGAACCATGGCATGGTTCTTTCCCTGCTGTCCGCGACCCAGTCCAATTAAACCAGTTGAGAAACACTGCTTTAACTCACACACATCAGATCCCCTCGCCTCTCTCTGACTCCACTGCATGTGTGTGACGCAAGTTGACGAGTCTGACAGGCAGACGAGGAGGAAAGGAGATGCGCATGTGAGATTCTCCGTCCGGTTGCATTTTTTATCAATACCGTAGATAAGCAAATGTACATGGTATGATAACAGTCAATTTTCAAACCGTGGTATACCGTGAAACCGGTATACCGCTGCAACTGTGTTTAGGTATTGAAAAAATGTATATCCACATGAATGGCGGGACTGTGGGGTTCCCAGCAGAACACTGAACAGAGCATCACAGTCCCTCTATCAGCTTGTCTTCTTCACACAGTGCATCCTGGTGCCATCACTTCCCCAGCTAAACGGTACGCATGTGCACGGCCATCCACATGATGTAAAAGAAAATAGGACTCATCGGACCAGGCGACCTTCTTCCACTGCTCCAAGTTCCAGATTCGATGCTCACGCATTGTAGGCAGTTCCAACAGTGGACAGGGGTTATCATGGGCACTCTGACCAGTCTGCTGCTACGCAGCCCCATGCACAGCAGGGTGTGATGACACTGTGTGTGGTGACACATTCCTCCCGTAACTGTCATATTTTTCTGTGACGTGCCACAGTAGACCTTCTGTCGGTTCGGACCAGACGGGATAGCCTTCATTGCCCTTTCACACTGATGACCCTTGGGCACCCAACACCCTGTCGCCATTTTGTGGTTTGTCCCTCCTCGGACCACTGTCAGTAGGTACTCACCACTGCTGACCGGGAGCACCCCACAAACCTTGCCATTTCAGAGATGCTCTGACCCAGTGATCTGGCCATAACAATTTGGCCGTTGTTAAAGTCGCTCAGGTCTTCTCCTGCCCATTTCTTCTGCATTCAACACTTTGACTACGAGAACTAATTGTTCACTTACTATCTAATCTACCCAGACCTTGACATGTGGCCTTGTTACGAGATGATCAATGTTATTCGCTTCACCTGTGAGTGATCATAATGTTTTGGCTTATCACTCTATGTTGAAGACTGTACCCAAGCGAATAAATATACTGTAGGACAAAGATAATCCAATATAGACATCAGCTTTTAACACATTTTTATTCCTAACAGCTAAAATAATTATGACAATATAGTATAAGGTGAAAAGTTTTAAAGCAATAAAAATTATTACTGCTCTCTTATTTGAGATACCGTAGATTAATATCAGGATCAGAAATTAAGGGGGACTTGGGGGCAAAAATGGCACAGAAAGTGACAAAAATGCCCCTAAAATTAAAAATATGGGGGCAGCCACCTCCCCCGTAATGAGTTCCTCATTTTTTTCCTCATCCACTTATTTCCTATACACAAAATATGGTAGGTAGATTTGTAGTAATATGTGAAAATGAACTAAATTACTACTGCCCCAGTCTCCCAGGCAGTGTCTGCATAATTAGTCACATTGGTTCTATGTTTGTGGGATAGTAGTGGACTATTACTCCAAGGCAGTGCAGCATGACAGGGTTGTGCAATGAATCATGTGATTCTCCTTGTGTCAGCCTGTGCTCTACTCCACAGACATCCTTCATACACTTCACAAAACAGATCTTTCATTAAATCACACAATCAATCAATGGTCTAATCACAGAGACAAGACATGGGCTGTGCTCAGTATGCAATACTTGCTGCATACTGCACAGTATATATTGCATACTTTCTCAGATTTTTTAAATATTTTATAATTATTCAGTATGCATACTAGTGCTGTAGATTTCACATATTAATTCAATGTGCTTAATTATATAAAAAATAATGCATAAAAAAAAATAACTTAATTAATTATGCCCCAGTAAGGTAATAAGGAATGTTCCTGCCATCAGAGCAATTTAAGCTTCAAGTGCCATCTTAATGATTTTGCTAATCCCAGTCAGCAAGAGGAAGTAAGCGCAACTCCAGCTGTACAGGCAACAAACTACACTTGGTGACCGCAGACAGCATAAGATATGAATGTGTTAATAATAAATCTATCTCAAACATATTGTCAAATTCAATCACTATATGAATTGCTGTGAACTGTAGGCCAATGATAGACTTATGTTCAATAATATGGAAACACACAATATATTGCCTTCTAAAGCCACTTTCTGTATTGCCTGATCAATGCTTGTCTGGATAATGCATTTGAATTATCTGAATTTATATATATATATATATATATATATATATATATATATATATATATATATATATATATATATATATATATATTTTAGGGCTGTCGATTTAACATGTTAATTCAGTGCGATTAATTTTATTAAAAATAACTTACGCAATTAACCGTAATGCCCCCGGACCGTAATAAGGAAGATTCCTGAGAAATGCAAGCTTTTACTCCAGAGGGCAGTAAGTGAAACTTCAGCTGTGTGGCAACACACAGTTTATACAGTGAAGAAAACAACCATCCAGCAGCAACAACATAAACATGCGCTACGTTCTTGCGTTCAAAACACTTGATGGAGAGCAAATCCGAACTAAGAGATCTCAAAATGTGTTCTAAGTATTAAAATATATTTAACTTGACACAGTGACCTAAATATTTTATGTTTAAAAATAAAGCCACTTTTTGTATGACCTTATCAATGATTATATATATATATATATATATACAGTGTATATATATATAATTTGTAAATATTTAAAGATAACTATGTATAATTATTTCATCATTATATATTGAATTATTGTAATATGAGGGGCTTTCTCAGCAAATATTTGTATATGCAATTAATTGCGATTATGTAATTAATTCGATTGAAAAATGTAATCAATTGACAGCCCTAATATATATATATATATATATATATATATATATATTAGAGATGTCGATTTAACATGTTTATTCAGTGTGAATAATTGTATAAAAAAAATTATGCATTAAAGAATTTACGTAATTAATCGTGTCCCCGGACTGCAATAAGGACGATTCCTGAGCAATTCAAACTTGAAGTACCACCTGTTTTCTCCAGGGGGCAGTAAGCTAAAAAAAAAAAAGCCTATCGGAGAGGCAGGACTAGTTATGCGGTGAAATCTTAAAAATCACTCCGCTTTTCCTGTGGTGTTCAAAGTGCCTCTGGATGCTGGTGTTTTGACGGTCTGACGTGAATCATGAACGCAGCTTCACGTTTGCTTTAGGAAAGCAGATAGTCTGTGTCCATAAACCTGTGGGGACTAAAGCCATCTTTATACAGTAAAGGTGGCACAGAAGCTGCATCTGATGCTATCTTTATACAGTAAAGGTGGCACAGAAGCTGCATCTGATGCCATCTTTATACAGTAAAGGTGGCACAGAAGCTGCATCTGATGTGGCAATTAGGTGTATTCTCACAGAGCAGGAATAAATGCATGTACACAGAAGATGCAAATGCATAAATAATGTTATGAGATTCATATTTTAAATGTAAAATTATGAATATAGAAATATGAAATGAATGAAAATATGAATGAATACTCAACCTATGGGAGTAATTCTTTCAATTAGTCAACCTCCCAGTTAGACTTTGGCAAACGTTTAATGTTACTTGAATTGGTGATATTTTAGTACATTTCTATCTTTATACTGTGGAAGGATTTGTTTGGAAAATGTTAATAAAGCATTTTATTGTAATGTTTTGTATCGTTTCCTAAGATGGAAATAAATGCATTTTCTCAGGAAAATAAGTATATATGGTGTCAAACTCCAGAATTTTTTTAATCTGCGATTAATCATGATTAACTAAAAATAAAAATTCACAATTAAAAATATTAATCGACGGATAGCCCTGAAATATATGTTTAATTTTTTATATATATATATATATATATATATATATATATATATATATATATATAAATACAGGTATAATTATTAAATATATATATATATATATATATATATATATATATATATATATATATATATATATTATTATTATTTAAGCATTATACAGTATATTAAATTATTATTTGAGAGCATTTCTCTGGAAATATTGATACAATTTATTAATTCCATCTAATTATATTTATTAATCTGCAAATCATGTATCACTGTTGTAACATTACCTGAAGCATCTGTGTTTAATAAATGTATCATATTTGAACATACTGTAGGTCATCCAAGGGTCATCATGCAGTATATTACAGTATTAAAAGTACTGACACAATGTACTGTGTGTGTGTGTGTGTTTGTGTGTGAGAGTGAGTATGTGTGTCAGTACTTTTAATATTGTAATATACTGCATGATACATAAAGAGTGAAAATATAAACTTAGTATAATAGCAGTGTGCTAGTGTGCCCTTCCAAACACAGCGACGTTGATAATAAAGATCAGATTAAATTTTTTGTTGAGAGCCCATTTATTTTGGCAGTGAATCAGTCTCACCTTCTGGGGCGGTGTGCCCACGGCCATTTCGATGTAATACCCTTGTCCTGACTTTCCTCGTAGGTTATCAATCATGTTTACAAAATTCATACCTCCGGCTCCTCTCCGTGTACGGGTGGCCCTTGAGTTGCCCCGGTGGGTCGCGGGCTGTGAGGGCGGCCCCTGCCGCAGGGGGACACGGAGCAGCAGTGAACCAGGACTCCCACCAGAGGAGGTGACCGGCAGGAGGGCCACAAATGCCCATAAATACAGAATAAGACAGGGACCTTTCATCTTTCAGTGCTGTAGAATCCTTTTGTTTACTTTAGTAGACCTCGAGATGAACCGTTAGCGCATTATCAGGCAAAAGAATACAAAACAATGCGCAAATCCCTGAAAGCCACTAGAGGCCGTTTATTATCATCCGTCTTCTCCATTCTCCGCATTCACAATCAGCACAAATCCACGTTGAATAGCGTTTTATTTTGCTGTTTGACAATATGACGGGATAAACCTCCATAATCCGCATCTACATGTCCTCCTCCACCATCTTCCCTGCATCCACAAGCACTGACTGGAACGATGTCTGAATCGAGAAAGACTCATTATTTTGAATCGGTTCTTTTGAACGACTCGGTCAATGCGATTCGCCAAGTGTTTGTGAATTAAGAACAGGAGTGAATCACAAACTACACGATATTTCACACACTGTAAGTATCTTTATCAAAAGCATAGGTATAATCCGCATAAAAATCTCGTAATATTTATTTTTGTAGAGTGATGACTCGGTAAATCTTTAGAACAAGTTCAATAAAACGAATTGTCCAAACGAACCGATTTGCTAAAACAAGTCAAATTTCTCAACGCACCGAGCACACACTAATGTCAAGCGCTGGATTGATGCATTATGGGGCTTGAAGTTTACTTATTAAATTAATCGTGGCGTCTAATACTTATGGGACCAAACAAGGTTATCTAGAGTGTTCAATTGTGAAAACTTTTACAAATCTAGTTTAAAACACACGTGTCATGTTCTCAGAAATGTAATCTTTGTGTTCAGTTTGGTTTCATACATTTTTAAAATAATTTTATAGCATTTTCTAAACAAACAAACAGACAACAACAAAATAGTTTACAATTGTCATGTGGTGTAACCATCAAGTAAAAAGTATTATAATATTTCATTTGCACCTTGAATACATAAGAGTATAAACAACATAATTTCAACATTAACATTAATTTCCACAAAGTTTTTAAAAAAAAAAAAAGAAAAAAAAAAAAGTTTTTTAAGCATTTTAAATAATGTGAATTTATTTGTCATAAATAAGAAGTTGTTTTCTCAAGGTCACATGACTTTGCCTTTTCATAAAAATGTCAAAATAAATGCATGTTTTTTAAAACTTCACTCCCAGTCTTGAGGGACTAAAGGTGTCCGCTGTGTTTTATGGTTTTTATGTTCAACATAAACCTACACTCTAAAAAATGCTGGCTTATTTTTTCAACCCAAACGCAGAGTTGAGCCGTTTGGGTCATTTTATTGGGTTATTTTCTCAGTGTTGGGAAGTTTTTGAGTAACCCAGTTGCTGGGTTAGATGTTGGGTCATTTTTACTCACAGTTAAAACAATGCACCGCTCCCCACCGCCCAACCAGTACCGCCACTTCCAATAAGCAGACTACGCAGTCAGCGTAGGGCACCAACTCCCTAGGGGGGGGCACCATCTTACCCCTGACAGTGGTACAAACAAGCATGAAGAGCAGGAGCGTTGCGAGCAATGATGAGCGGATTTCTTCCACTCCAGTCGAAACGTACAATAAGCCCCATTCACATTGTCAGAGATTTTGTCGCTTGGAGCACTAAAAATGCAGGGTGGAATTTTTAACCCAACCATACGGTTGCTTGAGTAGGGCCAACTGTATTGGGTAAATTACTCTAACCCTAACTGTTGGGTTGTGATGCTTATGTAATGTTCTTCATGCGCTTCCCACTCACCTGAGACTTCACATAAGTTAATTTTGCCGAGTAACGATGGAACAATAGAATTAATGTAGAAAAAAATGTGGGTGCTTAAATTTGAATCAGAATGAGCTTTATTGCCAAGTATGCTTCCACACATACAAGGAATTTGTCTTGGTGACAGAAGCTTCTAGTTCACAAACAACACAACAACAAGACATAGATAATAATATAAAAAACAAATAAATACAAATTTTATAGAAAATAAAGTGTATATATATATATATATATATATATATATATATAGAGAGAGAGAGAGAGAGAGAGAGAGAGAGAGAGAGAATAAAAAATAAGACTATATATATATATATATGTGTGTGTGTGTAGTGCAAATACAAATATGCATCTGTATATTATATACAGAAGCAAGGTAATGTAATGGCAGAAGTGGATGTGTTGGATAAATATAAAATGATTTGACAGTGAATTGCACATAATTATTGCTCAATGGGTCAGTTTGAACGGTTCATGAGATAGATAGCCTGAGGGAAAAACTGAAAATTCTGGTGCTCAGAGCTCTGAAGCATTGTCCAGAAGGCAACAGTTCAAAAAGGTAGTGGGCTGGGTGAGTGGGGTCCAGAGTGATTTTTCCAGCCTTTTTCCTCATTCTGGAAGTGTACAATTCATGAAGGGAGGGCAGGGGGCAACCAATAATCCTCTCAGCAGTCCGAACTGTCCTTTGCAGTCTTCTGATATCCGATTTTGTAGCTGCACGAAACCAACTGTACAACAATAACCTTGATACACAAGAATAACACACTATAATAATACTTTACCCAGACGTAAACCTCTTACTTGAATCGCATGATAGAATATGTGTTCGTCCACCATTTGACTCCGGATTGGCGGAAAAATCAGCAAAGTCGACTCAGTTGAAGAGGGAAGAGAAATTTACTTTCTTCACTTCTGCAGACAAATGGGTGAAGATGCGGATTGCTCGGCAGTCTCCTTCTGATCTGTTAGCATGCTCGGTGGAACACTGAGAAATCTCAACTCGTCCAGCGAGGTTGTATGGCCAAAGTTTCAAGTACGTATGTTACTTCCTTGAGCAACTAGGCTACACCTGGGAGCAGCAGAGCTGCAACTAGACACGGCACATACTGACACTGGAAGCAACGCCCAGAAAGATCTCCAAAGTGTTTATACTCCCGATGACATCATGGTTGTGGGGCGTGTTCTGTCGTGTGCCTCATCCAATAGGAGTTGAGGGTCCGAGCCTCCAGAATTTCACACATAGGTGTAAAGTGGGCAAGGCTTCATGGGATCTGTAGTCTGTTTTGAACTCCCTTTGATTGATTTTGGCACTGTTGTTGTGGTCAGGCTTTATGACAGTGTGTAGGCCTGCCTTTGTCTTATACAGTATCCGAGTACATGAGGCCCAACACGAGTGAGTTGCTGTGTGACATATCTGTAGTTTTAGAAGGTGCACTTATGTGCAAAGCTGTTTTTTTTTATCAGTCATGGATAATAAAATGTCCGCCTGCACTCAGGTTAACACTGCTCTCTTACAACCCATTTATACCAAAGTACAATACCTTACACAGCATACAACACAAGGAACAAAACAACGAGCATCTGGGAGAAGAGAAAGAGACTCAGCAAGAGAGAGATTGTCATGAAATGTCTCTGATTGTAACTCCAAACTGGAGAGCTTTTATTCCAAAGCACACAGCCACAGGTGCCAATCAGGTTGATTCGGAACAGGTGTCACTACTCATCCTACAGGAGCAGAACAGAGAGACAGACAAACATTTACACACCCAAGTATACAATAAATGATATGTTGCAATGCTTTCCTGAAATTAAAATACATTTCTGTCTTCTCTTCTCTCTTCCTCTCTTTACACATGAGCACATTGATAAAGAAACTCTCCTGCTGCTTGATGAAATCTCACTCGAAACAATGATACCAAAGATAGGCCTACGTCTGAAATTTAAAAAGTACCTGAGAGAGCTGCTTGTTGTGAGTGAAGAAGTTTACTTTTAAGATGGGATATATCTGCTTTAAGTGCAAAAAGACTGCTGGGACCAATGTTCACTTTTTGGAAAATGCATAATGTACATAGTTCATCAAGTTATTTTAAGTGTATCCAAGCTGGGTGTCACAGTTTATTTAATTACAGCGGCTAATTTAAGCGACACCTGCTCCAGCACCATATAGAGGCTGAAGCAGAAGAATCCATCCAGCCAACACACCTGCCTGGGACATTGACTGACAGCAGACCTCTAATTTCTGACTGTCAGCCCTACGAGGAGGAAGACAATGCTGCTAATGATGACATGGGATGGGATGGGATGGGATGAGTTAGAGCAGAACATTGTCACAGACAGAGTGGCCTTGTTTTTAGCAAAGCTGAAGGTAAAATCATCTATGACCTTATCTACTTATCAACTTTGTAGTTCAGCAAACACCTAGCCTGGTCTTTGATATTGTTGGTGGTTTACAAAGACAGACCATGTCATTCTTACAAAGGATTGGCCAAAGTGAGACTCTTGATGGCCAACAGCTGAATCAGCATTTTGCAAATGCAGCTAAACCTTTTCAGTGCTTGGAGACTGAACACAAGCAAATGAAATATTTTGCTCAAACAGGGTACCTAGTTCAGCCAGTGGAGCAGCCTCTCCCTGGTTTCTCATACACCCAGCAAAGGGACTCAGAGACAGGGACTGTAAAACAGGTGGCAGTGCAGGATACTTTCCAAAGGATTCCTTTTCGTCCATTACTGAAACTCATTCTTGAGAGTCCATGGACAATGGAGAAGATAATATAGTGGAAAAGGAAGCTTAGTGACTCGAACAGTCTGGATGACACCACTGTGTTGAAAACAAGTTCTGTTTTTCCCACCAAGCCCTCTCTTCATCTTCTGTTGTATAACGATGACTGTGAAATGGTTAATCCACTTGGCTCCACAAGTTGGGATTCATCTATTTCACAATTATATGTCTTCCCCCAGAGTTCCTTTCAAGTCTTGATTCTCATTTTCTTTTGGCAGTGTGTAAGACAGATGATGCCAAAAACCTATGGTATAGATGCTGTCCTGAAGTCAATTGTTGATGATATCAAGGACTTGGAAACAAATGGTGTGGAAGTAGACACAGCTCACTTCAAAGGCACATTGAAAGTTTGGGTTGTCCAAATTTGTGGGAATAATCTGGGGCTAAATGCAATCCTTGGCTATACAGAGAGCTTCTCTGGGAAAAGTGTTTGCCACTGGTGCCATGTGAAGAATGCAAGCACAAACAATAGAAGATCCTTCACTGCTTAGGAATACGGACAACTATCTTTCAGATCTGGTGCAGAGTAATCCAACAGAAACTGGCCTAAAAAGACAAAGCATTTTGAACAACCTGAAATACTTCCATGTGACAGACAATGTAGCATCAGATGTCATGCAAGATATACTTGAAAGGGTAGGTGCGTATGAAAAATAAACGATAAAGCAAACTAGTAGTTCTGGTTCTTTTGCATACATCAACATTTTAAGGATCTGCAGCTGGTTTTGAAATAATACTTCTTTTATTGCATATACATTTTGTGAAAGGTAGTGAATTTGGGCCATTTTAAGGGTTATTTCATGTTAGAGGTGTCACTGAAACAAGCAAATACAAAGCAGGCTTTTTAATTTTTTTATTTTTTTCTAGCCCATCTGCTGAAAAAAAAATATTTATTTGGCTGCACCACATGTTGAGCAGTTTCCCTGTCTTTGTAAGATGAATTCTATGGAAAACCTTAAATTGAATCAGACTTAGTCTGGCACAAGATGAAGAAGAATTAACCCTGCCAGCAGCAATTTCCCACCATTCCTGATCCAGACTACATCTGAGTTCTATCTCCCATTGGTGTTTAAGCTGAGAGGTAGAAAGCAAAACATAAGGAAGAATTAAATTGTATAAAAGAGATATAGAGCAATGTTTCTGTAATAGGCACTTCTCATAAAGAGAGGGCTCAGATCTCAGATAGAAGGACTGTGAGTATGAAACAAATTGCATAATTGAAAAAAAAAAGAAAACAAGTTGGACTGTGGTATATAACATTTCTCTGCAAGATCAGAAAAAAGATGCAAAACCTCCAATAATGAATAAGTCAGAAAAAAATGAAAGAACATAAGCTGAGTCTATGGTTGAAGACTCAAACAAATGATTATTGAACATAGGACCATAAAGAGAAGCAGCAGCAAGTTTAAAATGTTGTCTGAATTGCCTCTATATGCTAAGAGAAGTGTGTACAACCAAATTTGTAGTTTGTAATTTGAGGGACGACTAGACAAAGGAGCACACGCCAAGGCAGAAAGCAAAGATGAAGAGCAGGACTGTGCTTCTACCCTACACCAATCTATATGGGGAGAATTATACCAGCTGTGAATTTTGCTAATATTTGCTGTAGTAAATCAAAAAATTAGGCTGAGCAAGACCTCCATCTTTTTTTATGTATCTGAAGATTTGCCTCACTTAACCTGGGAGGTCTTCCCTGCCATATATAAGTGGAACTTGCTCCATCCAACGATTTAAAGAAGGATTTAGGTAGAAACACCAGGAGTGTCTGAAAAAGAAAAGAAAAAAAAAACCTAGGCAAAACGTTCATTTTAATTGACTGAATTCTACCAAATAGCTTATCCCATCACTTTAAATCTAATTTAACTTGAGTAAGCAATTTTGAAAAATTATATTTATATAATAGATCGAAGGTGTATGATATATTTACTCTTAAATATCATAACTTTGTGGAGGAAAGATGGAATGGCAACACCTCAGCTGGAACTGGTTTAGCTTAGTTATTTACTGCACTGTGAAAAAAAAAATCCTGTTAAAAAAAAACAGTAAACTACTGGCAGCTGTGGTTGAACTGTAAAAATACGATTTGTTACCGTTCTTGAAATTAACAGCAAGATACTCTAAACAACTGCAATTTAGCAGCATATTGCTGTTAAATTTCTTACTGTCTACTGTTGTTGAAATTAACAGCTATGTTCCCAGCATGCACTGCGGCATGAAGAGTTTACTTAGATTTTACTTAAATTTTTACTATTTGCCGGTTTATTTTGATGTTGTTTTTGTTGCAATCTAAGATACTTGTATTTTAATGTTCAGCTTTTATTTTTTTATGTAAAAGTTTGTTTGTTAATTGTCACCATTGTTGAGTTTTGTATGCCGAGAATTGATATCAGTGTGTGTCTTGTTAACAAATTCTGTAAGTTCATAAAAAACATCAAACACTCAGTTTTCTGATTTAATTTTGCTGAAATATCCTTTACTGCTTATGCTTTTATGTGTAATGCATCACTATTGACATGTTTAGTGCCATTTGCTAGGTAGAATCAGATATTCAGTCTGACCTTAAGTTTTGTCTTCCAACTAGCACAGTGCATCAACTCGTGTTTTACTTAAACACAAATGGACTGGCCGGAAGAACAGAATATAATAATAAAGAAGGTTCGAGGTGCCAGCTCAAGAGAACACTAATCACCATAATGGTGACTTCAAACAAAACACAGCTATTGATAACAAAACTACAACACTAATTAAACTAAGACTTATATAAAGTCTGAATAAATACTTTTGTACATGTTTTTTTGTTTGTTTTTAATTTTTGTAGCCCCAATGCATTCCCAAATCATGCATACTTATTCAACGCAAAGGCTTATAGGTATTTCACCATTATAACCCACAATGCAGTGCTATGCTTTTATTTTACTGTGTGCAGGTTGTTGTTGTTTTTTTGTTGTTATCATAAAACAAAACTGTACATTTAATATGTAAATTGCTTCAAAGGTTGATTTTTAATTTGACTTCTCATTAGACAGACAAGCGAAGGCTGACATGAGATGATAAAGAACAGAGGAGTTGGTCAGAAGCATCATGATATATATATATATATATATGTTTCAAAATGTCACTACAGCTTTCACCAAGATTTAGATATTCAAGATATTTACTGTTAAATTAGTCAATTCACAGTGAGCCTGCTCTTGATCTCCCAGAATGCAAAGTTTTTAACAGCAAACTACTGTATTTAAGAATCACAGTAAATTGCTGTAGGAATTTGGCCGTAAATTTACAGTAATTTTTTACAGTGTGGGATGCATTCACTCTTATTTATATTAAGCTTGTATCCTGAAAAAGACCCAAAGGTGTTAAAAATATGTTAAAGTTCTGGAACCAAGCCGACAGGATCAGAAACATAGAGCAGAAGGTCATCAGCACAGAACGAGACATGATGTTCTATCCCTCCGCTAACAATACCCGAGAAGAGCAGGGAATTTTTCAAAGCTATGGAAAGAGGTTCTATTTCTAAAGCGAACAGTAGGGGAGAAAGAGGACACCCTTGACGGGTGAGGGGGAAATATTGTGAACATAAAAATGTTGTTCTCACATTAGCAACAGTGTATAGAAAGCATATCCATGATGTAAAAAGAGGCCAAATCTATCATATTGAATAAATAATTCCACTCCACCCGGTCGAAGGCCTTTTCTGCGTCCAATGAAATGACCAGCGCACTAGTTGTGGTGGTAGAAGAGTAATATTTAAGAGTCATCGACTATTTGATAACAATTGTCGCCCCCTAATAAAACCTGTCTGATCTTCAGAGATTATTTTAGGTAAACAGGGGTCCAGACGGCAAGCCAGCACCTTAGCTAACAATTTCACATCCGAATTTAGCAGACTTATTGGCTTCCAGCTGCCACATTCATCTGGATTCTTATCACGCTTGAGTATAAGTGAAATAGAGGCCTGAGTGAGAGTTAGAGGGACAGAACAATTAACTAAGGAATCATTATACATGTCTAACAATAAGTGTGCCAGATGTTTGGCAAACCTTTTGTAGAAATCAATCGGAAAACCACCTGGGCTTGCTGCCTTGCCACTTTGAATAAGCTGGAGACTTTTCGAAACTTCGATAATTGTTTGAATTATAAACATGTATTGTATATCCAAACTATACAAGTGTCAGATCTGATTGGGGGATTTCACCTATAGAAATCTGGTAACCTCACACGTCGAAATAGAATTCTGATTGGGAAATCACCCTTGATTAAAGTCTGTTATTTATCAAACCAAGAAAATGTAACGTTTACTTGCATGATTAACTAATATTAAGTAATCCATGACACAATTAATCTGAAGGGGATGGTAAGGGGGAATGGTGGATTTACAAGGGGGGATGCTTTTTGATATTTCATGCAACAAGGGGGATAGCATCCCCCCTCAACTTGAGCCCTGCCTCTAGTGCTGCACATCTTTAAAGAATGCAATTTTTGCAGATTTTTTAACCCCTCAAATGATCTGTGTGTGTGGTCGTGCAAATGGTTTACCTCAGCCACTGTCAAAATTCTAAATATACTTTATATTAACCAAGTTCTAATAGTGTTGTGGTATCATGTGGTACTACCTGTAGAGGTCTACAACCTGATCCAGGCTCGAAGGACTTCAGGCCGTGTTTGGGTCAGTTTTTCAAGTAGGACTTTGGGTTTTAATTAATGCAAATAAACAGGTCTACCGAACTTGTGTCACGCATGCACTTTCACTCACAGACATGCACAAACGGATGAGTTAGGGGCCGTTCACACCATAAACGTTTTTGTGTGCATCTGTTCTGTTTTCCTGTTGTTGAAACACATGCTGAACGAATGTCTTTGACTTTTGCGCTGTCTCTCTATTTCTTCAGCATTACGTGCAAAACTGCCACATTTTAAACAAGTTGAAAAGAACTTGCGCTTCATTCTTTTTGCTGCGTCTAGATTGTTTTTAGCACAGGTGTCACAAAGATTCAAAGTTCTGAACAAGTTCAGACTGTTAAGAGGAGACTGTTGCATTGTTTAATATTATTCCAGATGGTTTTGCACCAAGCAAAGTTTCAGTTTCTGCTCTAGTGTACTGAGGGGCTGCTGTGCTTTCACTACTGTTACGAATGTTGCCTATATGCTTACATATAATATATCCTAATGCAACAGTACTTGCTAGGAAAAGTAATTATAAAGATAGTAAGCGTTTTGGGGTTCAGGTACGGTTCGGGCTTATATTCTGATGGTATCATTCGGGCCGAGTAGGGTCAGGTTTAATTTTAAGGCCCGTGCAGACCTCTACTACCTTGTTACATTATTATTATTATTTTATTTAGGTTGCATGTCACCATAACTCTGTATTCAAATATTGGTAACATTTTACATTATTGTTCTCTTTGTTAAATATTTATAAAAGAGTTCATTAATTATTAAAAACTCTTTTACAAATTAATTGATATGTGGTTGTAACAACATGAATATAAATGGAGGTGAAAGGGACATTTTCTTTCAGTACTTGCCAAAGAGTGAGCTATTTTACCTCACATGTTAAAAATGCTTAATAACACTTATCTCTTCAATATTAGTAACATACACTACCGCTCTAAAGTTTTGAAACACTTATTTATTATCATTTTTTTTCCTTCACATTTTAGAATAATAGTAAAGTCATGAAAACTATGGAAGAACATAAATGGAATTATAGGAATTATGTTGTGACTCATAAATAAAAAATGAATCAAAACTGTGTGATATTTGATCATCTTCACAGTAGTCACTCTGTCTAGAATTTGCAGACATGAACTCTTGACATTTTCTCCAGCAACTTCTTGAGGAATCACCCTGAGATGCTTTTAAACAGTATTGAAGGAGTTCCCATCTATATGTTGGGCACTTCGCTTTTCTTTATTATACAGTCCAAGTCATCCATTTCAAAACCTTTTTTTATTTAGTTTTAGTTTTATAACTAAATAAATGAATATGGTGGCACAATTATATTATTGTCTACAAAACTAGCTTTAAACATTTAATCACACGCCTTCAGATTAAAAGATTTTTAAGACCATGAGAAAAATTTTATGTATGTCGTGTATGTGAAAATATATCTTTATGTAAAATGGACACACATTAAGCATTTATTAGCAAGTTGCATGCTATTAGAAACCTGTACATAAAAGTTAATTATGGTTTAATGGTCATCAGGCATTATTAAATGATATATAATATGAATTAGTATGAAGACCTAAAAAGTGTTTTTGTAGAGGACAGCACTTGGAGTAGCACCATTTTTTTTTTTTTACATCAAAGTTCTGAACAAGTTCAGACTGTTAAGAGGAGACTGTTGCATTGTTTAACGTGACAATGACAGTGAAACCAGTTATAAACAATAATAAAAATGCATAATTCCACCTATAAATCTCACTATAATAGTCTATTATAATAGTTATTATTAATAGTGTATAAATATCTAGGCCGTTTTATGCTTTTAATTAATATAAGAATTTACAAGTGTTATTAAGCATTTATTACATGTAATTTAAAATACTATTTGACAAAAAAGCTTCAAAACCACCCTTTTTATTCATGTTGTTATAACTGCATATCAATGATTTATAATGCATTTGTAAATAAGTTATTAGTCATTAATTAATTGCTTTATAAACCCTTAACAAAGGGAACATAAATGTAATATGCTGTCCAAATAATTAATAAATATGCCATAATCAGTCCAAAGATCATACTTTTATGTTAATTTTGAAAAGAATCATACATGTAGTCATACATGCAGTAAAGTTATACATCTGAACAATTAAGTTATAGACAAAAATCAATGTAAACACAAAGCTGGCTGTAGCAAAATTACATAATCCCACTTTTTAATCTCAATTTATATATATATATATAAACTTTAAATTAAAGTCACCCATCTGGTTTTAGAACCTATAAACAATTTGGGGTAAGACAATTATTTTTGTTGTATATATGTATTTATGAAATGTATGTATAATGGAATAAATGGAATGTGCACTGTAAAAAGTGAAAGCATGCTTTTGTTAACATTTAAAGTTATTTTTATCTGATCTGACCCTTAAAATAACTTTTATGACCTTTAATAACTTTTCTATTAACTTTGATAACTTTTACATGTTATATAACCGAATATAGTAAAGTCGAGTCAGTCATATAAATAATAATAATAACTACAACAGCATTTAATATGTTACAACATGAAGCACATACAGGTTACCTGACACAACATTTTAACTCTGTAAGGGTATCAAACACATTTAAATTTCATTTAAATAAATCAAACTTAATGCACAATGGTTTTTCTGTTAACCAATCAGACTTTTCTCCAGTCTGCTCAAGCAGTCCCACTGACAAGGCAATGTGAAGAACAAAGGGGTGCTAAAGAAATGATCATGTGACTCCCTGCTATTCCTGTCTGTGCTGCAGCCAATCCCTTCAGTATATGACAGCAGTGCTTCATGGAGATTCAGGTCATGAGGATTTGAATGCCCTGTAGAAAAGAGCGCACTGTGAAAAACCACGTAAAATAACAGTAAATGCGTGGCAGAAATGGTTGCCAAAAGTTTACCATAAACTGTAATAATAGTTTTAGACCGTGAAGTGAATTAAAATGTTTAGACTGCAAGATGAAATAGGTTTTTCAAACATAAACTAAAACAACATGTACAAATAGTCATTTCAAATAGCATGTTAACACTCTAAATTTAAATTGCATGTTTAAAATGTTTAAACTATAAAATAAAATGATTTGTTTTGACTATTCATTTATAAAAATAAACATTTTCAGACCATTCATTAAAAAACATGTTTTGTTTGTAAATATAAATAACATTGTTAGACCATTGATTAAAAAACAACATTATATTTTCACTGTGATTATTGCCTCACCAACAAACTTATTTCAGTTTTTTTTCCTCCTCTTTTCTCCCCAATTTGGAATGCCCAATGCGCTCTAAGTCCTTGTGGTGGCGTAGTGACTCAACTCAATCCAGGTGGCGGAGGACAAATCAAGTCAAGTCAAGTGGTTTTTATTGTCGTTTCAACCATATACAGTTAGTACAGTACACAGTGAAACGAGACAACGTTCCTCCAGGACCATGGTGCTACATAAAACATAATAGCACAAACACAGAACCACATGAGACTACACAGACTAAATAACATACCTATATAAAGTGCACGTGCAAACGTGTGCAAAAAGTACAGGACAGGACAATAAATTACAAACAATGAACAGGACAATAGACACAGTAAGAGACAGTGCAGCACCGACCAGTACACAGTAGTGCAAAAAGATGACATTTACATTTACGCATTTGGCAGATGCATTTATCCAAAGCAACTTACAGAGCCCTTATTACAGGGACAATCCCCCGGAGCAACCTGGAGTTAAGTGCCTTGCTCAAGAGCACAATGATGGTGGCTGTGAGGATCGAACCGACAACCTTCTACTTAACAGTTTAGTGCTTTAGCCCACTACGACACCACCACTCCATGACAGTTTCTAAAAATGCAGAATGTAAACATAACATACTATGAGATAGTGTTCTATGGACATAGCAGTTATTGAGGTAGCAGCCAGGTAAAGTGGCAATGAATTAAAGTGCAACTCTGGACATGTGCAAAAGTTGGATGGTGTAGAGGTGTGTGTCAGTCCAGTCTCTAGCTGAATGGCGGTGTCCGGAACACTGTCACTGAGCCATGTCTCTGTGAAAACAAAGATGCATCAGTCTCTAAACTCACGCTGCGTAGTCTGCTGGAGTCAGATGCAGTCCAGTTGATTGTCCAGGGAATTAACATTTGAGAGCAGTGTCTGGCGATGGTAAACACGAACACTGGTTGCTCCGATGTCAATGTGCCATAAAAAGTCGGGCTAAGTAACAAAAATAGCACCATTTTGGATCCGGAGTTGCCGTTGTGTGCTACCGCGCCGCCATCTTCGATCAAATCTCAGTTGCCTCCACGTCTGAGACCATCAATCTGCTCATCTTATCACGTGGCTTGTTAAGTGCATTACCACGGAGACATTGCACATGTGGAGGCTTCACGCTATTCTTTGCAGTATTCACGCACAACTCACCACACGCTCCACCGACAGCGAGCCACATTATAGATACCACGAGGAGGTTAACCCATGTGACCCTACCCTCCCTATCAACTGGGCTTATTTGGTTGCTTAGAAGACCTGGCTGGAGCTACTGGTTTCAGTCCTGTTTGTTTTCGTTTGTTTTGCTTCCTGGTTTCCTGTCTTGCCCTGTTTCCATGTTCATCCTGTTTTGTATTTGAGTTTTATTCTTATTAAAATAGCTACACCTAGATCCTGCACTCATGACCTCCTTCATTGCAACAAATGACAAAGCCAAAACCAGATTTTTGATAACTTTTGCAAATATATTTGACTGGAGTTCCCCTGTGGCAAATTCAATTGGTTGCACATGATTTGGAAAGGCACACACCTGTCTATATAAGGTCACACAGCTGAAAATGGATATAAGAGCAGAAACCAAGCCATGAGGTCAAAGAAACTGCCTGTAGAGCTCTGAGGCAGGATAGTGTCAAGGCACAGATCTGAGGAAGGCCTCACATTTTTTTGGGCTGGATTGAAGGTTCCCAAGTGCACAGTGGCCTCCATAATTCTTAAATGGAAGATGTTTGGAATGACCAGGACTCTTCCTAGAGCTGGTAGCCCTGACAAACTGAGCAATGGGGAGAGAAGGGCCTTGTAAGAGAGGTGACCAAGAACCTGATGGCCACTCTGGTTGAGCTACAGAGATTATGTGTGGAGATGGAAGAAACTTGCAGAAGGACAACCATCAATGCAAAACTCCACCGATCTAGGCTTTATGGCAGAGTGGCCAGACAGAAGCCTCTCCACACCCCTCATTCCCTGCGCAATACCATCCCAGTGGAGAAGCACAGTGGTGGTAGCATTATGCTGTGGAGGTGTTTTTAAGCAGCAGGGACTGGTCAGGGTTAAAGGAAAGCTAAACGCAGCAAAATACAAAGATATCCTTAATGAAACCAGAGTGCTCAGAACCACAGACCGGGCTGAAGGTTCACCTTCCAACAGGACAATGATCCTAAGCATGCAGCCAAGACAATGCAAAAGTGGCTTAGGGACAACTCTGTGAATGTCCTTGAGTGGCCCAGCCAGACCCCGGACTTAAACCCAATCGAACATCTCTGGCGAGACCTGAAAATGTCTGTCTACCGACAGTCCCCATCCAACCTGACAGAGCTTAAGAGGATCTGCAGAGAAGAATGGCAGAAAATCCCCAAATCCACATGTGCAAAGTTTGTCGCGTAATACCCAAAAAGACTTGAGGCTGTAATCGCTGCCAAAGGTGCTTCAACTAAGTACTGAGTTAAGGGTCTGAATACATATGTCAATGTGATTTTTCTTCTTTTTAATATATTTGCAAAGTTATCACAGATCTGGGTTTTGCTTTATCATTATGGGGTATGGCGTTTAGATTGGATTGATGTGAAAAAAATAAATAGCATAAGGTTGCAACATAAAAAAATGTGAAAAACTTCAGGGGTCTGAATATTTTCTGAATGCACTGTATATTAACAGATGTAATTATGTAATTAGTATTGATACCTTCCAGCCTTTGTGATGATCATTTTAGTGCCAAGTTGATCAAAATGCCACCACAGGCTCTGCATCTCCAGCTGATCTCTGACACTGGCAACTTCAGGAGCTTTAGTGCACTTCCGCTCATTGTTAGAAGAACATGGCAGGGTGAAAGAACAATCAGATGCTACAGAGAAATGAGTATCAGATCAGATATTCTCATTAGAGACAGGTTATGCTACATTGGCCACAAATTACATGAAATACATTTTTGTGATGTCGATTGAGCTTAACTTGTATTAAACTGGAATATTCTTGATGTACATTGGACACTACACACTGCAGAATTCACCAAGTACAAATAGAAGAAGATACTAATATTACCCTTTATACTATTGCTGTGTACAGGAAACCTGGTCCATTTGTCAAGTCACATACACATCCAGGGTCTTCCTAGGCTGTCTGTGCGTGTCCGATTCCATGCAGTCATGGGTCAGTATAGTGCAGTTCTGGCTTTATATGATCAGAGACTTCAAACATGTAGATTGCCAACACCTCGTCCTTTTCATTCACTCACAACCCATTACCAACGATGCCCATCAACTCTGTATTAAACTCAGCCATTTGTTATTTACATTTACAACACCAAACATTGTTGAGTGAGAACCGAAGGCTTTCAGTTGCTCTGTGGCAGCAGTTGATCAAGTTGCCTCAGTATCACACCTGCGACACTCAACACATGGCTAAATGGATTTCACCATCATTGTTCTGGTGCAAAACCTTCTGTGAAGCCCAAGTGCTGACCTTTGACCTGATCCAGGAGTGCTCCGTTAGAAGATCTCTGCTTAGCAGGACCAACTCTAGAGTTCAGAGTGGACACGTATTGACGATGGATCTGTTAATAACATCCATGCACTGCTAAGAACATTTATGGTGTGTTTCTGCAATGTTGAGACTTGCTTGTGATGTCCAGTAGAAAAGAAATATAACAAGTGAGAATTCTTTAATATCTCAATTGCTTCTCCAAGACAGCTCCTGAAACTTTATATTTGGGATTTATAAATACATATACAAATGTGCAATTATATATTCATGATTTATTTTACTATACATTCAGATTTGCAATTATAAATTAAATGTATAATTATATATTCAAATGTATAACTATATTTTGTATATTTACAACTATATATTCAGATTTACACATTTATATAAAGGATTTATACATTCAGATATTCAATTATAGTTTAGATTTACAATTATATCATTTGATTTATAAATATTTAATCAGATGTACAATTGTATATTCTGATTTACAACTAATTATTGAGGTTTACAAATATGCCCATTTTCTTGTTTACAAAATTGTCCTCATGTCTACAATTCTAGACATGTAGTAGATAAAAGTTTTAGGTCAATTAATAAAGACGTGTAAATTTAACGAATCTGCCATCTTGTCAATTCTTCTCTGTCTTAAGAAAGCATCACATCGTTTTGGTCCATTACTTAGTGTTTTCATAGTAGCCCCAGCTAATGTTTTTTCAAGGCACAAATGACTTGAATTATGAGGTATATTTCACCAACAACTTTATTGGTAGAATAGCGGAATTATATCATATACTTGAATTTTATTGCAAAACATGTCAATAAGATGTAAATGATTGTGTTTTTCATTGATATTTTCAGCTAAATATTATGGCTCGGTGTTGAGTGGTCTTACCAAAGGGCATTAATGTTGGCACCTCATCAATCTTTCCCATTACTAATAAATAACAGATCAGGATGGACTGACTTCTGGTAACACATTTTTGCAATCAACTCATGAATTATGAGGTTGTTTTTCTTTTAGAATGAATCATGAAAACTTTTAATTTAGTATAATTGCTAAATCCTTATTGCGTAGTTGCTGCATTTTGCATAAAAATATGCTTTTTTGTTGTCATATATTGTAATCAAAATTATTTTGGGAACTAATTTGCATGTCGTAATTTCAACTAAACCCTTACAAATGAGAATGATAGAGACATTGAAAAGAAAGAATCTGAAAGTTTTAATAATATTCTTGAAATCACAATATGCAAATGAATTTCTGTCATTTTCTCCTTCAATAAAGTAACCCTCAAAAACATAAAAGTGAAACATGAAAGTTCTTTTTATTGAACACTGAAAATGAGCTTTTAACTAAAAGCAGCTTCACAAATGTTAAGGGTTTCGCTAGGCATTTTGAATGTTAAACCAAAGAGATTTTCAGGTTTCAGATATTTTGTGTTTTATTGCCAGTCCTTTAGTTGTGGGAATCTGTGGAAAGTGCAAGTGAGTTTGATATGAGTATGTGTTAGTTATGCTCTGAGAAAAGCCTTGCGGTCAACAGGCCGAGGTGGAGAGGAAGAAGAGACGGGAAGTGTAAAAAAGGCTTGCTTTACTCCTTGCTAGTGGCCTTCTGGATAGCTACAATGATGGCGTCGATGTGGGGCTTCACCTCATCACGCAGGTTGTTCATCTTTTTCCTCAGTTCTCCAGACCTCACGCTCTCACGGAACTCCAGGATGCTCTTCTCCATCTGTTCCTTGTATTCCTGGATGTAGGGATCCAGCTTAGTCTTCAGGTCCTGAAGATGCTCCGTCAGCTTGTCGCGCAAAAGCTCCACGATGGGCATCAGCTTGGACTTGGTCTCCTCCCAGTTGGTCTCGATTTTCCCCTTCATGGTGTTCATCACAGGCTCCAACTTGGTCTTCAGCTCTTCCATCTGCTCACGCTGTTTTACCAGGAATTCCTCGAGGAAAGGCTTGAGCTCATCGTGGTACTCCTGGAAGTGCTTCGCAAGCACCTGCCTGAGCTCAAGGCACATGGGGTCGAGCTGCTTGTGGAGCTCCTCAATGTCCTTCGACAGCTTCTCACGCATGGGGCTGGATGTCTCTAATACCTGAGCGACGATTGGTTGGAGGCCTTCGAAGGCATGCTGAAGATAGCTGTGGATGTTGTCTATGGACTGGCCCAGGAACTCCCTACAAAGAAAGAGACAAAGTCTATTAAGGTTGTCTGTCAGTGGGTTAATTGTTTGTTAACACTTAACATGAATGCTTCCTTTGTTAAGGATTCGTAAATGGGTTTATTAATGACTTATAATACATTTATAAATGGATTATCGATTATTGATATTAAGATATAGCTACATGTAAGCATTTTAACTTAAATGTTATAAATGCTTGTTTTTTTTTTTTACACCTAATCATTCTTATATTAATCAAAAACATAAAATACCCTAATTCATGAATTATTTCACAATGTAGCAAAAACCGAGATTAAAAAGTGGGATTTTGTCATTTTGCTACAGTCAGCTTTGTGTTTATATTCATTACTGTAAATTCTTGTGTCACTTGTGTTGTCACTTTCCTTGTCATGTTGATGTCAAAATAATGGATTTACCTAGTCCTAGTTTCCTGAAGTCCTCTGCAAAAACTCTCAATCATAGCACATAATATATAATAAAGCCTGTTGACCATTAAACCATACTGAACTTTATGTACAGGTTTCTAATATTGTCAACGTCTTAATAAATGCTTCATAAATGTGTCAATTTTCCATTAAGGTACATTTTCATAATTTAATACTGTCAAAAAAGACTTATTAAGCATTTATAATATGTGACATAAAATATCTCAAAATTTGGGATATATTGCATGAAAGCCACCATGCATGTTGTTATAACCATCTATAAATGATTTATAATGCATTTGTAAATTATTCATTAGTCATTAATAAACCCCTTATAAATTATTAACAATTAATGTGCTACCATTGTTTTTCTTCTTAAAATAAACATTTTCAAAACCACAAGAAGCTTTAAATTGAATTGCAACCTGTATGTTTGAACGGCCGAGATAACAACACTGCCTTGTAATGGAGTTAATGGTGTTGGGATGGGACTACCTGTTTATTGACCAATGGAAGACCGTTATTATTTTTGCAATTCTGTTTGGTGCCACTGGTGGCCCAACACTTCACCTCTAAAACAAGTTCCTCGTGGTATTGTGAACTATTAATTGATGCACATTATACAAAAGAAATAAACTAGTATGTCTTCATAATCTTTCAATTAAAACAACTTTTCCTTTTTCTTCCGTCCAACCACCTGGCTTCATTGTGGAATGTAACCAGGGGCGGACTGGGAAGATAAATCAGCCCTAGATATTTTTTTATAGCAACTGGCCCAAAAGTTGCTGTCCTTTTCTGCATATCGCTGCCCCCTTCTGCATATTGCGGTGCCGTTGTGTGGTCCGTTCTTCAAAATGTGGCAGCCTATTTCAGCTGATTGCGGACCACCGGCCCTCCCAGTTCTCCCGATGGCCAGTCCACCCCTGACCCCTGAAAGTGCATCGGCCCACCAAGAAAATGCCGGTATGCCAGATTACCAATCCAGCCCTGAATGTAATGGTTGCTTTCACAAATTCATCAATCCAAATGGATTAATAAAGTTCTACCCTACATTTTTTTCTTACTGAATATCATGTTGTTATCAAAAATGTGTCCGATTACAGAAGTAAAATGGGTTTCAAATGTTGTTTCATGTTTACTTTTAAGATTAGTACCATTCTACTCGCGGTGATAACTGATAACTGCTCTGATGCTCTAGAGGAAAACCGTGTGGTGTTTCTTACTTGTAGTCTTTGAATTCTGTGTCATCGAGATGATTGAGGCTCTTGTGTGCGGCCATTTTCAAATTATCTGCATAAACCTGCATTGCTGACTTCATGTGATCCAGTTGTGATGGAGCTTCATCCTGCAGGAAACGGGCCTGGCAACCTGGAGAATGAAAACATGAAATCTTGAGTTTAAACAAGAGGCCAGCACAATAGGGAAATTAAATTGCATGAACGTTTTGAGTTTCTGAAATAACAACATGACAGAAAATGCATTGATTAATCAGTATTTATCTCTAATTTTCCAAAAACAAATAAAAATAAAATAATATATAGATATATACTTTTTATCCATACAACATGAATATACTTGAGAAGCAAAATTGTGCAAGATTTTACAACTTTTTAAAGAATTAATCTAGAGTTAAGTTTGTTTGTTTTACCCTATTGGTAATTTCTTTTTTCATTTATGCTTAAAAGAAAGAATTACAAAAATAGCAAATAGTCTGTTCTTGTTTTAAGTATAAATCCCACCAAATTAGGTCAAATTCCTCTGAAAACAAGACTTAATATCTCATTAAATCCCGTTTTAAGCATTCTTTAAGCAACATGTCCTTTAAACTATTGCTTCTCGAGAACGTTTTTGTTTTAAGGATGTTTAGAATACAAAACTGATTCAAATGTGATTTATTAATTGTTTTATTGCTGTGTAGAAATGAAATAATGCGTTTATATACCTGCCAGCAACACCGTCAGTGCGAGAGCTACAAACCTCATCTTGGATCTGGATTTTGAAAAAGAGAAAACTTGTCAACATTAGATATTGCTAATATCATTGAGGCAACTCACAATTAATGGATATGTTTAAGATTTGTAACAAAAGGGAGAGCACTGGGGCTTCATCACAATTATAATACGATATTACAAAATATTCATTATAATGATATTACTCTTAAGAACTGTAGCAGAGCAGACAACCAGCTCGACTGCTCTGGACTGGTTCACTGTACGGCATATGTCAGCCTATTAGACTAGACTCTAAATTATCCCAGATTAGACAGAGTTACAAAGACTTCAGAACCAGATTAGCTCTCAACCATTGAAATCCGATGGATTAACTTGAACACATCGGTAGTAGACCTGGATAACGGAACAGACTTCAGTCTAAAGCCTGATCTTACTTTCAGGCAGCTGAGAAGCATAAAGTTTGAAGACCAACTATTAACACATCTCAACTGACTGCCAACAAAAAGTTTCTTAATTGCAACATTTACAAAGTACAGTTCAATACCAACTGGTTTCCTTTCTGACAAATCCCCAGCTGTTTCCAGAGACAAACACTGACCCGAATTAGTAGCTATGGCTGCCGCGGCTGGACTCTTACCTGTTGATGTAGCTGGTCAGGGAGAGACTGATGAACGGGGGAAAAAGTATCTCTTTTATATGGCTCAATGAACGGGGGCAGATATGTGGAGGTAAAGCTCACCCCTTCAAAGAAGGGTTTAAAGGTCACCTGCTGAGAGGACGGGGGAGGTCCACATCAATGCAGTCAGCACACGGCCACCAGGACAAATGCAGACATGCACACACACAGTAGTTTGCGTATAGATTTAGTTATATAATCATATACAAGCTTATGGCGGTCTTGTTACACTGTAAAAGGTGAAAATGTGTTGAGGGATTCAGGTGGATTACATCAGTCATATGAAATCATATTTATGGCTTGAATGCAATAGAGGATACCACTTTTTTTAATTATTATTATTTTAGCACAGTTTCAAGTTTTCTGACAAAACCTTTAACAGTTTAGGCTTTTACTCGTGTTACTGCTCTTTGCTGTGTTGTTGCACAATTGACAAACAAAACTTTGAGACTTTGAGCCTTTCCGATCACTTTGTAAACTGTGAGTTCTTCTTACAGAATTATTATAAAGGGATTTTGAACATTTGCTTTCTTTAAATTGTGCTTTTTCTCATGTTGCTTGGCCATTCTCAGGAGATGGTGCCATTTGCCCCATTTGATACTGTTTCACAAAGCACAAAAATGAAAATAGGTCATTTCAAATTTTATTTTGATCTTGTTTATGTTTGCTTTTCTGGTGAAAGAAATACATAAATGAAGATGTATGCCAAAATATTACATGCCATGGACGAACATTTACTGAGTAATCCTCTATTTTTTAGAGGGGGGTCAAAATAACCATTTTCACCTATGATTTTGGAGTAATACCACAGATCAAAAAACCTCAGAAAGGTGGCAGCATCATTATTTTATTTTTACAGAGGTTGGTAGGTCTGTTAGTAAAATCAGTTGACTTTGGGGAATGGGGAAAAGCACTTTTTGTGTTCTTTTTCCAAAGGTGGCATACCTGAAACTCAAGAATTATTAAAGATGTCTTCATATCCTTTTAGATTCTTGTTTAGAACAAACTTTTTTGATGGTATTTCCATTTATAAGGCCGTATATGGTACATTCCCAGAGATATGGGGATCTCAATGTGGCTCCATGAGTAAACTGTTAAATTGTACAATTTTCAGTGGTCATAAGTGATACTTATTGCATTTAAACAGGAATGTCTAAAGAACAAATCATGTCAAGTTTACAAACACATTGGACACTGTTTGACAATGACCCTGCATGTAGAAAAACAGAAATGCCTCAAATGTGGAGATGTTTTACAACTTTTGTTACCATTTATGTTCTAAATGTAAGTAATGCATCTTTTGAATTCCACAATCTTTTATTTTATGTTGTAACACAAAGAGACACATTGAACACACTGAGAGGTCTTTATTTGTGCCCGTGAGAATGATCACCTCATGCTCATGAGTCAAATCCGTAGACAAGAGTGGCTCAGTAATGAAGTGGCACGGGATACTTACATCTGAGGTGAGATATACAACTTTTCTTCAATGGGCATCCATTTGTTTGCCTTTTGTTGTGTTTTCAGGAAGGAAAGCAACACTGTTACCCTTTTTTTTTTTTTAATGGCATAGTTCACCCAAAAATGCCAATTCTGTCATCATTTACTCACTCTCATTGTCATTTCAATCCTATATGATGTCCCGATAAATGTTTGGCAGAAACTTTAATTGCATTATTTTTTCATACAATTGAGGTGAAATGATATTGGTTTGATGTGACTTAGAAATAATAATGAAAGTTATAAATAAGTAATACATAAGTTAGATAGCATCTGCTATCAGCCCATCTGAGTAGGAGTTTAAGTAAACTAATCCGGCAAACACAGAGTGTAATTTGCTCAGCAGAAAATCAATGTTGGAGTTCATCTCGTGTTTCTCGTGGGCTATTCTTTGTAAAGAGCACAACTTATGTTAATGTCCTCCCTGATAAGGCTGTGCCGGGGCATTCGGTCCAGGCTCTGCTTTGTAAGGAGGATGTCGTAATCGTTCCCAGAACACACTGTCTATATGACAAGATCACTGAATGCTGCCAACTGCTGTTTGAGAGCAAATGGGTTAAAGAGTCACTTGAGCTGTTGGACGTTTGTGGACTTTGAGGCTGTACATGTGGCTGAGCGTACAATGAAGAGTGAAACATCATTGAAACATTCTTTGTAAGATGAAGCAATTCAGATGCTCATATCCTAGAGCTTTATTGAGAATTGTGTGCATTAAAGGAATGTTTGGGGTTCAATACAATTAAGCTCAATAGACAGCATTAGTTGCCACGATGTTAAATTGCTTTACTTGAGGCACTTACAATGGAAGTGAATGGGGCCAATCCAAAAACAGTCAAATAGTCACTGTTTGAAAAGTACAGCCACAAAATGTAAACAATATGCGTGTAAACATGATTTAAATGTAACTGAATTGTCACCATGGAAACAAAGCTGTAATGTAGGATGACATTTTACACTGATACCCTTAAACACTATATCATATAAACACGCATATTGTCTTGTGTCTATACTTTTGAAACAGTGAGTATTTTAATGTTTACAGATTGACTCTTTTCTACCAGAAAAAATGCCCATTCCTACCAGACAGCGATAAATACTTTATATACTAAATAAAGATACTAAATACTTTATTACATTAAATACTTTTTAAAAATTGTTTTTTTTGTGTGTATGTCTTTTTAAAAATAAGTAATCAACATTATGTGTAACAGTAATGTACATTATGCCACAAATGCTTTCGATTGGGTTTAACCTGTAATATTCATTTAATGTTGCCCAGTAAACCACTTTTTATCAATTATTTCTAGAAACATTTAATCGTAGAAAACGAATCAACACTGCAATCCAAAATCAGCGTTTTGAACTTGTTTTTGAGGAAGCACATTTAAACACCTTTAAAACAAGATCCATTTACTTGAGATACAAATTGGGTAATATAATACATCTTCTTTTGAGAGAACATATACCGTCCCGATTGTTTTAAGCATAAACATAATTACATTTCGTTTGAAAAACTTCCAAAAAAAGTACAGATTTCTTCAAGTAAATTTATATTGTTTCAAGGATTAGATATTGATTTTTTTAAAACAAGACAAAAATACAAATTCTAAAGATTTTTTTTGCAGTCAAAATATTGGCTCACAATGGCCTTTGGACATTAAGGAGCCAGTTTCATCCCATGTACACAGATATATTCAATCTTCAAAATGTACTGAGTGGGAAAATGAAACAGCTGTGTTTGATGTTTTCATCTTGATCTACTCCTGCAGGGTTTGATACGGTCACACAACAGACAGAAGTGAAGGAATGTTTCTCATCTCCAGTGACTGTTTGCGGTGTGTCTGATAAGACTGAAGATGATCAATTACACAACAACAACAATAACTTTTGATTAAAAGGCCTGACAAGGCCTTCATTTTTCAGAAACATCAAAAATAAAGTACATTTGATCCTCTGTTTTATGTTTGCCTTTGTTTAATAAATCAAAACTATTGAGCTAAATGGCTACAGCATATGAGAGAGATTTCAGTGATAAAGATTGGCATATCAGTGACTGAAATATAATTATAAAGTCATATACTGACGGTCCGTAATCCTAAACATCAAACATTTCTCAATCCTCCCTGAAATCCAAAGCGACTCATCAGTTTATGTGTTCCCTGGGATTTCAACCCATGATCTTGGTGTTTGTTATTTAAGTAACCAAGAAAAGTCCAGAAATCTTAAATCACTGGCCTGTGACGTACATCCTTGCGTCATTACGTCATGTCCGCACACACAGGAAACAAGTACCGGCTGTCTGGTGTTCCAGCTGGAGAAACTAACTACACTCAGTTCAGTCACACTCACAGTGCTTTGTTTATTTTATCTTCATCAAAGCAACTAATAACTCCATTTCAAATGTTTAAATGTATAACATTATATCAACATGAAAATATCACGTTATGACTCCGGCTCCAGTCACGATCATGTCCAGATAAGCTCAAATTGGGAGATTCATCCACCAGAAGAGCAGTTCTGATACACGAATGACATAATGTATTCAAATTGCTTACGATTGTAAGTTTTAACCACAGATGTCGCTAAAGATCACAAAGTTGTGTAGTGCAGAATCTTGGTGGCTGTAATTAGAACTTCTCACATACAGTTTACTTAGCAATACTCTGTTTCAATTCAATTTTACTCGCATTTTTGTATATTTAACTTAAGCAATGTAGCACTGAAATTAAGATATGCTTTTAAAAGTGTGCTAAAATTTCAATGCTTCTTTTTAAATGCACTTAACCACGTACACTCAGAAAGCTGTGCAGGTAAGCTTAATGCACGCTATGTCGTCAACATCACCTTGCATTAATGGCAATAAAAACGAGATCCAGAGCTGCACGCGCACATCTTAACACTTGACGATGACGGTAACAATAAACAGATCATTTTGAGTAGAAAATTAACTTCAAACTTCACAAAACAAGAAGTTACCTAACTTAACAACAAAATCAACAATAAAAATGGAGTAAATCAACATGCAAAGAGTCAAACTGCGCAAGCTCATTCATCATTCAAGCCCGGTGCATGCTGGGAACACCATTTCATTAAGTAAAATGTACTTATTTTGTTTACCTATGAAATGAAATGAAATTAGCAAATAAATATGGGAAGGTTTTCTCCTTTAGGTTTCATACATGATGACGCATTGTAAAGAAAACAATCCTAAATAATATTTATAAATTAGAGCGTTCATTTTTACATGTTTGAATTAAGTACAAGTGTCGAATTTACTTAATATTTCCAAGTTCACACTTAAGTGAACTTATTCAATGTAGATCATTTTTACAAGCAAATGAGCTTTGCAGAAAACTTGAGGAAAATTGTCCATTGTTGCCAAAGTTTTGCAGAAGTTCACACACACTACAGGCGAAGAGCTGCAAACTTCTGCCAAATATTTGCAGTAAATCAAAAGCTCATTTGCATGTGAAAATGACATGCGGCTAGTTTAGATTTTTTTGTAAGGGACTATAATTTCCACCAATATATTCTGGCCAAAAAAGAAAGAGTTTTTATTTGCTAAAAGTGGTTTGTGGAACTTTAAGGAAAAGTTTGCACCGGCTGCTGGTGGGTGTGACCTGGTGCTTCACCTACTTTGAAGCCAAAAATGTTTTACAGTTGATTTCTTCCTAACCCAACACTAACCCTAACTAACCTAACCCTAACTAACCTAACCCTAATCCTAACTAACCTAACCCTAATCCTAACTAACCCAACACTAACCCTAACTAACCTAACCCTAACTAACCTAACCCTAACCCTAATCCTAACTAACCTAACCCTAACTAACCTAACCCTAATCCTAACTAACCTAACCCTAATCCTAACTAACCCAACACTAACCCTAACTAACCTAACCCTAACTAACCTAACCCTAACCCTAATCCTAACTAACCTAACCCTAACTAACCTAACCCTAACCCTAATCCTAACTAACCTAACCCTAACCCTAATCCTAACTAACCTAACCCTAACCCTAATCCTAACTAACCCAACACTAATCCTAACTAACCTAACCCTAAGACAACCCTAACCCAACCCTAACCCTTCACTGAGATCAGTCAACATGAACGCACTGGAGTGCAGAGTTGGTGCAGATTTACCAACATCTGTGCGATTGTTTGCTTGCCATCCAAGAAAATCAGTTACAAAAAATCTAAAGTTCTGGCAAACTAGCCACAAACTTCCTGCAAATTTGCAGCTTGTTTGTTTTTTTGCAAATGTTAGCCAGAGGTTTGCAGCCAAAGCTCATTTGCCATAAAAATAATTGTGGCAAAATTGTGGAAAATATTTTTCTTTATTTAGTCTACAAACGTCTACAAAATACAATAAAAGTTGGTTACAAGTGCATATTATGGCCAAATTTCATCATTAGCACATTACGTGCAGAGTCAGCCGTTCACTGTGCTAAAAGAGCATCACATAGCAGTCGTAGTGCATATGCGTCAAATGGGCCCATATGGCCTCGCTGTCAAATGAGTATACTTTACAAGACTGAGTGCTCGACAGCATTTGGAAAAACGTAGTATACACTAGCTTAAAGACACGCTTTTGCACTTGTGCAACATTCAGACAAATTGTCCCATATTTAAACATGTTTAATTTTTGACACTGTAACACTATAATGGACGGGCAAGGAGGAGGAGGGAACCGGCTAACAGTAAGCATAAAGTTTAATGATAAAACTCAAACACACTCAAATGACAAACACAGACACACATACAACACGGCTGCTTGAGTCTCTCTCTCTCTCCAGAGTGCATCTCCGGCTGCCCCTTATCTCGCTCTCTCGCTGATCAGCTGATTCAGCGCAAGCCATGCTCCATCACGGCCCGGCCATGCCCTCCTCATCACACTCCTCTCCCGATTCAGGCCGTGATGCCACTGGTCTTGCTCCAGCAGTACAGACAACAAACTAAAAGCGGTCTCACATACCTTTGTGTGGTGAAATTCCATGGGAAAAATATAGTCATCTGAATGGGAATCTGCACAGTCGTGAATTTCGCGCGATGTACACGGTGGTGTGAAATTTCTCCTTGTGGATTCAAGTTTGGTGAATTTTGACAGGCAAATTCGACATGTTGACCAGTATGAAGTTTGGTTGCATGGATTTGGCAGTGACCTCTGTGTGAGCGGTGCTTCATACACAGCTACACTGAGTATTCAAAATGGACAAGGATATCATTTGAGTGGTGAGTTTCTTTTAAGATCTCTTTCACAGGCTGCATTCCACTTCAAATTATTATGCCCTTCCCTCGCTAACTTCCCTCCGTCTTATGGACTTGCTTATTTTGCTTACGTTGTTTGAGTGTCCACCACTGGTGGAACTGTGCAATGGGAACACCCTAAGCCCTTGATCACTTGGAGCATGTTGAGGACTGATGTCAATTTGTGGAATTATTTAGTGTTTTTTGGACCAGAGAAGACAGCATTTTCAGACATTGACGCAATCACAGATTCAGGTACATTTAAGTTGTAATTTCAGAGGCTTATGTATAAATCTTAATTGACTTTAGAGTTGTGTGGGATGGGGTAGTTTAAGTACGATCTGTGGTGTGATGTCACAGTTGAGTTGCATTGTGGGATATGGAGCTGCCTGAAGCATATAACTGTATTGGCTTGCTCCCTCAGTTAAAATTGAGGGGTTGAGTTTCTGTCAGCAGAAACTTCACTCACCCACTTAACTACAGTAAGTGGAACAGACTTCCAAAATGGAAGTGTGGATTCCCCCGAGAGGAAGTGCTTAGGGAAGTTAGGGAATGATGTTTAAAGTGAAGTGAAATGCAGCCACAGAGTAAAAAGTGCAGCATTTAAAAGAGGTTGCTTTACAATTATATTGTTGCTGGTTTCACATGTGCGAAACATCCTCTCATGCAAAGGTATGTGTGACCATACCTACATTTTAAACTACATTTAACTTGACACTTGGGGTGGGGTGGGGTAAAGCACATAATTGGTAATCAGAAGGTTGCTGGTTTGATCCCCACAGTCACCACCATTGTGTCCTTGAGTAAGACACTTAACTCCAGGTTGCTCCGGGGGGATTGTCCCTGTAATAAGTGCACTGTAAGTCACTTTGGATAAAAGCATCTGCCAAATGCATAAATGTGAATGTAATTGACACATCATCCTGAAAATGGGGCACGTATGGCAAGAGATGCTAAGAACCAGTGAAGTGCGATGTAATCCCAGTGAGACGCACCAAACAGAATGCCAGAATGCATTCTGTGAGAATAGGGTTGCCCCTTTTCAAGTTGTAAAATATGGGACACGCTCTCTAGCGTGGGGCTATGGGGAGATGCTGGCTGGCATTTTCACACAGGCCCTTACCACACGCTTCACAGTTTTAGCATGTTTTAACACGAATCTCAAGATGAAATTAAAGATCTTGAACGATTTCGCTGTGATGCCATCAGACCAGCTTAATTACGTGGCCCTTGTTACTATGTATCGCCTTACATGTCATGCATTATGTCAAAGTGCTAAGATGTCAAAAGATGGAATGGGGTGAAAAGTAAGTGTTTATGAACTGATAATCTACCGTTTTACTCGTGATTTGTGTGAAAGTGAAGGGAAGTCATTGCTGTTGTAGCGCCTCTAGTGTTCATTTCACCAAGAAACTGCCACAACCAAGTCAAAATATTTTTTGTGAAAAGTGTAGTAACGTGATTATGTGAGGCCAGGTTGCATGATTGTTAAAGTTAGTGCACTTTATATTTGGACCTTTTCGCCATTCGACTGAAACGGTCATAATTGTAGCCTTTTATTGTAATTGTATTCGAATGGACTTTTAAGCTCATATAGAGACTAGGCAAAGTACATATTGGATGATATAGGGTCAAATTGCAGTTATTATAAAAGCTGATCTTTTACCTCGTTCACCCCTGAACTAAATGACTCTGAAAATTACACATAGTTCTGTGCTCATTACAAAACAGAGACATTCAGGGAAAAGGTCACTTTAAAAACTTTAAGCAGTTCTGTTGTGTGAGAGAACAGTCTAAGTGTTTGGTAAAGGTTTGGTTAAGGTTGAGGTTTGATTAACAGCAGACACCCCACACAATTGGATGTATTTCATCATTTAAATAAATAAAATACAAACTAATGAAAAATAACAGGTTGTCGTCCACAAGGACACTGTTGAAATGCATGAATTGATTGGATCTGGATGTTCAAAGCTCAGTGAGGTTACATTTGCTCTCTCAAACAGAAACCCACATACACTGATAAAGCAGGTTTGGACTCGTGTCCGACTCAAAGTTCTGCAACTATAATAAATAAACCAATTTAATCACAGACTCTGTAAACATTTACTTGATAAAACGTTTAGCTTTGGTAAATTTGTTATTTCATTGCAATAATTACATATAAAGAGTACATGTACATTTTATTTGATTCTTGACTTGATTCTAATGTTCAGTTTCTTCATTCAGACAGGATGACTCATGCAGTTTTACTGCCCCCCTGTGCACGCAAGAGAGACACGGGGTAGTTTTTACAAGGTCTGTGTCTGATTAACTGTAAGGATTCGAGTCAAAGGTCCCATTACTCCAAGGTGAGTCTTCTCTAGCATTGGTTTTGTAAATCGTGTTACAGTCATTTTGTGAATTCTTCTACACTACGCTATACCTGTTGATTAAACAAATCAACACAATACAACTGGCATTCAGACATGATTCAACAATATAATGAAGGAAGGTTTTAACCGAACATTTTAACTATGTTCTCAGGGTATATTTCAAAAATGTCATTTTTAAATCTCCTGGGACACGAGCGTGACTGCTGTGTGCATTTTCCATTCCTCTTTTTGATTTGTTGACAGTAGCCCCTAAGAAACATACAAAACAACAATAATAGTAATAATGATGTTTTTAGACCAAACAGTTTTCCTGAAAATGGATATCCACATATATGGACAGTGGGACTAAGTTGTGAAATTTTAAGGGCGTAGCCAGGAAATGACTTTTGGGTGTGCCTCAGTGAAAATGGATGGGGCAAGACTTTGCCAAATATTTTTGTTGAGGGGGGCCTGTGTTGCTCAGTGGTAAAGACGCTGGCTACCACCCCTGGAGTTCGCTAGTTCTCTAGTTTGAATCCAGGGCGTGCTGAGTGACTCCAGCCGGGTCTCCTAAGCAACCAAATTGGCCAAATAGTAGTCTCTATTATTCAGGTGGGCCTTGGCTATGCCACTGATACCAAAAGTCAGATTTATTTTTTATCAAATTGTTTATGTTTCCAGGAGTGTTGATTATTTGTGTTCATTAAAACGTTACAGACAATACATAATATATATATATATACACTACCGTTCAAAAGTTTGGGGTCACTTACTCATTCTTTATTTATTTATTTATTTCACATTTTAGAATAATAGTAGTCAGCAAAACTATGGAATAATAGAAATGGAAATATGGGAATTATTTTGTGACCAAAAAAATCCCAAATAAATCCAAAACTATGTAATATTTTAGCATCTTCAAAGTAGTCACCCTTTGCCTAGATTTTGCAGACATGTACTCGTGACATTTTCTCAACCAACTTCTTGAGGAATCACCCCGGGATGCTTTTTAAACAGTATTGAAGGAGTTCCCATCTATGTTGGGCACTTATTGGCTTCTTTTCTTCATATTTTGATCCAAGTCATCCATTTCAAAAACTTTTTTTTTTTTAGGAAATTTTAGATTTGTAATTAAATAAATGTATATGTTTTGGCAGAATAATATTTTGTCTACAAAGTTAATTTCAAACTTTTAAGCATACACCTTCGGATCAAAAGATTTTTAAGATCATGAGAAACATTTCAGACAAGTGACCCCAAACTTTTGAACGGTAGTGTATATATATATAAATAAAATGATCCATTATAAATGGTGAATCTATGTACTGATGATCATTGTCCCATGTGTGTCAAACATGTTGATCCAAACATCATCTGCAGCCTGAAACTGAACTTCTGATCAGATTTTAGGAGTGAACGCACTTAACTGCATAGAGAGATATAGGATGCTCCCTTGCTCCCTATTTAGTGCATGACTTAACCTCCAGTGTGCTGTCTGTCTGCACTGGTCTCAGAACAGTTATAAGAGAGCTATAGGATGCTCCCTTGCTCCCTATTTAGTGCATGACTTAACCTCCAGTGTGCTGTCTGTCTGCACTGGTCTCAGAACAGTTATAAGAGAGCTATAGGATGCTCCCTTGCTCCCTATTTAGTGCATGACTTAACCTCCAGTGCGCTGTCTGTCTGCACTGGTCTCAGAACAGTTTGAAATGCACATTATTTTCATCATAACTCCATATAAAGTCTCTGAAAGACACATTTTTCAGTTTTTGGATGCATCTATTGACTCAATGTGATGATGTACAGTAAATATTGGATATTTTATATGAGCAAACAGTCCACACATGTGGCCTTTGTGTTTAACAGTGTGTTGTTTCATTATACATCACTCCATTTTTTTAAAATGATATATCGGATAAAACTAGAGACTCTAATCTTTTGACTCAAACAGGTTTCAATGTAAAACTTTATTCGGTTTCTTACCAGATGTAGTTTTGTTGGTTTTTCTCCCAAACTCAAACTCCGCTGAGACAGACGCCAGGTTGTTTTATCACATGACTCGATGCGTTGAAAGTTTAGGCCATTAATAAAAGCCTAGAGTCTCCTGAACTGAATCCAAAAAACGAATGTCCATGCATGTTGATGTGGTGTCTCAGGAGGTTAAAAATGCACAACTATGTATTTCTTGTAATATTTGTTTACCAAATCTACTGTTTGATATTTTTGCATGTTTCATGAATTGTTTTGTGTTCTTTGAATTTAACAGGAAAGCACACAATAGATTTTTCTGGACAATAACGTTGTGCCTTTTTAGCATTTGTATTATATTATAACAATATATGTACTTTTTAATGTTTAAATGACATTATTACCAAGTTTAAAAGTGATAGATAGACCATGAAGTCACATAACTTCACATATTCTGTTCATCCTTTAAACAATATTTTTAATGTATTTATGGAAGCCAGTGAAAAACGTCCTCAGTCCAATACAAAATCAAAATCAATGAGAGCAGTGAAGTTTGTACAAAGATAAGCAATTCAATAATAACAGAAACAGTCATAAAGAAAAGTGAGCTGCTCATTCTGGACCAAAATAAACAGAAAATGTACAAAAAAATAATATGAAAATATATTAAAAAACCAAAAAGCAAAAATTCAGAGTGTTTTATGTCTTTCACTGTGTACCTGAAACAAACTGTAATATATTTCTATTAGACTTCTACAACAGTTTGAGAAGGCCACTGAATAGAAATATCATCAAGGACTTAAGACATCATAACCCAACAATCAATCAATTTAATATTTGTTAAATATACTTTTATGTCAAAAATGAAAGAACGTGTAACAATAGAAAATAAGCATCTATAGTTTTAGTGTTTCATCATTGACCTCTTTTACTCAATACAGCGATCGCTACGACTTAAATAACACAATCCTTTTCACCAACATTACCAAAGAAAATATATAATCTATCCCAACAGACTTACTCCATGTCTAGAAGTTTATAAATTTACTATGAGCATCTGTATATTCATATCACAAATGTCCTTCTTTCATTCTCTTCATCAAACATGCGCATGTGGAATTCAACTTCAAGGCCTGAAACAGCTTTTCTCCAAAAAATATCACTTTATAATTCCATTAAAAAAATAAAGGAATTGTTCCATTAGATGCAACTTTGCGGTGTTCAATAATCAAAACCAAAATACATCAGATGCAATTAACAAACATTGTACAAATATTTTATTTATTTTTTTTTTTTTATAATTTCACTGCGTCGATCCTATAATATTGAGCAATTATAAAACAATCTTGAAAGTACAAACACAAAATGGACAAGCAAAGTGGATAAAAGGCTTCTGACTTTACTAGCCCCTGAACCAGAACATCCTTCACAGAATAAAAGCCTTTATTCTTATCATTAATTTAGGATATATTTCTATTTAATTAACTATTCTGTATCAGAATGCTCTCATACGAAAGCCCTGAAACACACTGTGGAAAAAACTATTCACTAGGTGTCTTAGTGCCTTCCTGAGACTACGTCATACAAATATTTATTTTCTCCCTCTCAAAAAAATAAAAATAAATAAAATACAAAAAAAATAAAATAAATAAAATTGTCTCTCTCTCTCTCTCTCTCTCTCTCTCTCTCAAAAATTCTAAAAATAAAAATAAAATTCTCTGTCTCAAATAAAAAGTTTTATCCAAGATTTTTTTTTTTTCCTCAAAAGGTAACAAATGACAATTGTTTTTATTTTTTTGCTTTGCTAGCTAACAATTAGCATGCGGTGGAACCCACTTCACCACAGAATACTAAGAGTACTAATGGAACCCGTTGATGTGTCCAGATCATTTTTCACCCACAAAATTCCCATTACTGTAATATGTAATAAAAAAATAAAAAATAAAAAAAAAACACACATTCTTATTACTTTAATGCCATATTGTGATATATTATTAAATTCAACAAGGAACTTGTTGTTGTACAGCCTTGAACTTATGCAGATATTTATACTGAAAATCTATAAAAAAAAAAAAACTGAATGATAAATGTTACAGTAATCATTACAGGAACTTATTTTCTAAAATACATTTCATTCCCCCACAACAAGCTTTATGTTTCCTTGCAGAAAGTTGAACTATTATGGTATTTGTAGAAAAACCATAACAATAATAAAGGAAAATCTAAACTATTGGATTAGAAATCATAATTTTGTGGTTACTACAATTGTACTACAAATACCAAAATTCAACTATTGAAAATGAACCATGTTTTTATTATAGTAACCACAAGATTAACCACAGTCACAACAGTCATGGTTACTACAGTATATGGATACTAGAGTATTATTGCATAAATATTTTTCACTACTGTAATGGTCATTATTGTATTACAGTAAAAAATGTGTACTGTAATTACATTATAAATATAAATGTCTGCATAAATTAAAAGGCAGGACAGAATACAAGTTATAAATATTCTTGTTTTTTTAAATACAGTTATTCCCAAACTATAATATTAAAACATCTCATTCTCATTAATGTTTGGGAATAAAAAAAAAATAAAATAAAAATGATAAATTGATAAATTGAGATTTGAGATCCGCCATTTTCTCATGAGATTCACCAGTATAGATTATTTACTCCGTTTCTGGAATGGTCAAATTATGGCTTGTCGTCTTCGCAGACGTGGTCGTCATGTCCAATGCGGTCCAGTTCTGTTGGCTTCAAAATGCCGAAATCTTTAAACAGACGTCACTGCAAAGCTGCTGGAGGGGGGAGGGGCGACTCTGGTGGGTGTGGTCAGGGGCGGTGCTTAAGATCACAATGACACATAGTTAATATGCCTCTTTCTGCATTTGCATCTGTTCTTGAATCTTCTGCAGCATCTCCTGCATCCGTTGCAACTGCAAGACAAGAAAAACCAAACAAAGGAGAAACTGATAAATCAATACTAACCGGTCAATGAGTCAGAGAGATTGGCTGACAGGCTACAATGAGTCCTGTGATCGAGGGAAAACTAGATCATTATTGATCAAGTATCTCACATTAGTGACACGGAAGCCATAGGCAAACGATCAATAATGTGCATGACTTCACTATCAGTACGTCACTATGTCGACACATCTAGAAACATGTAAACGATCATGGTCTGCAGGAAATCAATTACTTGTTATGTAATGGACAGTGTATTAGCTCAAATGGATATTCCTTCCTGCATGTGTCATCGCACGTCAATGTGACAGCTTCATGCTAATTACAGAATATGTTAAATAGGAGTAATTATTGAGTTGAAATGTGTTTGTCAAATTTAAAGGGACAGTTCACGCAACAATGAAAATTCTGCCCTCGTGTTGTTCCAAACTCATATGACTTATGTAAATGATGACCGAATTTTCTGTTTTGGATGATGATAGAATTTGAGTTTTTTGAAAAAGACTTCAGCTTCTATGTACAGCTGATGAATATCAGTATAAACATTCTTACAGCTCATAGAAGTGAGATCAACAGCATTCAGATGAATTTAAATGTCAGATTCCAATGCAGAAAATTCAGAACACAAAACTTCAAAGCAAATTAATTATCCCCATCACTGAAACAAGTAGAAAATATATGTTGCCCTCTGAATCGAAACAAGAGAAACATATCACTGCTGTGAGGTCAGCTTTCAGGAAGTTAAAGGGAGTATATTAGGGTGAATCTTACGAAGCCTGTCAAGAACAAGTCCATGTCGTATTTCACCCCAAAATCAAAGAAAGAAATAAGCATTTACATTTTCGCATTAAGCGGTTTACACGTCAATGTTGCCAGATACATTAAAGTGTGTTGAGTGAAGTGTCAGCGTACCCTTCTAGAGACCCTCATGACAAAAAGTTATGAAAAGAACTTTGATTCGTCAAATCGTTCAGAAGTTAAAAGGTGGCTAAGTGAATTGGGCAAATGTCAAAAATGAATTAGCTAATATCTTCTTTAGATTAAAATTATTTTCATAACTTTTTTCACAAAGGTCCAGGGGTGTAGATTCCAGGGTGGGGTGTTTATAATATGATAAATGGAAACATGGGTCCTGTTCGATTTGAACAGGCATTAGCCGGCCATGAGAGGTGGGCACACTAATGAGGAGGCTTAAGGCTACAGCCTCTAGTGTCAGTCACTATTGCACCTCTTGAAGTCAGGGGAGTGAAGTTTACACATTCTGCACAGCTATCATTTACTAGCTGGCTCTCTCTACACTCACCCCCTTAAACCTCACTCCCATCCATGTCAGGCACTACTGTAACCAGTCCTGCTCAACCCGCTCCGAGCAGGATTCGAACCGGCTTCAGCCGGCGTGAGAGTTGGCCTTGCTAACGAGAAGGCTAAAGGCTACAGCCACTAGCGTCAGTCGCTAGTGTGCCTTTTGAGGCCAGGGGAGTGAGGTTTACACATACTGCACAGCTATGAATTAATCAAAGTTACATTTATATGCGCTTTTCTGACACTACACTCAAAGTGCTTTACACCGTGAACAGGGGAATCTCCTCAACCACCACCAGTGTGCAGCATCCACCTGAGTGATGCGACGGCAGCCATAATGCACAAGTACTCACACCAGCTATTGGTGGAGAGGAGAGAGTAGAGTGATACAGCCAATTAATGGATGGGGATTATTAGGAAGTCATGATTGACAGGGGTTACACCCCTACTCTTTACAAGAAGTGCCCTGGGATTTTGTGATCACTGAGAGTCAGGACCACGGTTTAACGTCTCATCCGAAAGACGGTGCCTTTTTACAGTACAGTGTCCCCATCAGTATAGTTGGACAATAGGACCTACGCAGTCCACAGGGTGAGCTCCCACTGCAGGACTCCCTAATACCTCTTCCAGCAGCAACCTTAGTTTTCCCAGGAGGTCTCCCATCCAGGTACTGACCAGGCTCATCCCTGCTTAGCTTCAGTAGGCAACCAATCTTGAGTTGCAGGATAATATGGCTGCTGGCTGCCATCACGTACCAGCTGGCTCCCATACAGGTTACGGTACCAGTATCACCGGTCCTACTCGACCACTTCGATGGGGATTCCAACCAGTGTCCGCCATTATAAGAGGTGGGCAAGTTAACAAGGAGGCTAAAGGTTACAGCCTCTAGCGTCAGATGCTAGTGCACCTCTTGGGAAAAGGGGGGTGAGATTTACACATATCGCACAGCTATAACTTACCAGCTGGCTCCCGTCACACTTGGACCTGATTATTGCCGCTTGCAGCTATATTTTCTATTGATTTTGGAATGAAATATGACCTGGACATCTCTTCATGAGATTTACTCATTATGGAATGCAGGACTAATGTGCATCATGTCAGACACAATTCATAGTGAGCAAGTAGCCTCACAGAACTGCATACAGCATGTGCTCTACTCCTAACAGTCTTATCGCCATCTGTTATACCAACAATGCTCCGTATAACCTGTGTAGTAGGAGAGATGGCTGGAGGGTTGATTTGAGGTTTACATGGTCAAGTACACAGGCCATTTTAAGCATGACAGATTCTATGAAACCCTATGAGAAGCGAGCGGCATCAAGACTCTTTGTGTTGTGGGTCAGTATTTGGTTCTGGTTCTGTGTGGGGCTCGTTGCAAGGCTCTGGGTTGGGATGCTGCTCGTGTTGCCGTGTTTGCTCATGTTTGTCGGGGCATGGAGAATGCCGTACCTCCTCGTCTTTCTCGCGGATCAGCTTCTCAGTCTCGTTGTCTGTGGCACTGGTCACCATTGGAATGGGGAAGTCTGTGATGCTCTCCCGGGTCAGTTTGCTGCTTAGGGCGACAAGCACACACACATTCGGTATTTCTTCTTAATATCTGAAAATATGCAGTGCATGTGAAATGTGAATAAATAATTGAATTTTTTTTTATATACACAGTGTCCCAAAAAGGCACGGTCCACGAATATGGTACACATTGGTATTTCAATACGTTTTTAAAGCGAGAAAAAGGCACAAAATTCTTTCTCCAAAGAACATTTGGGGGATTTAAGATGTCAAATTGCATTGTTAAAATTACATTACTTTATATGGTAAAATTATGCATGAAAAGTACACCTCAATCCAACACCCAAGTAAATAATCTCATTACATTTTCTCCATTTCTACACCAATCGTAGTGTTGATTGGATTTGTTAAACTCAACCATTCAACACTGTTACCAAGGTAACATATTTCTCACAAATTCATAAAGTTTAAAAATATTAACAAAATAACATTTACTCCAAACTCTCGTATATGGCACATTCCCTAGCGTCCAGAGGAGGGCGCTAGTTTTATTGTGTGTCTTTTTATTTTGAAGTCCAGCAATTGTTGATTTGTTCCAGGTACGTCTTGTTAACATTGTTAGTCTTTGTGTATATATACTGTATTCCCGCATGTTCTGTGTCTTTGTCGGTTCTTGTCCGTTTAAGGCTGTCTTGGTTTTGTTTTGCAGTTGTGTTTCTTGTGTTTTGTTCGAGGCCTTCAATAAAGGCTGCACCTAGATCCTCATCTTCATTTCTCCAGACTCTTAATTATTACAAACTAAATAATGGATGTAGCAGTCATGAAACTCCTGTCCCTCCAGCAGGGAAATGACTCCATAGAGGATTATTACGGAGCTATTTTGCACCCAAATGTGTTTAATTGGGGAGACTTTTCAGTCTTAACAAGCCAAACAAATTGTGTGAAAATGTAAAGTCAGATTACTTCTTTTAAATTAAAACTTGATTTTGATCATTAAGACTCCTCACTTAATTAATGGGGGGGGGGGGGGGGGGGGGAGGTATGGGGTCTTTTGTCTCCACAGGTGTGAATTACAATCAATATTTATGATCATTCACGCCTCCTCGCATTTGACCTTTCTAACACTAAAAGTGTCTTACAAAAGTTCAATTACTATTTTGTTTTGTATGAATGAGTGTTTTTTTCTAAGCTACAAGATCTAGTTCTCAAAAGGCCTTATTTCAATTACTTTTTCAAAAACCATGCATAAACATTATTTTCTCAAAAATAAGCTTCTCCTTCCACACTGTCCCCACCGTAGGCAGCGAACACTAGGAAGAGGAGGGGGAGAAAGGCATTGACCCCTGTTATGTTGGCAGAAATGCCTTCTCCACTCAACACAGTCTTCACCCACGAGATTCCCAATAATGCAGGTCCGTCGGTGCTTTCTGCCGCTGCAGCTTTCCTAGCAGGGACCTCCGGAACCACTATGGAGGCCCCTCCATTCCCTGCTTCTCAGAGTCCCCCATTGCCTTGCCCTTGCCTTAGTTTCCTGGCTGTTCATTACCATTGCTTCCTCCTATTGTATCTCTCCTATTGCTATTGCCCTTGACTGAGTCCCCCATTTCCTTGACTGAGCCGGATTCCCTGCCTTGGCATTGCCCTCACATAAGATCCCCTGTGGTCTCCTGGTCATCCCCTGGATCCTCTTTGTTCTCCTGGTCATCCCATGGATCCTCTTTGTTCTCCTGGTCATCCCATGGATCCTCTTTGGTCTCCTGGTCATCCGCCGGACCCTTGTGGTTTCCTGGTTGTCTGTTGGCTCCACCTGAGTCCGCTGGTCTGCAGTCTTTAGCTTGTCTCCAGTATGTGTCCGGCTCTCCTATGACTTTCACCCAAGTTTCCTGGTCCGCCATATCCATATTCGTGAAAAATGCAAAAACGTATTTGGAATAATGGCTCAAGCACACTTTTTAAGTTTTTAAGGTTGGAAATAATAAAACAATAGACATATTGTTCAGAATTGTGACACCTTGTGTATGTGAACCGTTAGTAGAACATGTTGATAGTGAATGTGCTGACCTCCACCTATGGTTTCTCTTCTAGGACACCTGTGTGACCTTGAGGGGAACTGACTTTATCTACTGAAAATCACCAAGAAGCCAGTTGATTAAAAGTCACTGAGCAAAAATCAAAAGGACAGTAAGTTCTGAGAAGAGCTCCACCAGCATTTGAGTGCAGATCACAAAGATTTTATATTTTGTCATCTAATGCAATAATGTCCAGTCATTTTTAAGTGTGACTTAAGTGTCCAGATACATTTTGGGGCTACTGTATATTCCTAAAAAAGCTGTTCTTATGGCAGACAGTGAGAATAGAGTGAGAAAGCAGTGAGAATTGGTGCTACATACGAGCGGTTTCGTTCTTTCACCACCATACGTGTCATACTCTGGATACAGTGCGCTCTGTAGTTCTCATAGTGAATTTCCCACGTCACTTCCTTCAGATCCTGCATGTGTGTTCGTACCAGCATGTTCCTCAACTTCACAAAGTCACAGTATGCTGGATTCTCCACTGTCAAACACACACACAACATGTAAACTGCAGTTAATAGCTGTTCCCTGGTGCTGTGCAGTGATACACACAGTAGTTCTTCAACAGCTATTTCACGTCATAGCTGTTATTTTATCACGCATTTAAGCATGACTAGAACTTGGTATTGACCAATCAGGATCCAGGACTACAACTATGCATTTTATAAAAAGAAATATGGAGCAATAAGATCAAATGCAATATGTACAAGCAGTTGATTGTAGTTCAAAAACAGATGAATGCTACACTACTCATTTGCCCCAATTTAGGTCAACTACAACTAGTGATTATGCAGCGATTTATCCTAAATGTGTGTAGCACACAATAAATGGCATTGCATTTCTGTATTCTGACATGCACACACAGAATTTCAACATTTTCTGCACTGATTGAAGGAAAATCTACAGAATAGATGGCAAAATTCATAAACACTTAAATTATCCAAAATATTTAATAGAAATGATATATAAATCAGGCAATTGATTAGGATGTGTTCAACTTTGTGGCTGATGGACATTCTAGTTTTGCATTTTCTGGGAAATTCTACAGATTTCATGCAGGCCTGATTTTGACCTCAGGAATTAAAGAATTTGGTATCCACAGTTTAACTAATGATCCCATGTACTCTGTATCAGCTTTTACCTTCTACAATTCCCCAGGGGTACAGACGGCCTCGAACCCTCTTGCCTTTCGCCTCCACTACTATGTTACTGCCAATCACAGCGAAGGGAATACTGTCCTACAGGAGAAAGACAGACCATGAATAAAATAAAAAACAAGTCAGCTGAACTGATGCTTTACAGGTCACAATTCCCATAAATAGGGTGCAAAACATGGCTATTGATTATATAAATAAATTAGACTGATATATCAGTTTTGCTGATTAATCATTCTGATAATTGCTTTTTTAGAACTATCTGTTATCTGCAAAAATCAACACTGAAAGTTGATAGTTTTTTTTTTTATTGTTGATTTTATTCTTCTGTGAATGGCGCTATTCTGAGGAGATAATCAAGTAATCTAAATTGAAGCGAGAGCATGCAGGGTAAAATTAGAGTATATAAAAAAGTGCCCCGTCAGAGCACACATCGAGTCTCAAACTTCATATCTTGTGAATAATAATAAACCTTATTCCTAATTAAATGTCATCTGGTGACATATAGGCTTTGAAAAGTGTAATTTCAAACTACTTATATATACGTAGAACATTGTAACAGAGCCAAGTCTCCGTCATGTCAAGTCCGTACAGTTAAAAGACCCACATTATCCACCAAATCTTAATAACGCTTGTAGCCTCTACGTCTGTGCCCATCATAGTAACGAACTAGTTTGACATTCTTTAAATCGAATTGAAACACTATTGGCTGATTCATCTGTAGGCATGTCATAAAATATAGATTATTGATCGGCATGTCATTTTATAAGATTTTTGAGGCATCGATATATTAAAATTAGCAGATATTTAAATTAGAATCCTTATTCGCATGCTTTGGAATTCACTGTCAGTTGGCGCAATAGCGTTGGGAGAAAAAAGCTGCATACGCTAATATTTCATTGGACTGCCTTTACGTTTGATTACGGCGCACATTCATTGTGGCATTGTTTCAACAAACTTATGCAACACAACATTTATTTCTGTCCAGAGTTGCATTCATTTTTGGCCGAGATCTTGTGTTGATGACGGAAGAGTCGAATCACTCCGTAAAGTCTTCTCCAACACAATTAGAGTATTTGTATTCTCTAATCAAATAAGGGATTTGGTCTTTTTTGCATTAAAAAGTGATGGGACACCTATTTGTACCTTATTTCTATACAAGTGCCCTTAATATATTATATACAAGTTTGATATATTTGAACAGTAGCTCTGAATTCGATGTGTGAACCTTGAGCTCCTGGTCTTGTTGTTTAAAGTCCTCATCTTCGTCCGAATCACAGTCTGGATACTGATAGATCTTGATCCCGTACTGCTCGATCTCCTCTCGAATCTGTGTTGAGCAAGAAGGGTTTAAAACTGAAATTTACACACGCATCACAGGTTCTGATCACTTGAGTACTCGCCTTGATCTTCTTCTTCTTGACTTCAGTCGGGGTAAGTGTGTCCGCTTTAGCTAGAACAGGAACAATGTTGACCTTCTCATGGAGAGCTTTCATGAACTCCACATCCAGAGGCCTCAAACTGACACAAACACACAGTGACAGCCCTCAGTACACACAATATGAACGACACAAAGGAGATTGCAATTGCCATTGTGTCGTTACTTTTACAAATGGGTTATTTCACACCACAAAATCTCTTTGAGTTGGCTTGATTTCTGTTTGAAGATGAAAGTCATTCATGAGACAGCTGTAATGACACAGATGTTCCAGCAGAGGTCGTAAATACATAATTGATCTCTCCTGTACTGGTCCGGATCATTCTCTGTGTGAGTTATGACTCAAAGGATTATCCAGTATTGTACAGGAATATAGGATAATGTCTAGATAATGGGGGATAAACGATCCCTTTAAGTTCCTTGATCAAGGGCACGATGGTGATAAATAACAGGTCACGCCTTACGAACTCACACCAGGCCTTAGCTCTACCGACCACACCACACCATCATAATGAAGTTTGTATATGTGTGTATAATGCGGATAAAGCTCATACCCGTGACCGAAGGGTGAAATAAAGTAAAGGCAGCAGTGCACGCGATTATCCTGAATGTTCTTGCGGTTCAGTCCACTCTCATCTCTGAAGTATTGCTCAAACTGCTGATCAATGTAATCTGCCACTGGCTTCCAGCTGAAAACCCACAAAAACACTCAATAAAACCGTTGATTACATCACTGAATCAAAATAATGAGTGAAACTCAAGAAAACGGCAAAGAACCTTTTGTATTTCACCCCAAAATCAAAAGAAAACTGAACAAATACTTTAGATTTTGCTTAATGGTCCTAAAATAGGCTTAATGTTCTTTTATTGTATTTTGTTGCACTGTGACATTATTTTCACTTAATTAAATTGTGTGATCTGGACATGTTTTTGTGAGTTTCACTCTAAAGCGCTCTGTACCATTCAGTGTTATTGACTGCATCTCCAAATCCTGGTGTGTCCACGATAGTAAGCTTGAGTTTGACACCCTTCTCTTCAATGTCCACCGTGTGTTTAGTGATCTCCACCGTCTGAGTGATCCTCTCTGATAACACAACACAAACATCATGAAAATCAACACATTGCAAACGTCAGGACATTTTAAACTACAGTAACGGCACGTTCACACAAAGACTTTGAATCAGTACAATGTCTTCCAATGGACGATTAGGATGAAAATTCTTCCATTGACAGCACTTATAAAAATCAAGAGTTCTGGAAAACTTGCTGCAAATTCCCCACTCATTATTGTCACATGGAAATGACCTTCATTGTCACAAAAGGTTTGCTGCAGGTCTACCACTACCAGTGAAGAGCTGCAAACTTCCAGAAAACCTTTGTGTGAAAATAATGAGTGGGAATAAGCTTTTGGCTCATGTGTTTGTGCAGTGTTCTCTGTGAAATACAGTTACAAAGCACTTAGTGGTCGCACACCGGACGAGAAGCATCACGGCACTTCGTGGTAGGACACAGCACAGGTATCAAACACAGGGCACGTTGATGCGATTCAGGTGGCAGACAGTACACACAAAAGGTTTTTCCCTTCTTCAAGAATGAATAAAGTGATGCTGAGGAGTTTGCAGGTTAGTGTATGAAACTGGTGTAACCGTACACACTGAACGATTACAAATGCCATTTCTCTGCATGTAGCACTGAAGCCCATTCAATGCTACAGATAGAGAAACTGCGTCACCATTTCTAATAGTTCAGTTTGAAAAACAATTCTTTTCTATGAATGTATGCATAATGTTCGGCAGCAGCGATGTGTGTACATTCATAGAAAACAACTTGATTTTGAATTTTAAAATGTGCAATTTTGTCCGCCAGAATAGATCAGAAATTCTTCAATTAGGACCATTTTTAACTATTTAAAATCTTGAAAAATGAAACTTCTTCAAAACCATATTCAATCTATGTTAAATCATGTTTTCATGTCCTGAAAGAAAGATGTGATAATTACTTTTATTAACCTTCAAGTGTGCAGTTTTGATATTGTGTGTGATGGTAATGACATTTCTTGTAATGTCAGGATAAAGATGGATAAACCTTGGACTTGCTAACAAGTTAGACACAACAAGTTGGCTAGCAAATTAACTGCTAGCTTAGCGCAAACCCTTTCAATATTTAATCACGCGCAGAATATGAATTATATACATCTATATTTCAATTTTCATTAGGTAAAATGCTTCCAAATTCTTGATATCAAAAAATGATGGTGTTACTCATGGAAAGAATACCCATTCCTGATATCAAAAAAGGAATTTCATCTAGAAAAAGCCATAATTATTTATATCTGTAGGTGCAATTCCACTAGTAGGATCTCACATTCCTGGTATCAACAACTGAATTCAACTAGTAAAAATGCTCATTTTTTATATCTGTCATTTGGTTTAAGATATGTCACTCTTCAATTTAATGATATCTGAATTCTATATTCATAGTAAAAATGCAGTTACAGATAAAAAGTTTGTTTTTTACTAGTTGAAACTGAATTTTTCCACAGTAATTCCACATGAAATTCACTAGTAGTAATTATATTGCTGATAAAGAATTAGTATTTTAACTAGCAGAACTTGAATTATAGATATCCAGCACAAAAGTCAATTCAGCTTGCCATACTAGACAACTTTTTGTGTAATAAATTCCAAGGCTAATGTGAGCCTAACAACTGTGAGTTCTCATTTCCATCATTACCAAAAGCTTGGCATGATGGTAATGGACGTATTGGGGACAGCTTGTTTTTATTTTCAAAACTAAAACATAATTTTCCTGATTGTAACACATTTTCGAAATGTATTATTGAGGGGAATTTAAAAAAAAAAAAAAAAAAAAAAAAAGTCATTCTGGCCAATTAACATTTTTCCAAAAGGACAAGGATGTTCCCTTACGTCAATAATCACCCCAATTACTCATTTCACATTTCAAGTTCATGTTTTTACTGAATGTCTGTGAATAATTCATTTAGGCATTCATACAAATGTGAGAAACAGTCAGAGGTCAATCTTACCCTCAGCGTTGAGCAGTTTTCGGTCTTTGTAGAGATCTGTGAGGAACAGACTGTTGACCAGTGTGGATTTTCCTAAACCAGACTCTCCTATGAAGAAAAAACATCATCATCTACAGCAGCACAACAACTGCAATTAATATGCAAAATAAGAACAACATAAGCATTTGATCATGTTTGTAAAGCCACGATGAAATTACCTGCCACCATTACAGTGAAGTCAAAGCCCTTCTTCACAGATTTGCGGTGAACCTGATTTGGCAAAGTGGCAAATCCCACATACTCTTTATCTTGATCCTACCAAGAGTGAGACAGAATGATCATTTTTTATAAGCGTTAGAAACTCGATCTGGAAACTGGAAATGTACTTTATTATCTCAAAGGTGGTTTAATACACATTCAAAGGCATTCGTTGACAAGAAATATAAATTCTCAGTGTGTAGGCGATGTATCCTACACCGGCAAGATCTGACCAAATCTCTGTGAGTTTCTCTGTGAGAGGCAAAACAGAAGTGCCAGGAATCGGCTTGAATTGACATTTACATTTATGCATTTGGCAGCCGCTTTTATCCAAAGTGACTTACAGTGCACTTATTACAGAGACAATCCCCCCGGAGCAACCTGGAGTTAAGTGTCTTACTCAAGGACACAATGATGGTGACTGTGGGGGTCGAACCAATGACCTTCTGATTAACAGTTGTGTGCTTTAGCCCACTACGCCGCCACCACCAGTCCATATTGAAAGGGGCAAAGTGGTGGGGAGTGTTGTAAATCCGAAAAGGATTTATGGAAGCTTCAACCCTTTAACTATCATCATTTACAAACATATAGAAGACCACCAGCAGAATCCTCTTTAATATAAACCATTATCAGGAAGTCACACATTACAACATATTCAGATGGACGGTTTTATTGTTGAGGGCAGATTAACCCATTATTAGTACGAGGAGAACTAGAGTTGTTTCGTTGAAGCTCAAAATGTGTCAGTCTGAGAAAAAAAAAATACGGTTCTAATACAAAACAAACAAAACAACGAAAGAAAATAGAGCTTGGAAACCCCATGAGTGGTACAGTGAACCCTTACAAATCAGTACTGCGGTAGTACCAGGGTACAGTGATGGTATCAGTAAGGTATTTTGATCTATACCATGGTACCAAATTATTACCATATACATATACCAAGGTATACACATGGTCCTCTCAGTAACCCTTAGAAAAGAATACAATGCCATTACCATGGTGCATGGGCAAATAACATGGTACTTATTTGTTAGAGATGTCAAAAACTATTGATTGTCATTGAAGTTTGGGGAGTAAGCAGTAATGTACTGATGCAATCCATGTTTTTTTCTGGTTGAAATTTATCTACCAGTCACTAGTCCACCTTGCATTACCTCAGTAGAGTCGTATGGGTTGTATCGACCCCAGGGGCTTTTAGGTCTGGAGGGGCTGATGGGAGATGGCAGATGGAACTCCACGTGACCCCGCTGAGCCACGTGTATGAACTCATGCTCTAACTCTCCTGGACCCCTGGGCACCGTGACAGCCCTCAGGTAGGTTGGTGTTCCGGGGGTGTGAGGTCTACTATGCCCGTCACCCTCACTATCACCCTTATGGTGGGCAAATGGGTGGCCCTCCCTGGGTGGATGATGTCCCAAGATGTTCTCCAGCTCCGAGTCCTCAGAGTCTTCCTTAGGGAAGTGCTGGGGTTATGAGGGGTCAGGAGGGACAATTATTTTTGTAGGGGTTAGGGCACAACATTCAGACAGGGGCAAAAGAAGTGATTTAATAATAGGGGGGGAGTATGTATAAAAAAAAAAAAAAAAACAGAAAACTATTTAGTGGTTAGGTACAAAATTGTGCATGCACTAACAAAAGTTGACAGTGGTAAAATTATTTTCTGCCAAAATAGAAAACAAGTCAGAAAAGACAAAGAAATCGTGAAAAAACAGAGCATTGTTTCTGCCAGATACGGTTGAAATTTAACCAGACACAAACTCAACATGTCAAGCAGAATTATCTGTTATTAAAGGTGCTTCTTGTCTGTGTTGATATCAGACACACTAAAGAAGATCTGTGAAGCTCTCATGACTGTGTATGTGTATCTGCTTTTATACATTTTTTGAGAAGACAGTTATTTCCTCTTAAAGCCGCTCGTAACTGGTAAACTTGAAACACTTTTTCAGAGCAGCGGTTGATTGACAGGTGAGGGGTGCCGCTTCACTGCTCTCTGCGACGCATTCAGGACGGATTAGCATTTACACCTCAAATGCGATGTGGTCACGTGTTTTTGACCAGATTTGTATGTGGTTTTTACAATGCGACCACAAAACGTTTTAGACCTGTATTTAGTGCTGACCACAAGTGATTGTATCACCCACAAAACATCTCAATACCAGGTGTAAACGGGGTCTATGTGGCTTGAGTGACACTCAAGTGAAACAAGGCTTCACTCGTGTATTTCAAATGAGAAGCATATTTTGCACTTCTAAAAGTGGTAAACTTGAAATGAATATCATTACATTTGCTTTGGCGACCTGAAATTTAGCTTTGGCGGCTGCCATCAAATGTTCAATGAAGGAAAAGCCCTTACTGTCAAAGTGATGTAAAGCATTTTGATTTATCCATCAATGTTTTTAAAATTAGCTTAAAGATTGAGAGTTTTCAGTTACAACAGCCTCTGATGTAACATAAGTAGTGTTTTCCATTTTGTGTGGGTAACTTCAGATCAAATCACAGTGATGTCGCTTTTGACAGCAAGGTGTAAATGTAATCCAGCTAAAGAATATCTAGATACCATCCAGATATGCAAGGTGTCAATGAGGACTATGACTGTTAGAGCAATCAGGTTTCCACTGCTCTTAGATCTGTCCTGATGAATAATGCATTGTGGTGCAGTGAGGTCGTTATATTTAAAGTGCAAGCACAAATCTGTTCAATGGAATACTGACTGTTTTCTGTCCTTAAAGTCAAATTGAATTGTACCACTGGACAGTTAAGAGCACAAACTATATCAGATTAGTTGAAAAGAACACTGTTTTTAAGCAATCATTTAAAGCAACAAAAAGAAAACGTTAATCACAAAATTTTCCATAAGAAAGGGCATTCAGTGTGGCAGTATCCTAACAGAGGTCAGAGGTCATCCATACCCAAAGGGAGGCACACCAGTACCTGTTTGACTTCATGTGCTCTGGGATCAGGGAATGCTGGCATAGAGTCCTGATCATCGGACGCCGAGTCCGCTTCAAGGTTAGTGTCCTCCATTGCCACTGGGGCTATTGTACACTCTGCCATCTCCCACCACAACAGACAGGTCATTTGGGTGGATGTAAATGGGTAGGTTTTTAAATGGGCAGTGATAGGGTTCATGAGCGAGGTGGAGAGATGTTACAGAGGGGTAATATTTAGTGAAAAGGATCAGAAGAGGTTGAAAGAAAGAATAAAATGATTAAATAAACTCAATGAATTAAATGCAAGATGCAGCCAGTCAGATTTAGATGTGGTGTGAATGTTATAAGTATGATGATGTGCTGTTTGGACTAAAATATGCAACAGTATTTAAAGCAGATGTAATAATGGAAATCAACTCAGTGACTCAAAAAGCACCACATGATTCAAAAAAATATAAGGGTATACCAGTCCAAGTCAAAGTAGTCCACATCCAGTTCAGATAAGATATGGCTGGGGTCCCTCACACAATTAAGTCTATGGAATTTTTCCATCTGTATTTTTCACCTGCCAGCGAGGTGAAAACCATAGGCTTGATCTCCTAGGAAAGTTATAGCACACCTCTCTTCAACAAGCTTCAAGACGTCATATATTCATTCATCATTCATGCCCGTAGCACAGTGTGCCACAAAGTTTATTACTTAGTGTTAAGGGCTTGCTCAAATCACTACACCGACGGAAACAACATCAAATTCTCCATCATTTTGGGGCATACAGATAAGTGTAAGACTTTAAAGGGTCTACTTTTATTTGTGTACACTCACAATAACAACAAAACCTTGTGCTTAAACAAATATTCTCCTGCAATGTAATCTGTATGAAACAAAACAACGTACAGTTTATACTGGCTGAGCTAATTATCTCTAATGTGATCACACCACGGGCAGAGGGCGCTATTCATACACTAATGTGCGGAGACGATCAAATCAAATGTGAACGCCCCCGACTGTCCCTTAAAAAAAAAAAACATCAAGTTCATTCACTTTTCTGCGCGTTTGAAAGACAGCAGGTGCACAGGTGAGAAAACTCCTGGATAGTGACGAAGAGTTACAATTTTCCTCAGAAGAAGAGCGGGACTCCGATGAATGTTTGCATTTTTGAAGAGAGACTTGATCCAGCCGAGGATACAATTTTGGACGAGTCATTTCATTAGTTGACCTGCTATTTTATATAAACATGTACATATTTTACTAGTGGGACTGTTTCCAGACTTGCCAGACAGGATTCAGAGTATTGACATTTGAAATATGTCCTAATAAGCAAGATTTAATTACATTTAATTTGTTTTTTCGGCTAAAGCAGGTATTTAAATTGTATGCTGTATGATATAAATATGATATGTAATATGATGTAAAAATAATATGAATGTTTAGATTATGTTAGAACTAGTGTTTATGCGGTCTCATTATCATCAACAAAGCTTGTGCTTGCAAATATCTGTTCAGGTTCAGAGTAAAATGCACTTTAAATATGCCCATATTAGAAAATCAGCATGTTATAATGATTGAACTGAACAGGGTGTCAGATGAGGGAGACATTCAAAATGTGGGTCGTTAGGACCAGGATTAAGAATCGCTGCTCTAATAAATTAATTGGTTCTCTGTTTGGTCTAGTCAAGTGGTTCTCAACTGAGTTTTCCTTAAGACCCCAAATAAAACACAGTAAGTAAAGTCCAAACAGCATATTTGCACCCTTGTACGGCACTGCGGGAAGGTGACACAGCTCAAAAAGTAATTCCAAACCAAATTGAGCAACTAAATCCCTTCACGAACGGCAATTTCATGAGGCTGTTAGCATAGGGTACATTCTGACTTTAAGGGCTCACATTGAATAGGGAACAGGGATGCTCACTGGGTCGATATTTCTCCAGAAGTCCAATATCATCTCCACTGTTTTGAGTGTGTTCAGCAAAAGGTTGTTGTGACCGCACCAGACAGACAGCTGATCAACCTCCCATCTGTATGCAGACTCATCACCGTCATGGATGAGGCCGATGACCATGGTGTCATCTGCAAAATTCAGGAGCTTGACAGCGAGGTCTTTTGCAGTGCATTCATTTGTGTACAGCGAGAAGAGCAGTGGAGAGAGAATGCAACCCTGAGGAGCACCAGTGCTAATAGTGAAGGTCGAAGATGTGCGTTTCCCCAGTCTCAATAGCTGCTGCTGACTTCATGACCACAAACGTGAGAGTAACAGGTCTGTAGTCATTTAGTCCTGTGATTTAGTTTTTTTGGTGACCAGAATGATGGTAGAGAGTTTGAAGCAGCAGGAAACTTCACACTGCTCCAGTGAAGATCTTATTGAAGATCTGTGTGAAGATGGGGTCAGTTGGTCAGAGCAAACTTTCAGACAGGCAGGTGAAACACCATCTGGGCCTGAAGCTTTCCTAGTCTTTAGTTTCCGAAAGACCCAGCACACATGCTTCTCACAGATAATAAGTGCAGATTGAGTAGAAGTGAAGATCTGAGCGGGGGGGAGGGGTGTGAGATTGGGCTTTTCAAACCTGCAGTAAAACACATTCAGTTCATCAGCCATTTTTTGACTTTCTAATGAGAGAGGAGGTGGTGTCATAAACTTCATTATTATTTTTAGGCCTTTCCACACAGATGCAGGATCGTTGGCTGAAAACAAATTTTTCAGCTTTTCAGAGTAGCATATTTTAGCCACTCTGATTTCCTTAGTCAATGGGTTCTTGACCTGGTTGTACAATATTATATCCCCACTTCTGTAAACATTCTCTTTGACATGACAAAGCCGAGTTTTCTTGTAAACCATGGTTTATCGTTATTGGATGATAAAAATGTCCTAGTAGGAATGCACATATCCTCACAGAAACTGATATATGAGGTCACATTATCTGTGAGCTTGTACAGATTGGTGTCTCCAGCTTCAGAAACACTCCAATCAGTGCAGTCAAAGCAGGCTTGCAGTTCCAGCTCCGTTTCATTGGTCCTTCTCTTTACAGTCCTTACAAAAGGCTTAGCTGATTTTAGTTTCTGCTTGTAGGTCAGGAGAATATAAACCAGACAGTGATCAGAGAGTACTAAAGCTGCATGTGGGACACAGTGTTATGTATCCTTCACAGTGGTGTAGAAGTGGTCCAATATATTTCTGTCTCTGGTGGGTTATGTGATGTGTTGTTTGTATTTTGGCAGTTCTCGGGTGAGGATAGCTTTATAAAAGTCTCCCAGAATAATAATAAGTGAGTCTGGGTGTTGTTGTTCCGTGTCTGTGATGTGATCAGCCAGATGTTGCAACGCTGCATTTACGCACGCTTGTGGCTAACCCATGGTGAGTAGAAAGACTTACAGTTGATGAAGACCACTTCTAAATTAGGACAGCACATCTTTTTCAATGCTGTTACATCTGTACACCAACATTCATTAATGTAAAAGCATGTTCCACTGCCTCTCGCTTTCCCAGATAACTCTGCGATGCAATCCTCTTTGAACAGCTGGAAGCCCAGTAGATGAAATGCACTGTCCGGGATGGCTTCACTCAGCCTGGTTTTTGTGCAACACAGAGCAGCTGAATTAGAAAGGTCCTTCTTTGTTTGAGTGAGCAGAAGCAGTTTGTCCATTTTGTCGGCAAAGGAGCGGACATTCGCCAGATAAATACTTGGCAGTGGAGTCCTAAAGGCGCGCTGATGAAGCTTCACAAGCGTGCCTGCTCTCTTCCCTTTTGGATTGCTTGTAGAGCACTATAGCATCTCCAACTAAGATGTCTAATAAAATGTCTGAATAATCAAAACCAGCAATAAATGATCAGGTATGCTCTGCCGAATATTCAGCAGTTCATCACTGGTGAAACTGATCAGGAAAGAGTAACAAAAAAACATGACAAAAAACAGAGCTCCACACCGAAGCAGCCATCTGCAGTGCCATCTTTATTATGAATAAAATAAAAATCTACACAAAAAACACCCTGCAATTTCCATTAATTAATTGTGCATTATGGGGTATTCATGATTATTGCAATGTGTTTAGTTAGATGGACCCCGCTGATCAATGCAGAGCTTTCAGCCTTACAGTGCATGAAGGGACTTTCTTTATATGACCTCGTAAGCTACTCATTTCTGGTCACGCCTGACAAAGTCAATATATTGAGCTTCACATTACTCAAAGCAGATTTGAATTCTTATCCAGTGTTGCATTTACCTGCTGGAAAAGTCAGGTCAGGCTGGTCAGATTTTACAGGGGTTTTGGGCACTTCGAAGTTAGTCAGGATCGGAGACCAGCTGGCCGATCAGCTAAATCAGCTGACCTTTTTGCACATTTTCGTTCACACACGCATCAGTTGTAGGCTAATTTTCCTGCACATTTTTCCAGACCCTTTTAACAGAAAATAATCATCTCTGATCATCTGCTGTTTTTAAACAATTGGCCAATGTCAATTTTGTGTAGATAACCGTTTTATTTAGCTGATACCAAAGTTTGGCCGATACATCTCTTATAAGGACTACTTTTGTGACACTTTTATGGTGTTTTTTAAACCTTTATAAAGATTATAGCCTCGGGTCACTGTATGCTTTCATTGTTTGGTAAAGAGCAGATTAGAGATTCTTTAAAGGTTCAGCTCAGCGTTTTACTTGTGGTTGTAAATCAGTCTGCGGATTCAAGCTGTTAAGGCAGCAGTTGGCATGAGGTAAATTCAAGTGTGTGATTATACTCAGTATTAAAATCTTAAAAGATCTCAACCACAGCAGAGAAAGATTTAAAGAGCAAGATTAAAAAGGAATTTCATAGCCTGTCCTAGATCCACAGCAAACACTTCCCCCTCCTAAAACTCTATTTTTGGGTCTATATCACAAAGACAAGACACAAAAGATTCAATCTTCGTGTAGAGCTTCTGTAGTGGAATTGAGAAAGCACATTCAATTAATATTTACTTCAGTTAAGACACAAAGCAAATCTCATTTCCAAAGTCTAAAGTAAAAGGTGCACTCAGTAACTTTTGTCTTTGTCATCTTGGACTTACACTGACACCTAGTGGTTTGGATGCAGCATCATTTAAAATCAATAGTTTTCAGTTTCAGATGTCATTGGAGAAATGTATTATTCACAGTCAGTCATGATTACTTTAATCAATGAGTGAAAGTGTCCAATAACAGGACGGTTACTGAGATTAAGTGAGTAGTATTCACTGGTCATGTGATTCTAACATGTGTGGACCCTCTCCATGTAGAATAAAACAGCTTTTATAAGGTTACTGATATGACTCCAGTCTTCATTTTAATGTGAGTGCTCATGATGCCCTACATATATTACAAAATTACAATGAATGTCTTTAGGAGTTAAACTTACTGAGTGCACCTTTAAGAAACTTTATTTCAAACTGTATGCCAAGTCTAATCCAAACATCTAGCCTCCATATGGGAATGTGATATCTAGGATGTCATAATCCCAAAATAGGGCATTTCTTTTCACTGACTAGCATTGCAGACAACAAGTGGTCTAGCACAGACAAAACCATCTGCTTTATCTTTTCTGTTACTGTTTTACAGGAAACTCTTCTTAGATCAAATGCAGAACTACACTACAAAAGCAACAGGGCCTTGTTTACAGCGAAGCTTTTGACTGTTAATAAAGTCTGGTCCATATTTTATCTCATTCTGGCCACTTTTAAAGTAAAAGGTGAACTAACAAACATATAAATAAACCAACCAACAATTTTTTACATGATCTATGAGAGTGGGCAAATCTGATGTCAATGATGCCACAATAATATTCCAGTGTGCAATGATGACTCGTTCAAGTAAGGATGCAGCAATCTATGCCAGTATTTACTCAAAAAATACAGACAAAATCATTGATTAACTCATATATGGAGCAGAAAATTAAATATGGCGACACATAAATAACATCAAACTTTGTTGGTTCTCGCATGTCTCCTGACCAAACATCATCATGTCATGGCACAATGTTGATTTGAGAGTTAATAACGACTTAAATTTGATTCCGTTACTCATAAAAAGGGATTGTATGCCATCAGAATACTCGGCATATGATGCACAAGTTGCATGGGTTGGACTAATGATACGTTTGGGTGCTTTTTAAGATTTCAAGTGAATCGCTGTTAATTGCTATTGTATGGAAATCAGCGATCACCACATTCTTAAACAATATCCTTTTTGTGTTCTGCAGAAGAAAGTCACACAGGTTTGGAACAACATGAGGTAAAGTTGAGGAAATGATGACAGAATTTGTATTATTGACATGATATATTGTTTTAAATAATCCTGCAGTGTGATAAATTCATTTTTAAAAGTACAAATAAAATACATTATTACAATAATTATATGAAAATAAAATAAAATGCTGTTTAAGATGGTTTTAGTTGGAGTATAGCATTACTCTCTGGTGCATAATTCACCATACACACACACACACACACACACACACACACACACACACACACACACAGTAAATATGTACTGCATATTAAATTTAAATATTATTTATTTGTTAGTATAATAATAACAACAACAACAACAACAACAACAACAACAACATTATTAGATCAATATTTTCTGTTCAAAATTTTTTTACATTTTATGTGAATATTGTTTGTTCAGTTAATTTTAGCAATGTTTTGTGTCTCATTTGCCATCATTAAACTAAATTATTTATGTAAAATATTAGCATTATATCAGCCACACTCCACTCTATATATCAGTATCAGCATCGTACTCATGTTGCTCGACCACAATTAAACCCTTAAAGATTTCACTAAAATTATGAATTTTTACACAAAAGCAGTGTTATCTGATCCGGCCAATCTAATAAAACATACATTATCACATAAACAACTGAAGAAATTCACCACAAACATCCTCAAATCTCGACACACAAATGCATCTGTCAATCAATTTTAGACTCCATCACTATTATACAGTCTCAAGGAACTACAAAATCAAACAGTGAACATCCACAAACACAAACAATTATGCATACTGCAGACCTACCTCAGAATCACTGTTTACTTCAGAGTTTGTTGCCATGTTCATGAATGCAGTGCAAACGGTCAGTGTGTAAAGGGTTTATCCAGAGAAACTGAGGTCAACATCTGTCTGCATCTCCCTGCAGCTCATTTACATAGTCACACCCCCAGCACATTCATGTACTCCTCACAACAGCTCATTTGCATAGCCACACCTGCAACACATTCACTTCCTCACAGTAGCTCATTTTCATAGCCACACCCCCAGTCCATTCATTCACTCCTCACAGCAGCTCATTTGAATAGCCACACCTGCAACACATTCACTTCCTTACAGCAGCTAATTTTCATAGCCACACCTGCAACACATTCACTTCCTCCCTCACAGTAGCTCATTTTCATAGCCACACCCCCAGCACATTCATTCACTCCTTCACAGCAGCTCATTTTCAAAGCCACAACATCAGCACATTCATCTCACAGAAGCTCATTTAGATGGCCACACCCCCAGTACATGTCTCTCAGCCCCCAAAAGCACTTCATTTACATAGCCACACCCTCAGAACATTTCAAGCATCCACGATAGAAAAGAATATCAGATAAAGTTAAAAGCGGATATTTCTAAACGTAAAGATGTTTCATTATTCATCTAAGCTCCTTCAATTCTGTGTGTTACATGTCTTTGTCTTTTGCGTTTCTTCAGTCGTAATGTTGTGTTGCTGGAGGCTTTAAGCAGCATCTGTCCAGTGACTTTAAAAAGACACGGTGTCCCTGACCTACAGCGACTGCTTTCACAAACACACTTTCCATGAACATGTCCGGGTTCCAATGTCCAAATTAAATCTGATACAATTAAACTTTTTTTATTTCAGTTTCAATCCTCTTCTTACCATTCGTAAAAGTCCAAACTTCAACGCATCAAGTATATTCTTGTTCAATTATTAATATTATTTTAATGCATGTTTATATTGAGTATAATTTATGAATTTTTATATATAAATATCTTGTTTTCCCACGTTATGTGCTTTGATAAGCTACATTTATATTTGCTATATAATAGTAATAACAATAATAATCATTATTTTTATCAACATTAAAAGTATAATAATAATGACAAAAATTGTAAAAGTAAAATGCCCAGAAGCAGTACTTAAACTACCGTAATCAGAATTATTCCCCCCTGAAAGATCAATAATTTGAGTTTTCTTTTGCTATCCTGCTTGTGTTGGATCTGTTCCCAACTCCATGTCTGTGCTGGGCATGTCTGACAGTGCCAAGCAATGCCTGGTGCCACTGAACACATCATCCTATTAAACTTGTCCTCTAACATCTCTTACAACCAGCGTTCATGTCCACATCACGGAGACGGGCTTTATTATTCCATGGAGTGATCTATTCCTGGACATTAAAGATGGTGAACTTCAGGATTTGAGATTTGACGATTACACCACAAGCAAATAAACAGGGAGAGAGACAGGAATCTGATCCTTTTGGTCACATCATGTTGGCACGGTGAAGCATTCTGGGAAAGATGTCCATAATAAATGATAATCTACACCGATAATCTCACAGGATTACCCTTCTGTTGTCATTATGTGTAAAGAAGACACATTGTTCATCCTCTTTACTGAGCTAAAGTGTCAATGTGTAGATAGACGGGACATACAGTACCTTTATTGTAATACTCTTTTTATAGAATAGAATCAGTGAGAGAATTTCATGAAAAGAACACCTCTCCAGCTGTTAGGCACGGGGGTGGATCGATCATGCAATGGGCTTGTGTTGATGCCAGTGGCACAGGGGAACATTTCACTGGTAGAGGAAAAATGTTATATTTTTTTGAAACTGTAAAATTGCTTAAATATTACCTTTAACTTTATGACATGCATGCATGTGTGTGTGTGTGTGTGTGTGTGTGTGTGTGTGTGTGTGTGTGTGTGTGTGTGTGTGTGTGTGTGTGTGTGTGTATGTATGTATGTATGTATGTATATATATATATATATATATATATATATATATATATATATATATATATATATATATATATATATATATATATATATATATATATATATATTAGAAAATATGACATATGTATCATTTAAAAGTGTGTTTGATAGTTATGCGTTTCTCAAGGACTCTAAATGATGATGACAGTGGCGCCATCTTCTGGCTTCTGCTGCAGATCTCCATCTCTAAACATACATGTTCTAATGCCGCATTGCATTTAAAGTCAGATATTCCTACTTAATATCTCCAATCTCAGACTAAGGTATTCCAATGCCTGATATTTGAAAGAAGTCAATAGTTCAATACTTCAGTTAGCGTGGTAGGAGTTTGATTGTCAACAGAGACATCTCATAGCAACACAACTGCAGAGAATAAACAAATGTAGATTATTACTATTTGTTCTAGATTATCAAAAGAGAGTAAAATGTAACACATTTTCCATACCGGAATCATTTACTAAAGTTTTATTATCAGGTTTTGTAGGAACTTTGACTCAATTGTACACTTTATTTGAATAAAAGATCATGTTTTGTGTGACCCTGCGTCCACATGCGTGGATGTTGTATTTTGGCTTCGCTATAAGCAACACATCATTTCATTTAAACTGACTGATCTCAGTTCAGAAGACTCTGTTCTCTCAGAAAAGGGTTACACTTTACCTACCAAGTCATGTGATAAAACAACACGCCCATGATCTCCGCGGAGTTTGAGTTTGGGAGAAAAACCAACAAAACTACATCTGGTAAGAAACCGAAAAAAGTTTTACATTGAAACCTGTTTGAGTCAAAAGATTAGAGTCTCTAGTTTTATCCGATATATCATTTTAAAAAAATGGAGTGATGTATAATGAAACAACACACTGTTAAACACAAAGGCCACATGTGTGGACTGTTTGCTCATATAAAATATCCAATATTTACTGTACATCATCACATTGAGTCAATAGATGCATCCAAAAACTGAAAAATGTGTCTTTCAGAGACTTTATATGGAGTTATGATGAAAATAATGTGCATTTCAAACTGTTCTGAGACCAGTGCAGACAGACAGCACACTGGAGGTTAAGTCATGCACTAAATAGGGAGCAAGGGAGCATCCTATAGCACTCATATAACTGTTCTGAGACCAGTGCAGACAGACAGCACACTGGAGGTTAAGTCATGCACTAAATAGGGAGCAAGGGAGCATCCTATATCTCTCTATGCAGTTAAGTGCGTTCACTCCTAAAATCTGACCAGAAGTTCAGTTTCAGGCTGCAGATGATGTTTGGATCAACATGTTTGACACACATGGGACAATGATCATCAGTACATAGATTCACCATTTATAATGGATCATTTTATTTGAACATGGTTGACTGTGATTGGATGATGCTGGACGTTACTTTCAATCTGAATTAATTATGAATTTATGATGTAATGTCTGTAACATCTCAAAAACATGAATTACCAACACTCCAGGAAACACAAACAATCTAGGTTGTTATTTAAAATTTCACATATGTGGACATCAATTTTTAGGAAAACTTTGTCTAAAAATTATTATTTCTTTTTTTTAATGTTTCTTAAGGGCTACTTGTTACAAATCAAAAGAAGGAATGGAAAATGCACGCTCACATTCACACTCGCGCTCGGGTCTGATGGGTTTTTGGGTGCTGACATCTAGATTTCTGCACAAGTTTCCAAGCCCTACTTCAAGTGAAGATCCATTGCACATTATTTCCTTATTCATTTCTAGATTGCGAGAGAAGTCCTAGTCAAATTTTAGAGAACAAACCGCACAATTTGTGGTATCAATTATGAAACGTAAATGGTGTAAGACAAGCTATGAGACCAAGTTTAAGCATGCTGATTTAATGAATCCCGAACCTTAGGCATGAAAATAGTTGATAGTCAATCTTGCCTTAGCAAACACTGCTTAACATCAATGTAGAATAATAGAAAGAGCCTGTATGATCATGTTCTCCTTGTTTTTGCTGACAAAATTCAAACACACAATATCCTTGAGGCAGACTACAAGGAGTTAAATAAGTGGCAAAATACGATTTCATCTATAATCTCAAAGTGTTCAATACTTTACACATAAAATGGTTTGTTATGGTCTGCATGTTTAAAAAAATAATCTTGCCGTTTCCCACAAACCTTGTTAGTCTTTTCACTTCAAACTTCGGTCTCTTAAGTGCCGAATGGCGCTGCCAAAGTACCTTTCCCAGACTTCCTGTCGCATTCAATTAGAGGCTTTATCTACAAGTCTTCCAGTTTCCTGTTCAAACTAGATGTCGCTCTGGCAATTGCGATTTGTGCTGATGAAGCACTTCCCTCAGCAGAAGAGTGGTCGACACGGCGGCCATTACAGCTGCACAGAGATGCTGACATGCACTCATAGAGTCTCATTCATGTGCAGGCTGGTCCTCCACTAGTGGCTGAAAGAACTGAAAATTATAGAAGGTTGTACGTGCTAGAGGATTGATTAATGGTTCGGAGAGGCAGGCCTAACTTCTGCAGCTTTATGTTGTGGATATCCCAAGATTTTGTTCTAGCTTCAAAGGAAATGAGAAAAACTTCAGGTAGTTTAAGTCATTAAAGTGAAATGGCTTAATATAGCAGAACAGTGTTTCTCAACTGCAGAGTTCTGGAACGCTCTACACTGGATGCACCACACAAGTGTCGATACTTATGAAGAATTTCAATCAAGTTTAAAGTTAGTATGCTACAAAGTTAACAACGCAATAGTCTAATAAGCATAAAAATACATAGCACATAAACATTGGGTTTAACAGTCCATTTTTATTCGACTGTTAGTCGATTAAAATATTTTATCTCAATGAATCACATTTTTTCTGTAGTTAAATCGCAATAAATCAAAGATTTTGAAACTGCTGGAGTTTGACACCATATATACTTATTTTCCTGAGAAAATGCATTTATTTCCATCTTAGGAAACGATACAAAACATTACAATAAAATGCTTTATGAACATTTTCCAAACAAATCCTTCCACAGTATAAAGATAGAAATGTACTAAAATATCACCAATTCAAGTAACATTAAACGTTTGCCAAAGTCTAACTGGGAGGTTGACTAATTGAAAGAATTACTCCCATAGGTTGAGTATTCATTCATATTTTCATTCATTTCATATTTCTATATTCATAATTTTACATTTAAAATATGAATCTCATAACATTATTTATGCATTTGCATCTTCTGTGTACATGTATTTATTCCTGCTCTGTGAGAATACACCTAATTGCCACATCAGATGCAGCTTCTGTGCCACCTTTACTGTATAAAGATGGCATCAGATGCAGCTTCTGTGCCACCTTTACTGTATAAAGATGGCTTTAGGCCCCACAGGTTTAGTATTCATTTCAAAGGGCATTACATCTTTTAAACTCTCATCCTCCACATTATTAATCTGCTGGTAGGCTGAGACTATCTGCTTTCCTAAAGCAAACGTGAAGCTGCGTTCATGATCCACATCAGAGCGTCAAAATACCAGAATCCAGAGGCACTTTGAACTGGTCATTAAAATGCACTGAAAATACTTTTCTATTAAGACCCGTCTGGACTTGTTTAGTACATCAAATAGCGCTAAGAGTTCCTTTCTCCATCATCTTATCACTGACAGGGAAGCACTGTTCTGGTATGTGTGACTCCGTGCGGACACATTACAAAGGTTCCACCCTCCCAAAAAGAGTTTATGCTGGTTTATTAAATGGTAAATGTAAATAAACTAGTTCAAGAAAAATTAACGGGTTAAACTTTACATTATTTGCATGCAATCAATGCGTTAATTCGGACATCTCTATTTTTATTATCAATACCTTCCAGTATTGACTAAAAAAAATAAAAAAAGAATAATATTTATATATTCTTATTAATATATTTTCAGCCTGCTCTCATGATAATTACGTGACTGAAGCAACATTATTGCAAAATTATATTACATGGCTCATTACGTGTCGCGGCAGTTCCTAGGTGAAATGTCCACTGTGTGGCGCTAAATGTTAGTTTATATGTTCTCCCAAACAGATATTTTCCTAATATGGCGGGTGTAGAATATGAAGTATATATGAAGGCATATATGAAGGTAAAAGAGCCAATCACCTTTAAGATAAAGACGTCGCCTGTCAGTCAAATCGAGAACACACATGCACATTAGCCTAAAAATTGCAATTTTGTTTAGCTTGATCTGAACTAAAGCAGCACAATTTATGATATCATTGTCAGATTTTACTGCTGACTTGACCAACCGTTTTGGAGATTTCTGTCTTTTCCAATTTTAGTAGATAGGACCTGTACATTTATGCTGCTTGTGTCCATAAATATGGTCTAGATAGGCCGCTCAATATGTTTTGGAACAGAGCCAGTATGTCATTTCATTTGTTTTGGAAGTATCTTATTTTAGCAAGCCAGTGGAGTGCCGTTCGATAAACAAATTCAACCATTTAATAAGTACAGTTATCTGAGGAAGTTCATCATAAAACATGGTCGAACCCAGTGTTGTATCTTCAAAAGTAAAGCACTAATTCCATCATATGTTTAGCAGTCTATGATTTTGCACATACTAATGATCCATAATCTCCCCAGAACACAGTAAACACAGTTTCATTCCGGCTGACCACAGGAAACCAGATATTACGCTGTCTATTGGTTTCCACTGGACATTTGAGCAAAAGAAAGAGTGAATGGTGTAATTACTTTTCACATGGAAAACAAAGAGCCACAGTCTTAAATGGTTCTTATGTGATGTTTTCCATGCCAAAACAGCGAGGGGTGGGAGCGATTTTACCTGAGACGAAAACAATAGACGTAGACATAACAGCAGAGGAATGTGGAAGGTCATGCCCCGGTTTTGGCTTTGCTCTTGGCATTGTGAAAGAGATTTACTCACTATCAAGGTGGCCTAAATCCAGTGCATACAGGGTTCACTACCAGCATAAGGGTACGACAAAAAAAAAAAAAAGTGTAAAAGGTCACATTTACACTGTCAACCAGTTGTGATTTTCAAAGATATCTGGCACAAATCAGATCTTGTTGCATGTAAACAGCAAAAACAGTCATGAGATCTGACTTTTTAGCATTTGATTTCAGCTACTTTTAAATGTTGTTCTAAATATAATCTACATAAACATGCATTCAGTTCTTTTAATTCTGAATTTTTTTTTGTCATTGTTTCATGCGATTCATGAAGTAAATGGCAATAGAGAACAACAGTGCCCGCCCACTTTTTTCTTTTAGCCATCTTGGTTTTGTAAGTATTTTTTTTGTAGGGATTTCATTAAAGAGTTGTAAACTATGAACCACATCACCAAGCTCTGAGGTTAATCCCGACATTACAGCTTTGATTTGAAGCAAAAAAGTATTTTAAAAGTACAAGACTGTTCACTTAATGTCTTTAATGAGGGAATGAACTACAGTCCCATGAAGCATTGCGAATAACAATCAAAATGAAAACATTTTGATCTTTATCATCATGGAGTAACACAGTGATGTAGTGATTGATGTATGCAGACAAGAAATCAGTAGCTGTGTCCCAAATGACGCAATATACACCATGCGCTCAGCCGTGTAGTGCATGAATTTTCAAAGTGTAGTATCTTCCAATTGGAACATAAAATATAATGTTTACAACACAGTTGCATTCTGCTTATGGAATTGACGTTTCAGAAGAGCATGCGATGTGTTGCAGCCAGCTTTAGCACGTTAGCCAACCTTAGTTCAACAAACAACATAAAGTATTCAATGTGCTGTCTTCAATGAAGTTTCACTAGTTGCTATGTACTCCATTATTTTCAATTGTTTTGTCAGACCAGCAACGCATCCAAGTAACTGTGCCCCTTCCAGTACATAATGCAAGATGTGAGCATTGAATGCACGAAGTGTCCAACATTCCACACTCCGTTTTGGCGGTTAAAGTAGTACATCATCCGGGTACTCGTAGTACACTTCTTTTTGTTACATATTCAGTGTAAATATACTACTCGCACTACTTACACTTCAAAACAACGTACAATATTTTAGATGGGATGCACCTAGAAACCCTCCCCTTGATAAAATCCCATCACAAGTGTTCACAAGACGCATTTTAAACATAGATTATTACCAGATGAAAACTACATTTGTCTCAGCTGACCAATGGTCAACCCGAGGAGGAGTAACATGATCTACCAACTCCTGAATGTTTTAAAATCACAAGTGAAGTGTCCATTTACAGTTATCAAAAAAGTGTGCACATGAAACTCTAGCAGGTAAATCATCTTTGAAAGAAAATAAGCTGCACTATGTAATGTCCAGAGGAAGTCTGGCCCCTTTGTGTTTTGTTTTCGCTGGTTGACATTGTGTCCTCTATTGGAACATCCCTCCCTACAGTGTATCCTCTGAACGATTATCCCATTATGCCATTAGAGCACTCGGACTGCCTTACTGTCCCAATGAGAGTTAGAAAAGTCCACCCTCAGTTCTCTATGATACTCTGGCCTGCAGATGTGACCGAGTCTCTGGTTGCCACCTGTCCGGTAAAATATGGAATACTCTCGAATTAATATAGGACATGATTTGTCCAATATTCAAGCTGGTCCAATGTAAGATTGTTAATTTAACCTTAATATATGTAGGAACTTGTGCCTACGGTGGGTAAGGGACATTCAGAAAAAGTCCAGATATTGTGCCAAAATGTGCTAAAACTGTGGAGGGTGTGGTCAACCACTCCAGAGCGAGTGGCCCATATTTTACCACATTAAAAGGTGGTGGTCGGAATCAGCAGACTTTATGACAAGACTTAAAATCTCCTACAAACAGATGAGATATGCAGTTGTGCTGCACGTGTCTGTGAAAGTGTGCCAAACACAACCCCCATTTCCATTTATACTGAGAATCAAGGACGAGACCACAGGGAGACCCAATGGAGAAACAGCAATGTTAGGATGGTCACATTAGACTCTCATATACACTCACACTCCAATCAACTTCTGGCTTCATTCAAACTGTTTGTGTGGGAATAAAAGCGTGATCCAGCACTGTAATGCTCACATATGTTCCTCTGGAGAGATCTGATCTACTGTACGTCCTCATTCATCTGACCTCAGGAAACTACAACAAATACTACAAAGAAAACCTTGATTTCAGAAGACTATTGATAGGTAATAATGGGCCTCAATTATGAAACGAGCAGAACAGAAATTGCTAGTAAAATCATTCTTATGTTAATTGTTACATTCAATTTAGTGCTCGCATTTAGTTTTGCCATGATTTCATGAATGAGGACCAATTAGTGCATGCTTTACATTTATGATCGTTTCTACTGCTTCGGATACTTCCATGTCCCATGGGTGGATTTTTATCAAAACAAACAAATATTTTTAATATGAAGTTACATTTAAACGGACTTGGGCATTTTTACCAGGCCTTCGTCATTTAGCTTCATTTTGGTACCTTTCAAATGTTTTTTTATGTGCAAATTTGTTTTAGCCAGACTTTCAAAATTAAACTATGAAAATACAAATTATTAGATGATTATGCATCTATAGCAATCTCAACAAATGTCACATTCAAACATACAGCCTTTTCCAAAAAAATACCTTTATTGCCAATGAATTTCCTTTTTGATTCCTTATTGATGCGTGAACAGAGCCAGAAGTTGACCGGTTTGAGTTCGTATGAGGTCAAGGCACGCTGACGTATGAATGTTCTGATGGAGATGACGCAATAACACTGCACCTTTTAACACAGGTGACTCCAAGGTAAGAAAAATGTCAACAAACTGGTCAGATAGTGAAACTAGTACAATTCTCTTCATCCAAGGGGATGAATAGGCCTACATTTCCCGACAGCTGAAAGGAACGGTTAGCAATTTCCCATGTATTCTCTGATGAACCCACTTTCTTCGCAAAGACATCTGTGCAGCGAAATACGAACATATTACTGTGATTTTCAGCCTTCAGATGCTAGTGACAGCATTTTGTTCTCTCTAGTTCAACAGTCTCATTAAAGTCGTCGCATATTGTTTTGTTGATTAAAATACAAAAATCATACTCCACCGTGTTGAGGTCATTTCCGCCAAACAACGTCACACAGTTTAACAGCATTTGGGGCTGATGTGCGAGCGGTAGCAAAACTGAAAAAGACGGAAAGTAGTTTCATGTGTGAACAGCACATTTGTTCTTTATCAGTAAAGGCAACCCAATGATTTTCCTGAAATGTACCTGGTTGCATGTTTGAATGGGACTAATGAGTGAAATAAAAAAAATAAAAATAAAAAAAACATTGTGTGAAAACTATTTCTATGAATTTATTTCTATAAAAATTATGACAGTCTGACAGTTGTGGCATCATTTAAATCAGACTAGACAATTTTGCCCCAAATAAAAAACGTTTTTTCAGAAGTTAATGTACTTGTTAACCAAGTGTACAAACGTGTCGGTGAAGACCGAAATTTGAGACAAAACAAACAAATCATGGGGAAAAATCATATTTATTGCCGTCCTCTCCAATCAAGCTGTAATTTTACCTGATTATGCAAAAAAGTCTGAAAATATTACTTAATTGTGAGTATTTAAGATACATCAAATGTTAGCTATAAAATTAGCCTTAGTAAGACAGTTGGACTCAGATGTTTTATTTGAAAACTGCCTAAAATGTCATTTCCATCAGCATCATTTCCAGCACAGAATCCGGAGATGTGCTGGAAATGAAACAGTGGTGGGAATATTCAGGATTTTCAGACAAAAATAACTGAAATCTCATATGATACATGTGCATGCACTGTTGGACATTGTTAGTAGATTTTGCAAAATGTTTCTGAATAGAATTTATATGTTGTCTAGAAATTCACAGGGCAAAAAGTGGCTGAAATTGAAGAAACGTCAATATGTAAAAAGTCTCCAGAACTAGTTTAAAATACAGTATGTGCAGCAATATGATGTTTATGTATTATTAGTTATTATAAGTCTCATGTTCATATGACAATCACTCAACATATAAACACAACGCTTTCCTCTGCACAGATATGCGTGTAGATTAACATGACTTTATCTCCAACATAAACGGTCCATAAAAATGTCCTTCTGGGCAATAAGCCATGCAGTATTATAACACGACTCCGTTATGATGAGCGGAGATCAAATCAAAACACTGCATGCTTATTTTAGAACTCACCATCATATTATATGACATGAACACAGATAGGTTACATTAATAGTGTGTTTAGCTCATGTTTGGGGTTACAGCTGTGGACATATGGAACAACATATATTTCTCTTATTCGGTTCATTTCATCAGCTGTCAGTCACCAGATTTGACTGCAGTGTTTTAGGTCCCAGTAGACTCCTCATCGCTTTCTCAAGTCCTTCTACATACGTTCTATTACAGCAGAGTGTCAACATTAGAGAATACTAGACAACATTCTCCATTACATTATTTCTTTAATGTTTAACTCTAGCCGCTGACAGAGAATGCTGACCTGGGTTCTAAAACATCAGTCAACCATGAATCCTGTGAAATCTCTCAAGTTTGATGCATTGCTGTAATTGTAAAACCGTGAGCCACTGAACTCAAAGACCCCACTACAGTTAAAAAAGAAGCTGATCTTATCTGGGGTTATCAGAAAATTAAGATTTAATGCTTGACCCTGGGGACTTGGATCCATTACAATGCTCTATATGTACAGTAAATATTTACCAGATTAAGCTTATATAGCCTAAATATTCTTCACACACACACACACACACACACACACACACACACACACACACACACACAAAGTTTTAGGCACTTGTGATAAATGTTGTATAGTGAGGATATTTTCAAAAAATAATAACATATAGTTTTCATTTATCACTTAAAAAAAAAAAGTGTCATAAAGTCCAGTAAACATTAAAAAGCTAAATCAATATTCGGTGTGTCCACCTTTACCTTTAAAACAGTCCCAATTGTTGTCAGATCGGATGTTTCACAGTTCTTCTGTCTCTTTATGTAATCTCAGACTGACTCTGTGGGGGTCTCTGTGGGGGTCATGACATCTGTTGCAGGGCTCCCTGTTCTTCTGTTTGTAAAAGTAATGTTTGGGAGTCTAAAATGTATATTTCCTATTGACACACTAAAGATGAAGATATAAATAACCATCTTAAGACATGTTTTTGCTAAACATCTTATGTGCCTAAAACTTGTGCGTGCGCGCGTGTGTGTGTGTGTGTGTGTGTGTGTGTGTGTGTGTGTGTGTGTGTGTATATATAGTCAATAATATCCTTTTTCTTTAATTAGATTGCGCTAAAAAAATGCATTTTGTCCAGCTAATGCGCATGCACGATCTCACGTTGATTGACAGGCGATATCTGGATCTAAAAGGTGATTGGCTATTTTACCTGACTTCACCTTGACTTCCTTTCTACATTGACCATTGGGTGTTCCAATTTCTCCAATTCATTTTAACAGAAGTGGCCCGTCTCTGCTAAATAGTCTCCGTTTTGACAAGCAGGAAATGTTCATGGAACAATGACATCACTTGACTTCACCAACAAACAGTCCTTGAAATGGTCTATATACTGTATATATTTTATTTATTTTACTGAATTGAGTAAATTACTCATTGATCAATTTTGAATCATTGATTGTGCATTACTTATTTCGGCATATTTTCTGCCCGCTAGATAGAAGTTACAGTAACAACAAGGTTAAAAAATAAATAAATAAATCTTTGAGTGGCTAGCTTTACTGCTGCCATAAGTAATCACTTGAAAATGTACACAAACATCCTTTTCACATAAACTTCAACTTACTGCTGGCTTTCCACAGACAGTAGCAGCTGTGATTGCATCAGTGACATAATGCTGATGTTTGTGAATCAAGTGCATTTTTGGTAATGAGAAGAAAAACACATGTTATTGCCATGGTACTTTTGTGCAAGTTGTAACAGGCTAATACTTATACTAATTCCTATCAATTTTCAATCAATTACAATCTCTTTACTGAACAAATGTTTAAACAAAAAGTCATTATAGTAAAGTACATTTAAGTCCTTGTATATAGTCATGACTAAAACCACTTTTCTTGGGAAAAGCCTTGACTTGATGCTTTCTATAAATTCCACACGTGATGCCAAATCAGATATTACAGTCCACAGATGGAAACAGCATTTAAGGGTCATTTGAGTAACCTACAAAGCATCTAACCTTCTGTAGGGCCACCCACTGAGTGACATTCCCAAACCAGTGGTGCCACTGCAGGATAATTAGAGGTTAAAAGAAGGCACGACCGGAGTTCGTTAACATGAGAATACACGATACATTGATATTGACTTTTTAAAATCGTCACTCTCTACGTTTGTTCCAGTCTTTTCTATTCAAACATTCAAGCAGATGAATCTCATAAAACTTGTCAAGAAATTGCCAAATCAACCTGAAATAAAAGTTTTGGTACTAAAACCAGGGCCGTTTCTAGGTATACTGTAGGTGAACTAGGCTTCCTAAGGCACAATCACATAAGAGCCCCCCCATGAAAATAGGTTTTGAAAAGAGCACTTATGAAGGCCAGTATCGTGATTTAGCCACATGTTTATAATGCATTGTCAACAAATGGCTATATATTATGATATCATATTACTAAATATTAACTGCAATGTCTGAAAGTAGGGTTACTGTGTGTGCGTGCGTGCGTGCGTGCGTGCGTGTGTGTGTTAATGAGCTACCGATGCTGGACAACTTAGTTTTCAAAGTCCTTGGTAGTGTTAGATGCAGTCTGCCTCTAGACCTCTCTCTCCATCAATAGATTTTCAAATATTGGAATTCTGTCGGATATCCAAGACCAATGAACATCTTGTCATGTTGCCTGTTCAACCAGCTCAAGAGGCAGCAGGTGGAACAGAGCAGGAGTTGAAGATGTTATACTGTAAATGAGCATCATTTATTGAATACTGACAAAACTAATAGCCAACTTCTTTGGAGATAAGGGGGCAATATCTTAAGTTATATATATATCCTCCCGAGAACAAGCCATTCATTTTAGTCCTCTGTTGAGCACATTTGGGTTTTTGATTTCTCAGACCACAGTTGTAAATCTAAGGGTATCTTAAAGTGGCCATGAGTTTCCTTTCCTTGGTCTTTAAAAGTGTCTGGCATCACAATTCAGCACATTTTATGGAAAGATAAACATTAGGGGTTCTAGTTTAAGAGCGCTGCTATGCGACACATCATGCGTGCCAAGTCAGTGGGCATGGTCATGGAGTTTGGATATTTTCTTGCAAGTATAAGCTAAGTCTAGGCACAAGTGGCTTTAGCCAAACTGTGCATGCACAAAAAGCGCTGATGGGATTTTAATTTTAATGCAATTTCCCGGGTTGAAACTAGGAAGTAATCAAGTTCACATTATCAATGGTGAGTGAGATTCGGAGGTTCCATATTCCCTCTAGCAAAAAATGTATTACTCCACAGAATGTTAGGTTTAGGGGTAAAAAATATGCATTCCTCTTTACCGTATTACGTCCTTTACAGAAAAAACAACTCACTTTACAACTTTTATCACCTCACTGTGGTAATTTCACACAAACTGGATCTCACACGTAGGGTTGACACCAGTACCGTAAAATACTGGATCGTCACGTGTTTAAAGATGAAATGATGTGTCCTGTATTGAATCAAGAAGGGATGTGATTTGTCCCGTATTTAAGCTGGTCTGAAGGCATCACTGCAAAATCGTTCAAGATCGTTAATTTAACCTAGATATATGTTAGAAATTGTGCCTATGGTGGGTAAGGGACTATCTGAATTTCACTAATTGAGCTTAAACTTTGTAAAACTGTGGAGGGTGTGGTAAGGGACTGTCTGAAAACATCAGCCAGCACCCATCCTCCCCTCCCACACCCCGGTCAACAAATTTAGATAGTGTGTCCCATATTTTACAACTTCAAAAGTGGCAGCCGTACTCAAACGTGTGCTTACATTTAAAAACACTTCCCGCTTCGGCCACCAGAGGCAGAGCTGTGAATTTTGGTTAGCACAGATTGAGTTTAGCTATAAAAAAAATTTAATTAAAAGAAAAGTCAACCTACTGTTTATTTAAATCACTGATAGATCAGTCTGGAACAAACATTCAAATCGAAGCTGAACTTTTAAAACCACTCACCTCTAACTCACATCACAGTCCCTGTATTTCCACCCAAGACCGCACTTAAATGCGCTTGGCCTGCTTCTTTCACGACTCGGAATCACTACCGACATGGCCCCATGAGGGATGGGTTTTTTTTAACTGTACTCTAATAAATGCTTCAGTGTCGGAAAATAAAATGTTCGGAATTCACCACATCACAGGAGAATATATTTCATGGCCACTTGCAAGGGCTGAATATTTGGGGGTGACCTCTTTCTGAATTCTCAGGCTTACTGTATAAATAACTCACATGAAATCTCCCAAGATGCACTAGTTAACAAGAAAAACAATACCATTTCCTCTCAAATCCTCTCAAGCCCAACACTCCACACAAAAAGTATTTTTAAACTGACTTTGAATATGAAAAGGTACATTACATGCATTAAAGCCAACGTGAGGTTTTGTGGGTAGCTTTAATGCATTCATCATAAACTAATAGATTGTACATATTGGGATGCCATCATTAATCACATCTGAATGAATGCCAACCAGACATACTGAATCAAGCTCCCTGTTTTTCTTCCAAACAGTGACACTTGAAACCCTTCTCCCTGGGGTGAAATTAAAAGAAATACAATCTTTGTCATTTTTATGTTTTTTTTTTTTTTTAAATTGAGGCATGATTTAATATCTTAAGTCTGAATTGTATCGCATGGAAGTCACAATCTCCTGGTCTTTCCTTTAAATTCAACATGAACCATTTTAGATTCACAACCCATTTTACTTCTGTAATATGACGCATTTGCATGTAAAACAGGATATTCAACTGGGGACAAATCTAGGTCGGGAGTTGATTGGTTGATTAAAAAGTGAGCTGAATGCAAGTTTGCAGTGGATTGTGGAGGACTGATACACTTCTGGCACACACTTAATTTTGAGGCTTAAGGTCAAGTTCCCCAGTGCTATCATTTCCTTTTCAAATCAATCCTTATTTCCAGAACTTACCAGGTTGTGCATCCAGCGAACAACAGTACAGGTTCAGGAAACATTTTTAAATTGCGGGTATAGTACAAATCCGTTAAAATGCACAATGGAAAAAGCAGTGCAATAACCTGAAATAAAAGTTTTGGTACTAAAACCAGGGCCGTTTCTAGGTATACTGTAGGTGAACTAGGCTTCCTAAAAGGCACAATCACATAAGAGCCCCCCCCCCCCCCCCCCCCCCCATGAAAATAGGTTTTGAAAAGAGTGCTTATGAAGGCCAGTATCGTGATTTAGCCACATGTTTATAATGCATTGTCAACAAATGGCTATATATTATGATATTAATAATATCATTCCCAAAGAAAAAAAACTTTCCATGGTTGGAGGTCATGGTGTGATGAGATATCGCCCCGCTGTTAGTGGAGAGACCACTCGGGACACCATGGCAGTTACAATTGGTCAGTTGCCAATGCTAACTTATCTTGCTAGCTAGCTCAAGTTGACAACATGATAAATCAGCTTGAGCTACCATTTTGCTTGTGAAATGGGTGGGGTGTGTGACGTTGGCACCAGGGCGGCATATAAAGGGTGGGTTTTAGGGCAACACTATGGGGCTATTGGCCAGATGGTGGAAACACTGAATGATTTTGGTCTCGTAGCTGGATTTCTGAGGTTATTGGCCACGGCTGGCCAGTTGATAACCCTGGCTCGCACTGGCCCAATAGTGGAAAAGCAGCTACAGGGTCATGGTGTTACTCCACAATCCGTTTAGGAAAACCAAGCATAGGCCAGTGACCAGTGTGTTATATAGGGTTCCCACCCATCCCGTAAATACGTTCCGTGATTAAAGATGAAATGGATCACCCCATGTCATTTCAATCAATACAGGACACCATTTGTGTTGTGTTTTAAAGCCACCCCAGATGGACCCTGGTTGGATGGCAAAAATGAAAACAAGACACAGGAAACATCTTACTGGTTATTGACATACATCAGTCTTTTGCATTGCATACATTAATATAGAATGAGTAACCAGATTTGTTCACGGACATTTTCTTTCTTAAAATAAAGTGTTAAATAGGAGGCTAGCTTAAATTTGATGTCTGTATTGAACTGATTTTACACTCTTTGCTGATTGGTTGCAAGTCGTACCTTTTCGTATGCGCCAAGTTGAAGTTGTCATGAGACTTTGTTGAGTGCTCTGTAGTATAATAGCCCACAATCATCAATTCTAAGTTTTGCAATCATTATCCTTCATGTCTGAGAGCTTGTTCAGAAGATGGGGCAATGCTGGCTATAATATACCTTAGTAAATTAAAGAAAACTATTCATTCAACATTTATTAAAATATGAAATTACCATGTTTAAGTACTTTATGTTTTGGCTGCCACAATCACTAACAGCTACAGATAGTCAATCCCAAAAAGTCACTGGGAATAAGAGCTCTGTAGCAAAACAGTCACAAATCAGTTCATCTGAGCCTGAAAATCATTCTCCTCCACTTACACCAGCTACTTCAGAAGATGGTACAATGCAACCCATGTCTCATAAATGAAAGATAACTACCTACACCTTCATACGACACAACTAACACAATAAGGTAATACATTACAGCTAGATTAAAGTTTTATTTTTTTTTTGGCAGCCACTATCACTATTAAGTGTAGCTCATCAAATACAGACCGTCACATGGAATAGGTGTCACAAAACAATTCAGTGGAGCCTTAGAAACAATATCATCTGTATCAGTGACTTCAGCAGCTGAGGCGTTATCTACCGGCACCCTTGAAGTTCCCAGCATCCTTTGCTCTGTCCTGGTGTACTAAACACGATATTTCTGCTGCTGCAGAAAGCTGATTGACCACACACACACACACACACACACACACACACACACACACACACACACACACACACACACACACACACACACACACACACACACACACAAGTTAGTCTTCACGTCGTCAGCTCAGATTTTCAGGGGCTTACTAACCACAGCGGATTTGAGAGCTTTCTTGCTGATTACTACTCACTTGGGTTGGGTGTTCTGAGATTATTTTTTTTTTTAAAGTAGCCTACTAGTATGCACTGCCACACTCAGGTATTGGCATAATATCTAAACATTACAAAACTGAAAATTTGATTACATAATCATGCTAGATAACTTTGGGCACATATCATTGCAGACATTAACTAGATTTTTGCATTTTTGGAGGTGCAAAACTCACTGCCATCATAATAGGATGTTGTGGATTGTTGCCAGGTTAACTGGTATGAAGTTGCTGAGGTGTCCTGTGTGGTTTCTATTGCATTTCTAGGTGGTTGCTAGGGTGTTATGGGTGGTTATTAGGTTGTTGCTTACTAGCTCAATGATATACTCTATGATATTCTAGTCTAGGATTTTTTTCACCCATTTTATTGTCTGCCAGTATAATCACTCATTAAAGCAAATGCAAACCTCTCCTTATCAAGCCACATGAATGAAAGTAACATTCATGTCCGTAACACTAATTGTTTGCAGAGGTAGGTAGTAATGAGTTACATTTACTTGAGCAACTTTTTTTTGTCACGTAGCGGATATTTCAAGATTAAAATTACAGCTCCAATTTATAGCACAACGATTGTGATAACGTGTGATAGTGATGGTCATTTTTAGGGGGACTCCTATGGGCTTTTAGGACCTCAGTTTATAAGAATACATTTTGATATCAGTGCTGCAATACATCGGTGCCAGTACCCATGTAAAAGTGTAAATGCCTTTTGCTCTGCCCATCACGTGCAGACAGCATATATATATATATTTGACAGACATGGCACGATTTTCTAATGGACAGCAGAGAACAAGCTTTGAACTTAAATGAGCCAAACATGCTTCCAAATACAGAGATAAGCTTCAGTTTACCCTTAGTGTACAGAACTAATTATCTAAACTCTTCCGACAAAATACTGAACTAAGAATCCATGCAGGTCTTTAAAAAGCATAAAGCGGCAGAAGGCATTAATAAAGAATGATCTTGCTACATTTTATTCAGCATACATAATCGGGCCTGTGGAACATTGTTCACGTTTATTCACCGTAATAATTACCAAGAAGTTTTCCAAACTTTCCTTCTAATTGACAGATTTGTCTAAATCTGACAAGTATCCTTTGTGTTAGTTTAGCCATAAGTTAATATTCTGTCATCATTTTTGCACCTTCATGCCGTTCCAAACCTGTGTGACTGTATTTTGTGGAACCTTAAATATGTTAGACAGAATGTTAGAGACTGACGGTATCAGTCACCATTCACATTTAAATTATGGAGGAAAACAAACATGTAGTGAAGGTAAATGGCGACTATAAGGCTATCATTCTGTCTAACATATCCTTGATTGTGGTGCATGGAAGAAAGACATTTGATTTGGAACAAAATTATGGTGAATGATGACAGAATCTCTAATATAATAATAATTAATATTACGTAAGATGTTAAATGTGTATTATGGAATGGGATATGTGGAAGTAACAAGTTACTCACTACTTGAGTACTCTTTTAATTGGATACTTCCTTACTCTTACTCAAGTAATTATTAACATGAGTACGTTTACTTCTTGTTGTTTAAAAAAAAAAAAAAAAGTAATTGTACTTTTACTTTAATGTTTTTGGCTACTCTGCCCACCTCTATTGGTTTGTGATGAATTCCACAGCAAAGTTAAATACTTAGGGATTTGTTCAAATCATTAACACCTGCACCACACTCTGATATAAGCAGGTATGCGAGAGCAAACTCTGGGGTGAAAAGGTTAGTTTCATACAGTGTTGCATACCAAAATCTTTCAAGACAGCAATTTGTACTCAGCAAAAAATTATTTATTAATTTATTAATTATTAAGTTTTGCTTTCAGAGAAACCTAACAAAATTTGGTGGGGTTTATGCTGAAAACAAGAAAAAAAACATTTGCCAATGGGGTAAGAAAAATAAACTTATTTTTTTTTTCTTACCCAACTGTCAAATAGTTTTTCTTGTTATAAGCATTAACATCACTAAATTCTGTTAGATTTCATTTAAGTCATTTCGCTTTAGTAAATGTTTCTTTTTTTAAGAATATTTTTGGGATTTTTTGCAGTGTAACGGAACACAAGAACATGTTACATTCTTAACATTGTAATAAGGGTCTGTATAGTTATATAGGCCTTAGTTTGAGGAATAGTAATAAAGATGCTTGTCTAAAAACACCAATAGTTACAGAAATGAACATGTTTTATGTCAGTGAATGGACGTAAAGTTAACCATAGATTGTGCTGAATTGCATAGACTGCGATACAATTGAAAATAGCCTAATGACTGCTGCTATTCTCATCAAGGTCTGTGGGGGTTAACGTATAACAATCAATGTATAATGTACAACGATTCACTCGTTTTCTCGATGCATTGACTACCAATCCTGCCAATTCATATGCATCGATCTTGAAATATGATTTTTTTTAATCGAGAATCGTTAGCATTGGTCAATAATCGAATTACATCATTAAAATTCAGATGAATCTCAAGTCAGCAAATTAGTCTACAATATTACAGAATATATAAATATAAAATTAGTTACGTGTGCTATTTAAATGAGACATGCGCGGCTTGATTCTGTAGCCCAACCCGGAGCATGCGCACTCACAGCTCTCTCCTCACAGACGAGCGCTGGATCCCGCCTGCCCTCCGTAACTCACCGAAACTTTTTCTGCGCAACTTTCCAAGTTTCAAGCGCCTCATGTCTGATCTCTCCTCTGAATGGCCACTATCTCACGAGCAGATGACAGCTCGCAATAGTCAAATGGGCTCAAACCATTTGATACAGTTGCCAAATGCGGTGTGGTATGACACCGTCTGAAATGAAGGGCTTGAGGCAGAAATGGCATTCAAATAATTAAAATGCTCCCAAAATGCAAAATGTAGGGGCAAAAAATGCCCTCGTAATGAATTCTTTTTTTAATTGCAACCTTTGCTATAGTTGATGTTATTTTATGGTAAGACATAATATGTTCTCAGACTTAAGAGTTTGTATTAATGCATTTATTATATTGACATGTTGGCATAAACATACGAGACACATTTTATGTTAGAAAAAAATTCTGCCCTAATAAATGTAAATAATGCCCCTGAAAATCAAAAACAGGGGCAAATATTGACCCTAAATGTAAAAGTTAATTTCTGACACTGGGTCACTACTGAAATAAAGTGATTTAATTGTGAGGAAATTTATTAAGCCACTATTTTGTATAAGATCATTTTTACTGGTATCATTGTTTAATTGGGGAAAACATTCATTTAAATGTCATTCATTTGTTTGATTTTCTCTTTTCTATGAAACTGAATGTAGTCAGATGATGTTACTTTAATGTCGTACTTTTACTGATTCAGGGTCCCCACAGTCACGGGAAACCTGGAAATATCAGGGACGTTTTCAAGTAATTTCAAGGCATGGAAATGTCATGCAAGTTATTCAAATTCAAAAATCTAAAACTTTTTAAAGTGAAATATGGAATACTTTTCTAGATATGCTCAGCTGATATTTGATTGGCACATTGCAATCTTGTACTATTGTTGTATTTCAAGTAGCCTGGAAGTACAGTACATGTATTTAATGTGATTTCTTTCAAGTTACTTTTGGTGGAATAAACAGTCTTTGTAGTTTGCCTTTCTCTTTCTTGCTTAAACCTTGAGATTTCCAACCCAGCTTACAGGTACAACCTCCTTAAATCATGGTCACACTCAAAATTACATTAAACAATTAAAAGAGAAAACATAAACCCACATCGTGGGGTTCAAAAAACACACATGGCAAAATATGAATTATTCAAAATATAAATTAAACCTGGAAATAAAGTTTTAGAATATTGCTGGTGTGATTCACCAAAAAGGGCAAATAGTTGATTAGCTTGTGATGCGTGAATGTCTTGCACATGCAGCACGAGTCTCATCACACTTTAATACTATTTAATTTGCAATTGATCTGTTGAAAACACACGGAACTCGTTTGGTTGACTTTTTGGCTTTTTTTTTTTTTTTTTTTAAATAAATAAATAATTCTGGACCAATGGTGAAAACTACATGAAAAAAATGGCAAAGCAAACAAAATCCAAACTCTTGACAGACCAGTTCATTACACCAACACACTGCAGACCACAAAAGCATTTGAGTCCGTCTGACCTGCTAATTCTGTTGTGTTGATGTTCTCATCTTGGGAACTCAAACCAAGAATGGCTGTTTATCGATGTCTTAGATGTCCCTCTTCAGTACTAATGAGCGATAAGGCCTCAGGTGGCATCGATGGCTTTCTCCATAATAATGTGTCTTAATAATGGCGTTTTCTAAATTACATCATGTGTTGTTCTGAATACAAGTATCCAAGTACCCTCCCTAGCAACCAGGCAAATTTGGTTGCTTAGGAGATCTGGCTGGAGTCACTCAGCATGCCCTGGATTCGAACTTGTGACTCCAGGTGTGATAGTCAGCGATTCTTACTGGTAAAATGAGATGACGGTCGTCTTAGCTAGCGTGTATACCCCTAACTGGGATGATGATCAGTTCATCTCCAGTTTTTTCACAGCCATTCCTGATATCGACAGTAGGCATATAATCATGGGGGAGACTTTCATTTGGTCCAGGATGCCGTTCTTGACAGGTCCTCAAAACAAACCCTTTGTATTAACTAACTCTGCCAAAACTCTGGATATGTTTGCTAGGCGTCTGGGGCTGTCTGATCCTTGGAGATCTAAGTTGGTGTCCTACGGCAAAGGCTGTTTCCATTTCTTTCTAATGTTCACCACTCATTTTCAATTATAGATTTCTTTGGGGGTCTGGGTATCTCAGCGAGTATTGACACCGACTATCACCCCTGGAGTCACGAGTTCAAATCCAGGGTGTGCCGAGTGACTCCAAATTGGCCTGGTTGCTAGGGAGGGTATAGTCACATGGGGTAACCTCTTAGTGGTTCTCGCTCTCAATGGGTGCGTGTTAAGTGGTGCATGGATTGCGGAGAGTAGTAGGAGCCTCTGCGGTGTCATGCACAATGAGCCACGTGATAAACGTGCCTCATCGGATTGACGGTCTCAGAAGCAGTGGCCCCTCAGACTTGTCCTCCGCCACCTGGATTGAGGAGAGTAAACACGCCCCAATGAAGACCTACTAAAGTAGTGGAAGTTGGGCATTCCAAATTGGGAGAAAATGGGATAAAAAAATAATTTATTTTTGCTAGATAACAGATTACTCTCAAAAATAACTAATTGTGAATATCATAGCATCGTGATTTCAGATCATGCACCTACCTCTGTTAATATGAACCTATTCAAATTCACTTTTTAACACCAGGCATATCGATGATTTAAAAAAGTGCCATTTGTAAGTTCAAAAATTATTTAAAAGTTAACGTGAGGTCAGATCATTTGTAACATGTCTGGGATGAATGGAAATACTGCGAGACATTAGAACTCTGAATAATCAATATGCAACAGCTCCAAACCCAGACTTGTACAAAAAAAAAAAGCTTCCAGTTACAATCAGAATTTGATCTTTTAACCAAGTAAAGCTGAACTTCAGTTGGTTAAATCCAGACAACACGTTTTTGAAATGGGCGTTAAGGCATCAAGATTGATTCCGAGAATTAGGTCACCGCAGGGAGAAATAATTTCCGACCCAAATTAAATTAATGACATATTTTTGATATGCCTCTGATCTCCCCATTAACTCTTGAGTGGAATAATCTGCCTCTTGACAGGGTTCCAGACAAAAAATAAATAAAAAGACTTTAGGAGCCATTGGCTCATGAACTGAAACATTAAGGAGCCAAATGGCTGTTTTTAGTAGCCAAATCAGAGATTTTCTCGATTTAGATGGCTGTTCAGAAACAAGATAGAAAGCCGGAGAAAAGGAGGTCAGATGAAAACCCATTCATTGAAGATTTAATAAACAGAATATATAGCTGAGTAGATAAGTTTGCATTTCCGTTTGTCTCAAATGTTCACACCCCTTCCATAATTTAAACAAATACAAGTACTGCTCTTCAGAATATACATTACAGATATTTACATAAAGTATAGTATGCATATAGTAGTGTGTTATAATCTCCAACTCAGTGTCTTCTCTCCCTGTTGTCATGGGCATCCTGGACCAATTTGGCATAATCTCAGGATATAAACTCAACCTCTATAAGAGTGAGCTTCTTCCAATCAACTCCTTAGTTTATGGTCACCCATAAACTCCTTATGATTTTTCCCCATTTAGAAGGGTGGATGAAGGGTTAAAATACTTTGGGATTTTCATCACCAAGTCCCTATCAAACATGTTTGCAGCACATTTTGCTCCTTTACTTAAAAAAACGTAAATCTGACAATGAACGGTGGTCAAGACTTCCCATAGCTCTCTCAGGCCGTATAGGCCTAGTCAAGATGGTCATCCTAGCATTTTTATATCCATTCCAACACATCCCAATCCACATTAATAAAAAGGTTTTTTTACAGACTTGGACAAACGAATATCATCTTTTCTATGGTGTAACAGACCTGCCTGTATCAGAAAGGCAATCTTGCAACTCTGCCCTCCCCAATTTTTACACTACAAATGGTCATGCAATATTCAAAGTATCCTGTATTGGATAGATCATTTAGATGCTGAATCTCCCTGCTGGGTTCAAATATAACAATCATCTGCATCCCTTTCTCTACATTTTCTCTCTCAATTGCCATTGCCTACTAATCCGATAGTCATCCAGTCAAGTAAGATGTGGATTCAGTTTAGAAAATAAATCAGACATTTTTCCTCATTTCCCCAATTCAATAATAATAAAAAAAAAACATTTCCCAATGTAAAACAACTTACTGTACTAACAAATTCATTTTCTACATGCAAAATATAATTTCAAATTTGTAACTTTTGATTTTGAAGTAAAATAGCACCAGGACATTTTCTGGACATGTTTCGTGAGAATCACACATGCTATATAAATGAGGACATCATATTAGGCACTTAAAACTAATTATAACAGACAAGAGACAAACCCGAACCCTAATAGAAAACTCTGTGCATTTTTTGAATAATATAAAACATGATTTTATTCATTTATAAAAAATTATAATTAAGGACATCCCATAAGGTCCATTCGGGATGAAATTAGGGGAAACTTTGTCTTCAAACTATTGCTTGGTAAACTAACACACTAGACAGACATCATTTTACAGAAAATATTAATAGTGCAAGTTACATCTGAGATGAAAACTGGATAAATGAAACAATCAACGTAGTGAGGACATGTGACAGCAATGAATGTAACATACTAGAGTTTGAATGCTTATACTTGCATACTGTATACAGTTTCACATAAATGTTTTCTTTTTTTGTATTTTTGACATACTGTGTAAGCAGAACCGTGTGTGGATTCCAAAAACAGCTGGTGTCTGCTAAACTGATGAATCTACTGTGAGATTAACACACAACTCCTGATTACACACGACACTAAACTTAATCTGCCCTGATCTGTATTATCTAGCCTGTAAATATTTACACAATACCATATGAGTAGTGTTTTGCTGGTGTGTAATGTCCAACTCGTGTGGGCAGACGTTTACCGAGATATTTCACAGTGTATTGAGATTTACTCTGGAAAAGAGCTCTTAAAGTGACAATGAAGACAGAATGTTGATATTTGGGTGAACTAAGTCAACCTACAGACTCGTCAGAGAACTGTCTGTGGTCACAACACACACACACGCACGCATGCACACACCTTTGAAATGCACTCAACTAAAACAGTGCTTGTACATTAACTTCCACACACACACACAGATGTAATGTGACCCACTGACAGGAAATTGCATCACATTATATATGATAGAGTTCATTAATCTACTCATTTTGTAACAGCATGGTTCTACATTCCACACACAGGTCAATGCAGCCTCTTAGTCACATGATATAAACTCACTCCATATCATCATTGCTGACAAAAAAAAAAATGGCCTGTTGAATGGCCTCTTTTTTTTTTTTACATACTGTAGGAACCCAAACCACAATCAAATGGATAATTTGGACTCTGAATTCTGATTGGATGAGCCATGATGGAAGTTAAATAGTAAATCTATCCAAACCTATGGCTGCACATCAACACTGCACAAACTGTATTAAGTCTACATTTAGGCTAATGAACTTTGTCAAGTACTGTTGTTCCTTAAGGCATCCATAAACTGTTACTATTGCTCAAACTAATCTGAAAAAACTACTATACAAAATAAGGATATACTAAGAATTAAACTTGCAATGTCCCATCAATCACCAGAACCATATCCCAGAAACTAGAACACCCTAGCATCATATAAAAACACCCAGAACACCTCCTAATCATCCTAGCAACTTTCCAGAACACCCTAGAAATGACTTAGACCATTCAAGCAATGTCCTAGCAGCAACAACCCAGAACATCCTAGAAATGTCCTAGCAACCACCACGAGCACTCAAGCAACATCCTAGAAACCATACAGAACACCATAGAAATGTCATAGAAACAAACCAGAAAACCCAAACAAACATCCAAGCATCCACACAGAAGACCTTAGCAATGTCCTAGCAACCACTCAGAACACCCAAGCAATGTCCTAGCAACCACCCAGAACATTCTAGCATTGTCCTAGCAAACCCCTAAAACACCCTAGCAATGTCCCAGTGACCAACCAGAACATCCTAGAAATTACCTAGAACAACCAAGCAATGTCCTAGCAAAAACCCAGAACATCCTAGAAACCATCTACAACAATCCACCCTGTAAACATCCTAGCAACAATCATCACACCTTAGCAACAACCATCACACCTTAGCAACATCCTAGCAACCACCCTGAACACCCTAGTAATGCCCCAGCGATCACTCAGAACATCCTAGAAATGACCTAGAACTCCCAAGCAATGTCCTAGCAAAAACCCAGAACATCCTAGAAACTGCCCAGAACTACCCACAAAAGTAAGCATCCATGCAACACCTTAGCAATGTCCTATAAACCACCAAAACACTCTAGAAGTGTCCTAGAAACTAGAACACCATTGCAACATCACAACCACCACACAGAACACCCTTAAAAAAAAAAAAAAAAAAAGAAAAAAAAAAGTCCTAGCGACCATCCAGAACACCCTAGCAATGTCCTAACAACCTCCCAGTTTATCCAAGATACAATCCGGAAAAACCCAAGTAACATCCTACCAACCAACCAAAACACCCTAGAAACATATTAGCAACCACCCAGAACACCCTAGCAACATTGTAGTCAATTTTGCACTGCTCAGAGGCCCTTTGATCCAATGGCGTGTGCCTTGCCGGATGTCTCTATGGATCACACAGAACCCCGATATCTGGTCCGTGCTGCATTTATAGACAATGTTTCTGTGACGCAGGCATCTCTGGACTCGTCCAAGACCACAGGGCTGAGGCCGGGCCAGGACTGATGCTGGGATTCTGGACTCCCCGAATTGGTTATGGTGGATGTGCCGAGACAGACTCGTGCATTTAAAAAAAAAAAAAAAAAAAAAAAATTAGTCAGAGTAGTTTTCTTATAAAGCACAGTAGACTAGAGCCATTCTTTAGTGCATCATAAGCATCACCTCTGAATGATTCCCATTGATTGACTCGGGAAAAAGTATTGGTCGACAGTATGCCGATACTCAAGGGTGCAGCAGCCGTGGGGATGTGGGGGACAGGTCCCCTGCACTCTTTAAAAAAGGTGATTTTTGTCCCCCGCACTTTTTATATATGAATATAAACTGTAATATATTAATACTGCAATGTAAGTGTTGGGTCTGTGCGAGCCAGCTACTGACAGCTGTGTCCCCACACTTTTAAAATGACTGCTACGCCCCTGCCAAAACGGATATCTAGACAGCAGGACCATCAAACAATGACCATTATAATGCTTATTTATACAACAATTTAATTATAGTAAATGAGATGCAGATTTGTTTTGGTTTTTGTCCACAATACTTACTATAATATTTTACAAAGGAGTCATTCTGTGTCAACTCAAGCAGAGGTCCCCCGCTCAAATTGTTGTTTTTGATAATTTTTGTACTGCTGAAAAAGTAACATTATATTTATGTGAAAAAATAAAAAGGTAAATTTTTTTAGTTTCAACATTATTTGTACTTAAGACATGTTTTGTTGAACAAGAAAAACTAGCTTGATACCATTTGACACATTTGTTATTCAACCATTGCAAATGGGTACAATGTAAACATTTACCGATGTAGCCACTTTGAGAGCCTCATACCTCTGGGACGTAACCATTTAGGACTCTAAATATGAAAATAAAGTTATTTTAAAGTCATTATTCTGGAGTTATAGACACTCCAACTTTGGAAAAACAACAAAACTTTTATTATCCATTCACAAAACTCTTGTCAATAGTCTCCATCACAAATAATCTCTCCATCACAAGCCAAGAATTACCATAACGACATATTTTTACGCATAGATTCAAACAATAAGCATGTGGAATTCCTCTAGAACAACTTATCTGAACAAGTAAATCAAGAAATCAGTGATTCATCCAACCTTCAATGCATCGTTTGTTCGCTAAATGACGAAAGAGTCACAAACACAATACAGATGATACACAACCAGATGAGACACATGGGCGTGGCTTCTCATATGACATCATCATCATAAAGCGTTCACTGCAGGTGTTTTTGTTGATCAGATATTTATAGGCATGAGTTTACTGGGTGCACAGGTTGGAGAGGTTTAGGGAGGGTCAGGGTGTTTCCTACTTACAAAATTCACAACACACCTGTGGAATGCCAAATTGAGGGTGCTTAAGGAAAGAGAAATTACAGGCACTTCATGTCCCAGCATTATTGTTACTTCAATTAACAGATTTCAACTTTTTATATGAAGGCCACATTAAAATGGTTTTGGAAACTTTATAACAAGCATTGATCATTTATTTTTAGTACTTTTCAAATGCCTTTTACTGTATGTGCAGATTTCTTAGTCCTGTTCACAGGCATAATTCACAAATGGGACGGGTGAAACGTGTCCCTACCACTTTTTGAAATGGCTTTCTTCAGGTAAGTGTCTAATCCAGAAAAAAACATCTCCAGTTCTTTACCTGCGCCACAGCTCATGCTCATTTCAAGTAAAATGCAAACAGATGCACGTAACTTATTAAAATAAAACAGTTTATGATGGTGAATTAGAACCCGGAGCACCTTGTACTGGAGGCGAAACTATTGACACTTTTGCACTGAACGTTACGGTTCAACTCACCTCAACTGTACTCACTTTACTTTTCTGAGCTTGCATTTCCACTGCACTTTAGTGCCGCCTCAACGTGGGTGGGATTATAGGCTGATCGTCATAGTAATGTCGCCTCTACTGCCGTGACATCATCTTAAACACGACACAAACTGACCAAAACAATAGCACGACCGCTAGCTGTTAGCTACTAGCTCATTGTGCTGCATAAAGCAGTTGTTGCATGGTGATTTTAGACAAGTGTAACAGTTAAATTGGCCTGGTTGTTTTAGAAGCTTCCAGTAGCTGATCAACTAAATAAAGTGAAGCGTTCAAGCAGAGTATAGAGTTAACGTAACAAAACATACCATCCTCCATCGGGACGGAGTCCAGGGCACTCTCCCTCCCATTGCTCGCCTTGCTAGCATCCATTTGGTCGAACCACTTCCACTTTACCTTGATGGTTCTGTAGTCACTTTTAAGTTGTTTTTACTTTTACCTACACTGTTGGTTGGTCCGGTGGTAGTCGTGTGTGGCCAACAACTGAGACACTTCTGCTCATCGCTAAGAAGTGGACCGTCTGCACCTCGTTTATTGACCACAGTGTGATCTGCAGGATTTTGACATCACATTTAGTATGGGCTCGGCTCGCTTAGAACCTTGACCGAGGTGGTACTAAAAAAAAGTATCAGGTACTATCAACAGTGGAAAACCACAAAAAGCGAGCAGAGTCGAGACCGTGCAGTGGAAAAGCCTCATATGTCCATCTAAACAAAGAGCTAACCAAGTATGTACATGCATCCCAGGAAATGTATGCTAATTTCATAGCTAACAATTTATGCATCTTAAATACAATTAAATCATATTTTCACAATTTTTTTGCATCATTTGGAAAAATAACAGCTTGATTGTAAATGACCAATAGCAATATTCTGCTAAAGTCATTTTTACCCTGATTTTTCCATATTTCATCTAAAAGTATGCTCTTCACAGACACTTGTCAACTTAAATAAATAAAAAAATGGTTTGGTGTGGTGGAAATAATAAATAATTCACACAATAAATATTGAAATTATTTATGCTTATATTGATGAGCAGTTTTAAACATGTAATAATTAGTATTTTTATGGAAATTACATTTGTTAGTAGCAAAATTATGGTTTAAGAAAACAAAAGCATAAAAATGTGATGCATGAATACTTACTGTTGAATATTGAGAGTAAAAAAAAAAAAATAATTAAAAAAAAATCCCCCACTGTTTTATTTCTAAAAGTCCACGGGGCCAAAAGTGCACATAGTTGAAGAATCAGCCAGAAATGTACAACTATAGGGGTAAGCAAGAAAACACACCCCAGTTTAGGGCCTAATAAAAAGGTCCAAATATAGTCATGAAGCACAGTTCTTCCACTGCACGAATCATATTCACAGAGACGCACACTGAGCAAATATCTGCGGTAAGAAACTGTCTGCAAATCAAACTAAAATTGAATTGTGGTGACATCATCACCTCAGCACTGGATACAGTGTGGTCGTATCATTTGTTCACTTTCTCACTTTATTGCTACCAAAAGGCACCACCGGAGTGTCACCACACCCTACAGTCCACCGAAAGACTCGACTGCAAGGAAAAAGATCATTAAACTGCTGTAGACTACAACGAGTACATACCAAATTGTGAATGCTACAAATGGTCATCAGTTGGTTAAATGTAATAATCCTTTGCATTTATATAATGCTTTTCTAGGCACTCAAAGCACTTCAGGGCAGTGGTTCTCAAAGTGTGGGCATGGTGGTATTGTAAGGGGAGCGTGGCAGACTGATCCGTCCAGCTCAATCACTTTCACACATTAAAAAAAAAATTAAATACTGACAATACACACACAAGAACTAATGTGCGCAATTGCTTTTCCTCTGCCTTGTTTAAACTTTCACTTTGCACCGCAGCACGTATTAAAGTATTTTTGAGACATGAAGATGAAAGAAAATTGTTAAATCTTTTAAAAGAATTTTATTTCAGGAAAAAAAGTGAAACATTATTTATTAGATTTTTTTTATCATTTTCGATCAGATAATTTGGAGGGCGAAAGTTTTTCTTGCTGCAAAGTGGAAAAAAAAGAATAGAACCACTGGTACAGGGGGACTCTCCTTAAACACTGTTCGGCATCCACCTGGATGATGCGACAGCAGCTACAGTGCACCAGTACGTGCACCACACACCAGCTATTGGTGGAGAGTACAGTAGCCAATTCATGTATATTGGGGATTATTAGACAGCCATAATGCATAGAGGACAATGGGCAGATTTTGCCAGGACACCAGGGTTACACCACTACTCTATAACGAGAAGTGCCCTGGGATTTTTAATGACCACAGAGAGTCAGAACCTCGGTTTAATGTCTCATCCGAAACACAGTGCTTTTGGTTATGGTGAGTTGTGATTTTAAACAGTAGCTGTAAATGATGCACTGTACACTTATATACTTGCAATACACTGATGAGCCAAAATATTATGGCCATCTGCCTAATTTGCTGTTGGTCCTCCATGTGCCACCAAAATAGCACCGACCTGACGAGGCATGGACTCTACAAGACCCCTGAAGCCGTCCTGTGGTATCTGGCACCAGGACATTAGCAGCAGATCCATCAAGTCCTGTAAGTTGCAAGGTTGGAGCCTCCATGGATCAGACTTCTTGGTCTAGCACATCCCACAAATGCTCAGTCAGATTGAGATCTTTGCAATTTGGAGGCCAAGGCAATACATTGAGCATCATACTCCCTCCACCGGCTTGTCGTTTTCCCACAGTGCATCCTGGTGCTCACGTGCCCATTGTAGGTGTTTTCAACGATGGGCAGGAGTCGTTATCATGGGCACTCTGACCGGTCTGTGGCGACGCAGCCCCATGTGCAGCAGGGTTTGATGCACTGTGTGTGGTGACACATTCCTCCTGTAACTGTCATCATTTTCTGTGACGTGCCACAGTAGACCTTCTGTCGGTTCGGATCAGAAGGGATAGCCTTCATTGCCCTTTCACACTGATGACCCTTGGGCACCCAACACCCTGTCGCCATTTTGTTGTTTGTCCCTCCTCGGACCACTGTCGGTAAATACCCAACACTGCTGACCGGGAGCACCCCACAAACCTTGCCATTTCAGAGATGCTCTGACCCAGTGATCTGGCCATAACAATTTGGCCCTTATCAAAGTCGCTCAGGTCTTCTCCTGCCCATTACTTCTGCATTCAACACATTGACTAAGAGAACCGATTGTTCGCTTACTATCTAATCTACCCAGACCTTGACATGTGGCCTTGTTACGAGATGATCAATGTTATTCGCTTCACCTGTGAGTGATCATAATGTTTTGGAACATCAGTATATACACTATGCAATCAGCCATGTGGAGTATGAACTTGCAAAGTGTAGTATTGTCCCAAATGGAACACTTAACGTTTCTTACTACATTTGGAATGAGTGCGAGATAAACGTCACACCTAGAGAGATGCTCTCGATACCCAACAAACTGTTCGGCAGCAGTTAAACAAATCTAAACACACAGCTGCCATGCCATGTGTCACATTTAAGACATTACAGCATCATTTTGTGTAAAGCTTCTATGAAACGATGTGTATTCTAAAATACGCAATGCACATAAATATGACTTGACAGACACAAGAGCATTCTAGGACACGAGAGGGAAACCTGAAGATCTGACGTCTCATTCAATATTCTTCCTTACAGCACTGAGTATCCCATAATATGATCAGATATTGTGTTTAAAGGCAACATGAAATGATGTTCACAATCCATTTTACTTCTGTAATCTGATATATTTCTATATGAATTTTACACACACACACACACACACACACACACACACACACACACACACAATCTATTTTTTACACAAACCTATCAGTTTGCTTCTGAAGTCATGAAATGATCAACTGGAGTCGTGTGGATTACTTTTATGCTGTCTAAATGTGACTTGTGGAGCGTGAAACAGTCAGCAGTCTCACAGCACACATTCACTTTCACTGTCTGGACAAACAGAGCTGAAATGTGCTTCTAAAAACCTTCACTTCAGTTCTGCTGAAGAAGGAAAGACATACACGTCTGGGATGACTTAAAGATGAGTCAATCATGAGAGGATTTTCATTTTTGGGTGAACTAATCCTTTAAGACAGCTAATAAAAATCTGGGCGTTCATGAACAAGTGTTCCAAAGGAATTTTTTGAAACAAGAAAAACTGGGTTCAGTGAAAACAATGACCAAACCCAACAGAAGGAATGAGAAACTCCTGAGGGTGCGTTCCCAGAAGAATGACCTTCATGTACCATGATTCAGCTTGACTAATGGTTCAAAATTGCATACTACCATTCTACTTCTGTGGCATGAAATATGTATACTGTACACAGAATGGGAATTTTCTGCATGGAATACCTGGATGATCTGATGCCTTCTTGACTGATTATTTGATCGGACTGCCAACAGTTCTGACATTTGCACATTAAAATTGGATTAAAAATGCAAAATACCTGTATTTACTTACATATGATGATGACTGAATGCATTTGCTGAATTAAACATGTAACGTTCAGTAGCGAGGTGAGGTGACAGCCATGTAGCTACTGTTTAAAACTAATCCCGCTGCATTCTGTTTTCTGCTTTGACATTCTCATTTACAGTGCAGTAAATTAATAAACTAGCATTTCATTTCGAACACAGCCCAGTTCTCTGGGACTGGGATTGACATGTTACATTCAACTCTCCAAAGACCAAAGTCATCAATATCATCATTCCAAAAACATTCCACAACATTTGCAGCTTATCAGTTATACGTTCAGACTGCATTGCAATCGGTTGTGACACACGTGAGAACCAATGGCATTTGGTTTATTCAATATAAAATCTGGCGTGACGCGTCTTCACATGCCAAATGTAAATATACCTGAATACAAACAAGTTGGGACTGCTTTTATAACACTATTATGTCCATTCTGGAGCTTGAAAGCCTCAGTCCCCATTCACGTTCGAAGCATCTTCTTTTGTCTTCCACAGAAGGAAGAAAGTCATATGGGTTTGGAAAGAGTGATTTCAATTATAAAATGTTCACTTTTGGGTGAATTAAAGACTTGAAGCATATGAGATGTGAACACTGGCTTACCTCCTCATCTGATGAACAGAAGGGTTGAATGGGATGATCCAACAGCACAAACCGAGAAAGTAAGAGAGAAAGAGATCAGAACTTACAACTAACACATCAACATGTGCATGCATTCATATTTCAACAACAACCCTTTGAACAGGACTAAAAACCCTGAGGAAATCCCTCTGAAATGAGTGATAAAGGAAGCTTTTGTTCATTACGTTCAGATTACTAGCGGTCAAAGATGTCTCTTTGTGTATGTTTAAGATGGGTCCCCTTTGGTGTTAGGAAATGTTAGGCCACAGTTTACCATCTAATCTAATCTACCCAGACGTTGACATGTGGCCTTGTTAGGTTGTAAGGAGATGATCAACGTTATTCGCTTCACCTGTGAGTGATCATAATGTTTTGGAACATCAGTATATACACTATGCAATCAGCCATGTGGAGTATGAACTTGCAAAGTGTAGTATTGTCCCAAATGGAACACTTAACGTTTCTTACTACATTTGGAATGAGTGCGAGATAAACGTCACACCTAGAGAGATGCTCTCGATACCCAACAAACTGTTCGGCAGCAGTTAAACAAATCTAAACACACAGCTGCCATGGCACGTGTCACATTTAAGACATTGCAGCATCATCATTTCGCAGAAGTGGAGAATGAGGCATTTTTGCAGCTTAGTTTTAATAAATGCTTTTATTGCACTGGGGAAGTTGAGTTAAGAGTATGTTTTTATAGTTGAAAGACCTCTTATATGTCAAAATATCAAGGAAAATGTTATTCCCCATTTTAAATCCAAGGCCTGACGCCACACCCACTGTGTGTCTGTCTCTTGCTCAACTCCAGTGTTGATGGAGAATGCAGGCACCTAATGTGAGGAGGAGACACTGCAGGTGGGCACAATTGATGACAACATGCACCCTCTCGCTCGCCGTTCTGCTGAAGAACCCAGAGGGGGATGGAGAATTCACAGGGACAGCCTCCCAACCGCCTAAGGGCAAGTTATGCATTTATATTTGCAAATTTACCCTGCGGATGTTTGAGGCGGTCACCTTTAACCAGTGTTTTCTGTCCCTGTTCTGGTGTGAGCGAGAGGGAAAGCTGGCCCGGAGAGCTATCCTGACATACCCACTTTGACCGCAGGGCCTGGTTGAGGAAGTAGAATTCCCGTGTGGATGGTAGAAGAGGGAGCATCTTTGGACCTGTACCACGACATAGAGGAGCATGTGAGGATGTGCTGCAGGGACAATGCTTCGTAATAGGGGAATGTGATGGAACAACAGGCCCCTCCCGTGGATCATCATTGCTCTCCTCGGAGAACCAATCTTCAGCCAGGCCCACAACTGGAGTGGGCAGAGGAGAGACAGTGTAGGGGCTTGGTGACTTTTCCCCATTTGGCAGGGCATGATGGGGCACACCTAAACTCAATGAAGAGCCAAATCACTGCTGCCTCTAAAAATTGAGAGCGCCTCTCCTCGAGAGACAGGCCTCTACCCGTTGGGATCTTCATTAGGCCCACGACCAGAACAGGGAGGGTCCAGAGAGAATTAGATGTGTCGCCGGACCCACACCCCAGATTGGAGCATGTGTTGCGGCCATCAGGCCAGGACGCCAGGTCACTATTCTACTTAAGCACCAAGGCCAAATGAAGCCGGGCCGCTCAAGAGAAGCCACCTCCCCACTCATATCGGAACCCTCAAAAGGAGCATGTGCGGCCTTCGGACTGCGCCCACTATCACCTGGACCTTACCCTCCCTGCACTACCCTTCCTTCACATAGCCCCATGCACCATGAGGATGCCAGTTTCACCCTTTGGACGATTTATTCCCCTTCTTTTGTTATTTTAAATAAATGCCTCTCTGAGGCCTGATGCCACATCCACTAAGTCTGTCTCTTGCTCACCTGCCACACCATGTAAAGATAGTAAGATAAAAACACTAACTTTCACACAGCATAAGCTTACATAAGGATACATATCTATCTGTAAATTAATGTTTGCATGAAATGCCAACCATAGGAATAGGATTGTAGAATAGTAAATCTATATTATGTATCCAGAATAATACGATGAGTATTTCAGATGTGCTGCACCATTTCACTACATCAGCATATAGTCAACCAATGGCATTCCAGCATCACCTGCTTCTGCCAAATCAAACCAGCATCTGAGCGAAGCAGCTATATCGGTCTCTCACTCGACCATTTCACACATTTGTGCATTTCTGCAGCTCACTGATTCTAATCCAAGCAGAGATGCGTTTTCTGAGTGTTGGATGGGGGACACAAGCCGAGGAACGCACACTGCAAAATTCCTAACCGATCTGGCATGTGAACGGCAGACTGCAGCTAACAACTTTTGATTCAGCAGGACTTCAGAGAGAGACCAAACTTTACTTGTTTTCCTGTTAATCCCTGAAGATAATGCCTTAATTTAGGGGACTTAACCATATAGAGTCTCCAATACCGTACAGGTTTTGTGTATGAAATAGTGACATATTGGTTTTTACGCACTAACTAGTTGCATGTCAGGTTTTTTCGCTGATAAAATACTTATATCTCCTATCCCATCTTAATATGCAGAGGCAGCCGTAAGTAAGACAATCATTGATTCATGTTTGTTGAAAACTGCAACCGTCTCTGTAGCACTATAACAATTCTGCGGTTTGTTTTGAGGGACCCATCTCAAGAAAGACTAGAACATGAACTCCAGTTTGGGGTGGGACTTTCTGCCTGTACAATAAATGGCAGAAGGGGGCGAATTCAGAAAACAATGTTTATTTTCGCAATTCCGTTTGGTGGTGCTAGTGGTGCATAAATTACATACTTCAGCTTGTAACGAACTGCATATTGGGTTCTGTGCATTAACTAGCCGCATATCAGGATTTGTGCCTCAGCTAGTTGCATGTCATTTCTTATGAATTAACTCGCTGAATCATGGGTTTTGTGTATTAGCCTTTTTTGTTTTTTTCAATTCTGATGACATTAAGAGAAGTATTGTAAAACTGTCTTCAGTATATAGCATTCCTGTAGGGGACTCTTCTTAAAGACTGGTCACGGCTACACAGGCTGTTCACACCAAAGAGCACAAAGATCTCTGAGGCCTAGTTCACACGAATAAGTTTTCATTTGGAAACGCATCTTTTTCTCTCCGTTTTGGCCTTCCGTCCACACTGAGATGGCGTTTTTGACCGTGAAAACAGCGTTTTGAAAACGCACTCCAATGTGGATACATTTGAAAACGCCATTTTCGTGTTGTAGTGTGGACTGTGAAAACGGATGCTTTGGAAAACGATGACGCGTTTTTAGTCATGTGATCTATCCAACCAAAACACAAATAAGATGGCGGCCTGTGTTATAGCGGTGCTGTTGTGCCTGATACTCACTTTGATAGCGTTGTTAAAAAATAAATGTCACTTTGTACAACCTTCACATTGCGTTAAAAGACATTTGTGGAATATCTTATTGACATCCGAGACATACGTCTTCTAGACATATTGCAGATGAGCAAACAACGGAAAATAGATGTCTTCCTGATGTAAACACACACATCAAATAAACATCTGGGTGTTGTATGTGTGCTATCAGGGAAAACAGTATAACACATTTGTCTTGAGACACATTTTAACAGTTGATGTTCAGTTTAATTTCGCAAAAAAAAAATTGTGGTATGAGATGCCAAAAACACAGTGATGCTTAATGCAATGTTCAAAGACATCTGTTTAGCATGTTTACATAGAAAAAGAACTGAAAAACAGCATGGATGGATGCAACTACACGTTTGGTGTGAACAGCCCCTTATTAACATGACACGGCACCATTAACAATTTTCTCAAAGTTACCTCTCAAAACTCTCAAAATGCCGTTAATGAGAGAGAAATGGTTGTAAATTATTCAGTGAGATAGCAGTCCGATCGAATCAGACTGAATAGCCCAATTAGGAAAAGCTGCATGACAAGCTGAAATCAGTCATTCAAAACGTTCTACAGATTAGTGAATGAATGGTGTTTTTGTGAAGAGTGATCTGAATGGAGTTCTCTGCTCTGGTTTCCCCCCACAAGTCCAAAAACATGCAAGTTAAGTGAACTGGAGACTCTAAATTGCCCCGTAGGTGTGAGCGAGAGTACACCAGCCACTGGGTGTTGTGTCAGGATGGGCATCCAGCGTAAAACCCATGCCAAGTCAAATATGCGGATCACGGAGGGTCTGCTTTGGCGATCACTAATGGGAGCAGCCAAAACAAGAAGAAAATCTGAATGGTGTACTCTCACATGAGATTAAGACTGTACTCATAATAGTTTTCTATAAAAAAAATTGTTTTTATTATACATGGTGCTGGTCACCCTCTTCATTGTGTTTTGCTACGTTGAAATGGCATGACCCGCTGTGTTTCACTAAACGTCAAAGAGGAGTATCCTCGCGCTAACTGGCTCTGCTTAATGCAGTATTGTTTGGCGATGCAAAGAGTGAAAAGAACACAATAGAACATACTTATTATCTTGCTTTAGAAGCAGAGACAACAGGAGATTCAGTAGCTGTACCGATGAAGAAGCGATAAAGGCCTGAAGCTTGTCACGAGACATCCATTCTTTGGCTAAGGACTGCTTACTAAAAATGAGTCCCAAATAAAGTGCTTTGAAATTTGTTCTGGCTGGTTCTTTTGGGTATTGCTAGGGTGCTAGTTTTGTTTCCTTTGGTTTTGGTTGTTTGGTCTTTGCTAGATAGTTGCAAGGTGTTCTGGCTGATCTCTAGGCAGTTTCCAGGGTGTTCTGACTGGTTGCTAGGGCCTTACGACAGTGCTCATTTAAGTTCCTATGGTTTTGGTTGTTTGGGCTTTGCTAGATGGTTACTAGGTGTTGTGGCTTGTTATGGCTGGTTTCAAGGGCAGGTGGTTGCTTGGGTGTTCTAAGTGGTTGCTATGCCGTTGCTTTATGGTTGTTAGGGCTGCTAGATTGTTGCAAGGTGTTCTGGCTGGTTTCCAGGTGGTTGCTAGGGTGTTTTGACTTGTCGCTAGGGCCTTGCTATGGTGCTCATTGCCAGATGGTTGTTAGGGTGTTCATGCTGGTTTCTAGGTGGTATAGTGGATGCTCTGAGTGGTTGCAAGGATGTTCTGGCTTGTTGATAGGGCTATGTTAGCACACTCACTTTGGTTCCTTGGGTGTTCTGGCTGCTTATTAGATGGTTGCCAGGGTGTTTGGCTGGTTGTTAGGGCTTTGTTTGATAGTTGCTGGGTGTTCTGGATGGTTTCTAGGCAGTTGCTAGGGTGTTCTAATTGGTTGCTCAGACATTGAATTAATTAGTATGTTGTCAAGACAACACAAGTGTCAGTGAAGGGGTTCATGAGGACATAAGCTACACCGGGGTCGGCAGCCTATGGCACGCACAGCAGTGATTACCTAACTGCGGGACTTTGACTTAGAAATATTTAAGATTCCACACAATTTCGTGATTAGTAATCTAATAAGCAAATTTGTGACATTAATTGTGTTAACGCTTCTTGTACAAAAAGGACAAGTTCACATGCAGGATCATGATTATATCATAATCATTTGGCTTTTTTGGGGGTGCTTCATGGCACTCCATGTCAAAAAAGCTTGCCGTCTCCTGGGCTACACAAACACTAAAGCATTAAATAAATCAAGAGCTATTTTACCAGGGTTAAACCAATGCCCAACACTACTGTAGTTCTGCCCGAGCACTCAGTTGTGCCACTTTAACAAGTGTTTGTGTTTGTTCAGTTTGGGTAGCATCCATGACAGATTAGCTGCTGAACAGACTGAAATAAACTACTTCAATATAAATACTTCATGTAAATACACAAGATACAGAACATTCGTGTATAAATAAAATCATCTGCTTAATTAGTCAGGTAATTAAAGGCTGAATCTGAAAACTTAGTAGACTCCCTTACACAAAACAACAAAAACACAACATCTTCGGTACCATGAGTGATGAAATCAGAATGTATTCATACATAACATAGTACAATTATCATATTCATCTACAAGGTTATTTACAAGATACTTCAATCTACTTTAAAGAATAGTATGGTACATTATAGTACCATTATACAAAAATGCTGAGATGTTCTGAGAGTTAATGATGCTGTCAAAACTGCTGTCAATAATAGCGCACTATAATGACCAAAAATGTTGCCTTTTAGGTAGGCAGTTCTATGTATTTTGTGAGCATGATGCAAAATAAAGAAAGTCTAGGTAGGCAGCTGACTGTTTTGAGAGTATGGTGCTTTTTAGTATGCATACTCCTACTACAGTCTCAGACGAGAGCACACGAGGAGCGCCGCGCAGGAATGCGATACAATAACATTCACGTACAGTGTAGCGACGGAAACGCGTTTTTCGGGTTGATGTTGCGCATGTTATTGCGCAGATCGTTACTTACCGTGGTTGAATAGCGCAGTCCTGAAGCGGTTGTTGACACTCGAGTTTTCCATCGTTAAGAAAATGTACCTTTGTAGTCTTCCCAGTTAATCCACACCGTGAATAACAACAGCTCCTCCGTGAACTCTATACTGTATATGTACAGATGTCTCGTGTATGTGGTGTTTAGAGCAGAAGAACACACACTGAACGCAGAGCGAGCTGACTGTCAGCATCAGCGCATCACTGAGCGCTTTAAATGCAGCTCCACGCCGCCGTGACGTCACTGCAGAGCCTGCCCCGCTGACGTCACACTCATCATCAAAACAAGCGCACATGGACGCGCGAAAGACATGCTTCTGTCATATTGTCAGGATACATTCTTTACAGGGAAGAACATTATTTATAATGCCAAATAATATGTTAAATGAATAATGTAGAATTTCCAATTATATATTATTATATTATTGTTTGTATATTGTGTTGTGTGTAATTGTGTACATTTGTTATGTAAATTGTGTTGTGTAAATATGTTGTTTATTGTAAAGTGGTTTATGTCTCGTCACTGTCATAACTGCAATGTTGCTCGGAACTGCACACAATAATTTCACCTGCTGTTGCACTCGTGTACATGGTAGTGTGACAATAAAGTGATTTGATTATTGAAAAAACAAGGTCAATTAAAAAAATATAAAAGAACAAAACTTTTATTATATATATATATATATATATATATATATATATATATATATATATATATTTCCAAAAAAAACCCAAAAACCTAAGGATACTTCAGGTGGATAACAAAATAAACAAATATAATAAAAATGTATTTAAAGTCTTTTTATTACCCCCACCCTCTCTCTGACCTTTACAGTAACACAGGCCATAGATACTTTGGCATGTAAAAGACCTCTGTTATGATTGGCTATCCTCGTCACATATGAAATGATGGAACTGTCCCAGTAACACAAGAAGTATGGACTAAAATAGCTAAATGATGAATTAGTAAATTAATACAAATATGTTGATACATTTGACCTTCTTGCTGTTGAGGTTGAGTGCTAACTCAATGAAAACCATGTAGATCTGTTACCAAAGTCATTTTAAGAAAATGAGAAAGAAATACTTGAATTCATGCCAAATATTGTAAAACCAACATCTGGCAATGAAGGCTATCCCGTCTGGTCTGAACCAACAGAAGGTCTACTGTGGCACATGTCACAGAAAATGTTAATAATAGCTACAGGAGGAGTGTGTCACCACACACGGTGCATGGCACACTGCTGTGTATGGGGCTGCTTAGCCGCAGACCGGTCCGAATGCCCATGCTGACCCCTGTCCACTGTCGAAAGCACCTACAATGGGCACACGAGTGTCAGAACTCGACCTTGGAGCAGTGGAAGAAGGTCGCCTAGCCTGATGAGTCCCGTTTTCTTTTACGTCACATGGACGGCCGTGGTAAGTGATGGCATCAGGATGCACCTTGTGAAGACAAGCCGGTTGAAGGAGTGTGATGCTCTGCACAATGTTCTGCTGGAAACCCTGGATCCGGCCATTCATGTGGACGTCATTTTGACACGTGGTACCTACCTAAACATCGTTGCAGATCATGGCAGTACTCTCTTTCAGCAGGATAATGCGCCCTGCCACACTGCATAAATTGCTCAGGAATGGTTTGAGGAACATGATGAAGAGTTTATGGTGTTGACTTTGTCTCCAAATTCCCCAGATCTCAATCTGATTGGGCATCTCTGGGATGTGCTGGACCAACAAGTCTGATCCATGGTGGCTCCAACACACAACTTACAGGACTTGAAGGATCTGCTGCTAATGTCTTGATGTCAGATACCACAAGATACCTTCAACGGTCTTGTAGAGACCGTGCCTCGGTGGGTTGGCATGTGGTGGACCAACAGCATATTAGGCAGGTGGTCATTATGTTTTGGCTCATCGGTGTGTGTGTGTGTGTGTATATATATATATATATATATATATATATATATATATTTATAATTTTAAATTGTATTAAATATATTCATGTAATTGTTTTGCTTATTTAATGGTTATTGCTAGAAAATACTTAAATCACAGAAATTAGGGTTTGAAGTTACTCAGTGGGAAAAAAAATCTCAATAAATACAAATATTGTGTTGTGAAATATTTGAGCTTGTAATACATTAAATAGTGTCAGAAGTTCTGTAAGGGTTGTAGGAACATTTAAACTGGTTAAATCCGAGCAGTTATAGCTGGCATGACAGGAATTGCACATGGCACACCTGGCATTGTACAAATCAAGAAGAGACAACAGCAGCGTAACATCAGGAGTTTATTCTGGGCTGAAATACAGTCATTCCTTTCATTTTACAAAGTTCATGGCCAGAATGTTTAAAGTGCAGAGTCATTTCACAGCTTCAGTAAAAACATTCAATTACAGGGAAAACAAAACAGAACCATGAACCTAAAACATCAAACTGGACAATGTAGACACTGAAAATATAAATAAGTACAGGAACAAGAGTGTATCTCACTGAAACATGTAAGCAATGATTTCAAATCAACTCATCAGGCTCAAAACAAGCTACAAGTCGTTGGCAAGGCTAGCATAAAACAAAGGCACAGCAATGTCCAGAGGTAAAAATGCTCATTTCGAGAGAGGAACTTCTTCGGTATTCGATTGGACAAGATAAAGTTCAGGGTCACTGCCCAATCATTTGCGTTCACATTGACGTTCATGAGTCGTTCGGGAGGTGTACATGTGTGTACTGTGATATCCAGTCATGACGTGATGGTTTTTCAGTAATGTACCCTGAGTTGGACTTCTACAAAGTTAAAAGCTAGACTACATCATTTAAGTGCTCTTATTTTCTGTAAATGTTAGCAGTGATCCAACCACACACGACAGTGAACACGATTAAGCAGTTATATCTTTCATAGAGACCTCTCTGTAGACAGCAGTTTGGCCGTAGTGCCCACCTCCTGAGCAGCAACTCTTAAAGAACACTAATACCACTACACAGTCATCATGAAACCGCATTCGCAGCGTTTTACCCGTCATGTAAGGGATTTCAGAGCGAAACAGGATATTCAATGAAAATGTACTTTGTTTGATCCACTGGGAATTGAGTGAAAGATGGAAATTGGGCATGTCATATGAGATCATTATTCATGTGCTATTATATATTCTATAAACTCTTGTACGTTAACCGGCATTAAATTATAGTGTTAACTATCGGCAAAATTTGACTAAAACAACTTAAATTGTTATTTCTATTAACTATTCACGTTTATGGATTAGTGGTGGTGTAGTGGGATAAAGCACATAACTGGTAAGCAGAAGGTTGCTGGTTTGATCCCCACAGCCACCACCATTGTGTCCTTGTGTCCCTGTAATAAGTGCACCTGCATAAATGTAAATTACATGGTTGAATCATGCACAATATAAAGGCCGAAACATACTTCACGCAAGTACACAAACACAGATGCGAGTGCTTGACCAATGCGCGGCCCCATTGTACAAACATTACAGGCGCTCTTGCATTGCTCTGGTGCTTACAAACCTCAGACCACAAGATGGCAATACATTTACATTTTTTAGGCATGACCGTGAAACCGGTGCTGCGTCCAAAACTGGTATTTTATAGCTCCATGTCTGAAAGCAGGAAAATGAAAATAAAGTGCTTTTCAAACTGTTTGGAGACCAGTTTCCTTAAGAGTTCCACTCATTCAAAACAGCTGTTAGTTAAGCCATTAACGGATTAGGCAGCAAGTCAACGTTTTCAGATTCAGATCCACGTATGTGGTAGATGAGTCTAGATGAAAAAACAAGTCCATTTGAATGGACTGGGGACAGAAAGTCGTATATATATTGAAAAAAATTCAACTCAAATTGCTGCCTGAGTCCACCATGACAGTTGTTGACTGAAAGAAGAAAATGCTCTCTAGCGCCCCTTGTGGCAACGCGGAGAATGCAGCGCACACTTGTGTTGGGTTATGAGTTGAGCGCTGAGACATTTCGAAACGCAACGACGTGTGTAATTGAGCTTGCGTAGTAAGGTGCGTCTGCGTTCATGTACTTGTGTAGAGTATGTTTGGGCCTTAAAGAGGAAGACAATCTGCAAATCTGCAAAAACAAACAAAAACAAAAAAAACTTGAGATGGAGATTGGCATTAGATATTAAGTCTTCTTTTCAAAGCATTTGGTGGAGTTTATGCTTTTAACAAGAAAAAACTATTCGCCAAAGGGGTAAGAAAAATATATTTGTTTTCCCTAAATAAACAGTTTCTGTTGGTCCCAATTGGTAAATGTATGCGTGTTATAACCAAAAACATTGCTAAATATTTGTTATGAAAAAGAAAAAAATATATAATTCTGCTTCTCAAGTAAATATATCTTGTTTTAAGAATTTTTGCAGATCTTTACTGGAAAACAAGATTAAAATACTAAATAATACATGTATTGTTTTGCAATGTAGGGTCAATTTTGGCTTCATGTGGACTTTAATGCTTTCCTCCAGGTTTTTAGATGTAAAACTTCATTTGGGGTCATACTGTATCAGTCAATCAGTATTTTTTATTTGATTAAATGACACATCAATTGTAAGTCATGGCTTTAATAGTAATATGGCTTATTTTGTTAATTACAATACTGATATTATTGATCTCAATATTAATATTAAATACGAGCAATGGACTTTCTAAACTAAAAGAAATACACGTCTGATGAATGAAAAAACCCACATTTAGTCACATCGACTCTGGTTCTTGCTCGTAATGATCAGTGTGCTGCTCAGGAGACGGGCCCAAAAGAGCCAAACTTCACAAAAGGCCCCATCAGTGACTTGCATTCATTTAATAACCAAACATCTCAATCTCTGAGTAACCAAAGAAACAACGGCAACCATTTTCTTACATAGTGCAAATAAAATCATTTAAACATCTGATATAAAAGAGATAATAGTGGTTCTATTCAAAAAGATAAACAGAGGCTGTGTTTTTACTTTTTGTCTTTCTTTTTTTTAAATATCTTTTAGTGGCCCTTGAACTCCGTCTGTACAAATGTTCCTGCTCTGAGTTTGATTTTATAATATCAAAATGTGTTCATCATGATGCAAAGAGCTGGATCGCTAGCAGAGGACGCAACAGCCAGCGAAGTACACATGCAGCATGACCTCTGGAGAAAGCAGGAAGAGAAGCGTTTTCTGGACGATATTTACAGGCAGCAGCGTTTGTGTTGACACGAGGACTCCCACGGGGAGATGCGCGAAACATCAACACACATTCAGCTCCATGCTGCCGCATTTCACCTGTTTCGACCCAGAGTCAAACCGTACAACGTGTGAATGTAAAATCAGGCTTGCAATCGACATTGTCTGCAAATAGGGTATAAAATGGCGTTTCATGACTTCATGACTTTCATGACTAAAGTTGTGCGACAAACAAATATATTTCTTTAATTAAAGGGAAATATACATTTAGCAAAGCCTACTGCTTAATTTAAGCAATGCCCTGTTACCCATTCCGGCATAGTGTTAATTGTAAAATATTGTTGCTAAAAGATAGAAGATTCACACTAATCAGAGTTTTTAACTATTTAGACATGCCCTAAATTTTACTTCAAATACAGTTACTGTGGTAAAACTTTTGTAAGGCATGGATAAAGGTACTGAGAGGGAACCCAAACCAAACTAAAAATGGACAAACAACATTTCCTGAAGGGTAAGGACTTTCTTTAACTGAAATAAAAAAGTTCTGACTCCATTTTCTAAGACCTTCAGACCCTATTTTACACCCTTCTTGTGGAAAGTGCCAGTCACAAGCCTGGGAAGAAACTGAATCCAAATCAGATATCAGTGGCAGCACGTCCAAAAGTAACAAGCAATTGATTTTGGTACGTTTTCAATAAAGTACAAGATCTTGATCAAGTTTTATCTGAACAAGTCAATTCGGCATTAAAGAGTAAAATCATTTTCAAGCAATAGTCAAGGGACATTCACTGAAGGACAATAAATCAAGTAACCTAATCGATAGAAGCGAGCAGCTAACTTAAACAAGAGAGAGAAACCCATAGTTCATATATCTTGTGTTTTTTGCGTTTTCTTCACACGAACGGGAAGCCGCTGGAAAAGTATTTTTACTGAGCCATTGATGTCTTGCGTTTTAGCACGTATCCAAATAAAAAAACGCAAACGTGGAATCAGTATACAAAATAATGTCTGCACATATACAATATGTCAAACATTTACAGCATGTTCTATAATTCGCTATTTACACCACGGGATATGCCCGGATTCGCCTTGCGAGAACAGGCGAGGAATATTAGTGCAACCAACACTGTTGGTTTACATGTGATAAGTGCATGTACATAACGCAAGGACGTGAAGACAAGACTTTATCGATGCTATGCAGTGTGTAGTACCAGACATGACAGTGCATTCATATGTCATTGGAATGACCGTAATTACAAGATTAAACTACCGCGACTACCTTTAAATGTTGTAGCTAACGCAGTTTTGTTATTCTATATGACATCAATGGTCAAGTTTTCATAAAATTACGACTTTCAGACGAAGAACAAAACGTTGAAACTTGTAATTGCGATAATTCCGTAGAGGCGTGAAGGAACCAACAGTACCAAATGACGAACGTCAAACAATAGCACTATGTAGTGCATAGGACCAAACACAGCGGTTTGTATAGTCTGTATAAATGGTGCATTCATGTGTTGTTGGAATTACCGAAATTACATTAAATTACATTAATAGTTTAATCTTGTAATTTCGGTAATTGTTGTAGCTAACACAGTCTTATATGACGTCAATGGTCAAAGCTTTCATTAAATTCACAGTTTTCAAGATCTAAACGTTTTTACTACTCAGGAACGAAAAATTACGATAATTACGACCAATTCCGACAATATGTGAACAAACCAACAATACCAAATGACGAATGTCAAACAATCGCAGCACATAAGACCAAATACAACTGTCCGTATACTCTGTATACATGGTATGTTCAAGTGTTGTCAGAATTATAGTAATTGCGTGACTAAACTATCTTGCCTACTTTTAACTGTTGCAGCTAAAGCAGTTTTGATAGTTCAACAGTCAAGTGGGAAGAGTCTAAGCTTTCATAAAATTCAGTTTCCAAACTTTTAACAAAGAAAACCATCTTTACTACTCAGAAACTCGTAATTATGATAATTCCATCAAGACGTGAATGAACCAACAATACGTTTTGACGAGCATCAAATAATTGCGACAACAAAAGCTATTTTGAAGCATGCGTTACAAATGCATGATTGACATGTTATGCCACAAATGTGTTTGTGATGTGGAATTGTGATTTCACATTGATGTATTGCGAACAAATGAATTCAACGGACTCAAGCGAAGCTCCAAACAGCTGTTGCACAAACAAAACATTGGCGTCAAGTGCCTTTCAACCAGAACCGAGGATATGACGGTAGTTGATGAATACACAGAACAGTGACGTAACACTTGGGCAGCACAAACAATTTGCAGGTCGAATTTGGCGCTTGGATTTCCAGAAGCATGGTGTCTTAATACCCTCAGGCTGCACGGAGTGGACTTCAAAGTCCTCTAATGGACTACGCCACAGCGCGGCTGCTCATTGTCTCTAGTTAAAACCCATCAGCGTGGACACTAGCTAGGGCTACTCAGGCTGCTCTGGATGAGTGTGCAGTCTGTTCTTGCCGAGCGTGTTTTTCTGCCAGAAGTCTTGGTGGATTTGCTCCAGTTCTGACACCAGATGCAAGCCCATCTCCAGATGCATCTTCAGATTCTCCAACCACGCCTCCAGCTTAGTAAAGGCAGGCCTACCACACAAACAGATGACATGTCACACACAATCTGAGATTATGTCATGGTCAGGACCTACAAATTATAATGGACAAAGAGAGTAAAAGTTGTACAGTAATTTGTACTAAAAAAATCCAATATGGAAATGTTTAATATTTTCATAAACTGCGTTGGCCACACAATATGTCTCTTGAATAAAGCGCAACAGTGCCTGCACACTTTTTCAGCCTTCTTGGTTCCGAAAGTATTTTTCCCATTAATTATTATCCATAGGCCTTTCACAAAATCCTTAATAAATAGTTGTAAGCAATGGACCAAACCAACCAGCTCTGAGGCTCCAAGGTGGTTTTCAACATAATGCCACAAATGCTGTCAATTGAGCTTAACTTGTATTGAACCCTGAAAGTTCAAATATGATATGATGAATGTTATGTTATGAAACTGTTCTCACCGTTTCTCTGCGTCCAGGTCACAGCACAGCACCGCCAAGGGGAAGAAAGACGCAGGACAGTCAGATGGGCAGAAATCATCCAAAAACCCCTTCACATTAAGTCCGAAATCCATGGCCCGGGGCAAATAGTCCGGGTCAGCGTTGACTCGCCCTATAATCTGAGATAAAAGAGAGACATTAACTCAATGCAGTCTTAAAATAAAGGCCGTATCAGGTTTCAAACGCTGGGCTTTACGTCGCCCCAAGCAACACTGTCAAACCACATACCGCCAAATACTTCCTCTCTAACTACTTCCTCTGGGCTTAATCTAGTAATGACGGGCTGCTGGCAGCTACTGCCCTATTTTTATCTCCCATTGCTGTGCCAGGCAGAGCACTCCAAATGGATACCGGTGTCTCCCATTAAACAGAATTCCCTAGAAGTTCATGTGGATAGAGCAGCTATTTTGGAGTTTTAGGGTGCGGCGGTCCAGCGGATCCTGAAACACTCACCTCACACAGCATGATGCCGAAGGAAAAGATGTCGACTCGCTCATCATAACTCTTTCCTGAAGAACAGACAATCAAATAAACAAGAAAACATCAGACGTCTACAATAAAACTCAATCTTGTTACTCCTTTTATAAATGTAATACACTTATTGAAATTAAGCAAGATCAGCTCTATCTGTGAAATGCTGTTGAAAAGAATTTCCACCTGTCACCTGTTACAGTAATGCACTTACAGTGGATGTCTAAGGGGCAAGACCGTACATAGTCAAGACAGGAAATGAAAGATTGGTTAGTGAGCAATTTCATCACACTAGTTTAATGTTAACATGTTTAGTGTTAGAGTCTTGAGGCAATACTTGTTTACAAACAATGTGTATTTTAATGTTTATCCTAGTGTATTGTCTTTCGCCATTGACTTCCAATGTAATTGCCTTCACGTAAACATCATTTTTGTTTGTTTTACAAACTGAGGGATAATTCAATTATTCTCTGTGGTAATCGATATTATCTTACAGTTGCTGTACATATAGCTCAAATTGTATTTAACCCAGAATAGTCCTTTAAAATAGCACAATAGGTTTTGTTCATAACACATGAATAATAAAACACATGCGTTTATGTCATGAGGCATGATAAAAGCTGTGATCTCACCGTGTATCATCTCAGGAGCCATCCAGTATGGGTTGCCCACCACAGTGTATCTCTTCCTCCGGTCAGGTTTCTTCACACTCGGGATCTGTCCAGATGACAGTTTGTCTTGGTGCTTGTCCTCCACCATGAGACGAGACAGACCGAAATCCGCCACCACAACACTGTTATTCTGTGAAGAGTAGGGCACTAGATAGTCAACTGACCACCTATTCACAGTTCATTTACAATAGCTGTTTCCATATTTTAGAATATCGCATGAAATCTGCTGGATGGAAATACCAAGATGCGAATAAAATCTCAAAAATGCATCTGGAAAACGTATACGTGTCCTAACAATCCAAAGCCTGCATGGAGTTGGCAGAGCGAACAAGTTAAACACAAACTTGTACTTTTTCCAGAAGAGCAGGTTTATTGATACTTTTAAAGAATATCTTATAGATCCACACCACAAAATCATGATGGAGGAACGCACACGCACACGGTGCTCCCAGAAATGTGTGACGCTTTGTCATTTCCAGTCAAATGAGTTATTAAAGTGTTTTGTCTGTGTGTCCTAAACCCTGAGTATTTTATTCATAAAAGAGTCACACAGTTGCTACAATTTCCCCGGAAGTGACGATTTTGTTCTTTTGAATGCAAGGGATGGAAATGCAGCATTATCCGCACATTGTTTTTGCGATATTCAGATTTTTGCATAAATTAAATTCAAAACTTGGATGGAAACAGATAATGACATGAACATTACTCATTCAATTCTTTGAAACATCTATTCTGTTTAAGTTAAACTTCTTCCTCATTTTAAAACAGCAGGTTTCCCTGATTTCAAAATACACACAAAGAAACACAAAACAAATTAAAACACATAAAACACAGCAGAACAAAATATACCAAAACATAAAAAGAAGCAATGCAAAACATAAAACTAACAAAGTAAAACAAATACAAAACATAAAAAACAAAACTAAAAATCGAGTAACACCACTGCTGAAAAAAACCTAGACTTAACCGCAACAAGTAGAAGACTACAGACCAGTCTCTCTCATCCCATTAATGGCAAAAAGGGACCTTTTAAATCAGATCTCTGCCTGTCTCTCACAGAACAAGCTGCCTTTGACATAGTCAACCATCAGATCCTACTCTCCACCCTCTCTAGGAACTGTGCTTACTGGTTTAATTCCTATCTCTCAGGTGGGTTCTTTAAGGTAGCCTGGAGAGGTGAGGTATTCAATTCACATCAGCTACTTACTGGGGTACCTCAGGGTTAAGTGCTTGGGCCACTTCTCTTCTCTATATACACAACATCACTGGGACCCATCATTTAAGCACATGGTTTCTCTCACCACTACTATGCCGATGACACACAACTCTACTTGTCTTTCCAGCCCAATGACACCACAGTGACTGCTCGAATCTCTGCCTGTTTGGCAGACATCTTGGCCTGGATGAAGGAACACCACCTGCAACTTAACCCAGCGAAGAGTTCCTTGTCTTTCCAGCGAACCCTGCTGTTGAACACAACATCACCTGCACGATGGTTGCACTGGGTGCAGTATCACCTTCCAAAATGGTCAGAAATCTAGGGGTAACCATCAATAACCAACTCATTCTCACAGACCACATCTCAAAGAGAGCACAATCATGTAGATTTACACTCTACAACATCATGAAAATAAGACCCTTCCTCTCTGATCATGCCACACAACTTCTGTTCAGTCACTTGTCATAACTACACTGGATTACTGTAATGCTCTCAACGACCCAGAATGCAGCAGCACGTCTGGTCTTTAATGAACCAAAGAGAGCACATGTTACACCAGTCCTTGTCTCTCTTCACTGGCTGCCGGTTGCTGCATGTATTAAATTCAAGGCCCTGATGCTGCATACAGAACAGTCATTTGGTCTGCTCCAGCATACTAAAATAATTTCTGCAGAGCTACACTCCCACCAGAAGCCTGCGGTCGGCTAAGGAACGTCGCCTTGTTGCACCAGCACAAAGAGGCACCAAAACACTTTCCCGGACTTTCGGCTTCATTGTACCACGTAAGTGGAATGACGTTCCCAACTCCATCCGTGAAGCTGATTCACTTTCTGTCTTCAAAAAATGGCTAAAACACATCTTTTCCATGAGCACTTAACTAAAAGATTCTTGTTTGCACTTTAATCTGCCTTGAATACTACTATTCTGATGCTAGTGAAACTTTGTAATATGGCACTTTTCGTACCACTGTCTCTATCAAGATGATTCACTTACAATGTAAGTCATTTTGGATAAAAGCATCTGCCAAATTAATAAATGTAAAAATACAAAAATCAAAACAAAGGAAAAAAACAACAAACATAAAGTAAAACAAAACACATGTTACATCCTTAGGGACGTTTATAGTGTCTTTGTGTTTTTTCTTTTGTTTGGTCTTTTCTCTCTCTCTCCTTTTTCCTTTTCACAGGTTGTCGATGATTGGCTGTTTTGCTTGTCAGTAGTTCATAACGAGATGAGCAGCTGTGCCTTGGGAGGCAGGATCTTCATCAGCTTGATGTTTGACACCTGGAGGAGCCCTATACTTAAGACGCACGCTAAATGCCAGCGAAAGGAAGAGATTTTTGGTTTTGCTTTGAGATGTTTTTGGTGTCTCTCCTGTTGATTTAATTTTGTTAAATGTTTTGGTTTTGTCTGTCATGTTACTCTTGCCAGTTGTTCTGAGTGCTCCCTGAAACTTCTCATTTGTGAGCTCTGATTCTGTTAAACAGCTTTGCAAAGCTGGGTTAAGCGGGAAGGAGGAAAGGGATAGGTAAGATTGTCACATGACATACATTTTGCACACTTAGTAGTGTGTGTGGTGTGTTTTTTTTTTTTTTTTTGTTTTTTTTGGTCTATATTCACTAGGTTAGGGATTTGTGCCACCCCCTGTTTTTTGTTTTTTTTGTTTTCATTAGTGAGAATAGTTTATTTATGACGTTTGAAGACTTTTTCTTTTGATCTTTTGTTTTAGTTTAGGTTTAGATTGAAATGGTTTAGTTAGTTCTTTTTTTTTGCTTATGTTATTTTCGTTTATTTGGCACCAATCCTGTGTTCCCTTGTTGATTTCTTCCTTTTTGCTTTGTTCACATGTAAATATAAATTACTTTTCATTATACTTTGGTTGTGTCTCTCATGAGTCTCGACTCATACAGTGTTCAATGGTGACAGGTGTCTGAACTGGTTTTATGTTCCCCTTCTAAAAACCCCTAGATGGGTGAGAGCTAAAGAAGGGACGTAACAAATGAAAATATGAAAAGCAAAGCTAAAAATAAAAAGCAAAACAATTTTTAAAGAAAAAAACATAAAACAATAAACAAATCTAAAATGTTAAACTAAATATAAAACGAAGCAAAGCAAAACCTAAAAAACTTTTAAAAGAAAGCAAAACACAAAATAAAACCGACATAACAAAACAAAGTGCATCAAAACAAAATTAAAAGGATAAAAAAATATAAAACAATGCAAAATTACATGCAAAACAAACCTTAAAACAAAACGCAAAAACAAAGCAAAACGCATAACATAAAACAAAGCTTCGTATGTTATTGATGTGACATACCTCTCTGACGAGACAGTTGTGTGAGTTGAGATCTCGATGGATGATGTTCATGGAGTGCAGATACGCCTGAGTGGGAGAAATGACCATATGTAACATTAAACAGTAATACACGTGACTGTACGGGAGTTGATTGGCCAGCAGAGGACAGTAAAGAGTGTGTCAGTGATCGGTCAGCACACTCACCATTCCAGACGCGATGTCTTTGGCAAAACTCACTCTCTGTTTCCACGGATAATTACTGTCCTGTATAAATGACACACATTCACATGCTCAAAGAGTGTCTACTGTCCTTCACAATGCTGAAAATAATACAGTAAAAGAGCATCAGGAATGTTGAAAGCAATGCATGAACAAACGCACCATTTTCGTGATGATTTCTCTCAGGGTTCCTCCTTTGATGTACTCAGCAATGAAGTTGAGCCGTTTGTCTTTGTAGAGGACGCCGATGAACTTCAGCACGTTAGGATGATCTAAATATCGCATCACCTTCACCTGAACACACATAAACAACACGAACGATAAACATCACCTCTGTCCAAAACACAGCCCGCATCAGTGATGGTAATCTTCACAAACATACACAGAGTCACTTTAACTTTTCTTTAGCAATATATACTGTAATGTATTAAATGTAATATGTAAATGTTTTTCTTAACGGCCGAGAACTAGTAACGGGTTCAAAACAGAATGAGAAAGATCAAAGAAAAACATATAAACGAGTGTTAGCTGATGTCAAAGACTTTCTTTCATCTGTTAAAGCAGCAGTATTTACAGTGAAAGCTGTTGACAGACTAATGAGGGTCTAGTGTACACTACAGACTATTCCCTGTGTAGTAACCCCTGTGTAATCTGAGCAAATGAGGGGGAACGCTGCACAACAAACACCACCACAAATAGATTACACACTCTACTCCTCCACACTTATATTAAATACACTGTTTTATGTTTGGTATCTGCTTAGAGGACTTTGGTTTCTAGTACACACTAGATTTGTCCTCTAAGTGCAGTTGTGTGTGTGTGTCGTCACCTCTTTGAGGAAGGTCCTTTGTGTTTCTTCATCGAATCGAATGAGCTCCTTCATCACCATCACCTCACCTGTCTCTCTGTGTGTCACCTGATCAACACACAAACAATCAATACATCAGAATGGAATACCAGCATACTGTGCATGTGTGTGTGTGCGCAATGTGTATATTTACTGCTGCAGAGAGTTTAGTGTGTGTTGTCACCTTTATGGCTTGTCCAAAGCAGCCCTTCCCGAGCACCTCTCCATGAATGAGATCAGACGCTCTGAATATTCTGTGTGTGGGGTTTGACACGACTCGCAGCGACTCTGAGCGGCCGATGTCTTTCCTCAGAGACAGCGGTGATGGCGTGTTACTCGAGCATGGTGATTTGTCAATACTGTAGCTACGCCTGCGCAAAACATCAACAAAACAACTCTTAAAAATGAAATACAAGGCAACAGAAAACTTACATTCAATTCAAATTTTAAGATGATATTAACTGATATTAAAGGTGCTTTAAAAGTATGCAAAAAAAGTTCATACTTCATTAAAGATATTACTGAAATAAGTGTCGTGAGATATCGCACCGGTCTCTGTGACTGCTCTGTAAACAACAAATAAAAATCTGTCCTGACAATGACGTTTTCTGCATGTCAATCATTTTGCACATTGTCATTGTATTGTAGTTGCAGCTCATTTTTGAAGCTTAATGCCATTTTTAAGCCATGTTGTTCATTACAGTTGTCAGTTGAGGGCGCTATTTTGCTGCTGTTGTTTTTAACATCCGTTTCTGCTTGATGTCGGTCTAAATAAAGCTCATTTGTTATTTTTGGGGTGTGGGGTTTTGCAAAGAGGGGGCGTGGCTAATCCAACTGCTGATGATATAAATTGCATAGGTTATGCAATTTATAGCAACAGTTCCCATCCACTTTTTCAGCCATCTTGGTTTCGGAAGTATTTTTCCCATGTATTTTTTCCATGGGGATTTCATAAAATCCTTCATAAAAGAGCTGTACATCATGAACAGAAATAACCAGCTCAGAAGTGAATCACAACATTACAAACTTTTAAGGAAAAATGTATTTAAAAATCAGACAAAAAGACAAAGATAGAAGACTTAACGTCATTAATGAGGAAATTATCTACAATCCAATGAAGCATTGTGAATGATGTAAGAAAAATAAAAACGATGTGAAAATATTAAACTATTGATTAAAGTAGTGAGTACAAGAAAAAAGTATTGAAATTTTATTGCAAAATATTGATATACGTATATAACAAATCTAGGAGTTTGAGACTCGATTGCATCATGGGAGTGGGCGGTCGCTGCAGAGCTCATTTGGCGCACTTTGTTTGCAGTGATTCTCTGATTGGTGGAGCTTTCTCTTCAGGATTATGGGTAGTGTAGTTCTTCACCAGGAATTCTTTCAATAAAAACAATTTTTTTATTAACTTGAAATGATGTTGACTGATGGCTTTAACAGAAGTATATACCATCGACTAACAACCTCAGAGCTCATGGCAGGCCTCTCTTTAAAGGTTTATAATTTATTGTTAACATTGTGTGACCCCACAGCCTCAGGAGAGGACTCGCTATTTTGGATTTGCTATACGCAACGCATAATTTAAATTAATATGAAAGAGAACTGATCACAAGAATCTAGACTGTCAACTTCTGCCACACCGAGTCAGATGACACAACAACATGCCACTGATTTCCTTGAAGTGCACCTATGAATGCAGCACCAAATAAAAACTGATGAAGTACTTGGATTTTCTGATAGACGTAACTAATCTGTAAATCATTTTAATATAAATGTTGTTATATTTTTGTTTGTTCACAATGTACAATAAGGTGCTAGTCATTAACATTAGTAAACACATTCCTATACACTGATCAGAAACAACATTAAAACCACCTGCCTAATATCATGTAGGTCCCCCTCATGCTGCCAAAACAGCTCTGACCCATAGATGAATGACCTCTGAAGGTGTCCTGTGGTATCTGGCACCAAGATGTTAGCAGAAGACCTTTCAAGTCCTGTAAGTTGCGAGGTTGGGCCTTCGACTTGTTGGTCCAGCACATCCCATAGATGCTCAATCAGATTGAGATCTGGGCAATTTGGAGGCAAAGTCAACACCATAAACTCTTCATAATTTTCCTCAAACCATTCCTGAGCAATTTTTGCAGTGTGGCAGGGTGCATTATCCCGCTGAAAGAGGCCACAGCCATCAGGGAATACCACTTCCATGAAGGGGTGTACATGGTCTGCAACAATATTTAGGTAGGTGATACATGTCAAAGTAACATCCACATGCATGCTAGAACCCAAGGTTTCCAAGCAGAACATTGTCCAGAGCATCACACTGCCTCTGCCGGCCTGGCTTCTTCATCCTGCTGCCATCTCTTCCAAAGGTAAATGATGCACACGCACCCGGCCGTCCACATGATCTAAAAGAAAATGTGAGTCGTCACAGGCCACCTTCTTCCATTGCTCCATGGTCCAGTTTTGACGCTCACCTGCCCATTGTAGGTGCTTTCGGCGGTGGACAGGGGTCAGCATGGGAACTCTGACCGGTCTGCAGCTACGCAGCCCCATATTCAGCAAGCTGCGATGCACTGTGTGTTCTGACACCTTTCTATCATGACCAGCATTACGTTTGTCATCTATTTGTGCTACAGTTGCTCTTCTGTGGGATTGGACCAGATGGGCTAGCCTTCACTCTCCACCCACATCAATAAGCCTTGGGCGCCAGTTCACCGGTTGTCCTTCCTTGGACCACTTTTGGTAGGTACTCACCACTGCATACTGGGAACACCCCACGAGACCTGCCGTTTTGGAGATGCTCTGACCCAGTTGTCTAGCCATCACAATTTGGCCCTTGTCAAAGTCACGCAGATCCTTACGCTTGCCTATTTTTCCTGCTTCCAACACATGAAATTCAAGAACTGACTGTTCACTTGCTGCCTAATATATCCCACCCCTTGACAGGTGCCATTGTAACAAGATAATAAATGTTATTCACTTCACCAGTTTTAATGTTGTGGCTGATCAGTGTATATTCACTGTACATCATCACATTGAGAGTCAATGGATGCATCCTTTAAACTGAAAAATGGAGTTATAATGAAAATAAGGTGCATTTCAAACTGTTCTGAGACCAGTGCAGACAGACAGCACACTGGAGGTTAAGTCGTTCACTAAATAGGGAGCAAGGGAGCATCCTATATCTCTCTATGCAGTTAAGTGCGTTCACTCCTAAAATCTGACCAGAAGTTCAGTTTCAGGCTGCAGATGATGTTTGGATCAACATGTTTGACACACATGGGACAATGATCATCAGTACATAGATTCACCATTTATAATGGATCATTTTATTTGAACATGGTTGACTGTGATTGGATGATGCTGGACGTTACTTTCAATCTGAATTATGTATTCATCTTTTTAGAAAATGAGCTGAATTGTCAATAACTTCTCAAAAACATGAATAACCAACAGTCCTGGAAACATTAACTATTTGATGAAAATAAATATATTTAGAAAAAAAACTATATTTCTATAGCTTGGTATTTCTTAGAATTATGTAACTTAGTCCCACTGCTCACGTATGAGCAGTTGGGGGAATTAAAAAGGAATTTGCCAATGGAAAAAACGATTGGGATTTTAACCGGATTCAGACTGTTCCACTCTATACGCAAAATGCTCTGACATTATAGACATTGAAACAACCGAAGATCACATGCAATCAGAATGGACTATTCTATACCTTTCTGGTCTTATCATGTATGATTCATTGCTAAAGTGCTAAATATTCCCAAAAATGTCATCAACTTTAATTGAAATGTAACAACTATCTCTTCTGAAAAGACTTGTGCTGATGTAACCACAAACAAAAAAACACTGACTAACAATATCATAGTCGATCAAATATTGATAAAGAAAATCATGTCCCACATTAGAACTGAAGAAATGGCCGCATCAATGAATTGTCTAATTGGACACATTCTCAAGCCCCATCTAATGGACCTCTGGCCAAAATATCTGTCTATCTTCATGTGGTCTTCAAGGAGTAAAATGTCTCTGTAAAACTCTCTTGTGTTTATTAAATACTAAAGCCAGCGACACCAAACCACACCAGAACATATCATCAGAATCATTCAAAATCATTTGAGCATGTCCACATCATATGCTAATGTTGTGAATATTGATGTGTACTGACGTGATTATGCGTGAGCGCAGGTTGTTAATGTCCTGGCTCGGGGGCCGCGTGATGGGTGTGATGGGTGTGATGGGTGTGATGGGGCTCGGCCCCTCAGACAGCGGTGTTGGGCCATCCACCTGATCCTCTGAGGGCCTGGAGTCATGAGGGTCATGTTCGATAGTCAGCTGAAGCAGTCGACTCGTCTCCTGAATGAGTAAATCAATCTGACACACAGACACATATGAAGGTTAAAAGCTCAGACTAAAACAATACTGTCTCAATGTTCATGTCATATAAAGACGTGCAAGGGTCCTCCTTTCTATCAGGTGTCTTTAACTACTAACATTAAAATACATGAAACACAATATATTTATTGTGTAACTACATGTTGTTCTGCAAAATTCTCACAAGATTCACTTTTTCTGCAACTAAGGTTGAGGTGTGGGGTGGTTTAAGAGTAGGGGTTAGATTAGGGTTAGGGATAAGGGTTGGGGTAAGGTTAACAGTGTAAATGCAGATATATTTAAATTCAGGTACTTACAATGCAACAACATGTCTCAAATGTTTAAATATATACAGCAGCAAGAAAAAGTATGTGAACCCTTTGGAATTAATTGGTCATAAATTGTGATCTCATCTTCATTAAAGTCACAGGTACAGACAAACTCAATGTGCTTAAGATAACAACACAAACAAATATAATCTTTCATGTCTTTATTCAACACATCCCATGTGTCCTGCTGAATTACCCAACTTCTACTGAGATTCAGCTGCTGCAAAGCCACTCTGACATTATCCTGTAGGATATCTTGATAAACTTGGAAATTCATTCTTCCCTTGAAGATGGCAAGCGCTCCAGGCCCTGAAATAGCCCCAAATAATGATGCTCCCTCCACCGTACTTCACAGTTGGGATGATGTTTTCATGTTGGTATGTGGTTCTCTTTTTATGCCATATGTAGTGCTGTGTGTTCTTTCCAAGCAATTCAACCTTAGTAGCAGTAGCATTGTTGAGGGTCAAGTTTGTTTGGCAAACTTCAGGTGCACAGCAATGATTTGTTGGAAAGCAGCTGCTTCCTTTGTGGTGTCCTGCCATGGACACCACGCCTGTTTAATGTTTTCCATATTGTAGACTCATGAACAGAGATGTTAACCAGTTCCAATGATTCCTTCAAGGCTTTAGCTGTCACTCTAGGGTTATTTTTTACCTCATTGAGCATTCTGCGGTGTGCCCTTTTGACTCATCTTGGCTGGACGGCCACTTCTAGGGAGAGTAGCTATAGTACTAAATCATCTCCATTTATAGACAGTTTGTCTAACTGTGGACAGATGAATATCTAACGGCCACTTCTAGAGAGAGTACCTATAGTACTAAATCGTCTCCATTTTTAGACAGTTTGTCTAACTGTGGACAGATGGATATCTAAACTCTTCCAGAAAACTTTGGAACCCTTTCCAGCTTCATGCAAAGCAACCATTCTTGATTGTAGGTCTTCTGAGATCTATTTTTTGCGAGACATGGTCCACATCAGCAGAAACTTCTTGTGAATAGCAAACTCAAAATGTGTGATTGCTTTTTATAAGTCAAAGTAACTCTAACCCACACCTCCAATTTCATTGTATTAATTGGATGCCATGTTTTCCAACTTCTGACTCTAATTAGCTTTTGTTGACATGATTAGCCTATGGGGTTCACATACTTTTTCCAACCTACACTGTGAATGTTTGAATGATGTATTCAATATGTACAAGAACGATACAATATTTTGTGTGTTATAAGTTCAAACAGATTGTGTTCATTATTGTAATTTAGATGAAGATCAAACCAGATTTTTAGACAATACATCAGGCTTCAAATACTTCATCTTGCCACTTTAGTAGTTAAAGACACCTAATAAAAGTGAGTTCAGTACAAGTTATTCATTGCATTCTTACACATTTCAGAACACAACAATGTGTAAACGCGTGTTAATGTTAATGATTATGAACTTATATAGTATCTTTCGATCTAATAGTTAATAAACAATAAGACTCTTGACAGTGTGCACTACAGTGATTTTACACGGCCACACTGTTTGCTCATTTGTTGCTGCTTATTTGCATAAAAGTTAAGGATCGCTATTTCTCACGTCGCCTCTAATTCCCATTTAAAATAAACGATCGCAGTCAGTGTGAATGCTTCTTTAGTGTGAGTATAATAAAGGTGAAATGTGTTCTTTACCTCGTCTAGAGGAACGTTCTGAATGGGAGTTCCGTTGATTTCTAGGATTCGATCACCAACATGAATTGAGTTCTTCACGTCTGGACTGATGATTTCTGAGTCCACCCTGAAAACACACACAAAATGTAACCATCAATGAGCATAAATCAGATAAATATGAGCAACATGAGAAGGTTAGAGGTCAATTATCAAATCAGATATGAACTATTTTTAGCAATATACAGTACAGGTCAATAGTTTAGACACACTTTTGGAACAAAAGGTTTTTAAAATCATAAAAGAAACATAACTCTGTCAAATGTCTCCAAAACTTTTACATGATAACAGTGTACGATGTATCAGAGATCATATATCGATTTTGGTCTGATAAGAACAATATTGGAAACTGATAATCACAAGGAATCAGTTTTTCCAAATCAAACATTGTACAATATTTTGAGATATACTATATCTCAATTTGGAAACATTACGACTGACCCACAGTTGTGGCGTCACAACCACCACACCAAACAATTGTGCCCCTAATAAAGCTTTTTTATTGGTTTATTTTTAAATAGTGTACTTGTTAACCAAGTCAAGCAAGAACAATCAAGTTAAATATCACCAAATTACACAAAAAGTGTGAACATTTCATTTAATTGTGTGTCTTTAGGATACATAAAATGTTAGTTATGAAATTTGCCTTAGCAAAACAAAAAAGTTGTCAATTCTATGTTAAAAAGGTGGTGGTGGCTAGAGCACAGGGCTGCTAATCAGAAGGTCGCTGGTTCGAACCCCACAGCCACCACCATTGTGTCCTTGAGTAAGACACTTAACTCCAGGTTGCTCCGGGGGGATTGTCCCTGTAATAAGTGCTCTGTAAGTCGCTTTGGATAAAAGCGTCTGCCAAATGCATCAATGTAAATGTAAATGTAAAAAAAACATTAAAAACAAAAATTTCCAGCACAGAATTAGATTAATCACTGTGGAAATAACACTGTGGTGGGAATTTTAATGACTTTCAGAAAGACACACATACACACACTCCCTCACTCACACACTCTCTCACTCACTCACACACACACACACACACCCAGTCAATCAGTCACACACTCTCTCACACACACTCACTCTCTCACACACACACACACACTCAGTCACTCACTCTCACACACACACACACACACACTCACTCACTCAGTCAGTCAGTCAATCACTCTCACACACACACACACTCACTCACTCACTCAGTCAGTCAATCAGTCACTCAGTCAATCAGTCACTCACTGCGCCACTCTGACGGTGTGGTTGTGTTCGGGGCTGTCGCCATAAGAACCGGGTCCCTGATCAATGGAGACGGAGAGTCCACGTTTGCCATCAGTGGAGGCAGGAATAGAGACCAGAGTTACTGTGTGAGGAATTCTGGAGCATGGAGAGTCCGGCAGAGTGACTGGAGTGACGATAGTCTGATAATAACAGTGACCGCTAGAGAGAGACACAGTAAAATGTGTTATCCTCAAGACTGTTCTCAGTTCATACATTCACCTTATTTACCCACATTTATTACAAGTGTTTATTTAAAACCTTCAGCACACTACATCCCAGAATAATTCAATTCAAATTCATACAGCAGTGTATCTGATTTTCATTCAAAATAACGCAGTGTTTTGAAGACAAATGTGCTGTCACTATGACTACAAGCATTGATGTACACTGGTCTTAATTTTCTATAACAATGAAATCATTGTTATTGTTTCGGATGAGACGTTAAACCGTGGTCCTGACTCTCAGTGGTCACAAAATCCCAGGGCACTTCTTGTAAAGAGTAGGGGTGTAACCCCTGTCAATCATGACTTCCTAATAATCCCCATCCATTAATTGGCTGTATCACTCTACTCTCTCCTCTCCACCAATAGCTGGTGTGAGTACTGGTGCATTATGGCTGCCGTCGCATCACTCAGGTGGATGCTGCACACTGGTGGTGGTTGAGGAGATTCCCCTGTTCACGGTGTAAAGCACTTTGAGTGTAGTATCAGAAAAGCGCATATAAATGTAAAATTCATATGAAACAAACAGGCCAATATAAAATTTCATGTAAAGCTTTTTATCTCACATACAATATTACAGTACATGCTCTAATAATGTCCATTTCTATTTCAAAATTATTACACATGAAAGAAAACCTCAACACTAAACTGACAAAAACTCTTAGGAGAACTCCTCATGGCAAGATACACATTTTTTAAAAAGTCAATTTTTAAAGTCTGTCTTCTTTGGTGCTCCTCGTATATTAGTGTTTAAATGTTGACTGCAGTGCATTAAACGTTTTGAGACTCACCAGTAAAGTTTGGACCTCTCCACCAAAGCGTACGTGTCTCCATCACCGATGAATGCATGACAGTTCAGACACGTGAAGCATTCTGGGTGATATTTCTGTTCTCCGGCAACCTGCAACCCAACAAACACACCCAGTGACATCAGAGACATGAACAGCTCACATTTATATAGCTAATGAAGATTTTTTTGATTATGATGTGAAACACATGTTCACCAGTTACTGTGTGTATCACCGCACAGCACCCATAGAGACCATACATGTTAGGACTGCATCTTCTAGTGCATTGGTTCAACCAGAGGGCTGGTGCCCACTAAAGGCCCAAATATACTTCATACGAAATCGAAGAACAAATGGGTGTCTGAATCTGGCCAAAAAGAAGCCGTTCTTGTTTTTGTTTTGATGGTTCGTTACAGCTCACCTGGGTGAACCTTTAAGAAATCTTTTTAACGGCTGCTGAACACTTTATTACTGCCACTGGTCCACGTCATTGGTAGGTGTGACCTGAAGATCCACCTACTTTTGAGGCCGGCATCCAATTCCCATTCAGTGAGTTGAGATCAGTCCACATGAACACACCGGCGTGTAGAGTTATTAGCGAGTGTTATATCACCTTTTGAATGAAGAACAAAGAAGAACTTTTCCAGAAGTATATCGGGGCCTCAACTTTCAAGGGGGCTAAAGGATGACTTAAATTCTTTAAAATACTTGAAAATGCTGAAAAAATTTCAAGATATTTCACAAAATTAATTAAGATTAATTAGTCAAAAAGCTTGACAATCACTGATCTAGTGGAAGAATGACACTTCGATTAATAAGATAAGATTTGAAATAAAATGTTAATCTTTTTTAAATAGCACTGTCCTTCCAAATAACAGATTAAGAGATTACATTCACTATAGAGTGCACACGTCTGTTTCCGGAAGTAAATGTCCCGTTACCTTACTCCATAGGTGCATTGAGTTTTGGTATATGCTTCTGTTGAAGTCATCAGTTTACATCATTTCAACAACGTTTCTTAAAAACATCTAAAACATGTTTTATAGGTGGATTCCTGATGAAGAACTACACTACCCATGATCCAGCAGAGAAAGAACCACCAATCTGAGAATCACAGCAAACAAAGCTCGCCAAAAGAGCTCTGCAGCGACCGCCCACTCCCATGACACACTGTGAATGATACAATCGAGTCTCAATCTACTCATATATTTGTTTAGATCTGAGTACTTTGAAAAATATAATGTCTTGATTCACCTCAGAGCTGGTTGCTTTGGTTCATGGCTTTTAACACTTTAATGAAGGATTTTATGAAATCCCTGTGGGACAAATGATTAAGAAAAATACTTCCGGAAACAAAGACGGCTGAGAAAGTGTGTGGGCACTGTTGCGCTCTAATACAGCCCTCGAAACCTCATTGTTTAATAGAACTATCATTTGCATTTATTTCCATAATACGATGAATGACATTTCAAAACCCACAGGGAATGAGGGATGCAAATGGATGCTAACGCTCAGGACTGAATTACAAATCACCAAACTAGTGAAAGTACCTGAAATCTATTTGATGGTAGTCTGTTCAACTCATTTGTAAGTGTCTGCTAAATGAATAAACCTACAACAAATTCATGCTCACCTCTCTTTATTCAACTGACTCTGTTTCACCTGTTTACATCATCAATCAAGTTCTCTTTGAAGAGACTCCAGAGATACTTGGCTTTCAGAAGCAGTCTAGAACTTTGACCAAAAATGATATAAATGAATTCAAAGCTTTCTTTCAGTTTTATACTTAAGAACAATGCGTAAATGACACTTATCGTCCAGAGGGGAAAATGTGAAGGCATCATACAGTGATGTCTCTTTGTGCCCACAGCTTCATCATAACAGTACCTCACAAACCCTCAGACAACACGGAAAACAGAACCGACAGACCACGAACAAACGCCCCAAACTCACACACCCGTCACGACCACATCTCAAAATACACAACTGTGTGACGCGCAGCTCCACCCACAGGAAAAACCTGTGACCACAACGCCAACAACCATTCCCAATGAAGTCAATATAGTCATCTCTTAATAAACCATGTCAATAAAAGATCAGTTAAGTATATCTTACCACAATTCTGGTTCATTCTACAAAACTGTTGCCTGTTGAGTGAGTCATCAATAAATAATGACTTGTTATTGTCTTGAAGTTGTGTTAATCAAGAAAAAAAAAAACTTAAGGATGACATCATCATCTTTTCAGGAAGTGAACTGTACGGACAAGTACAGGAAAACCTGAAAAGATGATGAATATATGTTACCATTTCTTCATTTAGCTTAAGAGGACAATTCAATCGATGGCGCTTATTTGTCAGACATTTTTGATGTCGCAACTGAGCACGCATCTCACATAAATGCCATGACATTCCAGGAAAAGACCAAACTTTTCATATCTGAAACCTCTTTGGAAAGTTTACCAAAGATTCCACTAGTATGTGGGTGAGTTCATGTGATCAAACTGGCAATATCTTGTTCTTCACTGAGTAATTCCACAAGTGTGTGAGTCACAATAACAAACCCATGACTACATCACACACTACACACTGCAAATATAACTGGGCAATACATCTCTCCAGATGTCATTATGGTCATCTAACCAGCTGTGCTAACTCACCCCTGTGACCTGAACGAATCACTTTGATTCTTAATGTTTGATCGACTGCACCTGAAAACCCTCACTGACATGACAGAAAACAGCAAGCACACTCTTATGAACTAACCTGGGCTGCATTTCCCAAAAGCATCGTAAGCTTAAGTGGATCGTAGAAACCATTGGCGCCAATGGCCTCTATGATCAACTTTAAGTTTACAATGCTTTTGGGAAATACAGCCCTGCTGAGTTAGTGCTGGTTTAGTTGGTGGACTAACATAACCCAGCTGAAACACTCATTCACGCCGCTGGCACAAACCACTCTCACTACACCTTCATTTAAGCAATTAATAAACTACTAAGTATAGAGCAGGAACGAAAACTCTGCCTACACAGAGAGCAACTTGCTTCTGGACTGAAATTGTTCTGGGGAAATTTTGCTTATTCATTTACAAATAAACACGCTGATCATCTAAACACAGGGGAATTATGTTTCTCCTGCTAACATACTGGAAGTAATACACATCACTGAGTAAATGTTGTTTCAAAATCTCAAGTAATTATTCAAGATAAGCAAACAGTCATTAATAAAGTAAGAGCAAAGAAACTAATGAAGAAAACACAGTGTACACCTTAATTAAACATTACTTGAAATAGTAACTCAAATATCAATGCTGCTTGAAATGATTTATCTTACAAATTGATGGGGAATACCCATAATCCCTTACACTTGAATTATTTAATGATGTTTCTTTGGTCAAAGGGAACTTATGGGGACATTTAAACAGTAGCTATTAAGAATTCATAGAGGTTGTATTTCTTTTGTAGAATGATGTTGTTTTCGTGTGATGTCACCATTCAAAGGATCTGTGACCCGTTTGGTCAAGATGAACCCTCAGTTCTCATTGTGCATGTGCAACTGAAAGATTAAGTTTATTTTATGATTCACATAGAATCAGTTATTATCTTCTTTATTTGAGCAGTGTTTTTGTATGATCAAAATTTGAGTTAATTCAACAGCAATTAAATAGCAAATCTGAGTTTAGGCTGTTTGCATCTAGTTACCTTAACGTTCAATATGAACACCAAGTTAAGTGAACTTAATTCCACAAGTTTTGGAGACGCCATTACTCGCTCAATTCAGCTGAGTAAATTCAACTTATTAGGGTTTTCAGTGCAGTGCTTGAAGTTTTACCCGCAGAATCAAGTATTTAAGTTGAAAAAAGTTATGGCATGTAAAATAAAATGACTTAAATTACTGGTCTTTCATGTATGATTATAATACTATTTTAAAGCAAGTAGTGTGTGAAAGCAGATAGTATTTTCCTTGTTATTGACGTGTGATTAATATTAATATAAATGACACACTAGACTAGAGGTCCACCAATAGTGGACTTTGCCGATACAACAACCAAGGTGGTGAAAAATGCCGATAACCAATTAATCAGCTGATAGTATAATATAGAGTGTAATATATATATATATATATTCTCATTCTTTCTTTATTATGGTGGACAAAGAGTCCAAAATGAGTAAAATATCAGATGCAGTTTATTATTCAACCAAAATCACAATAATAACCAGAAAAAAATGTAGATCTGGTGCATAACACGGGACTTTTAATAAGTCAACAAGCCTGAAACACACCAGGATATTATTTTGAAATGGCGAAATGATGAAAAAACTATCGGCAACTATTGACATTTTATCCAGATTTTTTAAGATAACTGATAGTACCAAAAATAAACTATCAGCACCGATTAATCGGTAAAACCGTTATATCGGTCTACCTCTGCACTAGACAGCGGCAGTCTATTTTAGGCATTTACACTTCAAGTCTGTGTTTACATTAATACCTGACCAAGACTGTTTTATTCCAATCAATGAGGTGTGTATTGCCATTAATCAGATTTTTTTTTATTATTACAAACATGTAAATAAAAAAAAAATGGCCAAAATAATATTGATGTTTGGCTATATTATAAATGTAAATTATCCGCAGCTATAGACACAGCGAGAAACCCCAGACATCAGCACATGTGAATATAGGCCAGTGGGACACACATATTGTGATGCCAAAAACCACTCTGAAAACTAGTCAAGGATGAGACTAAATCATTAAACGTTTAAAATGACTTACTAATGTATTTAACACAAATTCATTATACATTAGAAGACATGACTGTTCAATTGAGAATGCAAATTTCATCATTTCAAACAACGCAGCACAAACAGGATAAATCCAGAAGAACATTATTCATCTTAATGTGAGAATGATGATGAGGAAATATGAAGCATAGTCAACATGCCAAACATTATCAGGCAAATGAGCAATAAATCAGGCCACATCTCTCCCATCATCAATCAAAACTGTAGAAACCAACAACACACTTAAATCTTAATTATTAGAAATTCAAATGAATTGAGCTGCATCTTCTAATCTTTGGTTTAAACGTATCCTCGAATATTTTAAATGCAAATGTTCTTGACCTAATTTACCATCGACATCGCAGTCAAACTCAATTTCCTTTTTACATTGTAATTAATCAAATGAAACATGTACAAATCCTTCAAATAAAAATAAGTCATCATCAATGACTCCCATGCAGTGTCTCTCACCTTCTTGTCTCTCTTCCAGAGTTTCAGACAGCAGAAGCTCCAGTAAAACAGATCGCCAACCATGACCACGAGCAAGCGGCCCGAGCTCTGTCTACAGACCGAAGATCATTCTAGTGACTGCGGCATGAAAACACTACACAGCTCAGAGACGCGCTCGACACACACGCCCAGAGCTGAGCTCATCATAGAAAGCTCCCTCACTCTCACTGTGTGTCTCTCGCTCGCTCTATCTCTCTCTGAGTGGGTGACATCATCTCCTGCTGAGCGCATGCGATTCTGCGCAGACACACACACACACACATACCTCCCCCACTCGACCCGACCCTCCCTCGAACACACACACAATCTCTGTAAGAAAACGAGGTCAAATCTTCAGCAGTGTTACTACAGTATAGTAAAAGAAAAGCTCAGTGTTATGAACACAGCAACTGAAAAGTGATCGATCAACCATTAATTCATTAATTAAATTCATTCAATCATTAAACAAAAATGCTTTTGTTCTGAAACCATTTTGAAGTTTGTTTAGCAGGATACTAGTTTTAGAATTGCAACAGAGGTTCTGCATGTTTTTGTTGCATTTCTTATTGAAATTTTGTTTTTCTTCATTGTGAAGGTTAAAATAATCTTAAAATATCGATGTAATGGCTCAGTGTTAAGTTTACAGATACAATTTTCACATATTTACCTGGACCTGTTATGGACTCGTCTTGAGTTGGTCTCGGACTCGATTGGCTAAAGTCTCTGACTTCACTCAGACTCAGCCTAGGACCCTTGTACATAGGGCCAATTTTGACTTTTTAAATACACTTTGCCGCTGTAATGACACTCCATTCACGTCTCAGTGCATGGCTTTCTGTCATCTGTGTATGAAAACCAACATGCAATATGACACGATGTTTGTAGGGTAAAGGTGGCTTCATGGTTGAATCTATGTGAGGAAGCCAAGACCAATCATGAATCAGTGTGAAAATAGATGTACCCCCAATGTACAAGTGCAAATACGCGAATGTCAGGGACTGTCGATATTTTACACTGGTGTGTATAAATGGATATAGTTTATAGTGTATGTGCTTTTCCCACTGTATTGCAAGAAATGTTGAATTATTTCTGCTGTGTTGACTTTTTGTTGGGTTCCATTCAATGACGTTTGTTATTCGGTCTGTTCAAGTAAATGCACACTCCTACAAAACCTATAAGAATGCAAGAATTAACATAACCACATAAGCCACATTCTTCAGGAAAAAAACTAGGTGTGTTAAACTTTTCTTTTAATACCTTAAGTGGTGTAAGGAAATTGGCATTCTCGTGTACATGACATTTCAGGACTTATCTTTCTGCAAAAAAGTTCCTGTAAACATGGTCCATGTCAATATCAGCTCTTCCCCTGTGCATGCTAGGCTGAAGTTAGTCTGACAGACACAGGCATTTGTCTATCAGCATAACAACTGGTCCACTTTGCAGCTTATTCTGGCAAAATATCACACACTTATACCAGAAGTGTCCATCTGACTGACATGTAAAGTGACCAACCAATGTTTGTTTTTTATGTGATTTTGAAGATTGGATTATCTGAAATGATATTGTAAAAGTACCAGAAAAATAGACTGACATGGAAAAAATGGACTCAAGTTATATTGCAAACGTTTAAAACATAAAACAAGGTGGAAATTAGCAGAAATTGAGTAGATTTTGTGGGCCGACTGTATGGCCTTCCAAAAGTAACTTAAATCATGATAACTCTCAGAATAATGTAATGGATATGAAAAGTTGGTGGGTTTGGTCTTGGCAGACTAGATTTGCAGACTAACACTGCTGCTTCAGCACAATCAGACAAATAAAATATTCTTTAAGCAGATCTAGACAAGCAGTGCTGGGGAGGAGAGAACACAAGTTGAGTGTTTTAACAGATTACATGTCAAAGGACCAATCAACTTGCACCATGTAGAGTTTCATGACTGAATTTAAACAAAACGGAATATACAATTCTGCTTGTGGATATCTTGTTTACTTGCTATTAGGTGCCTCAAACAAAACTCTGAATATCTTTTTAAAGATTTGATGCCACTATGATGCACAAGGATGCTTACAGAAGTGGGTATAAAATCTTGTACAAACAGGCCAAAAAACACACTGGCAAAGGAGATTAGAGTGTCTAAAAGAAGCTATCTGAGAAACTGAAAAACAAGTTTTTAGCTAAAGACCCTGCATCCACCCTCAACCCGAGCCCAGTTCTTGGCCCCAGCGTAGAGCCCCCTGCAGGAAGCTGACACCCCCGTCTCTCGGGCCGGCACGAAGACCGGAAGGCTCTTAAGCGCCCTTGAGATGGATGACCCAGGGAGCGAGACGTCGACGCAGGGAGGTATCCAGACCACTCCATCCCCTGCTGAAGGGCCTGGAGGTAAATCCTTTGTTTCATTTTCTCTTTGTTCGCTGGTACCCACATTGTCAAAAAGAGATCAGTTTCCTCACTCCTTGGGTCACGTAATCGGTGTCCACAGCCGCCACTGTCATGGCCGCCTGACACCGAGCACCCACAGCCAGGGGCCCACGAACGCGGCCTCCCCACCTTCACGCCAGTAGTGGTCGTTAACCCGCCCTATGCCGGTTTCGCATAGCAAGGAAAATGCTTTGAGCTCCCCCTCAGCACAGCTCCTCGGGTCGAGGCAACTCTCCCCAACGCGATGTCGCCTGCTCCACCTCGCCGCAAGGCAAGGTATGTTAGATGCGATCGTCCCCTTAGTGCCCCTCGCCCAGAGCTGGGACGCGTGGCTAATCCTTTCCAACCCATTGCAGTGGCTGGCCAAAACCATCCGACTCGGCTAAGTGATTCAGTTTGCCAGGCGCCTGCCCCGATTAAGCGGCATCCGCTTCACTTCGGTGCAGGGCGAGAACACCGCCACCCTACGTGCGGAGAATGCGACCCTTCTTCGCAAGGGCGCGATAGAGCCTGTTCCTCCAATGGAGATGGGGAAAGGGTTCTACAGACCTTACTTCATCGTGCCAAAGAAAGACGGTGGGTTGTGGCCAATCTTGGACCTGCGAGTTCTGAACCAGGCCATACACAGACTCCCGTTCAAGATTCTGACGCAGAAACATACTGTAACGTGCGTCCGGCATCAAGATTGGTTCGCGGCGGTAGACCTGAAGGGCATCCACATACTCAACTACCTCAATGACTGGCGACTGATTTTTTTTTAACAAATATTTTCAATCAAGAAATGCCTGGAACCGTCCACCAGATGGCAGCAGACATCTAGTACGTTGCAGACAACAGTGATCTTAATCGCAAAATACTCGATGCAAACTGGAGGCTGAATTCATTGTTTCTAGACACTAGGGCTGCAACTAATGAATATTTTGATGATCGATTAATCTAATGATTTTTAGAACAATTTATGCGCTTCTTGCAACGATTAACTGACGAAAATTTGTCTTGAGGTAAGAGGCTGTATTTAAACATATGTGTGAAATTATCTTTTAAAAATACTCTTAAACAATCTTCAATGAATAACAGGTTAAAGTGTCCTACATTCGGCCTGCAGAGCACCTCTGGCTAAAACATATCATTATTAGAGTTTAAGATGATCTCAGGTTATGTATTGTGATATCAAACCACTATAATGTGGACAATATTTTATGTTGAAAATATCGACTCTGTGTTTTTTTTCTTCTCCTATAATAGCATGGTTTCAATAATTATAATTATTTGATTTGAATTAATAGATAGCTATAATAGAACTAGAGGTTAAAATGTAAGAATTATCTGATGAAAAACACAAATGTTGACCACTTATCAGAATATGGAGGTTCTTCTATGTCTTTGGGCCTGAGGTGCGAAAATATGATTTATTAAAAAGTAACCTTTTGAAATGAAATGATAGAAACATTAAAAATGAAAAGCTGTCAACTTTTCCGACACAAACGGCATGGATTCCTGCTCAGTAAAGCCTCTTTATTCTGTGTTTCCCAGGTAAGTGCAGTCGATGTGCTTCCTCACAGGAGCTGACTCACAGTCTACAGACCAGACCTTCATCTGCTGATGCTCCTCTAATGAAGCTGAGTGCCTGTCAATCAAACACAGGAATTGCACACTGGACTTCTTCAGTTCACTTACTGCGGGTCAGAGGACTTTAATTATTGGGATTGTACTGCCTGAGGCCGTCTGTGTGTCACTAAATCACACAGTGTGCTCTGGAAAACCAACAAATGATGAAATAGTAATGCAGACACAGTCAGTATTTTTTAGCTGAAGCAGGCCAGACACTTTGGGGTGATATTGTGTGATTTTGTTGAGTGTTAATTTTGGCTCGTGATTAGAAATGAAGCTACGGTCACGATGTCCATGATAACATAGTGATGTATGTTAACTATTGCTCAAATACCGTAATACCAAATGTGAGCACATGTCTAGTGGGTGCAATTCATTCTTTGTCATTTCACCCATTTATGTTTAAAAGCACAGATCACACACTCAAACCTGCTCAATAGTCGGCAGAAACCAAATGATGGTTCCACTACGAGCACATTCACAATGAGACACTATTCAAGCAAAACCAAACTCTGGTTGAGCTCTGGTTTTCTTGACTAGCATCACAGAACAAAGGTCACAAACTGACCGTGTGAGACAGAATCTGTGTGCAAACTGCTGTGAGAGAAACCAGATGCTGCTGTCTGTGTGGATGAAATTTCACAGATGCGTAAGCTTCATTTTATCACCATCACGAGCATTCCTGTGAGCTGCACCTGTGTTTTATGAGCGATGTGTGTGGGCCGAACCATAGCTATAAATTCAACGGCGCTTGTGTTCTTACGGTATTGATGAAAAATAGCTGCTGACCAAACATAGAAATAGAGACAGAATTGAATTTACTAAAATCAAGCAATATAAATACATTTACTAGCATTATCATGGTACCAAAATATCAGTAGCCGGAACCAACACCAGTGAAATCTTACAGTTCTCGAATCCAACTTCAGAGCCACAGGCAAAAATATGCTAATATTATAGTGTGCTATTGGACACACCTGTTTAGTTATTTTTAATTATTTAATAATTATTTTAATAACTATACTGGATTATTTTCCAGAATATTCTTTAAAGATTTATTTAATTTCATCCTCAAAATGGTGTCTAACCAATAAATCCTTCAAACATTTCATAAGTGAAAATAGAACTAGTTTTGGCCAAACTTTTATTCAACTGCAGTCTTGCTTGTGATATTTTGATTAACTAGTATTATTATTATTATTATTATTACAGTGAATATTACATTTTACTATACAGTTGTAATATATTTTTAATCAATTTCAGGGCTTTAGATTTTATTTTGAAACATGCTTTTATTATGACGTGTGTTTTAAGCAGTTTTGGAGTGTTTGTATTTTAAATTACTGGTTTGTATATGTCGTCATTTTTACATTTTATGTTTTAAATTGTATTACTGTGAAGCACTTGACTGTTGTTTGTTGTAAATGCTATATAAATAAAGTTGAGTTGAGATTAAAGCACAAATGCTGTGATTTAATTTTATAAATATATACTTTACATGTGCAGCATGCTTCACTGTAGATTAGTGCTCTGCTCTATCATCTGATAGAACATGTCTTGAATGATTCTCAATGTCTGTGAACTACACAGCTCATCCACATGATTGCAGCCTTTAGCGGTTTAAATCACACTAGGACATGTCACAATTTTAATTTGATTAATTGTCCATTTCAGTGTAAGGAGTAGAAGAACACACACTCAAAATGAGCATTTATGCTCGGTACCACCGGTACTACAGAAACACTGGTATCGTTACAGCTATTATATTTAATATTGACTAGGTACCGAAGTACCGGTACTTCTGACAACACTAACACTTACTACCCCGCAGACAATATTACACAAAGTTGCGTTTTAATTCAGTTAGGTTAAGACGCAGTACAACACTGCAAAAAATCAATTTCTTACTGAGTATTTTCTGGTGAAAATATCTAAACTAGGGGTCAGCCGATTGTGGATTTTGCCAATACTGATAACTAAGGAGGTGTGAAAGTCAATAACCAATTAATTGGCCAGTTCTTTTTAAAATAGATACAATTTTTCTTTAATCTGGCTGGAAAAGACAAAGAGTCAAAATGAATAAAATCCCAGATGCAGTTTTTGTTTAATCAAAATCCCAATAATAACAAAATAATAATTTGGTGCATAATGCAGGACTTTTAAATATGAACAAGCCTGAAATAAACTGGGGACTCTTATTTTTAAATTATGAAAAAACTATCAGCAACTATCAACAGATTTTTACCAATAACCAACAGTTCCAAAAAGCAATTATCAACACCGATTAATCAGTCTTCCTCTAATCTAAACATCCTTAAGAAAGAAATAATTACTTAAGAAGCAAAATGTCAGATGTTACATTTATGCATTTGGCAGACGCTTTTATCCAAAGTGACTTACAGTGCACTTATTACAGGGACAATCCCCCCGGAGCAACCTGGAGTTAAGTGCCTTACTCAAGGACACAATGGTGGTGACTGTGGGGATTGAACCAGCAACCTTCTGATTAACAGTTATGTGCTTTAGCCCACTACACCACCACCCATATTAAGTCTTGTTTTCATAGAATTCAAACAAAATTTGGTGGGGTTTATGCTTAAAACTAAAAAACCTATTTGCCAATGGGGTAAGAAACATAAACTTTTTTTTTCCATTTGAATCAAGTTTTTTTACTTACCCCATTAGCAAATAGTTTTTTAAGCATTAACATTAATAATGTTGCTAGATTATTCTGAAAACAAGACAACATTTCTTTCCAAGTAAAATGACATAGTTTTAAGAATGTTTAGATATTTTTACAGGAAAAAAGACAAAACAAAATGTATATATATAAAAAAATTTTCAGAAATGTTCTAGAAATCACATCTAAAATGACAAAAAATATTGTAGCCAAAACCAAAGCAGTTTATTTTTGATTTGTAAGAACAAAAATGATCAGTATTGCAACTTTGGGGAAGATTTATTTTAATAGCAGTTACAACACAGGAACTCATCATCTGTTTTGTAAAATGTTGAAAATACCAACCTGGTAAACTTTCTTTAAATAACCTCAAAGCATCAATATACTTTACAACATGTTTTTACTATGGAAACCAAACCAGACCTGTTTACATTTTATAAATGACATAATCTCTACATTGAATTAAATGTTTCAAAAACGTAGTGCCATTATGACATTAAAATGACATTACAACACTTGTGCAACGTTTTATTTACTTTTTAAAATAGAAATGAAATGACTGACATACTGTTTGAGCAATTTTAGAAACTTCATATTCAGTTTCATAATTAAATCCAAAACAAGTAGCGTTTAGATTTATACAAAATTTGCAATTTTTAACTGAACGTTTTGCTTCTAATTAATATTTACTTACTTACATAAAAATAAAATAATTTTACATTCACAACATTTTATTTGAGTGGCAGTTATTATTGAAATAATAATATAAAATAATAATAATAATAATAATATAAAATAATAATAATAATAGTTATCAAAATAATATTTGATTAATAACATATTCAAAATAGAATATTTTTACTATGAAAATAAAACAATTTGTACATTTAAATGCATTTCTTTTTTAAATACTCCTCTGACAGAACATATTTTAATGACCAAAACACAACCCGCCACATTACAATGTTTGTGTTTACAGAAATGCACGATGGAAGTCTTTTATCATAAGTGCATAAAGATGTTATGTTTTGTACAAACAGACAGACAGACAAGTCTAATTGATTGTCTTTGGTAATCTACAGCAACTCGTATTTAACTTGGAATATTCCTTCAATTTTAACCATCAAGAATGGATGCAAATGAGTTTTATGTGCTATGAGGTTTCAGGCACAACGAATGAATTCAAAAGCTCATAATTCATTCATTCATTCATTCATTCATTCATTCAACTCTTTTCTTTAAAAGAAACAACTGTTGCTCTTGTACAAACAGTGAATGATCCAGCGAGCAGTGAATGCACTAAAACAAGAGGCCACACAAACTTTCCCTTCATCAATACAAAGTTTGAATTAGAGATCGCAGCTCTTTGACTGCAGCACACTGGAGTGTTGTTTATCTACTGTGTGAATGGTGTAACTGGAGCGGATGAGAGAAACTGAAGGATGGATGAATGGATGGGTTGAAAAAAGGATTGTGAGGTGAGGAGAGATGGAGAGATTGGATTTCAAGCGGTCTGGACTCACCATGATCAGTCCGGTGGTGATGGGCTCCGAACAGCCATGACACAACTCGCCAAATTTCGCCCAGTAGTCTTTCTTACAGAAGAGACGGCCGTCCTTCTCATAGTACCAGTGAGAGAGGGACGCCCCACACTCACAACATCTGAGAGAGAGAGAGATAAAGCACTGTTAATAAGTGTACAAAAAGAAAACAATGCACATGAACAAGGTCAAAGGTAAAGACTGCCATGTGATTATCGATCTTGCATTCCATTTTTAGTAAACAATAATCAGAACGGAGTGATTTAACAGTTCTTGAATGTGATTCTTCCGCCAATGCAGACACAACTCCGTGCTATATAAAATACTATGAAAGTGTTTCCAGCTGCCACTCAGCGGCACAATCAGCAGTGCAGAACACAGTGCAACTAGTATAGTGTGACTCCCAAACAAATGACTGTAATAAACCGGTTCTTTTGAATCTACAGCAGGAAACATCCAGCACGACTAGTGTAGTATAATAGAATAATGCCAGGAAAAACTGTACATTTCATGAACATGGTAGTACTTCTAAATATTATGATTTAATATTAAATAAACTACAGACAATTACAGCAGAAAACCAGAGCTTATTTATTTATTTTATTTTCTCCCTTTTTTCTCCCAATTTGTAACGCCCAATTCCCAATTCGCTCCAAGTCCTCATGGTGGCGTAGTGACTCGCCTCACTGCGGGTGGCGGAGGACGAATCTCTGTTGTCTCCACTTCAATTTGCGCATTTTATCATGTGGTTTGTTGATCGCGTTGATCGTAAGGCTTCACGCTATTCTCCGCGGCATCCACGCACAACTCACCACGCACCCCACTGAGCGCGAGAATCACATTATAGCGACCACGAGGAGGTTACTCCATGCGACTCTACCCACCCTAGCAACCGGGCCAATTGTTTGCTTAGGAGACCTGGCTGGAGTCCCTCAGGACACTCTGGATTCAAACTCGCGACTCCAGGTCAATACTCGCTGAGCTACTCAGGCCCCTGAAAAATCGAGCTTTTAAAGTTTCGTAAAATTTTTAACTTCCAAGTACACTGAAAAAACTAAAGTCAGAGCTGACCGTAGAGTAAGTACATCCAATGAGAAACTCTAAAAATAACCAGCATTACATGAACATCACAATGACATCAGATGATCCATTCAGTGTGTGTGTGTGTGTGTGTGTGTGAGTGTGATACAGTAGCTGGAGGCTGAGATCTCACTGTGCTGTCTGCCTATAAGAGACAGTACTATAGATTGATCAGTTCAGACCCTGAGGGAGACCAGCTACCACAGAATGACCTCTGCAACTGGCCAGACCTTCATCATGACCTTTGAACTGTGACAGAACAAGGAAATCAAACCACTAAATCCTACAGCTGCAATGTATCACTATTATCCGTCCACGTCCATCCGTGTACATGTTCTCAGGATAGTGTTATAAGAAAGACCACTGAAATGAGGCAACGTCCTTTCTCTGGGTTAATTATCATTTTTTAATCCACAGAAAATTCAAGTGACTAAGGCTAGAAACATTCAGGAAGTTAGTTATAAAAATGTAGATGGTTTAACCAACATTAAATAACTTCCTCAGCAAACTGTTGTGCTGCCTTGACAGTAGCTCACCTGATAAAGAAAACCGAACATAGAAAAAAAAAAGGTTTACACTAATGGCGTGGTCACATTTACCTTGGCACGACAAAATTCTGAGGGCGAATACAGTCATCTCATCTGCTGCACAACTGTGAATTTCACGCAATGGACTTTTGATTGTGAAGAATTTCCTCTCGCAGATTTCGCATGAAGGTTTGGTGAACTTTGACAGGCGAATTCACCGCATTGACCAATAGGAATTTGCTTGGTTTGGCAGTGACCTTAATGGTAATCAACATTTTGCTACATCCAAAACGTTAGCTCTTAACTGACAATTCAGTTTATATACAGTGCAATGCGCAGGTAAGACCATGGATGGATCCTCATTTCTGTGGTTAGGTCAGTACAGTTTTATAAAAAAATTATTATAGAAATAAGTTATGTAGTTTAGTTTGATTTTTCATAGCACCTTAACCCTTTAAGCTCGGATGGCCTGTGAGAAAAATACAATTATTGTCAAAATATTCATAATTACAGATCTTGACCAACATAAAATAGGTATTGTTTGAAAGTTAGAAGCCCCACTTTCTAATGCATGTAGGCATATTGTCCAATAAATAAATAAATAAATTGCACTGCACTTATTATTGTAATCCTTAAAGACATCAAACTCATCAAATAGCCATGTGTCATATGTTGTTGTAATAACCTCAAAGAGTAGAATATTGGTTTTACTCACTGACAAAAATATAGTGAGTAATAGCTAAGAATATGTCTTTGACATTTATAACTTTATGAAAATTAAACAGAACTTAAAATATCACATACCATTTCTTAGAGGTGGTGATTATCTTTCAAACAAGGTAATTGGATGCATAGATCATTAGATAATCAACACAAATCACAATGTTACATATGGCTACCAGGAGATGGTGCCAAATATTTGACACAGACACAATGATGACTCAAATGACACAGAATGAAACTCATTCTATGAAATCTCATTACTAAATCATGTCTGCACGCTATGCAAATCTTTATTCATTGTTGTGTTTGCATGTGTAATTAGTTCTCATGTACAATTATGTTTTATTTGTTTTTGTACATTATGATAAATTATTTTTGTAATGATATAACTTTTGATTGCTTTGTCACATCAACACAAAATGTTTGAACCTACTTGTTTATTGTTGTTTTTTCATCGAGTTATACGCCTTTAATTCTGGGTATGCCACCGAAACAGAAAATCTTTAAAAACACACACAGAGAAAAAATTCTGTGTTGAATTCAAAAGGTTCCATATACTTAGATGGTGAATTCATATCCAATGTAAACATGAAATGCAATTAGGTAATTATGCTATATTTTAATTAAATGCAATTATGTAATAAACCAACTTCGAGTATGTGGATAACTGTATGCGCCAGTCACGACCGAAGACCATTTTTGACCCAGATAATTTATTAAATATGTGTTAATAATAGCAGTGAATGTTTGACAACCACTACTTCCTCTGAAATGCTGTAGATATACATATGAAAAAATTTGTTGCCGCAGCACAATATATGTGCTCTTTACACTTTATTCAAAACAAAGCATTGACAAACTCAATGCCATCACTTCATGAAATGAGCAATAACATTAAAGAAAGTAGCTTAATAATGAAGCTTAATACTTGGTGTTGGAGGTTTGATCAAATCCTTAACTCTATTCAAGCTTTAGTAATAATGATGCTTGACTTAGAAAACAGCAGTAATAAACACTGGCCTTCAGTCTATTGATGTGAATGAAGCTCTTTGTCAATGGAGGACAATCTATTAGTTGATGAATTCAACCCAAAGGATGTCTGTTGTGTGTGATGTCCCCCATGGCTTGTGTTATCAGACTGTAGTGATGAAAGCAGAGACGAACAGGATGCTGTTAACCATTCGCTCTATCTCTCTCAGTGCCCTGGAACAGAGCCACACTTCCATCAGAGTCGGAGAGGTATATGACACCTCTCTCCTTCATCTCTATCTCAGAGGGGAATCAGGCAACACTTCATTAAAACACATCTATTTCTGTGTTTATGAGATCGATCACTTCATTCACAGAAGCTCCTATGAGCTCCCAACTACCAAATGTAACATGCTTTAAGACCATGGTATTCCTTCAAGTTCCTTGGAATATCAAGTAAATGCCATGGATATGCTAATTAATCAAAACATTATGACCACTCACAGATTAAGTGAATAACGTTGATCATCTCCTAACAAGGCCACATTGTCATGGTCTGGTTAGATTAGATGGTAATTTAACAATCAGTTATATCAGAAAGCCTCGCAGGCTAGGTAAAGTTGACATGACATTTATTTGATGAAATGATATTGAACCACATAATATATTTTCTCTTTTGGCATAAACCTCGTCTGATGTATCAATGATATTGCTACTTGAACAGTCAGATCCTGCCCGAGATAGAAGGCAGGGGGCGAGGAGCCTACCCCCGTGCAGGACGGGACTAGACTGGTGACAGTGGGGAGGTGGAGGTTGCAGTGTTTGCACACTGAAATGCAAATAGGTAGACTGAAAGCAGGCTTTTAAAGTAATGGTTGATGCATGATTTGCTAGGAGCTAACTAGATAATGGCGTGATTATATACAGCTGCGAGTCTCCCGCTAGAACTACACTTACATTTCTCGAAGTCAACGTGTTGAATGCAGGAGAAATGGGCAGGAGAAGACCAGAGTGACTTTGACAAGGGCCAAATTGTTATGGCCAGACGACTGGGTGAGAGAATCTCTGAAATGGCAAGGCTTGTGGGGTGCTCCCGGTATCCCACTTGGTCCGGCCATTCACGTGGATGTCAATATGACATGTGCCACCTACCTAAACACAGTTGCAGACCAGATACACCTCTTCATGATAATGGTATTCCCTGATGGCAGTGGCCTCTTTCAGCAGGATAATATGCCCTGCCACACTGCACACATTTTTTGGGAATGGTTTGAGGAACATGATGAATAGTTCAAGGTGTTGCCCTGGCCTCCAAACTTACAGGACTTGAAGAATCTTCTGCTAATATCTTGGTGCCAGATAACACAGGACATTTGCAGGGGTCTTGAAGAGTCCATGCCAAGGTGGGTTGGCGCTGTTTTTTGGCATGCAGAGGACCAACAGCATATAAGGCAATGTATATAAAAGCCCTATCTGATAACATTCTAAAGTTTCGTCCACACTAATACGTTTTCATTTAAAAACACAATAATATAGCTACGTTTTGAACTTCTGTCCATACTGAGGTGCCGTTTTTGTCCAGTGAAAACTGAGATTTATCCTAGTGGATAAATTTGAAAAAGTTATTTTTCGAAAACAATAAGTATTTGTTGTCATGCATCACAGTCATGTGATCCATTCAACCCAAAACAATCAAGATGACGGCCCATATTGTAGCTGCATTGTTGTGCCTGCTATCCACTTTGATAGCATTATTAAAGATAAATCTTACTTTGAACAACCTTCACATTGCATTCCCTCAAAGTCTGAAATGCAATTGTGCTCGTTTTCCTCCGTTCCCATTGCAAGTTTCCTCAGAATTGCTGTCCAGCGGAGGAACACAAGCACAATTGCATTTCAGACCGTACATGGAAATGATGCAGGACCATGCTTGTTATGGATTTTAGCATTTTCAGACGTTTCAGTGTAGACAAGCAACTTTTGGAATACGTTTAACAACGGCAGTGTGGACGGAGAGCGTTTCGAAAATGAAAACGCTATTTTCAAATATATCAGGATTGTGGAGGTACCCTTATTCAGTTTCCCAGTCTGTCGCTCACTTCGACGTTGTGTTGAAGAAGCAACACTAGGGGTCTCTCTTGAGCGCCTTTTGCATCTCTGATCTATGAGAAAAGGCGAATGAGAAATTGGCAGACAGAATTTGCATGTCCCGCCCCCGGACATACGGGTATAAAGGGAGGGAAATGCATCTGTTTCATTCAGAAATTTTCTTTGGAGCCGATGGTTGTGTATGCAGCGAGCTGCAAGTCACACACTGTTCCTCTCATCTCTGAGCGACTGCTGTTGGATCTACGGCGCATATCAGCGGCTTTCTCCCTTCTCTGCACGGCAGTGCAGTTTGCCCCTGGGTGCTTAGAGAGCGCAACTAAAAGAGTTGATTTTTTCTAAAAGAGTTATTTCGCTAAAAGAGCTGTAACACAGCTGGGGCTGAACGTCCTTTTCAGGACGCGTCTTTATAATGATGCCCTTTCTGCCCCTGTGTAGTTCCTGGATGCGGTAGAGTGCATGCTTCTGATGGCCACAGGCGCTGTCTCTTGTGTTTGTGCTGCGATCACATCGAGGCAGCGTTGGTGGATGGCTCATGTTCTCACTTAGAGAACATGACCATGGCAACGTTGCGGTCGCAGCTTTCCTTCAACAGAAGGAACGCCACTCCAGCCACCCCCTGCGTCGTTCCTTCTTCCCACAGGATTGAGGACGACCCAGCTGGCGATGGAGGCGATCTGGGGATGGCAGCGGGCTCGCTGGACGTGCCCCCCCTTGCGGGTCCAAGCACACTCAACAAGAAATGTTGCATCCTCACGGGCACTGGCCAGAGGCACCTCCCTAGCATACATATGCAGAGCAACAGGTTGGGCAACACCCAATATCTTTATGAGATTTTACAATCTCAGGGTTGAGTCGGTTTCGTCCTGTGTTTTCTCAGGTCCGAGCCGGTAGAACTCGGTAACACGTGGACAACTGACTGGGTGGATCGCTTGCACCTAGCGCCCTTTCCCTCCATTGAGGTAAAACCATGCGCTCTTATCCCAGAAGATCCCACTAACTCAGCTCCCTGGATGACTCCTCCCGAGCCCTCTGGTCCGCAAATTCAGCGGAGGAATTTGCCGACTGAATCCAATGCGGGTACTCAATCTACCCTGTACTGGAATAGGTGCTCCACAGGATGGGCCCCTATGTGGACTTATCCCCCTGTGTGTATTTTCCGTGGTACGGTCCCCTTGCGAGTGGACCTGCGTCTCCCTTGGGCAGTCCTCACGGACCCCCGGTTGCCGTGTTTGTAGCAACTCCTCCCTCCCAATGAGGTAGGATCTACCACAGTGTCATTCTCCACATGTGACATAAAAGCCCATGTGATGTATTTCACCACTCTTTACCTCCCCCAGTCTGGGCAAGTGTGGTCTCCGCAGGGTCTTTTCCCCCTGAAAGTATAGGAACTAGGTAAGATCACCTTCCCCGATGTGTATGATAGCGTTAAGATGGCCCCAGCTGCTTTAACTCTATGCGTGAAACATAGAGAGAGAAAATTCGTGGCTGGTGCGGCCCGCTCCCATGCTTGGCATGTCGCCTTGTTCCATAAGAACCAGAAGGCTCTGACGATTTTATGGGGCGTTGGGGAAGGGTACGTGCAGTCTGACACAGCTGGTCGCTTGGGACGTAAAATACCTGCCCACTCCTGTGTCAGTAGTAAACGTACACGGCTCAGCACATGGCGTGATTTAAATTGGACCCCTAGTGTCGACTTCTTCGACACAATGTCGAAGTGAGCGACAGACGGGGAACGTCTAGGTTATGGATGTAAACTCCATTCCCTGATGGAGGGAACAAGACGTTGTGTCCTCCCGGCATTGTGAGCCACTGTTGCGGCTGAACCATTTTCGGCTCCTCAGAAAAATCCTGAATGAAACAGATGCATTTCTCCTCCTTTATACCCGTATGTCCGGGGGCGGGACATGAAAATTCTGTCTGTCAATTTCTCATTGGCCTTTTCTCATAGATCAGAGATGCAAAAGGCACTCAAAAGAGACCCCTAGTGTCGCTTCTTCGGCACAACGTCTCGTTCCCTCCATCAGGGAACGAAGGTTACATCCGTAACCTAGACGTTGTTGTGGCAGTGGCATTCCTTACCATGATAACCATAGTTTTTTTTATGACCGCAATGATAAGAAAAAGTTACTACAGTTTTATTGAAGTAACTTTACCTATTTTATCTACAATATTGTGGTTACCACGGTAAATGTCTGTGAGAGTTGATATAAAGAGAAGAGCACTACAGATAATATTTTCTTACAGCACTACAATCTTCACTTTACTTTAAGTGGGATTTTACACAACTACTATTTCAACACATACAACAAATTAGTTCTCGAGGACGTTGTACAATACCAGTGAGTGATTGAGAACTGACAAGGGGTGTTTGTGTTTTTCTGGGTGGAGTGTGATCGGGCTGTGGATTCTCAATGGAAAAGGCAGGTCATATATCAGTCTGAAAGGAGCAACTGAAAGCCATTGCTGTAAGAGTCTCAGTTTCACAGTGACTCAACACTCATACCTCCAACACTGACATGTTTCACCAGCGAAATTTCCTCATTTGTTACAAAAGCCCATTACACTCAAAGGGTTTTGAAAGAAATCATTCCTGTGTAATTTACAGTAACAGCTCCACAAAATGACCAGATGCTAATATTTTCAGAAGAAACCATTTGGAGTGGTTGCCCACTGGCCCGGGTCACACAGTCTCTATTCTGCTCTCTAGAAACGGTTCAGGTCCCTTCTTCAATGTCAGTCTGTGGAATTGTTTTCACCTTTTTTATTGTTTATCATGTGAAAATATAAGTCTGATCGCTTTGTGAACTATGATTAGTCCTATAAAACTCTGATTTTAAATGACACCAAATGTGGAACTAATCGATTCTGGGTGATTTGTACTTGTCCATGCATGGTGTCATACATAGAATCGAAATATTCAAAAGCATATATATCTATATTTTTTTAAATATGTGTATAATGTGTTTATAAGTTGTATATACTGAAATGCGTCTTGCCAGACTTTCAACATTAAAATGCTCATACAATATCGACAAAATAAATAAGTGTACTTAACAGCTTGGCATTGGGGCAGGTTGGATGACGATTTGGGCTTTGTCGATATAATCAAATATCGATATATCATGATACTTTGTCTCATGATTTTGTATCAATACTTAGGATTAATTTAGCGATATTTATATTCAAATACTTGTGTATTTAAATCATGTAAACACACAACAAATTTGGCACACTGTTACTTCGAAATCAATTTAATAAGGTCAACAAAAGACAAAAAACATGATGTTGAGTTAAATGCTCTTCATAAGATATCAGTATATAAATTAAATATACCCAAATTAATTGGGATTGAAATTGATCTTGTGATTTATCGCAGTATATTGAATCGTGACATGTGTATTACAATACTTATTTGTATCGTGAGATGCCACTCGATACCCAGCCCTATGGCAATATAAGTAGATCTTGCAAATCTCCAAGCCCTGGCTACCATTAATTTGTTGCATTGTTTGATCTCTGTTTACAATTGAAAATACAATAAAAAAAATAATAATAACATTATTATACATATAATAACATCGATAATCCATCCCTGCCTGGCAGTGATTTTGTAAAAGTCTCACATGTGTCTAAAATTGACCGTTTTACCACAGTGGTACACGGCAGTAAGTGCTTTTTGGTGTGGTACCTACTGCATGTGTGACTGTCCTGGACATACTGTTCCCTACTGAATAAAATCAAGAAAGATAGACATAAATCCTACTTCTTCCATTTAAAATACACAAAGCAATGTTGTTTAGCAAAACCATCTTCTGTAACCCATGAAAGATACTTTCTGCTTCCTGTTTCCAAACAGACTTTGTCCAAGAAATGGGATCATCTGATGTGGTACCAAAAATATATACTTATTTCAACACACAAAATGCTGTTTGTAATAAATGGTCTTTAAAATCATGACAGAGGGTCACCACGAGAACACCCACTGACTCCAGTGGACAAAAAAAATTCCTACACCAGGCCTCAGAGATGGTGAGATCTTATTTCTTTCGAGAGATTAAAGACTCAGAACACACAAGAGAGAATGAGCCAGGAGGGAATCAGTGACACAAACATGCACTCCTGATCTTCAAACACATGATGTCATCCTCAGGGTGCCCCCTCCCTTTTGGAGCATTCAAAACACTCCAGGAAATCAAACAGCCAATGGGAATGCAAGGCTGTTCTCAGTTAGATGACATGTAGTTAACTCTGTATGTACTGTACTGTCTACATGCTGGGCGAAAACTACACAAAAGCAGCAAATACACTGGAATATGTGTTTGACACATAAATAAACCTGAAAGTACAGAAAACTCTCAATAATACTAATTTGGCAGATGTTTAATCTCTTTGTGCTGGGCGGTAAAGGGAAACAAAAATAAAGAGTGCATTCAGACCCCTTCATGTGTTTTCGTTCACCTGTGGCATATTCAATTGGTTGCACATGATTTGGAAAGGCACGCAGCTGTCTATATAAGGTCTCACAGCTGAAAATGGATATCAGAGCAAATTCAAGCCATGAGGTCAAAGGAACTGCCTGCAGAGCTCAGAAACAGGATAGTGTCAAGGCACAGATCTGGGGATGGCTGCATTGAAGGTTCCCAAGAGCACAGTGGCCTCCATAAAATTTAGATGGAAGAAGTTTGGAAAAACCAGGGCACTTCCTAGAGCTCGTTGCCCAGCCAAACTGAGCAATCGGGAGAGAAAGGCCTTGGTTGGAGTGGTGACCAAGAACCCGATGGACAAACTGGTTGAGCTACAGAGATTATGTGTGGAGATGGGAGAAACTTGCAGAAGGACAACCATCAATGCAACACTCCACCGATCTGGGCTTTATGGCAGAGTGGCCAGACAGAAGCCTCTCCTCAGTCCAAGTCACATTATAAAGTACCTAAAGGACTCAGACTGAGAGAAACAATATTATCTGGTCTGATGAAATGAAGTTTGAACTGTTTGGACTCAGTTCCAAGCATCAAGTCTGGAGGAAACCAGGCACCACTCATCCCCTGCGTAATACCATCCAGATGGTGAAGCATGGTGGTGGTAGCATCATGCTGTCGGGATGTTTTTCAGCAGCAGGGACTGGGAGACTGGTCAGGGATGAAGGAAAGCTGAATGCAGCAAAATACAGAGATATCCTTAATGAAAGCCTGGTGCAGAGCACTCAGGAGTTCAGAATGGGCCGAAGGGTCACCTTCCAGCAGCACAATGACCCTAAGCACACAGCCAAGACAAAGCAAGTGTGGCTTAGGGACAACTCTGTGAATGTCCTTGAGTGGCCCAGCCAGAGACCGGACTTGAACCCAATCAAACATCTCTGGAGAGTCCTGAAAATGACTGTTGACTGATGGTCCCCATCCAACCTGATGGAGCTTTTCAAGTCAAGTCAAGAGGTTGAGCTTGAGAGGATCTGCAGAGTAGAATGGCAGAAAATCCCCAAATCCAGATGTGCAAAGCTTGTCGTGTCATACACAAAAAGACTTGAGTCTGTAATCGCTGCCAAAGGTGCTTCAACTAAGTACTGAGTGTTAGGTTAGGATCATATAGGTCTGAATACATATGTCAATGTGATATTTCAGATTTCCTTTTAATACATTTGCAAAGTTAACAAAAATCTGTTTTTTTGCTGTGTCATTATGGGGTATGGCGTTTAGATTGTTATGAAAATAAAATATTGAAATGATTTTAGCATGAGGCTGCAACATAAAATGTGAAAAAAGAAGGGGTCTGAATACTTTTTAAATGCATTATATATCTCCATATTTTATAGCCTTTTGACGATGTGTAACATGTTCCTCAATATTTATGCATTTGTTACCGCTAAACGGTGTTAATTTCGTCAGACGAGACGAGACTAAATATGTTCGTCAACGACCTTTTTTTCCATGACTAAGACGAGACGATGACGAGACTGCACCAATGTCCAAAAACGCTGACTAAGACTAAATTAACATGCATTATTGTTGACGAAAAAAGACGAGACTAAAATGTTTTGCATAAAATAAAAACTAAGATAAAATCTCTCTTCATTTTCGTATACAATCGTCTCTACTTTTTCACCATGAGATAGAATATTCAGCTGTTACGCCTTCAAAATATTCCGAATGAGTTCGCGCTGTTGCTCTAGTAACGGGTACAACAGGTCTCATACTCCTGTGGCTGCAACACGAAACTACATGGAGCAAGAACACAACAATCATAGACGGTGGCGAACACGCGACGAGCGCCGACGACATGCTAGGTAGAAGGAAGAGGCTCGATATTTGGTCGCATTTTAGGTACAATGATATTGACAAAAAGTCAGAATGTGTCATTATAACTGACGGGAAGCACTGCGGATAAACAATACCGGGAAAAACACCACCAACCTTAAGCGACATCTAAAGGCTAACCACCCACACATTCAGGGAAGTTAACTTAAATTAACGTCTCATAAGCTAATGCTGATTTTAGGCATCTACGCTGTAAATTAACCAGTTAGCTATGGTGTTGTGGCACATACATTATGCAGGTTATATATATTTTATGTAACTTATTTGCTTAATAAAATACTCTTCAGAACAAGTTCATCATTTGTGAATGTGTCTCTTAAATCAGAAAACCAGACATGTTTAACAAAGTGAATTCAACAAATCATTCAACAAGTGTATTTTGTCAGGTAATTATGACATTTAACCAATATTTGAGATGTGTGAAACATTATTTGACTGAAATGGTTATCTCAGAATTAATCTCAGAAATAATTTATTTAAAAAAAGACTAAAATGTTTTGAAACTTGACTGAGATATATTGAGTTTTCTTTTGACTAAAACTAGACTAAAATGATGAGACTTTTAGTCGACTAAAACTTGACTAACAAAAAAAGATATGTGAATGACTAAATATGACTAAAACTAACAAGGACATTTCGCACAAGACTAAGACTAAATTAAAAATAGGTGACAAAATTAACACTACCGCTAAAAAGGGTTTTAATCAGAGGAGCTTTTTTCTTTTCAACCAAACGGCCAATGCATCCAAGTAGTTTCAAAATGTTTCATGCATGATGTAAATTGCATTAAAAATCTAGTTAAAAATAAGTAACTAAATCAGGGGTATTCAACTTTGGAAAACCAGGGGGTCAGAAAGCAGGATCCCTTTAGCCTCGAGTGCCACACTTTTTTTTTTAATTAAAGTATATTTTAATTACTTTTTTTTTTTTTTATTAATGAGGTGAGCAGAATATGCTATATGCTATTTAATACATAATGGACACATGAAATTAACATTAGTAAAATAAAACATTATAAATAGATATATAGCTAAATTCTTGTAAAAGTGTGGTTGTTTAAAAAAATAAAAACTGTGATATACTATTATTATAATGATCATATATAGGCCAATATGTTTGTTTTAAAAGTTCCACACTTGTACAAGTAGGCCATATAATGCTGTGGAATGCACCACTATATAAATGACAATGTACAAATAAAATGTACATTTTGAGGAATGTCAATATTTTTTGCCATATGTTTGTATCACTCTGCTTGTGTTTGTGGTGTTTTAAACTAATGTAAGAACAGTGCAGATGTGTAAAATAACTAGATGTGTGTCTTTTAGGGATGCACCAATGTATCGGCTGCCAATATTTATCGGCCAACTTACAAAAGCTTTTGTCAACAATTAAAAATAAAAAGTTACCAAAGGAACAAAACAGCCTTTTAAATTCTATAGTGGTGTAATGAAAAATTATGTCCAGACTGCTAGAGGGTGCCGCTTGCTTACACAATGCTGACTGAAATGTTAACTAAAGAGCTGACTGCAGTCCATTTTTAAACTGAAAAATAAACAAAAACTAACAATTCATTAACAAATAAAATGGAAACAAAAACTAACAAATAAAACAAAACCAAAACTTACAAATATCTAACAAATAAAACGGAAACTAAACTAAAACTAACAAAAAAATGAAAACTAAACAAAAACTAACAAATAATTAACAAATGAAATGAAAACTAAACAAAAACTAACAAATAAAATGAAAACTAAACAAAAGCTAACTAAGAACTAACCAATAAATTGAAAACTAAACAAAAACTAACAAAGAACTAACAAATAAAATGAAAACTAAACAAAAACTAACAACTAAATCAAAACAAAAACTTACAAATATCTAAGAAATAAAATGAAAACTAAACAAAAACTAACAAATAAAATGAAAACTAAACAAAAGCTAACTAAGAACTAACCAATAAAATGAAAACTAAACAAAAACTAACAATGAACTAACAAATAAAATGAAAACTAAATTAAAACTAACAAATGAAATGAAAACTAAATGAAAACTAACAAACAAAACTAAAACTAAATTGGAGTGAAAAATAAAAAATTAAATAGAAATAAAAAATAAATTCAAAACTATTATAACCTTGAACCAGTCTCGACGCTGCGACAAGCAATAATGTTTCTTTTAGTTTTAGTGAGTATCAAAAACTAAAACTAAAACTATTTTTATTTTATTTCAGTTAGTTTTAGAGTTATGAATGTGTATTTTATTTATTCATTTCTTTTTCCAGTAGATTTATTTTTATTTATTTTTTCAAAAATAATTTTCATTTTGTTCTCATTAATATTAATAACACTGGCCTGTACATCTCCAGACTGCTGGGGGAAAATCTTTTAGAGAAGAGATTCAAGAGGAGATGTCCTTTAACCTTTGACCTAAAAAGTGGGAGGGGCAGTAACAGCACACCTCTCCTCAACAAGACACATGATTTGAGGCATCATTCATATCTGTAGCACAAACGCTGCAGGATGAGTTACACGCTGAAGTGTAATATTTGTAGTTTGTTCCAATCACAATATGATCGCATTAGCATGAAATAAGTATAGCAATAACAAAATAAGAGTTAAGAGACAAAACCATCACCAGAATCATAATTTCAGATTCACATCTAACTGAAACCCAGTTGGGTGTAAAAAAACAGAAGTGAAATTATAAAATCAACAAACACCCCTATTATCTGATCATCAGATTCACATAAAAATGTACCATACAAACCTGACACATGAAAGCTACTTACAATGCCTGACAAGTTTGTTGAAGCATAATTTAACACAAACTGAATTTACAACCATTTTCAATGCCATGAATGAGAACGTAAAAAATGTAAACAACACTAAGAAAACATCAGCAGCTTCTATACAGCAGAAGACTTACTTTCTGCCTTTAATGAACCAGCAGCGCTGACTTCTGCAGGCGATCATCTCGCCTCGGAGCGAACGCACCTTCTTGGGCTCTGGAACAACACTCATGTTTAACAGAGAAGGGGAACAGTTATCTCGAGACCAAACCGCAGCTAGATGTGTAACTTGTGTCTGTGTGGAGGCACAAGAACTCTCTCGCAGTGTTTGTGAGCACAGCTGCATTCTGGGCTGTGTTTGATCATTTCCTGCATTCTCTACACACTCACGGTTTCATGGGAGCAACAGTGACCCCATGACACTGAGCACTTCCCCTCCCTTCCCCTCTCAAGTCTGTTCACTCAGCAGACGCTTCTATCAGCAACAGCATGGCACACCCTTCCTGTTTCACTCACGGTACTGACAAATAGGGCTGAAACGATTAGTCGACGTTATCGACAACAAAAAAATTGCTGACAAAAAACTTTGTTGTCGAACAGTTGTTTGATCTCAATTAACATAACATGAGATCACATTAAACTCTAATGATGATGAGTGAGAGCAGTACTGCTTTTCACGACTGACTGAGGAGAGGAAGAATTACACAGATCTCAGTCCAGATGCACTCTAAACTTTTCAAACAGCTTCAGCTAATGTAGATCACAAAGTATGAGGAATTATAATGCAAAAACACAATAAGTAAATACTGAATCACTCTCGTTGTGGAATAAGCGGACCTGGAGCTCTTTAAAGGAATTGCCCTGCCATTACATCTTTAATGCAGTTATATTTAATGTGTTTAGCTTTATTAAAGTTCAAATAATACATAAGCAGATCATGTAAATAACTACAAACTCTGAAACTGGCATTTCTCTGTGCGGTCAGCGCCTCTTCTATGAGTTGTGTGAATATAATGTGATAGCTTGTGACTTATTTAATCATAATACAGTATATGTGCCACTGTGCATTTATTATTGTGAAGAAAATTGGCAAAACACAGCTTTATTAATTTTATTAAGAGTTTGTTTTGTTGTGAGTTAAAGATGGATTGAAGTGAACAGAAAGGTGAGAGAAGAAGTCTTCACCCCCTTATACACGGCAACAAAATATGTTTTTGATTTGTTTTTGTTTTGGCTTGTTTTCCAATATAAATATCTAAAACTCATTTAAAACAATGTGCATTTATGTTAACAGCTATACTGCAGAAGAAAAAATTGTTATCTGAGAATGTAGAATATAATATTAAAAATAGAAATATTTAAAAATATATAAAAATCCTTTATAAAAAAGAAACATTCACCTGAGAAGCAGCATATAAGATATTTAGACTTAATAAATAAGAATAAATCTTGAATACAAGTGTATTTTGACTTAACTGCACTCAGTATAACAAGTGAAAATAATACACTTATATACAAAATACACTTAATAAGAGACATTGTCTTAACGCAAGTCTAAATATCTTATATGTTTCTTCTCAAGTAAATGTATCTTGTTTTTATGATTTTTAGACCATTTTAAATGGAAAACAAGACTGATAACAACATGATTTGTTTTCCTTTAATTCAGTGAATATCATTTAGAGGTATTTTTAAAAGATGATTTCGTCCTCTTTATTGTTGGTAAGCACATTTAATACAAACTTTTAAGTCAGGCACAAGCTGAATAGTCAGTTAAGAGCTAATGAATAACCACTCGAATAGTTGAATAATCGTTCTAATAATCGTTAGATTAGTCGATTATCAAAATAACTGTTAGTTGCAGCCCTACTGACAAAAGAGAAGAAAAATATCATTTTTTGGACATGTTCTATGGCAATACCAGAGTATTTTTTAAGTATCATGGAGTACCATGTAAATAAAATGGTATCGGAATATAGTTAGTGAGGATGCAGCGAAATTTCCTTTAAAAATTATTTTGTGCAGTCTCAAGCACTTTATTAGCACTTTGTAGGGTAAGTATGTGCTTATATTAGCCAAAAGTCAGTTTTAATATCCGAGTTGTGTTGTACAATATTAAAAAACGTGTTGGAGCAAGGAGCATTTGAATATCCTTGTAATGTGGCTGCGCATATGAATGTATTACCATTAGATACCATCTCTGTACCATGGTACCACATCACACTTTGAAGTTTCCAAAATGATAAGCGCTAATGGATGAAGTAGTCAAATTAATTTCGTTCATTCAGTCAAATTCATCCTACCTTGCCCTGCGATGTTGGAACACCATAAGAGTGGATCTTGTGTGGAAATCCATTAGATGTTCTCTTGGCTAAATTATGGATATCTGAACTGAAGAGTGTGAAATCAAGTGTGACTGTTTAATGAACTGACACTGAATGTACATGTGAAGTTCCTCACACTGATGTCAGGTCAGCTGACTGACGAAACTCAAATCACCTGCCTTTCATTCACTTCTGCTCTTCCACAGTCATGCTAGGAAGTATTCTAGAGTAACACTTCCCAAAACAGCACTTATAACACCAAACCTCAAAACTTGTGTGATTATATGGTGTGGTGTTCCCCAGGGTGCAGTGCTTGAACCTCTTTCGTAATATAACATTACTCTGGGTCAGGTTATAGAGTCTTTCCATGAAGTATGTGAATGCAGATGCTTCTAGTTATGTAAGCTTGATTTTGTGCATTGTTGCATTCCAAAATTATTTGCATTCTTAACGTTGCTACATGAGTGTGAACTGTCCACCTCTACGGTGAGTTAGCTATATCAAGTTATTTACTCTAATAGCGGATCAACAATTTAAAGAGAATATTGCTGAGCAAGTACGTTATAGTCAGTATATTCATAGCAACACATCCAGTTTAATGACACAGATGTTTGTAGATAACTCTATCGCCCCCTTGGGTACTGAGGTTTTTTTTATCACCACAGTAACACAAGAATGCATGATTAGCATGTTCACCTGCATTGGCAATGTGTTGCCCAAGCGCTCGCATCTATGTATGAGTACTTGAGCAAAGTATGTTTCTGGTCCGACTGTGATTTTCATCTGGTGCACAATAAAAGGGGTGAAAAAAAATCCCATATTCTAACAGAGTAGAATACAAACAGCATATTTGTTTCACTCACTGACAAAATTATAGTGAGTAAAAATATATGTCTTTGACATGCATGTACATGTAAACAGTTGTAGCTTATAAACCACATTTTTGCTTATAACTTCACAAAAAATAAACAGAAAATAAAATATCACTACTTAGAGGAGGTGATTTTCTTTATAACGAGCTCATACACAACACAATGCATAGATAATTACATAATCCATATGAAGCACAATGTGCACAAACACATTACACATCTGGCTAAAAACATATTAGCTTTCCTGGATCAAATTACTTCATCAAATAACGAAGTGCATTGTCCAGCATCATGGACGCTAATCTAATCATATTAGGAGTCGATTCACCGCAACCAGAGGTGAAAGTCATCCAAATATGGGCAGAGAGGATCCTTCACTGTAATTACATATGGCCACCAGGAAATGGTGCCAAGTACATGACACAGATTCAATGATGACTCAAATGACACAGAATGAAACTGAATGAAATCTCATTACTCATGACTGCATGCACTGTAGAGAGTGCATACTTTTATCCATCCATCCATCCATCGTCAACCGCTTATCCTGTACAGGGTCGCGGGGCATACTTTTATCATTGTTGTGTTATTAGTTCTTATGTACATTTATGTTTTATTTGTTTGGAGATGTTTTGGACATTAGGATAAATTATTTTTGTAACACTTTTGATGCTTTTTCATATCATCACAAACTTTTACTCATTTAAAGGTTGATTGGGATGATTAGGAACAAAACAAAAGCAGTTTTTCTGAATTACCTTTATTACATCCTGAGATACAGTATATAATGTCAAATCAGAAAAATAAGTAAAAGGTAAATTTCGGTTATTTTTCAGCAGTTTCTTAGGCCGCAAATCTCAGAATTTATTATAATGTCATTTTTTTTGTTTTCTTTAAAATGATACTTGACCATCCTTGTTTTGTTTTTTGCTCTCTTATTTGTCAAGTTATAAGCCTTTAATTTTGTTTATTTCCTTGACCAGAGGGACATCTCTATTAAATAAACATTGTGATTGATCACTATAACAGCAACAGGGTCTCAGTGTGCGCTCATATTCTCGCAACACTCTCCCAGCAGTGCGCATGGAAACTCTTTTCATTTAGTTGAGTTTACATGCTGTTTTCAACTACAGAGCAGCACTGCAGGGATGAAACCGTCACGAACAAACACATAACAATGGTGACAGCAAAATACTCCCTGAATGTTAGACAGAAACCTCAGGAGGAAGCAGGATTCAATGGGAGAGCAGTTCTCCTGGGTTTTGGCTGGAAGAATGATCAGTTAGTCTAGCTCAAGGGTCTGTAACTCAAATGAACTATGGTAAATAAGTACATTGTGTGCTGTGTTTAACCATGTTGTGTATTCCCACCTTGTCTCCATGAGGTCTGACAGTGTTCTCATGTGATGTTGGGTGATTTTGGTCGCTGTCAAGGGTCTGAGGACAGCTCTGAGTATCAAGAGTTTCTTTCCCATGAAATTAAATCATCATTTACATGTTTTTCTCCCCAAGGGACAACTAGCAACCCTTTAAATAAACCATAATGTGGCACTCTTTCCTCCCTCTGTTACCCTAGTCTGTGCTTGGATTGCAGCAGCTGATGAATTCTTAAATACTTCTCATTGTTGATTTTGTTTAGGCAGATTACATTCAGTGATGGCAGGTAATCTTCCATGACAAAATCCCCTGCCAGAATTTCATCAGAGAAATAGCCTAGATGTGTTGAAAGGATAATTCACCCAAAATTACAATTCTGTCAAGATACATTTCTTTTTTTCAGTGGAACGGGTTTATTTTTTTTATTTTTTTCACATTTGTTTTTGGGTTAACTTTCAAGATCTGGTTAAGGTGACCTCTTTACCTTACCTCTGCCTCAAGACCCCACCCAGCACCTCACGGTGTAGACCACAGATGTGCGAAGTCCATCCACAGCACTCTCTTTCCCTGCATTTCTATCTTTCCTTCTTACCGAGATGCCCTTGCCAAATGTCCCCCAGTCCTGGCACTGAGACAATATTACAATCCTGCCAATTTCCAAACCCAATGGAAATACTTTTGCTGGCTTAGCAGAAAAAAGTAAAGCCAGTGAAAACATTCAGTACCACTGACACTTCCAAGTAGGCCGGGTCTGAGTTCAGCACATATTGTGCACAAATGTAATTTCCGCACACTTATTATTTACTTTAACATGCAGAAGAGATTTGGTAAACCAATCCATACAGATTAACAAATAAAATTAAAAATCTTGTTGAATTTAGTGCAAGCATGCGCTGTGAGGAAATGTGTTGTCGCCTATTTACCGAACTTAAGATGTTACAGGTATATTAACGTGTTCATTTGAATTGCACATGGCATTTATACCGCATTTCTGTAAGCGAGTGATGCAATAAAACTATCGCTCGTACGTATTTATAATCAGCAAAGCTGTCAACACTGGAGCGATCTAGTTTTGTTGCCTTGCACATCGTGCTGCTCCCTTAAATAACAGCACATTTGACAAGAAAAGCAGAGCCCCATCTGATGTATACAGCTATTTAAAATTTGTATATGTACGTAATAATATTACGGATTTCATTTGTTAACATTTTCAATGCATTATTGACTTGTACTCTTTTATTTCATCCCCTTTTCTCCCGATATGGAATAAATAAATGTATAAATGTCTCATGTCTCTCACAAGACCTTTGGCACCTTCTATGCAGGAATGAGCATCTCACACTGAGCGCATATTAATGAGAACTTCTTTGATCCGTGCTTTGTGTGATTTGAATAAAATGTTTCAATGTTGTTTTTGATCAACAACTGACTGCAATGAACAGAAAGGATATTTAAAGAGACATTATTCAATAAAAATTGAATTACATAGAATCTTGGTGCTCAAAAAAGATAAATCTTGTGATTTTAAGAATCTATTTTGGGATCGTTCAAATGAAATTCATGATTAATCAGAAAATCTATATTTTTATCCAGTCCTTATCACTATTACTTTTAGCCGTACTTTTGGTTTCATAGGTTCAACATAGCAAAATCCAGTTCGGAAAGCGTAAAAATGATTTTTTATAAAAAATAAAGCCTCATTAAATGCTGAAAATCTTGAAACAATAAATGTTGACATATGTAGTTTGGAATAATTAAATACATTTGTCCCCCAAATCAAAGTCAGGTGGTGTAACCAACATCCAGGCTGTCATGTGACAAAAAACATAAAACAGAGAAGACCCCTTTAAACCCAAATATCAAATATTTGGACATTTTTAGAAAAAGTCACGTTGTTTGTCAAATGAGTAACCCTTAGAAACCATCTTGATATATTTGTGACTCAAATTCTTGATATTTATAACTTATAACTTGAACAATTTGTTTGAAAGCCTTTTTGAAATGAATGATTAAGCTGTGTTCCCTGATGTGTGTTCAAGGAGCAAGAAAAGTTTTGTAATACTTTTTACTTAGTGGTTACACCATTTGACATTTTCAAAGCCATTTGCAGTAATCATTTTTCTTTTTGTCACAGAAAAAGCTACAAATGTTTTTCAAAAATGTATGAAACAAGTATAACAACCCCTAAAATCTGAGGACAATAATAGTTAACAAGAACATTCTTCAAGCCCCAAGCTCTTCCCTAACAACTGGTTGATAGCAATGTTGTTCCAAGACAACAGTTCATGGAACAACATTTCAGGACCAGACCGTGGATTGTTTCTGGTGGTGTTGGGATTGTTCCTGATACTGGAATTGAGTCCAAACTTTGTTGATGTTTGCCAAGATTTTGCAAAGAAAGACAAAGGCTCTTTTGCAGGTTGCGGAATAACATTCATGTAAAAGAAACATTAGCTGGGTTTCCATTCAACTATTATTATGCAAATTTTGAATGGAAATGCTTGATATGGTGGATTTTCTGAAGTTCTGCATAATTCAAAATGTGTTAGTTTATTCACATAAATTATGACATGTTATGACCATTTGTAAAGCACTATTGCAATGCATCTGTCCATTTGTATAGGTGTGGAATAGATTGATGTCACTGGCCAAACGGAAAAGTGCGACCATGGCACACAATTCTTCAAACAATCCAATGGTTAGCCAGAAGTGTTTAATCCAGAGTTCATCATTAAAGTGTTTCGCGAGATCTGTTTTGAACGTTGGCACTACATGGTATTTGGAGGCTAGCGGCATCTGGGAATGGCCATCTGAGCCCTCGTTATGTGAGCTATTGCACTTCTTCTGCAACATCTCCTGTCCACATTTAATAACCTAATGTATAATTGCTCTATTACACAAATTAGGGTTGAAACAATTAGTGAAATTATCGACAACAATTTACATTGTTAAATAGTCGTTACATCTTTAATGCAGTTATATTTAATGTGTCGCATCTTTAATGCAGTTATATTTAATGCGTTACATCTTTAATGCAGCTATATTTAATCTGTTACATCTTTAATGTGGTTATATTTAATGCGTTACATCTTTAATGCAGTTATATTTAATCTGTTACATCTTTAATGTGGTTATATTTAATGTGTTACATCTTTAATGCGGTTATATTTAATGCGTTACATCTTTAGTGTGGCTATATTTAATCTGTTACATCTTTAATGTGGTTCTATTTAATGCGTTACATCTTTAATGCGGTTCTATTTAACGCGTTACATCTTTAATGTGGTTATATTATTAATGCGTTACATCTTTAATGCAGTTCTATTTAATGCGTTACATCTTTAATGCGGTTCTATTTAATGCGTTACATCTTTAGTGCGGCTATATTTAATCTGTTACATCTTTAATGTGGTTCTATTTAATGCGTTACATCTTTAATGCGGTTCTATTTAATGCGTTACATCTTTAATGCGGTTATATTATTAATGCGTTACATCTTTAATGCAGTTCTGTTTAATGCGTTACATCTTTAGTGCGGCTATATTTAATCTGTTACATCTTTAATGCAGTTATATTTAATCTGTTACATCTTTAGTGCGGCTATATTTAATCTGTTACATCTTTAATGCAGTTATATTTAATCTGTTACATCTTTAGTGCGGCTATATTTAATCTGTTACATCTTTAATGCAGTTATATTTAATCTGTTACATCTTTAGTGCGGCTATATTTAATCTGTTACATCTTTAATGCAGTTATATTTAATCTGTTACATCTTTAGTGCGGCTATATTTAATCTGTTACATCTTTAATGCAGTTATATTTAATGCGTTACATCTTTAGTGCGGCTATATTTAATCTGTTACATCTTTAATGCAGTTATATTTAATGCGTTACATCTTTAGTGCGGCTATATTTAATCTGTTACATCTTTAATGCAGTTATATTTAATCTGTTACATCTTTAGTGCGGCTATATTTAATCTGTTACATCTTTAATGCAGTTATATTTAATCTGTTACATCTTTAGTGCGGCTATATTTAATCTGTTACATCTTTAATGCAGTTATATTTAATCTGTTACATCTTTAGTGCGGCTATATTTAATCTGTTACATCTTTAATGCAGTTATATTTAATCTGTTACATCTTTAGTGCGGCTATATTTAATCTGTTACATCTTTAATGCAGTTATATTTAATGCGTTACATCTTTAGTGCGGCTATATTTAATCTGTTACATCTTTAATGCAGTTATATTTAATCTGTTACATCTTTAGTGCGGCTATATTTAATCTGTTACATCTTTAATGCAGTTATATTTAATCTGTTACATCTTTAGTGCGGCTATATTTAATCTGTTACATCTTTAATGCAGTTATATTTAATCTGTTACATCTTTAGTGCGGCTATATTTAATCTGTTACATCTTTAATGCAGTTATATTTAATGCGTTACATCTTTAGTGCGGCTATATTTAATCTGTTACATCTTTAATGCAGTTATATTTAATCTGTTACATCTTTAGTGCGGCTATATTTAATCTGTTACATCTTTAATGCAGTTATATTTAATCTGTTACATCTTTAGTGCGGCTATATTTAATCTGTTACATCTTTAATGCAGTTATATTTAATCTGTTACATCTTTAGTGCGGCTATATTTAATCTGTTACATCTTTAATGCAGTTATATTTAATCTGTTACATCTTTAATGTGGTTATATTTAATGTGTTACATCTTTAATGCGGTTATATTTAATGCGTTACATCTTTAGTGTGGCTATATTTAATCTGTTACATCTTTAATGTGGTTCTATTTAATCTGTTACATCTTTAATGTGGTTCTATTTAATGTGTTACATCTTTAATGCGGTTATATTTAATGCGTTACATCTTTAGTGCGGCTATATTTAATCTGTTACATCTTTAATGTGGTTCTATTTAATGTGTTACATCTTTAATGCGGTTCTATTTAATGCGTTACATCTTTAATGCAGTTATATTATTAATGCGTTACATCTTTAATGCAGTTCTATTTAATGCGTTACATCTTTAATGCGGTTCTATTTAATGCATTACATCTTTAATGCAGTTATACTTAATGCGTTGCATCTTTATTGAGGTTATATTTAATGCGTTACATCTTTAATGCGGATATATTTAATGTGTTACATCTTTAATGCGGTTCTATTTAATGCATTACATCTTTAATGCAGTTATACTTAATGCGTTGCATCTTTATTGAGGTTATATTTAATGCGTTACATCTTTAATGCGGTTATATTTAATGTGTTGCATCTTTATTGCAGTTATATTTAATGCGTTACATCTTTAATGCGGATATATTTAATGTGTTATATCTTTAATGCAGTTATATTTAATGTGTTATAGTTTTATTAAAGATCAAATAATTCAGAAGCAGATCATGTAAATAACTACAAACTCTGAAACTGGCATTTCTCTGTGCGGTCAGCGCCTCTTCTATGAGTTGTGTGAATATAATGTGATAGCTTGTGACTTATTTAATCATAATACAGTATATGTGCCACTGTGCATTTATTATTGTGAAGAAAATTGGCAAAACACAGCTTTATTAATTTTATTAAGAGTTTGTTTTGTTGTGAGTTAAAGGTGGATTGAAGTGAACAGAAAGGTGAGAGAAGAAGTCTTCACCCCCTTATACACTGCAACAAAATATGTTTTTGATTTGTTTTTGTTTTGGCTTGTTTTCCAATATAAATATCTAAAACTCATTTAAAACAATGTGCATTTATGTTAGCAGCTATACTGCAGAAGAAAAAATTGTTATCTGAGAATGTAGAATATAATATTAAAAATAGAAATATTTAAAAATATATAAAAATCCTTTATAAAAAAGAAACATTCACCTGAGAAGCAGCATATAAGATATTTAGACTTGCTTTTAATGAATTGATCTTGAATATAAGTATATTTTGTCTTTACTGCACTCACAGAAGTATAACCAAGTGAAAAATTATCCTTCTTAAAGCAAGTCTAAATATCTTATATGTTGCTTCTCAAGTAAATTTATTTTTAGACAATTTTAAATGGAAAACAAGACAAAAACACTAGACAACAACAGGATTTTTTGCAGTTCATTTTTTACTGAATTAACCTTAATAAAATATTTTTCCACTTTAATTCAGTGAATGTCATTTAGATGTATTTTTAAAAGATGATTTTGTCCTCTGTTGTTAGAAAGCACATTTAAATCAACCTTTTAAGTCAGGACAGGAGCAGAATAATTGGTTAAGAGCTGATGATTAATCGTTACAATAATCGCCCTAAAAGTCGAAAAATTGTTCTAATATCAAAATAATCATTAGATGCAGCCCTACAGTGACTACAACTATCCCCGAAGTAAGAAGGTCATTCAGCTGTTCCATGATACAAGGTGGGCTCCCTCAAGATAATGCGCATAACACAATTCATGGAAATCCGTAACGTTTCGCAATTTCTTTAGTCAAATATTCAGAAATGTACTTCTGTACTGGACGGAAACCAAGCCATTGCCCTAATCTTACCATAAACTACCCCTAAAATCAGAGGGAAATGAAAAGTTAATCAAAATGTTGTTCAAGCCCCCAGCCCTAAGATAAACCCTTAAACCTAACACTTTTCCTAACCCTAAAGTCTGATTTGGAGGTTGACAGGAATGTAGTTCCAGAATCAACAATAATGTTGATCCTAAGGCTGGGCAATAAAAGGCAATACATATTTATCCGGGGAAAAAAAGATATTGATGATACACTTTTGAGTAATTTTCTATATTTAGCCTATGTTCTACATCTAGACCAATGATGGCAACCGCCGGCCTGCGGACCGGATACGACCCTCTGTATCGTTGAATACGGCCCATCAAACTAGACTGAGGATTGATTTTATTTCTTTGAAAAAGGGATTATGTTAATTTTGCATTCAGTTTAGTGACCTGCTGATCACTCTAGGATTCTAGCATACAACATCTTACACTTGCTCATCCTTTATAAGGTAAATTGAGCTAAATTTTATCTCAGCTTGTCAGCGACATAGTGTGTGCTATTGCTAATGTACGCAGGTGGAACCCATGTCTTTTGTTTGCCTGGACATGAAATTTGTCATTAAATATTTCAGTTTGATTCACCAATACACCACTGATCAAGTGATCAAAGAGATGTACAGTATGAGAGATACATACACCAGAGCTGCTCTTCCTTACAGATGTAAAGGGTAAACAAAATACAAGCGTAAAAGGCATCAAAAGTTTTTACGGAATCCGTGACAGTGCGGGAATCACCAAACACATCTAATGCTGTTTCGCTTGTGCTTGAGAAAAACTAAAAAGCTGTTAGAAGAGGGAGAAACTTCGAAGAAATGCGAAATTGAGATGCCTGACTGATTGTTGAAAAGTTGGAACTGTTCGGCCTGTGTGTGTATGTTGTGGTACTGAAATGTTTTGTATTAATGCACTGAAATGCAGGGGTGCATATGTTCACATCAGTGGCGGCTGCTGGTCTTTCAAAGAGGGGAAGCTCATTTTCGGACTACATTATAAACTTGTCCATTTATTTAAAAGTAAATTCTGCCCTACGTACCTTTTCGAGAAAATGATTGCAATGATATCAAGAAATAGGTTGCAGCAGTTTGTCTTTCGACTATACTTGAGAAATCCGCAATGGGACTGAGCGCGAATAGCTTCAGCGACTTCTTATAGTACAGATTCGCTGTCAGTCAAAAGGAGATGCAGTCTTTCGACAGATCCTCCAATCATTACGCGGAAGCCCGGAGTCCGGGCCAGCCCACTCCTCATTCACCCCCAGAGACACTGAGCATCCGTGGGCGGGACATAATCGCAGCATTTATCCAATGACCATCTAGTTTCGGAGCACTGAAAAAAACTGTTCAAAGCAGCCCCATTGAAGTCAATGGACGCTCGGCTTCAACAGGGAAATGCACTGTGACGCTACGGGAATGTATGAGAATGAAATCGAGTCAGCCGACCTGCTATATGTAGCTGATTCTGAACAAACTCGTTTTCGAGATGAACATGTTCTAACGCATTTTTAGTCAATAAATTGTTTACACAATACTACATATTTGACCATTTTTTTTTTTTTTTGATATTATAGGGGAAGCCGAGCTTCCCTTGCAGTCTTAAAGAAATCCCCACTGGTTCACATTACTGTAATTAACTACTTTTTTCCAAGAATTGTACTTTAAGTAGTTTAAAAATATTATACTTTTACTTTTACTGGAGTATATTTCAAGTGCTGTAACTGTACTTTTACACTACTTCTCTGTCCTGATTTTATTTTTATCTGTCAACATGATTGGCTAGGGAGAGTCTCGTGACTCCCATCAAATCAAATCACATGTAAAAACTTGAACGGCAGCTGCAGATCTGGAGCCAACTGTGGAGGAAGCCTCAAGCACAGTTCAACACCTGAACATCACAGCAGCCCCTGGAAGGGATTTTCACAGTGAAAAAGACCAATTGCTTGATTGTGTCATGTGAGTTTATCTTGCTCAAGCCAGATATCAGCATTAAACCTGCCTCTAATTTGAAGAAACATATCGAGGTAAATTTCATATTTCTGTTTACTAGATTCTGTGTGTCTATAACGTCACCTGTAATTGAACTCTCTATCACTGAGATTATTGGGTTTGATGTGAGAGATTAATGCAATGTTATCAATAGGGCTGGGCGATAAAATTCTAGATATTTATTGGAAAAAAGAGAGATGTCCTCGATCAAACTTCTGAGTAGTTTTCTATATTTAGCCTATGATCAACATCTAGAACAGGGGCGTTCATTACATCAATCATGATAGCAAGAGCACCACTGGTTGGTCGATCTAGATGAAATATAAAAGATTGACTTTTTATTTCCTGACGTCTGTAGTTTGATTGACAGGTGGCTAATGTTTAATGTTCAGGTGCTAATGCAATTACACGCCTAAATGATCAAATACACTTTATAATTCCACCAATGCCGTCTTGGTGAGGATTTAAAGTAAGCGCAGACATTTATGTCTAAAGAGATCTTAAATAGTGGGACAAAAATCTTATTTGCATCAAAATGTTGGATTTGAAGTGTACATGTAACTGAATTGAGCACTGTCTGGTAGGCTATGTCCAATAAAGGATATTAATCAAACAACATTAACAAGGAAACGAGAAAATCACTCACTACTTTTGGCCTAATAACTTGAGTAGCTTTTTAATTATTAATGCAATAGAATAAAACAGTGATATTTTTAATAATATGTTTTTAATAATAGTGTTTGTTTTTAATAATACCGACCCCTGATGTCGAGAGTGTGTTCATTTGTATAATAAATGACCAGGAAAGTAGAGATGATAAAATAATGTAGAATTATAATTAATCTTTATAAAGACAGAAAAGTATGAACATTTGCAGATCAATACTTCAGCAGAACATTCCAGCAGTCACAAACTTCAGAACATTGTGCATCATGCATTAGAACAAGAACACAAATATTTCTGGGCTTAAAAGATACAAGAACTAAATCAATGTTCAACATTGTATCTTAAAGGAGGACAATGTGCCCCCATGTGCTCCTTCAAGAAATAATTCACACAAAAATGAAAATTCTCTCATCATTACTCACCCTCATGCCATCTGTCTGTGACTTTCTGTCTTCAGAAGAACACAAACGAAGATTTTTAGAAGAATATTTCAGCTCTGTAGGTCCATTCAATGTAAATGAAGGGGTGCCAAAATGTTGACGTGCCAAAAAGTACATAAAAGCAGCATTAAAGTAATCCATCAGACTCCAGTGGTTTAATCCATGACTTCTGAAGTGATATGAGAAACAGATCAATATTTAAGTCCATTTTTGCAAGAAATTCTTCTCTCTGCCCAGTAGATGGCGATATGCATGAAGAATGTGAATCACCAAAAACAAGACATTTCTGATTTCTTATATTTTTGTTTATTTTTCATACTAAATTGATTTAGATTTTCAAACTGAGATATAACATAAAACAAAAGCAACCTGAGTAAACATAAAATACAGTTTTCAAATATATGTACAAGGCCAAAAGTTTGGAAAAATTTACAGATTTACTCTTACAGAAAGAAATTGGTACTTTCATTCACCAAAGTGACATTCAACTGATCACAATGTATAGTCAGGACATTAATAAGCTGAAAAATTTGACAATTTAAAAAAAAAAAACGATCAGAACTTCTTAAAGAGTTCTCATCAAAAAATCCTCCACGTGCAGCAATGACAGCTTTGCAGATTCTTGTTATTCTAGCTGTCAGTTTGTCCAGATACTCAGGTGACATTTCACCCCACACTTCCTGTAGCACTTGCCATAGATGTGTCTGTCTTGTCGGGCACTTCTCACGCACCTTACAGTCTAGATCAGGGGTGGGCATCTATTTTGGTAAAGGGGTCACATTGGGTTTAAGTAGTGCATAGGGGGCCACATTGTATTCCTTTTGAGATACAATGTTCTGCATTGATTCGGTTTTTGTATCTTTTAAGCCCAGAAATATTTGCGTATTCATTTTTCTGAAGTGTATCTGTGGCTAATGGGACTATTCTGCAATTGCCTAAAGTATTGTATTGCTCTACAAATATAGATACTTTTCTATCAGGCATTAAAAAACTGAATAAAGGCTTATTTTACCATCTCTACTTCCAGTTAATTTATTATTGAATTTAACAATCTCTACATCAGGGGTCTGTTTTAATAAAACAAAATTACATTTATAGCACTTTTAATGTTTGTCGCAAAGCAGGTGAGTTTACTGTTTTTTCCTCAAATATTACCTGTTTACATGCTAAAAGTGTCATGATGCGGGTCTCCTCGATGGTTTGACTTTCAGCACACAACTGAACAACACAGGCTGCGTGACTATGATAAATGATTACTGCAAGAGTTAGATTAACATACAGGCGCGAAGGGACTTCAACATTTCTAAATTGCACAAATGAAAAATACATATAAATATTCATCTCTGGCTTCCTTTTACTCACATGTCAATGATGCCGAGATCTACTTTTATATTTAATTTTATCACTGAGGTTTACCTGCAAAGTAGCACCAAACATCACAAGCAGCCTCAAGAATGGACACAGAGTAGCCGTATAACACTTTTCTTTGAGCAGAATATTGCACTACAGATCGCTAAGTTTGTTCAAAGGGGAAAGCCAGATAGAAATAGCGCACTCGTGTGCATGGTTGCCAGATTGCGCAAAATAAGTATTACATAAGGCAGAATATTTCCAATTTGCGCAAGTATAAACGCTTTAACGATAAATGAGCCGCGGGCCACATTAAACCATGTGGAGGGCCTGATCTGGCCCGCGGGCCGTATATTGTCCATGTCTGGTCTAGATGATCCCGCAAAAGCTAAATGGGGTTTAAGATCCATAACACTCCTTTCCGATTATCTGTTTTGTCTGTGTTTCTTTGCCCACTAAAACCTTTTCTTTTTGCTTTTCTTTGCAATTCGAGTCTTCTCTTTACTGTTGTACATGAAACTGGTGTTGAGCGGGTAGAATTCAATGAAGCTGTCAGCTGAGGACATGTGAGGTGTCTATTTCTCAAACTAGAGACTCTGATGTACTTCTCCTCTTGTTTAGTAGTACATCTTCCACATCTCTTTCTGTCCTTGTTAGAGTCAGTTGTTCTTTGTCTTTGTGAAATAATTAAGACTTCTCAACAACTTCTCTGGGTGATGTAGCTTGCTGTGTCCTCACAAAGCAAAGCTGCAACTGTTCCCTGTTTGAAGGATGTTCTATAGGAATGTGTTTCTTGTCTCTACTCTCACGTTTCACACGTAGCTCAGACATGTATGTCACCTCCAAATAAGGTAATGAGCTATTCCTTTGGTGGGGGTCCAGTGGAATGTGGTTTTTCTGGACCATATAACAAAGTGCTGAACAATAAACGTTGAAGAAGGATCTGATAGCATTGGGTGTCTGTGTCATGTCTTTCTTCCCTCAGCTGAGCCGTATCGAGACGGGGATTGCAGATCAAGAAAATAAATTAAATACATTGGATGACAGAATTATCTAACAGTCTTTGAAGACTATAGTTACACCTTTGGATGAAATCTTCAGTTTTTTGGCAATTTCAAGCATTGTATAGCTTGCAGTCCTCAGAACAATGATTGACTGATGAATCTAGAGAAAGCGATTTCTTTTTTTTCCCATTTTTGACCTAATATTGACCTTTAGACATGCCAGTCTCAAAAACAAACACAAAGACAATGATCTAATGAACTAAAGAGCTTTCAACTGTGATATAATGGCAAGGGATTTTCTAGTATCAAATAGAGATGCACCAAAGACCAAAGCAATTACGAGGAAAAATATGGAATTCATAGTCCTGGATGACCAGCCGTTCTCCATAGTTGAGGACAGAGGGTTCAGAAATCTGATCAATTTCCTCGATACAAAGTAGGTGGTACTTTTCCCACGTCGTGTTGCCTGAGTTGTTTAATCTTGTGTCATGTCACACACGCAGCCTGTTACAAGCATACCTGTCAACATTTTGGTAAACAAATCCGGGAAGGGAAGTGGGGGACTGGATGGCAGAGACAGGCTAAATACATACAAATTGTGCCATTGTGATTTAATGTGCTGAGTAACATAATTTTTCCCACCATGTCGATATTAAAATCAGTGCGACACACTTTGCAAAAGGCGTGGGTATTATCGATATGGCTTCGGGATGTTAAATAAAATTCTTCCATCCAGCTGTTGTTAAATTTACATGTATATATATATATATATATATATATATATATATATATTTTTTTTTTTTTTTTTTTTTCGCCGAAGCACCGGCTAAGTCTTCTCCTCCAATCTACCAGTGATGCTTGATTCAACTTCCCGCGTCTACTGCCTGCGCAGATTTCAACAGAGCAGCTGGGTTTTGGTTGCCAGGTTGAGGTCACAAATGATTAGATATGTGTATGGTGCATCGATTGTGTGAGTTGGATGCGTTTTATACAAGATCTGGCAACTGGACAACCTTGGAATAATATATTGATGTGATTATTCATATAGCGAGGTTTGGGCCATACAAAATACGGGAGTATCTCGGGAGAAATAACAAAACGGGAGGGGGATGGGAGATGGGTGTAAAATACGGGAGACTCCTGGGAAAAACGGGAGTGTTGACAGGTATGGTCACAAGCCGATCCCGAAGCAGCAATCCATTTTATAACTGATATTTGGTATCTAACGTCGCTTAATGTCAATGTTGAGCGTATTGGACACTTCAGTTTTGTTCATAGGCTTGTAATATTTGGAATTGTTTTGTTAGACGAGTAAAAAAGAGAAAAACATCAATTTATAAAAATAGTGGAAAATGACATCTGTTTTGTTATTTAAAGCATTTGCAGTTAATTGTTATTTTTACCTCTTTCTAGTCACAGAGCACTTTATTTTTAAAAGTAAGTGAGAGAAGATCCTGTAACTTAATGCAGTTTGGGGGAAATTGTAATGTTTAATCATTTATTTTATTATGAAAATACATTTTTGCATTGAAGAAAGGTAGATTTTGTTTGTATATGCAGCCAATAATAGTTCTTAGAAAGAAAATCGGAATCGGAAAAAATCGGTATTGGCAGGTCACACTTGCAAAAAAAAAAAACGGAAATCGGAATCGGACAAAGAAAATTGCAATCGGTGCATCTCTAGTATCAAATAATCAATTTAGCATGATTGCTCAAGGATAAGGTGTTGGAGTGATGCTGCTGTATAGATGTGATCAAAATTACTTTTTCAAATAGTGATGGTGCTGTTTTTTACATCAGTAATGTCCTGACTGTACTTTGTGATCAGTTGAATGCCACTTTGGTGAATTAAAGTACCAATTTCTTTCTGAAACAGCAAAATCTGAACATTATTCCAAACTTCAGACTGCCAGTGTACATTTTTGATTAAAGCAAAAAAGTTATCCAACACCTTTATCACCCATGTGAAAAACTAACTACCCCCTTAAACTTAGCTGGTTGTGCCAACTTTAGCAACAACAACTGCAACCAAACACTTCTGATAACTGGAGATCAGTCTTTCACAACTTTGTGGGTGAATTTAGGCCCGCTCTTCTTTGTAGAAATGCTTTAGGTCAGACACATTGGAGGGTTTTCGAGCATGAACTGCCCATTTAAGGTCCTGCCACAGCATCTCAATCGGGTTCAAGTCAGGACTTTGACTAGGCCACTCTAAAACTTTCATTTAGCTTCTTTTGAGACATTCAGAGGTGGACTTACTCCTATGATTTGTATCATTGTATTATGCATAATCCAGATGAGTTTGAGCTTCAAATCACAGACTGATGACTGAACGTTCTCCTTTAGGATTTTCTGTTAGAAAGCAGAATTCATGTTTCCCTCAATTATTGCAAGTCGACCTGCCCCTGACACAGCAAAGCATCCACGCACCATCACACTACCACCACCATGCTTGACCGTAGGCATAATTGCACTATTAGTGCAATTCTGTGTTTGATTTATGCCAGATATAATGGGACCCCTGTCTTCATAATAGTTCCACTTTCAACTCATCAGTCTACAGAACATTCTCCCAAAATGTTCGAGATCATCAAGGTGTGTTTGGCAAAATTCAGATGAGTCTTAATGTTCTTCTGGGTTAGTTTCTTTCTGATAATGGAGTCATGAGCAGTGACCTTAATGATGCGAGGGAGGCCTGCAGTTCCTTGGATGTTGTCCTTGGTTTTTTAGTGACTTCCTGGATGAGTCGTTGCTGTGCTCTTGGAGGAATTATGTAAGGTCGGACACTTCTGGGAAGGTTCACTCCTGTGCCAACATTTCTCCAATTGGAGATGATGGCTCTCACTGTGGTTCTTGGGAGTCCCAGAGCCTTTGAAATAGCTTTGGTCAATTTTAAAATTCTGATTTATGTTTGCAAGGCACTATCTGGTCTTGCGCCCCAAAATATCAGTGACCTTCTATACTTTTACTCCCCCAATAGAGAGCTCAGGTCTTCTTATCAACTTCTATTGAGGGTTCCTCATTGCTGCTATATATCTAAGGGTAACCGTGCCTTTTCTGTGATAGGTCCTAATCAGTGAAATAGTCTCCCTGACATGTGAGGTCAGCTTCATCATTGGCCATTTTTAAATCTTCTTTAAAGTCATGTTTTTATTCTGTAGGTTTTGAATCTTATTTGAAATGGATAAATACATTATGTTGTATTTTAAATGTTTTTTTTTATTATGTGTTATATTTAACTTTAAATCAATCTGTTTTTATATCACTCTGTCATTTTGTTTGTTTGATCTGTAAAGCACTTGTTTTTTTAAAATGCTCTATAAATAAAGGTTGACTTGACTTTGTAACCCTTCCCAGACTGATGTATTTCAATCATCTTTTTCCTCATCATTTTTGGAATTTCTTTCAACCTTGGCATAGTGTACTACTGGGTGAGACCTTTTAGCCAACTTGATGCTGCTGAAAAATCCTACTTAGGTGTTGATTTGATTGGCAGTAGTCAGGAATGAGTGTGTCTAGTCCAGCTGAACCTCATTATGTAGATTTGGGGTTTTAGTAGATAAGGGGGCAAATACTTTTTCACACAATCCCAGTTGGTACTGGATAACTTTTTTGCTTGCAATAAATAACATTATTATTTAACAGCTGTGTTTTTTTGTTTACTCAGATTGCCTTTGTTTTATGTAAGATTTAGTTTGAAACAAACTGAAGAAATCAGGATGGGGGCAAATATTTTTACACAGCACTGTAGTTTACCATCAGGATTTTACTTGTAAACAAACAAGTTATGTTAAATTCATTCTTGATAATAATTCATTGTAATAATTTGTTTGTGCCATATTGGCCAGCCCTAGTTGATCCAGGTATATATTGTACTTGGTAAAATCACGGCAAACATGGATAAAGTCATGTAAATTACCACAAATACAAGAAAATAGATACAAAGCATTCAGATGCAATGCATTGTTCATGTTTTGTTTCATTACTCTTTTTTGTTTGTGCTGCAACCATTTGCATGTGCATTTGCTTTGTTGATTAACAGATCAATTGCAAAAGTAAGAATTCAAAACAGCAAATGAAAGTGTTAAAGACATGAAAATTCCCCAGAAATGTATTTGACCTAATCTTGAAACTCCTTGACATTCCTGCCGGTCTGTCAGCTGCCTTCGTCAGGGGTAAACCGCAGGAAATGCATCTATGTCAAACAAAACCCTGGCCTTTATAAGTGTGTTTGATGCTGGGCTGGGTGGAATAAAAGCTAATCATGTCACACTTATGCTATTATTCCCTCTTGATTAGAACTGTTGATTAACCAGCCTAACAATTTATTTATACTGTAATATTAAGTCTTATTGCATTGTGTCTTTGGCGATCACAAACGCAGCAGCTGGCACAAGTAGATCCGTTTGTTCCGCACACAAGCGGATCTGGAATGTTCTGGAGAAAAAAATAAAAAATGATCCATGATCAGGCAGATTAAAGTGTGTTAGAGCACTGACAGACGTAACGGAAAAAAACACCTGCCCTCAAACACCCTCATGAACATAGCATGCAGGGAAGATGAGGTCGACAGTTTATACTATTTGGGAAGTTAAACTTCTGCTTTTGGTTTGAAGTTGACCGATAATGTGATGCACACAATGAGTGCTAAATTTATTATAAAGAAAACAGTAAAAACAACACAAGTTTGACTATCGACATAAAGGTCCACTTTGCAGATTATTCTGGCCAAGGACCACCCACAGGAAGAGTCTGATTGACATGCAAAGTGACCAACCACGCTTTGATTTTTGTGATAATTAGAAGGAGGTAAATCTGAAATCTAATCAAATTTAGAAAGCAACATCAGAGTACAATATAAGATGTGCTCAATCTTGTTTACTTCGTATGAAAGCCCTGATTTACTCCAAAATAACGGGTACTAATTTGCTTGTGTAATCATGGGAGTATTGCAGGTGATTTACTAAGAAACAATAGCGCAAGTAACCCAACATTCAAATATGTTGGACACACACTTTTCTTATTTATATGATTCTATGAAATCATCATAAATTCCTTTTTATTAAGCAAAAAGTTGTAAAAGCATTCAGAATACCCTTAACCATATATTAAACCTTTCTTAAAGGCATAGTTCACCCAAAAATGAAAATTCAGTCATTGTTTACTCACCTCTGTGTTGTTATAACCCTATATGACTTTAAATCTTTTTCTTAACACAACGGGAGAAATTGAGAAAAAAATTGTGCTCAGTGATGTCATATAATATCAGTTTATGGTGACCACCTTTTCAAGCTTCAAAAGAACACAAAAGTATAATTCAGAAGTCTAATAATTTATTCCATGAGACTCATGATTGTTATGAAAGCACACAATAAGGTTTGGTGAGAAACAAACTGAAATCAAATGTATTATTAAGTGAAAATTTTCACTGACCATTGATCTCCTGTGTGCGTTTATGATATGACACGAGAACAACAGTTCATACAGCCCCCTTGCGACATTGGGACGTTCAAGCGAAAACTCATTTTGTTTATCTAAAAACAGGTCCTCCACAGCAATAATGACAACAGAACACAACACAACTGCACACAAAACAGAACTTACTAAACAAGTCTAAAGAGTTTGTAGTCGAAGAATTGATGCATTTCTATGCCCAGTCTTTTTCACAATGGATGGTTCACAGTGTCCTAACCTGATGGCAAACGTCAAGTGATAAAAGGCATCTTTTCTATGGTAATCAGAGTTTTTGTCCTAACCATCTATTGATCACTTGTTCCCCGTCTGTCGCTCACTTCAACGCTGTGTCGAAAAAGTGACACTAGGGGTCTCTCTTGAGCGCCGAATATGCATCTGATCTATGAAAAAAGGCCAATGAGAAGTTGGCAGACAGTATTTGCATACCCCACCTGTGGACATACGGGTATAAAAGCGGGGAAATACGTAGAGTTCATTCAGAAATTTTCTTCGGAGCCGATGGTCGTGTATGCAGTGAGTTGCGCAGAGGTCACACCTGTTCCTCTTCCTCTGAGCTGATCTACGGCGCACTTCAGCGGCTTTCTCTGCACAGCAGTGCAGTTTGCCCCTGGGCGCTTCGACAGCACAGTTAAAAGTGTTGTTTTCTCTAAAAGAGCAAATACACAGCTGGCGTTGTACGTCCTTTTCAGGATGCGTTTTTTTAAAGACGTTTTTTCCGCCTCTGTGTAGTTTCTGGATGCGGTTGATTTCTCCCCACCTCTGATTGTCATAAAAGCTGCCTTGCATGCCTGGGCTGCGATCACACGCAGGCAGCATTTTATGAATGGTTCATGTTCTCAGTGCGAGAACATAGCCATGGCAGCATTGCAGTCACGGCTTTCTTTTGTCATGAGAGAAAGCCACTTCAGCCGCCCCACACGCCTCGCCTCCTTCCTATGGGATTGGGGCAGGCGCCGTGGGCCATGAAGGCGATTTGGGCATAATGACGGGTTCCGTTTCGCCGGGTAAATCCCCTCAAACCACCCGCCTCCCCGGCACGCTTGCTTGCTTCCCCTGAGCTCGGGATGAGTGCGGCCTGCTTCACGGCTGGCCGGCCGGTCCCTTGAGCTCACGGAATTGGATGACGACATCGCTGCTACATCGGAGAGCGTTACAGCGGTGTCTGATGCTGATGACTCGCCTGGGCCGCCACCTTCGGGTCTGCTCACCCAGTCTGAGCCTGATGCACAGATGTCCGCTATGCTTTCCCGGGCTACTGTGAGGGTGGACCGGTAAACTCCGTCCCCTCCCTCGTGGCTACTTGATTGGTCCCGCGGACATGTGCTCCGCTCACAGCCGACCCCAATGCCCCCCCCGGTTCCCTTCTTCCCGGACGTGCATGACGAGTTGAGTAAGCCGTGGTTTCCTCACTCCTCCACTCTCACTACCCACTCCTGCAACCCGCAGTAAGCGTACGCCCCCCCGTCTCACGGACCCCTTGAGGACCCGGAAGGCTCCCAAGCGCTCCTGAGACGGACGAACCAGAGATCGAGACGTTTGCACCGGAGTTGGTAAACAGACCACTCCATCCCCCGGTGGAGGGCTGGGAAGAGAACCTTCAGTTAAAGGTATTTTTTGCACATTTTTCAATAATAGAGCAATTTCCTCTTTCTGGGTCACCTGGCCCGCAAATGCCATTCTCACGGCACTCTGCCGCCACATCTAAACAGTTCCGGCATGCTGGACGTGGACCCTCCGCCCTCAGCCCCATGACTGTTCCCCGGCCGGTCGGTTCTGACGAGTCCAGAGGACAACTCTATCGGACCTCCTCCTTAGTCACTAACACGCCCCCGCCGGGGGTGCGGAGCAAGGTAAGTGCTCTTTTCGAGTCTTTTCTCAGCACCAGAGCATCGGAACGCTCCTTTGCCTCCTGACGCCGAATTACCTGCTCCGCCCCGCTGCTCCGCCCCGCAGGGTATGTCAAAAATAGCACGGAGCTTGGATGCGTGTCTTTCACTTCCCAATACGACACGCTGGCTGGCCAGGACTATCCGACTCAGATACGCAATTCAGTTTGCCAGGCCTCCGCCCCCCTTCGCGGGCGTCCGCTTTATCGCAGTACACGGCGAATATGCCAAATCCCTGCGTGTGGAAATTGTCTCTTACTCAAAGACGCAATAGAGCTTGTCCCTCCAACCTACAGCTCATACTTCATTGTACCAAAGAAAGGCGGTGGCTTACGACTGATCTTGGACTGGCGAGTTTTGAACCGGGCTCTGCTCAAACTCCCATTCAAATTGCTCAAGCAAAAACACATCTTAAATTGCGTCCAACATCTAGATTGGTTCACAGCGGTAGACCTGAAGGACGTGTACTTTCACGTCTCAATTCTACCTCAACACCGATCCTTTCTACGGTTCGCGTTCGACGGCCAGGCATATCAGTACAAAGTCCTCCCCTTCGGCATGTCTCTGTACCCTCACATCTTCACGAAAGTTACAAAGGCAGCACTTTCCCCGCTCCGAGAAGCCGGCATTCGCCTATTCAATTACCTCGACGACTGGCTCACTCTGGCCCACTCCTGAGAGTTACTATGCGCTCACAGAGACCAGGTGCTCAGGAACCTCAGTCATCTGGGGCTTCAGGTCAACTGGGAAAAGAGCAAGCTCGCCCCGGTTCAGAGCATCTCTTTTCTCGGCATGGAGGTAGACTCAGTCTCAATGTCAGCACGTCTCCCCAACGAGCATGCGCAGTCGGTGCTGAGATGCCTCGCCATTCTCAGGCCGGGCGCAGCTGTTCTTGTCACGACTGACGCCTCCAAATTGGGTTGGGGCGCCGTGTACAACGGGCACACAGCTGCGGGCCGTTGGAAAGGGGCCCCGCTGCGCTGGCAGTCACTTGCTGACTGTTTTCTTTGCCCTGCGGAAGTTTCTCCCGTTAGTTCGGGACAAACATGTCTTAATCAGGTCAGACAGCACCACTGCGGTAGCGTACATAAATCGCCAAGGCGGTGTACGTTCCCACCACATGTTACAACTCGCCCGTCGTCTCCTCCTTTGGAGCCAGCACTGACTCAGGTCGCTGTGTGCCACTCACATCCCCGGCAACCTCAATGTGGTAGCGGACGCGCTGTCATGACAACGCTTGCCTGGCGGAGAGTGGAGGCTCCACCCCCAGGCGATACAGCTGATTTGGGATCGGTTCAGCAAGGCCCAGGTAGACCTGTTTGCCTCCCGAGAGACCTCTGTTCAGACGCACTGGCACACAGCAGGCCCTCAGGGCTGCACATGTACGCATTTCCCCAGTGAGCCTTCTTGCACAGGCGCTGTGCAAGGTCAGGGAGGACGAGGAACAAGTCACCCTTGTGGCTCCTTACTGGCCCACCTGGGCCTGGTTCTCGGACCTCGTACTCCTCGCGAATCAGCCTGACTCAGGGCCCTCTCCCTAAAGACGGCCCTGCTGATCATGCTTGCCTCCATCAAGAGGGTCGGGGACCTGCAAGCATTCTCTGTCAGTGACACTTGCCTGGAGTTTGGTCCGGCAGACACACATGTGATCCTAAGACTGCGACCGGGCTATGTTCCCAAGGTTCCTACCACACACTTTAGAGACCAGGTAGTGAACCTGCAAGTGCTGCCCCAGGGGGAGGCAGGCAGAGCCCCTTCGTTGCTGTGCCCGGTACGTGCCTTACGCACCTACGTGGACCGCACACACGACTTCAGGCGTTCTGAGCAGCTCTTTGTCTGCTTTGGCGGACAGCGGAAAGGGAACGCTGTCTCCAAACAGAGGCTCTCCCACTGGCTGGTGGACGCCATTCTGTTGGCCTACCACACCCAGGCCGTGTGGGTCCGAGCACACTCAACAAGGAGTGTTGCGTCCTCGTGGGCACTGGCTAGGGGCACCTCTCTGGCAGACATATGCAGAGCTGCGGGTTTGGCAACACCCAATACCTTTGCAAGGTTTTACAACCTCAGGGTTGAGTCAGTCTCCTCCCGTGTCTTTTCTCCCTGCAAGAATTGTAAAATTGGTAAGACCCCCTTCCCACTATGCAGTAAGGGCCCCAGCCATTTGGCTCTCTGAGAGAAACATAGAGAGAAAAGAGGCCCGGCTAGGCTCGGCCCATCCCAGGTTAACTAGAAGGATTCCGACGTCTTTTATAGGGCATTGGGGAAGGGTACGTGCACACAGCTGGTCGTCCTGGCACGTGAAATACCTGCCCGCTCCTGTGTCAGCAGTACACGTACACGGCTCAGCGCAAGGCGTGATATGAAGTGGACCCCTAGTGTCGCTTCTTTGACACGACGTCGAAGTGAGCGACAGACGGGGAACGTCTAGGTTACGTATGTAACCTCCGTTCCCTGATGGAGGGACACTCCCGGCTCCTCAGAAAAATCTTGAATGAACTCATAGTATTTCCTCGCCTTTATACCTGTATGTCCGGGGGCGGGGTATGCAAATACTTTCTGCCAACTTCTCATTGGCCTTTTTTCATGCATCAGAGGCATATTCGGCGCTCAAGAGAGATCCCTAGTGTCGCATCTTCGACACGATGTCTCGTTCCCTCCATCAGGGAACGGAGGTTACATACGTAACCTAGATGTTATCAAGTGTTTTTGTCTTGTTTTCCATTTAAAATTGTCTAAAAATACATTTAGTTGAGAAGCAACATATAAGATATTTAGACTTGCTTTAAGAGGATGTATCTTAAATATAAATGTGTATTTTATATATAAGTGTATTTTTTTCACTTGGTTATAATTCTGCGAGTGCAGTAAAGACAAAATACACTTGTATACAAGATTTATTCTTATTTATTAAGTCGAAATGCTGCTTCTCAGGTGAATGTTTCTTTTTATAAAAGATTTGTATATATTTATAAATATTTGTATTTTTAATATTCTTTTCAACATTCTCAGATAACAATTTTTTCTTCTGCAGTATAGCTGCTAAAGTAAATGCACATTGTTTTAAATGAGTTTTAGATATTTATATTGGAAATCAAGCCAAAACAAAAACAAATCATAAAACATATTTTGTAAAAATATGGGGTGAAGACTACACCTCTCTCACCTTTCTGTTCACTTCAATTCATCTTTAACTCACAAAAAAACAAACTCTCTTATTAATAAAGCTACGTTTTGCCAATTTTCTTCACGATAATAAATGTACAGTGACACATATACTGTATTATGAAGTCACGAGCCATCATAATGCATTAAGCGTGTGCACTCGAGGGATGAGCGTCCCTGTGACAGAGTGTGCATAGCCTACTACGGTACTAAGTAAAACTAATCGAACAATCTTTTGTGTCCTTTACATAAAATTCAAACACGAGACGGAGCTAACCACTTGCAAAGGTCGCTGGTTCTTTGAGTTGATAACTGAGAACTGGTTCTTAATACAGCTCTTTTTTTTAAATACCCAAACCATATGATTGTCATGAATTTTGTTTCTGTTAGTGGTTCATGAACATGCATTTTTCCATCAATGTCGATAGAACACCATTCTAAAATACTCAGACAGGATTCCCTGCAGTACTTTGCATAATCTATTTATGAGACCGTTCTTTTGAAACTACATCAAAAAACATTCATGGAAATAATATTTGTGCCCCTTCTGTCACGTTGTGTCGATTGTAGTGACACAAGGTGTCTCTTCTGAGAGCCTCCCGTACCTCTGAACTTGAGAAAAGGCAAATGTCAAGTTGGCAGACAGAATTTGCATGCCCCGCCCCCGGACACACTGGTATAAAGGGGAGTGGGCGAGCAAATGTCAGACAGATTTTTTCTTCAGAGCAAAGCTGTTGTGCAACAGCAAAGCTCACCACTGTTCCACTCACCTCTACTGGCGAAGCGGCTTTCTCCTCTCTGCATGCTGTGCAGGCCATGCCCCTGGGTGCATCGACAGTGCTTTCATTGCCTGAAAGAGTGTTTTTCCTTCTAAAAGAGTTTATTTCCTCTAAAAGAGTTTGAGTTTCCACTCATAAAAGAGCAAAAAGAGCAGGCGTTTTTCAAGATGACCTTCCGCATCTGTGTAGTTCCTGGATGCGGTCAATATCTTTCCACTTCTGACGGTCATAAAAGCTGCCTCGTGTGTCTGGGCTGCGAACACACGCAGGCAGCATTTTATGAGTGGTTCATGTTCACAGTGCGAGAACATAGGCATGACATCATTGTGATCGCGGCTTTCTTTTCTCACAAGAGAAAGCCACTTCAGCGCCCCCCCGCGTCGTTCCTTCATCCTACGGGATTGAGCATGACCCGGCATCAAAGGCAATTCGGGGATGACGACGGGCTAGGTTTCATCGGGTAAAACCCCAAGAACCACCCCCCAGGCACGCTTGCTTTCTTCCTTCCGAGCTCGGGATGAGTGCGGCTCGCCTCGAGGCCAGCCGGCATTCTCCTTCGAGCCCCCAGAATTGGATGACGATTTCGCCACTGCGCCGTAGAGCGTCACAGCGGCTTCTGGGCTGCCACCTTTGGGTCTGCTCGCCCAGTCTGAGCCTGATGCACGGATGTCTGCTATGCTTTCCTGGGCTGCCGTGAGCGCGAGGTGGACTGGAAACCTCCATCCCCCTCACAGCTACTTGACTGGTTCCTCGGGCCAGGGCACCGCTCATAGCGGTTGCGATCCACTTGTGTCCCGAGAACGCCGCCACCTGGCGGAACCGCATGGTATTCCCCTCCAAGGCCTGTAGGACAACGTCATCACTGACTGCGAAAGCCTACAGCGGCACTGGACAGGCCGCCTCTGTCCTGCATGCCATGGCTCTCCTGCAAGTTCACCAAGCCAAGGCACTTAAAGATCTGCACCTGGGTAGTCCCGATCCCGATGTCCTGCAGGAACTGCGCCCTGCCTCCAACCTCAATCTCAGAGCTATGAGGGTCACAGCGCAAGCACACCACTGACCACCCTCGTGGTCCAGGAACACCATTTTTGGCTGAATTGATTGAGATGCGCGACATTGACAAGGTACACTTTCTCAACACCCTCGTCTCCCAGTTCGGCCTTTTCGGCGACAAAGGCAAGGGCACCCCCCTGCGACTAAACAAGGCAGCTCCGCTTCAAGCAGGCCCAGCTCTCAGTCCCAGCGTCAAGCGCCCCGCAGGTGGTGTACGCCCCCCGTCTTCAGGACCCCTCTAGGACCCGTGAAGCTCCTAGGTACCCTTCAGACTGAAGATCTGTTTTTGATACCTTGTGGTACCAACATTGTTAATAAAAGAGTGATTTCCTCACTTCTAGGGTCATCTAGCCGGCACGCGCAATTCTCACAGCACCCCGGCACCAGTCTTATAGTCCCGGCTCCCCGGACGCAGTCATCTCGCCTCCGGACCTGTGACTGTCCAGCCCCGGCAGGCCAGTGCTGACGAGTTCTGAAGACATCCCTACAGGACTTCCTCCTCAGTCTCTAACCCGCCCCCTGCCGTGTGCGTGGAGCAAGATAAGTGCTTTGAGACTCTCTCAGCACCCAAGCCTCAGGACGCGCTTCTGCCTCCCGACGCATTATTACCCATTATTAAAAAATTAAGTGCTCATGATGCCTTAAAAGTTGTGTAAACAAAACACAAAGTTGGTAAATCAATAGTTCTTGTTAAATGCACTTGACATCTTTTGAGGTAAACTTGACTTTCTTAGTTCAATCAACTTTGTTATGATCAAATTCAAAATTAATATAGATTTTCAATTACTTATTTTACCATTTAATACCATAGAGGTTGTTATGGCTATGTCATTATTTGCTATTAAATCAAACTTATCATGTAAATGGTCAGTTGAAGATCAGAGACCAACATCTGTCCCTCATCATATTCTGAATTCAAGGAGCACAAATAACAGTGTAAACAGTGTAAAAAAAGCAGAAAACAGTTAAAAAAATTAAAAGACAGTAAAACAGCAATTTGCATATCTAATTCATAAAAATGAATGCAATTTCCACGAAATCAAATGCTGTAATTTCGAATATATGAGCATGATGTTGGTAGTACTCTTGACCTATATTTTTTATTTCAGTTGAATAGTTTTTCTAATTTCAAAAACATCACAAGTTCAGCAAACAAAATCTCAATAAGGGCAGTATTTCTAACTCTACTTTTGAAGTTATGATAACTAAAAGGCAAAATGATGACTAGTTCAAACACAGGCAGGGTTCACTCATAAATTAAAGTTGACCCTGCTGTGACCTAACTGTGCTATTACTGAGTAAAGCATGAACCCCAGAATTTTGTGATTTCTGATTTGCCCACACAGATCGGGTTCTTTTAAGACGAAGTAGTTGAGGAAAAAGAAAACAATTGCCCGTTTTATCTGATTGGAGTAACGTAAAGGCCTATAACTCGAATAGCAGCATTCCAGTGGTTATTCGCTTTAGGTGGATTTGAGATGTGTATGTTGTGCAACATTCAGGGTTTTCGTTTTGACAAGCCTATTACAATAGTGAAGTATAACTGTCTGGGCTCAAAACACAAACACACTTTTTCACACATATTCAATAGCACACAATGAGCCTTTCATTTTCATTTGTTTCCACACAGACTCTGATGATGAAATAGTTCCTTCTTGACAGTTGTTGCAAAAGAATTGTGCAACCCTTTACAGTATTTTGCCCTGACAGATCAGAAGTAGTCAATAAAATCCTGTGGCCAGAAAGAAGCATCTACATACGAGGGATCGAGTGACACAAAACGCGGAAATGATCCCTATCACTCACTGAAATCCATTGTGAAAAGTGCCGCGTGTATTTCAGGATACTCATGTTGGCACAGAAGAACAGCTGACCAAACACGCTTTAATGGATTATTGGGAAAGAAGCAATTATAAGGAAGCAAAGTTCAAAACAGAGCTGCTAACAGCAAACACAGACAAAGGCCATTCTGTTATCACTGCTATAAGTATCTCATTTCCTCTGCTAAGGTGCAAACATGAGTTCTGCATCCTGCATGTGATCGGCATTAGTGGGTTTGAGGAAACACAGACAGGAACAATTCAAGTTCATTTTTCACATTCTAGAACTAATAAAAATTAAACACTAGTTCAGCATCCTTCTAAGGCAGAATCCTAACTTGACCAGACTTACAGTTGAAGATGTTTACATACACTTAGGCTGAAGTCATTAAAACATATTTTTTAACCACTCCACAGATTTAATAAAGTCTAGGTTACTACTGTAACCTCCGTTCCCTGATGGAGGGAACGAGACGTTGTATCGAAGAAGCGACACTAGGGGTCTCACTTGAGAGCCTTGTGCATCTCTGAACTTAAGAAAAGGCCAATGAGAAATTTGCAGACAGAATTTGCATGTCCCGCCCCCGGACATACGGGTATAAAGGGAGGAAAATATGTTGTCCATTCAGGATTTTGCCCTGAGGAGCCGAGAACAAGGTTCGGCCGTAACAGTGGCTTGGTTCAGCGACATGGCCGGGAGGACACAACATCTCGTTCCCTCCACCAGAGAACGGAGGTTACAATAGTAACCTAGACGTCCCGTCTGTCGCTCACTTCGACGTTGTGTCGAAGAAGCGACACTAGGGGTCCATATTTAATCACGGCACGAGCTGAACTGTGTACGTGCGTTGCTGACGCAGATCCGGACAGGCAGTTGCGTGACAGGACGTGTTAGACTGCACGTACCCTACCCCAACGCCCCATAAGTTCATCATAACCTTCTGGGTCCCTACACCCCGTAGGGGGGAACAAGGCCACGTGCCAAGCATGGGAGCAGGCCAAGCCAGCTGCGCCTTTTTTCTCTCTATGTTTCTCTCATAGAGTTAAAGCGGCTGGGCCATCTTAACGCTATCACACGCATCAGGGAAGGCATTCTTTTCCAATTCCTATTCTTTCAGGGGGAAAAGATCCTGCGGAGACCACACCTGCCCAGGCTGGGGGAGGTAAAGAGTGGTGAAATACATCACATGGGTTTTCAGGTCGCATGTGGAGAATGGCGCGGTGGTAGATCCTACCTGCTGAGAGGGAGGAGGTACTACAAACACGGTGACCGGGGGGCAGTGGGGACAGCCCAATGGAGACGAGGGTCTGCTCGCAAGGGGATCGTACTGCGGAAAATACACACAGGGGGATAAGTCCACACGGGGGCTTGTCATGAGGAGCACCTATTCAAGTACAGAGTAGTTTGAGTACTCGTAGTTGGTCTGGTCAGGGAATTCCTCCGCTGAATTCGTGTACCAGAGGGCTAGGGAGGTGTCATCCAGGGAGCCGAGTTAGTGGGATCTCCTGGTATAAGAGCGCATGAGATCGCCTCAGTGGAAGGGAAAGGCGCTAGATGCAAGCGGTACACCCGGTCAGTTGTTTCTGCGTAACTGAGTTCTACTGGCTCGGATCTGAGAGAACACGGGATGAAACTGACTCGACCCTGAGACTGTAAAACATTGTAAAGGTATTAGGTGTTGCCCAACCAGATGCTCTGCATATGTCTGCTAGGGAGGTGCCTTTGGCCAGTGCCCACGAGGATGCCACACTTCTTGTCAAGTATGCTCGAACCCGCAATGCTTGTGATGCACTCGACCAGGTTCAGCCACAGATGTCATTCCTGAACCACAAGGGTGGCCATCGCCTGCCCGAGTGTCCGCACTGTGACCTTCGTGGCCCTGAGGGCGAGGTCGGTTGCTGAGCGCAGTTCCTGAAGCACGTCGGCGTCAGAACTACCCAAGTGCAGATCTTTAAGTGCCTTGGCCTGGTGAACTTGCAGGAGGGCCATGGTGGAAGCGGCCTGTCCAGCGGTGCTGTATGCTTTGGAGGTCAGTGACAATGTCATCCTACAGGTATTGGAGGGGAGCAACGGGCGATCCCACCAGGTGACGGCATTCTCGGGACACAGGTGGATCGCAACCACCCTATCCACCTGGGGGACCGCCGAGTACCTGTAGGCCGCTCTACCATTGAGGGTTGTGAGAGCGGATGGGCGAGGAGGTCCCCCAGTAGCGGCTGGAATGGCCTTCCTTTTTGGGAAGGAAAGCCGAGATCGCAATGTTGCCATGGTAAGGTTCTCGCAGTGAGAACACAAACGATCCACAAACGCTGCCTCAGTGTGATCGCAGCCCAGACACACGAGGCAGCGCCTGTGACCATCAGGAGCGGTGTGAACTCGACCATATCCAGGAACTACACAGGGGTGGAAGGGCATCTTTATAAAGACACGTCCTGAAAAGAATGTTCAATGCCGCTGTGTATTGCTCTTTTAGAGAAATAAACACTTTTAAGAAAATATTCTCTTTTAGAAAAGCGCAGTCGAAGAACCCAGGGGCAAAGCTGCACTGCCGTGCAGAGAAGGAGACAACCGCTGATATGTGCCGTAGATCCAACAGTATACACTCTTTCTAGAGATTAAGTGAACAGTCTTGTAAATACAGCTCACTGATCACACAACCGGTTGGCTCAGAAGAAAATTCTGAATGGACAGATGCATTTCTCTCCCTTTATACGTATTGTCCCAGGGGCGGGACATGCAAATTTTGTCTGCCAATTTCTCATTGGCCTTTTCTCAAGTTCGGTGATGTGGGAAGCTCTCAAGAGAGACCCCTAGTGTCGCTTCTTCGACACAACGTCGAAGTGAGCAACAGACAGGGAACTATAGTTTTGGCAAGTCATTTCGGACAACTTCTTTGTGCATGACAAGTATTTTTTCCAACAATTGTTTATAGACAAATTGATTCACTTTTAATTGACTATCACAATTCCAGTGGGTCAGAAGTTTACATAAACCAAGTTAACCATGCCTTTAAGCAGCTTGGAAAATTCCAGAAAATTTGTACCTGTGGATGTATTTTAAGGCCTACCTTCTAACTTGGTGCCTCTTTGCTTGACATCATGGGAAAATCCCTGAAAGACCTAAAAAAATTCCTGACCCCGACGTGCTGCAGGAACTGCGCTCTACCACCGGCCTCGCTCTCAGAGCCACGAATGTCACAGCACAGGCACTCGGGTGGGCGATGGCCACCCTCGTGGTCCAGGAGTGCCACCTCTGGCAGAACATGGTCAAGATGCGCGACGTTGACAAGTCACAATTTCTCATTACCCCCGTCTCCCAGCTCAGCCTCTTCAGCAACCGTCGACGACTTCGCCCAGCAGTTCTCGGCGGTGAAGAAGCAGGTGGAGGCGATTTCTCACATCATGCCGCGCCGCCGCCCAACCAGCACGCCCCGTGCCCCCCCTGCTCGCCGAGTGCATCCCCCTGCGACCAAACAACAGGCAGCTCCTGGGCCCAGCTCTCAGCCCCAGCGTCAAGCACCTCGCAGGCGGCGTACGGCCCCCATCTGCAGGACCCCTTCCAGGACCAGGAAAGCCCCGAAGCGCTCGTGAGACGGGCAACCCAGGCAGTCAGATGTTCATTTCGGAGCTGGTACCAAGACCACTCTGTCCCCCGGTGGAGGGCCAGGAGGAGGATCCTTGTTTTCATTTGCCACACCACCTTCGGGCTGCGGTACCAACATTCTCAATAAAAGAGCAATTTCCTCATTCCCTGGGTCATCCAGCCGGTACGCGCCATTCTCATGGCACCCCGGCACCAAAACTCTAAAGTCCTGTCTCCCCAGATGCAGTTCCCTCACCTCCGGCCCCGTGACTGCTCAGCCTCGGCAGACCAGCACTGATGAGTTCTGAAGACGCCTCTCTAGGACCTCTTCCTCAGTCTCTAGTCTTTTCTCAGCACGGGACGCTCTTCTGCCTCCTTGACACGCTATTACCTGCCCCCCCGCCATGAAGCCCTGCCCAGTACGTCAAAAACGATCATCCCATTAGTGCCACTTGCGGTTTCCCAATCGGTCGCACTGGCTGGCCAGGACCATCCGACTCTGCTTCGTGACCCCCACAGAGACCCCCACTGAACATCGAGTCAGTCTGATACTAGCTGGCCAGGACCATCCGACTCTGCTACGTGATTCAGTTCGCCCGGCTCCTGCCTCATTTCAGTGGTGTTTGCTCCACTTCCGTGCGTGGCGAGAAAGCCAGCGCCTTACGAACAGAGATCCCGAACCAACTCCTCCAGCATGCGATAGAGCCCGTCCCTCCAGTCGAGATGGAGAAGGGTTTCTATAGCCCTTACTTCATCGTACCCAAAAAAAAGCGCTGGGTTGTGACCAATCTTGGACCTGCGAATTCTCAACCGGGCCTTACATAGACTCCCGTTCAAAATGCTCACGCAGATACAGATTATTACATGCGTGTGACAGCTAGATTGGTTATGGAAGGACGTGTACTTCCACGTCTCCATTCTGCCTTGACACCGGCCCTTCTAACGGTTCGCGTTCGACAGCCAGGTGTATCAGTACAAGGTCCTCCCCTTCTACCTGTCCCCTCGCGTCTTCACGAAGATCGCAGAGGCAGCTCTTGCCCCGCTAAGGGAAGTGGACATCCGCATACTCAACTACCTCGACGACTGGCTCATTCTCGAGAGTTACTGTGCGCTCACAGGGACCAGGTGCTGAGGCACCTCAGCCGTCTACGGCTTCAGGTCAACTGGGAAAAGAGCAAGCTTGTCCCGGTTCAAAGCATCTCTTTTCTCAGCATGGAGTTAGACTCAGTCTCAATGACAGTGCGTCTCACCAATGAGCACGCTCAGTCAGTGCTCAGGTGCCTCGCTCTCTTCGAGCTCGGCACAGCGGTTCCTCAAACAATTCCAGTGGTTCCTGGGGCAGATGGCATCCTCAGCTCAGGGTTGATGCATATGAGACCGCTTCAGCACTAGCTACAGACTCGAGTCCCGAGATGGGCATGGCACTACCGCACATATCGTGTGACAATCACCCCTTCTTGCCATCAGACTTTCAACCCTTGGACAGACCTCTGCTTTCTGCAGACCAGAGTCCCCTTGCAGCAGGTGTCAGGACATGTCGTGGTGACCACAGACGTCTCTCGACAGGGTTGGGGTTGCTGCTGGCCCCTGGAAAGGACCCCGGCAGTGTTGCCACATTAACTGCCAAGAGTTGTTGGCTGTAACTCTTGCCCTATGGAGGTTTCTCCCACTAATCCGGGGCAAGCACTTCTTGATCCGTTCAGACAGCGATGGTAGCGTACATAAGCCAAGGCGGCATGCCCTCTTGTTATATGTCACAACTCGCCTGCCATCTCCTCCTTTGCAGTCAGCCGTGACTCAGGTTGCTGCGTGTTACTCACATCCCTGGCAACCGCAACACGATGACGGACGCGCTCTCGCGGCAGGTTTCGCCCAGCGAAGAGTGGAGGCTCCACCCCCAGGTGGTCCAGCTGATATGGGACCAATTCGGCAAGGCACAGATAGATCTCTTTGCCTCCCAAGACAACTCCCAGACGCGCTGGCACACAGCTGACCCCGGGGGCTGTGCAAGTATGCATTTCCCCCAGTGAGTCTTCTTGCACCGGTGCTGTGCAAGATCAGGGAGGAACAGGTCATCCTGGTGGCCCTTTACTGGCCCACCCGGGCCTGATTCACAGATCTTATGCTCCTCGCGACAGCACCTCCCTGGAAAATTCCCCTGAGGACGGACCTTCTTTCTCAGGGACGGGGCACCCTGTGGCACCCGCGCCCAGACCTCTGGAACCTCCACGTCTGGCCCCTGGATGGGATGTGGAAGATGTAGTGGATCTACCTCCTGCAGTCGTAGACATGATCAACCAAGCCAGAGCTCCCTCCTCCAGGCAACTTTACGCCCTAAAGTGGTGCTTGTTCGCGAATTGGTGTTCTTCCTGAGCCGAAGACCCACAGAGGTGCGCAGTTTGGTTAGTGCTTTCATTCCTGCAGGAGAAGCTGGAGGGGAGGCAGTCCCCCTCCACCTTGAAGGTGTATGTAGCTGCTACCGCAGCCCACCACGACGCAGTAGATGGAAAGTCCCTAGGTAAGCATGACTTTATTATCAGTTTCCTGAAAGGCACCCGGAGACTGAACCCTCCCCGGTCTAGCCTATTCCCCTCCTGGATCTCGTGGTCCTCTTGGGCCTTCAGAGACCCCCCTTCGAGCCGCTTGATTCAGTTGAGCTCAAGGCCCTCTCCCTGAAGACGGCCCTCCTGATTGCATTAGCCTCCATCAAGAGGGATGGGGACCTGCCTGGAGTTCTCTGTCAGCGACACCTGCCTGGAGTTCAGTCCGGCACATTCTCACGTTATCCTGAGGCCGCGACCGGGCTACGTGCCCAAGGTTCCTACGACCCCCTTCAGGGACCAGGTCGTGAACCTGCAAGCACTGCCCCGGGAGGAGGCAGACCCAGCCATTTCGTTGCTGTGTCCAGTACATTCTTTGCGTATCTATTTGCACCTCCTTCGCAGACATCTGCAGAGCAGCGGGCTGTGCAACACCCAATACCTTTGCCAGATTTTACAATCTCAGGGTTGAGTCGGTCTCGTCCCGTGTTTTGTCAGGTCCGAGCCGGTTGAACTCGGTAATGCAGCACGACCCGCTTTTCCCTTGGGCAGCCCCGCTGCCTCGGTAGCCATGCTTGTAGATTACCCCCTCATTAGGCTGGACCTACCACCGTGCCATTTCCCAGATACAGCTTCACAACCCTTGTGGTGAATTTGCCACATGTTACCTCCCCCTAGACTGGGCAGGATGTGGCCTCTGCAGGGTCTTTTCCCCCTGAAAGAATAGGACCGGAAAGACCGCCTTCCCCGATGCATTTCGTAGCGTTAAGATAGCCCCAGCCGCTTCACGTCCTATGTGAGAGACATAGTGAGAGAGAAGGCCGTGGCTGCTAGGCTTGCTCCCATGCTAGTCATGTAGCACCTGTTCCCCCCCTCAGGGGTCCGGGGAATCTAAAGTCTGTATGTGACATCTCTTTGGGGGCGTTGGGGAGGGCTACGTGCAGCCAACACAGTGGCCTCAAGCACGCAGTAGCCTGCTTGCACCTGTCTCGACAGTTCACGTAATATGGTCAGTGCGTGGCGTTTTTATATGGGACCCCTTGTGTCACTTCATCCGACACAACGTCGAGTGAGTGACAGAAGGGGAACTTCATGGTTACTGTTGTAACCTCCGTTCCCTGAGGGAAGGAACGAGACGTTGTGTCCCTCCTGCCACAGCACTAGACCTACCACTGTAAATGACCATACCTTATTTTCGAATCCTCAGTGCAAAATCCTGACTGGCACTCGCTGCCCCGCTTCCCTTTATACCCGTATGTCCGGGGCGGGGCATGCAAATTCTGTCTGCCAACTTGACATTGGCCTATTCTCAGGTTCAGAGGTATGCTTGGCATCCCAGGAAGACCCCTTGTGTTACTTCATTTGACACAACGTCTCGTTCCTTACCTTACAGTAACCATGACATTCTCTCTTCTATTATTCTTCATTTCACATACACTACCGTTCAAAAGTTTGGGGTCACTTACTCATTCTTTATTTATTTATTTATTTCACATTTTAGAATAATAGTAGTCAGCAAAACTATGGAATAATAGAAATGGAAATATGGGAATTATTTTGTGACCAAAAAATCCAAAATAAATCCAAAACTATGTAATATTTTAGCATCTTCAAAGTAGTCACCCTTTGCCTAGATTTTGCAGACATGTACTCGTGACATTTTCTCAACCAACTTCTTGAGGAATCACCCCGGGATGCTTTTTAAACAGTATTGAAGGAGTTCCCATCTATGTTGGGCACTTATTGGCTTCTTTTCTTCATATTTTGATCCAAGTCATCCATTTCAAAAACTTTTTTTTTTTTAGGAAATTTTAGATTTGTAATTAAATAAATGTATATGTTTTGGCAGAATAATATTTTGTCTACAAAGTTAATTTCAAACTTTTAAGCATACACCTTCAGATCAAAAGATTTTTAAGATCATGAGAAACATTTCAGACAAGTGACCCCAAACCTTTGAACGGTAGTGTATTTAAAATGAAGTAGTGATTCTAACTGACCTAAAACAGGAAATGTTTTCTACTATTAAATGTCAGGAATTGTGAAAAACTGAGTTTAAATGTATTTAGCGTATTTTAAATGTAAGGTGTATGTAAACTTCTAACTTCAACTATATATCACCTTTCCAACTATTTGTGATAAATAGATAATGATCTAGACCTTGTTTCCCACAAGCATAATAACTTAAGTAGTACTTGAAAATGCTCGTAGATTTTCAAGTGCTCTGGAGTAATTTACATTTATTCATTTGGCAGACATTTTTATTCTCATCTCCTCTTCCTCTTTGACACCCAAAAGCACTCTCGCCAGCACAACAAGTTGTGCAGCACTGAACATGCAGCATTACTGTCACCATTAGGGGTGTAAATATTAATCGATTTGTATCGATGCATCGATTATACAGCCGACGATTCAATGCATCGATACGTCCGCAAGTGTATCGATTAATGTGTTTATTTTGCCGCCTGTCTGTTCGCTCGGAGTTTACCACTCCGACATGCGTACAACCTACTCCTAAGCTGCGGGTGGCGCTAACCTCATTATTATCTTCTACTTCACACGCGTTACTTACGTATGTTCACACACACATTGTTGAGTCTGAAAGAGCGATGGAATCGTCAGAGCAAGCTGGCAATGAAAGTCAAATGTTACATACACCAGTCGGATGTAGCAGTGGTAAAAGATGTTGCCGTTTGTAAAGAGAAAGACTGTCAGTGTGAGATAAGATACTGCGGCAATACGTCAAATCTATCCGCACACCTGAAAAGGCGCCATGGTATTGATGGCGACTCCGAGTGTAAAGAAAGAACACAGGATTCCACGCCCGCCAAATCACTGACAACATTTTTTCCTTCCAAGTTGTCGAGCACTTCAAAACGAGCAAAAAACATCACCAAAGGCATTGCGTTTTTTATGTGCAAAGACATGAGGCCCTATTGCGTCGTAGAGAACGAAGGCTTTAGATACCTGCTCGAAGTTCTTGAGCCGAGGTACAACATCCCCTCATGTCAACATTTCAGCGAGTCCTATATTCCGAACTTCTACACCAAAGTACGTGATGAAGTTATTCAGGGTCTTATGAGTGCAGAGCGAGTACTTTTGATTCTTACTGCATTTAAACTGTTTTGTTGAGTAACTGTTCTATTTGCAAGGCCCCTGCTATAGCTCAAGCCACGAGCCATGCTTCTAAATACCTCATTCTTCTAAAATGCAAATGCATTTTTGTTATTTTGTAGTGAATGGGCTGTAGGCTTATGTCCTAGACTTTTGTTACTTTTTGTTATTACTGCACTTTAACTGATTTTGTGTAGTAACTGTTCTATTTGCAGTTCATCTACTGCAGAGGATGTGTGACCATTACCTCTTAATAAGATGCAAATAATATTTTCAAAATGTAACCAATTTTGTATAAAAGAAACGTGCAGGATTGCACTTTATTGTAACTGTAGATGCAGTAACTTATATTTGCTGTTCTATTTGCAGTGCATTGAGCACAACTGCTATAGTGTAAAATAACATACACATTGTGAATACAATACTGTTTCTGTATTCTCAATAAAAGGCAAATAATTCATTTTTTGTTGATTTATTTGAAAACTTAATAGATATCATGTAAAAATATCTAGTATTGAATTGTATCGAATCGAATTGAATCGTATCGCGGGGAATTCTGAAGTATCGAAAATAATCGAATCGTTGGCTTAAGAAATTGGTATCGTATCGAATCGTCATGAAGGCTCCGATTTACACCCCTGGTCACCATTATCATGTTTGGGAGTAATGAGAAGACCTCCGCTTTATTGGTGAATATCCCTATAGTGCATCTTCCAAACGTCTCCTTATTTTACACTTCGTGATAACACATTGAACTTCGTAATATTCAATGAATGGTTGTAATTAGCAGGATCATACAAAGAGCCTCCGCTGTCTTCACTTATCCTGGAACCTTTTATACAGAGAGGAATTTGTGAAAACAAAATATTAAAAATCCACACCTGATTATGGAAGCAGACTGTGTAAAAGAAAAAGATCGTTCTGCACAAAAATATTGTAAAAACAATATGTAAATATGTAGTTAATTAGGTCAAATATTTAAGAAAATATTAGAATTTTTTTTAGCAAGGTAAATTACAAATGATTGTACAGTTACGCACAAATATAAAAAATTTACAATGACGAGCAGCACTATACGGTCACATTTCAGCACTGTCACAAAGACAGCGACTCTCTTAACTAGCACTTTAAGTGCATCCGTTCATGTTAAGTACAGTTTTGGGAAACACACACATAAAAGAATTAATGTTCTTAAAATTGCTCATAGAATATGCTCTTAACCGCTAAGATTGATTGTTACTTGGAAACAGGGCCCAGACTGATTCGCTGAAAAATTATTTGAACCAGTTTGACAAATTAATTTGTTTCGCTCATTAATGAAACATCACTATGGTTTGCCAGCAAGTTTTACTCTACACAATTAGGCATGAGCCAGTAACAGATTTTCATACTGTGATAATTGCTAAAGTCAGCGATGGGCAGTAGCTTCGCTACAAATAGCGACATTTCTGAGTAGCGTGGTGGTAGCTTCGCTAGTTCCTAAATCAAGATTGCGATTCAATCTGAATGACTCACAAAGCTCACGCGTGCTACTGAATCATTTGGTGCACGCTCTCACTTGCCAACACATTCACAGAATATTTTAAAACATGTAAAATAAAGATTACGCTGGTTTAAGTGGATCTACAATCAATGGAAACCAACCCTGCAAATGTGGCCAGTCATTGCCAGTAATGAAGATGGACATTATAAAGTTCAACACGTGTGCAGCTTCTGCAGGTAAAGATTTTACCACCAAAAGAGTATCATAACACTTAGTAGTCTACACAAAAACACACAAAAAAGTACCATGCATTACCATGTTTTCTGGACATGTACCATTACCTGGGAGCACCGTGTACATTCAATAACGTATGAATATATGGTAATCATATATCAATTACCATGGTATTCTTTTAAGTACTTTGAAGCACCATGCAACTACAGGATAGTACATAAATATGGTAACTGTATCTCAAATAATACAATGATACAATCAGATATCACATTGTTATTGCTCAGATGTGCTCACACACAAAGCATTTGGTCTCTGGGAGCTTCTAGTACATACAGAAATAAATATGAATTTCCATGTTTTTTTTTACATTCGTATTATATTGCATCATACTGCATACTTGAATACTGTCAGCTCCGCAAGCAAATGTTTAAGGTTGAATGAGCTCATCACACATTCACTAGAGAGAAGCTGCAGTAGTTTTTACCTCATCAGTACAATGTGTTATTAGAATTAATGTTTCTTTTTACCTTTTATACTGTAAATAACAGAAAAGATATTAAAAGAGACATGAAATGAAAATGGGGTTCCTGGATCTCGTCTTTGGACACACAATACACGGAGTGAGCCAAAAGGAAATGTTTACTTGCATAACAAGTATTGATTTGCTTGTACAAATATTTATTGTACAAGTTCTCTTATTCAAACCTACAACCTCTCATGTTTTGCAGCACTTTTACCTTCTAACAGACGTCAAACAGGCGCGTTACTGCTCTGTAGCTATGCTGTAAAAGAGCATGTTGTGAAAACAGTCTGTGGGAAAGTTTCGACTAAATCGTGATTAAATGCAATGTATATGTAACTATATATAATGTACTATTTATAATGTAACTATAATTTAACTATATATGTGTTAACGATGGCGCTGCAGATGGCATTCTTTTGTTGTTTTTGTTTGTTTACTGGATCATTGCTACATAACATTAAAGGATACATATCACTCTGTCCCTAGAGCAACTTTGTGACTCTCTGATCACTGTCTGGTTAATTTTCTTCCAACCTACAGGCAGAAACTTAAATCAGCTAAACCTATAGTAAGGACTGTAAATAAGAGGACAAATGAAGCAGAGCTGGAACTACAAGCCTGCTTTGACTGCACTGATTGTAGTGTATTTGAGGCTGCAGACACCAATCTGGACATGCTCACAGATACTGTTACATCATATATCAGTTTCATATGTGCATTCCTACTATGATTTATTTAACATAAAACAATGACAAATCATGGTTTACGTCAGAACTAATTCAGCATCATCAGGCCAAAGAGGATGCTAACAGGGGTGGGGATAATGTCTTGTACAATCAGGCCAGGAACACACTGAATAAAAGAAATCAGAGTGGCTAAAAGAAGATACTCTGAGATGAATGAAACATAAACTATTTAGCAAATCTTTCCCAAGAATTTTAAGATTTTTCATTTTTCAATGACTTTTGAAACACAATCTGAAAACTCCCTGAAACTTCCAGGTTTTCCAAAACTTGGGAACCCTGGATTGCCTTGTCCATGAAGGATACATGCAATGCCAAAACGAGGTGTCTTTTAAGGCAGCCTAATGTTGCTGCCTAACATTAGCAACAGCATTTGTATTGGGAGTGCACGTATGGAACGATGCATTAAAATGCTGCCTAGGTAGACTGTTCACTAGGTTTTGAAACAGTGTTTAAAGTCAGAGCAGTAAACCAATACATGTAATTATCTTACCTAGGACCTTGAAAACAAAATACATACATCTACAATCAAATTTGGCAGTAAGTGTTTAGGATCATATCAACAGCAATGTCTTACATGGGCACTTTAACAAGGGAATAATTTCAAAATCAAGCTTATGATTGTGTATGGAGGAAGTGCACAACAAAGTGTAATGCAAATAGATTACAGGTGATATGCAAACTCAGAGAGCACCTCACTCACCTGAAACACAGCGTGTGCCAGTCCGTGTGGAGCGCCTGTAGATACTGCTCATCATATATGTGATGTCTGCAGCCCGCACACACCGGTAACCTCCCACCAGCTAAACAACACAAACACAATTAATACACAGGGTCAGGAGAGATAACATGATGTGCTAAATGAGAATTGACATCAATGCTGCCAATGTACACTACCGTTCAAAGGTTTGGGGTCACTTGTCTGAAATGTTTCTCATGATCTTAAAAATCTTTTGATCTGAAGGTGTATGCTTAAAAGTTTGAAATTAACTTTGTAGACAAAATATTATTCTGCCAAAACATATACATTTATTTAATTACAAATCTAAAATTTCCTAAAAAAAAAAAAAGTTTTTGAAATGGATGACTTGGATCAAAATATGAAGAAAAGAAGCCAATAAGTGCCCAACATAGATGGGAACTCCTTCAATACTGTTTAAAAAGCATCCCGGGGTGATTCCTCAAGAAGTTGGTTGAGAAAATGTCACGAGTACATGTCTGCAAAATCTAGGCAAAGGGTGACTACTTTGAAGATGCTAAAATATTACATAGTTTTGGATTTATTTGGGATTTTTTTGGTCACAAAATAATTCCCATATTTCCATTTCTATTATTCCATAGTTTTGCTGACTACTATTATTCTAAAATGTGAAATAAATAAATAAATAAAGAATGAGTAAGTGACCCCAAACTTTTGAACGGTAGTGTATATCATTTGAAAACATTAACCCCTGACCTCTTTTAATCATTCATAAAGCATTTATTATAATTACATCAAAACAATCCATTTGAACTGACACATATTAGCTCAAAGTGTCAGACTAACATCAAAGACTGACGTCGCAACACAAACACATTAATTAATGTTGACATTTATGCACATATGGACCCTTTAACAGTCCTTTTATTAACACTTCTTACAATCCTATTAATCTTTTATTAGGTATTTTAATGGAGGTCATTTGGCAACCTTCACATCTCTCGATTCGCCTCGTCTTGGATGGACATGCATTACACGGAGGAAACAATCCGCTTAAATCTCAAGCACTTTTCATTAAAAAAGGTGATTTTCCAGGTATCCCAGTACTTATATTAAAAGAACTAAAGTCGAGCACTTTAAGCTCCTTGTGGGAACCTGGTAAACAGTGTAGAAAAAAAGTGCAGTAGGGGTACAATCAAGCGATACAGAGATTATGATGTTTGACAGGTCATTTCATTTATGATCACATGGACAGAAAACAATGTTGCAAATTTCAAGTTATGCCACGATATGGTTCATAAATCTTTTGGTTTGCAATATATAGAAATTCAATATATTGTCTCATTCCTACCAGTGTAGTTTGATTCCCAAATGAATCACACTTATGAGCCAGTTCATTTGAATCTACAGCACGAAACATATAGCACCATACTGAAATGGCTTCATCTCAAGTGACTGGTCATGATTTGAAACACATTTTTCGAAAGTGTTGTTGACTTTAGAAAAATATATTCAATAAAAGGAAAAATTATTGAGTGCACCTTTAAAAATAGGCTACATCAAATTTTCATATAATACACACATTTACATAAGGACTCAGCCTAATATGAAAGTCATATACAAATGAATCAAAGACAAGCTGTGTGATTTTACAGAGAAAAACTTTAAAGAAAAGATCAGATGTCTTCACAATATACCCTTACAAATAAGTACCATGGTACAGTAATGGTATCAGTTGGTAATACCATGGTACTGGATAATTACCGTTTTCATATTCATGGTATTTACATTGTGTATGGGAATGCCAACCAATACCATGGCATTACCATGATCAAGGTTCTGGCACCTTTTAACCAAAGAATATCCATCGGTCTGACTTTTCCATAACTTTTCCATTTGTTTGTGATTATTGGATCAGGATTTTTAAAAATCCATTTAAAATAAATTTTAAGCAATTTAAAGTCAAATTAAGCTTTTTTTACAGCAAGTGTAACTAGAAGAAAAAAGATTGTATTTACTATACACATATCCATGATTTTTCCACAAGTTTGCATTAATTTTGCTGACTTTTCCAGACCTACCAATCACAATTTAAAAAATCCCTGATACTTGCAGGTTCCCTTACGACTCAGTACTCTCGACATTGCGTAGCAATGCATATGGGGAATACCTTCTTATACAACCTAGTTGATACCTCTCAACAATAACACCAATACTCGCAAAACTGTCTGCTATAAAGACAGGTGCACAAACACCATTTCCTTAGAATTTCTTCCTTCAAGTCAGCTATCATCTCGAAGCCCTCTAACTTCACCACCAATATACACGAGTTTGTGGGTGGAATCTTTGTAGCAGTGCTCCAGCGAACATCACACCGCATCGAAGCTTTGCTGGTGAACGGGCCTCAGCAACATGATTCCCTGCAGCACTTTGGCAGGTTTAGTGTATCCTTACAAAGCAATTGTATATTGTGTAATGTATTGTAAGAAGGTTCAATGTAAAGGAGGAGGTGGGAACTGGATGAACCATCAAAATAATGTGTAATGAAACAAAAAGACATGAACATTTGTCAGCAGTGACATTTCAGTCCATGGGCAGACGGCCGTGGCTGCTCATAGGTTGGCTGGCAGTGGTGAGGACTCGACAGCGCATCACTCCCCCTTCCAGGATTTCAGCACCAATGTAACATGGTTCAATGTAAAGGAGGTGGCAGGAACCGGACGAACCATCAAAATAATTTTTAATGAAACAAATAGACGCAAACATAAACACGCACACACAGCAGCTGCAAATGGCTCTCTCTCTCCCGAACTGGCGTATCTCGCCTCATCCCTCTCCTTGGCTGATTAGCCTGATTGGGGGCCAGGCATATGTAGTCACGGCCCGGCCCTGCCCTCCTCCTCGTCACGTGTATATTGTGTGATATAAATCTATATTTATATATCTAAAAAAAAGCCACTTACGTGTTCGCATCTTTTTATAGATGTATTTCCGTAAGTGTTCCTTGTGTGAGAGGCACATCCCGCCGTCAGATCAGCATGAGAGCTGCGTTTACTGTCAGGGCCACGCCCATACAGAGACAGCTCTCATGGAGACAGACTGTCTTCACTGTGAGGGCATAAGTCTCAAGACTCTTCGCTCATGAATAACACTCGTTCTGATGGACAATTCAGCCACACACGCCCTCACACTCCCGCCTCATCTGTGATACCCGAGGATTCACACGAGAAGGCAAGGCGGGGAGAGCAGGATGGTGGTACATGCCCCGCGAGCGCCCTCAATCTCTCCGAACCGCATGTTTTCCAATACACTATGTGCGAGACGAGAAAAAAGAGCAGACGGCCTCACCTCGTTCAGCAGTTCTGATGCTGGGGATGATAATGACGATGTCATGTCTCTCGCTGCATCAGGTGAGTGGTTAGTGAATGATGCTGCCGCCTCTCCCCGCAGCGAGAGAGAGGAATGTGCATGCGCCACTGACAGGGAGATGCTCCGCGTCCTTACAAGAGCTTCACCTTGAATGGTCTCCCCCAGATGAACCTGAACAGTCTCGCCTCGTTGAATGTTTCCTGCAGTCCAGACGCTGTCAAAAGGCAGCCTCCCGCAAATCTGCCGCATTCTTCCCCTAAGTTCATAATGAACTATCCAAGTCCTGGTGCTTGCCATTATTGGCATGTTCACTAAGTGACGCTATCCTCTTTAATGTGGATCATGGGGAAGAAAATAGTTATGCCCATTTACCCCTTGTGGAGGAGGCGGTAACGGCACACCTCTGCCCAACATGTAACAAGGCGTGGTAATCACACCCCATACATACTTCCAAACCATTTCGACAATTGACCACACTGGCAGGAAAACCTTACTCAGCGGCAGGACAAGCTCAATCAGCGCTCCACACAATGATGGTGCTCCAGTTATTTCAAGCCAAGCTCCTTAAGCATATGGACATGCACGGCTTCCATCCAGAGATATTCAAAGAGCTCCACGCCGCTACAGATTTAGCGCTACGTGCCACGAAAGTCACTGCGCAGGCCATCGGCAAGTCCATAGGCAACCTAGCAGTGCTGGATCAACATATATGGTTGAACTTCACAGAAATGTGTGATAAAGTATAAGCCACACTTTTGGATGCTCCAGTGTCTCCAGCCGGCCTCTTTGGCAGCTCTGTGAATTAGTTTGCTGAGCGTTACATCACGACTCTGAACCTTGTCACAGTCACAGGCTATGAAACACTTTATGCCCAAACGGAGTATATCACAGCCAGTTCGCCCTTGCTCTGTTTCGAGCCAGCGCCCGACTAAAACCCCTTTACCTGCTGCCTCACCGGCACCTGCGTATCAGCGCGTGCAGCAAAAACGCTCCAGAAGGGCACAACCCTTTGAAGTGGAAATCAGAGCCAGCAGTTCCCTCCGAGTCTGCTCCAAAAAAAAAAGAGGCTTGATTGGAGACATAAAACACTGTTCCCATCTCCCCACTACTGGTTGTCGGGAAATAAATATTGTTGTTCACAATATTGTTCAAAATGTTGTTTCTGTGTCTAGCACTCAAATAAATGCAATAAAAAATGCAATACGTGCATGAGATGCTCAAACATTCTCAATAAGGAGCCCTTTTCCTCTTCAAAGCCCACACATTATGTGCAACCGCTTCCCTGTAGTGAGTGACGCATTATTTAATACAGTGAGCAAACTAAATTGCCCTCTGTCCCATTACGCGGACGCGAGCCCTAAGGTATTTCAGAATGAGTGCCAAAACTATCGAACATTGTTACACGATCCAATTTCCATGCCAGCCACCCAGTTTCAACTGCTTTCTGCTTCCACAGTTTCACTGAAGATGCACCACTGTTTTACGAGCAAAATACACAATCTCATCATGAAAAACGCAATAGAGATTGTGCCAAATTGTGAAGCACAAAAAGGGTTTTACAGCCAATATTTTCTTGTTCCAAAGAAAAACGTGGATCCTGGATCTGAGACATTTAAAATGCGCCCATTCAAACTGATTACTCAGAAACGGATCTTATCACATGTACGCCAAAACGATTGGTTTGCGTAGATAGATCTGAAGGAGGTGTACATTCATATCAAATTTGTAATACATCACAGGATTTTTCTGAGATTCGTGTTTGAGGGAATAGCGTATCAATTCAAAGCCCAGCCCTTCTGGCTGTCTCTGGCTCCTCGTACATTCACGAAGTGCATCAATGCGGTTCTCGCCCCTCTGAGATGGAGTGGCATCCGCATCTTGAACTACCTCGATGATTGGCTGTTACTGGCGCAATCAGAGGCTCGGTTATGCCAGCACAGAGACTTACTGCTTCAGCATCTAAACAGCTTGGGCCTCAATGTAAACTGGGTGAAGAGCACGTTCTCCCCTAGCCAACAAATCTCCTTTTTGGTAGTCCGCCTCGACTCCACGAGTTTCAGTTCAAACTGGGGAGAACACTTCCACTGAAGCTGTTTCAGAAAGCATTGGGATTTATGGCAGCAGCATCCGTCATTCCATTTGGTCTCTTACACATGAGAACTTTGCAGTGCTGGCTGAAGCGCTGTGTGCCACAGCATGCTTGGTACCAAGGGTGCATGTGCATCACTATATCCCGCCACTGTATCTGTAGCTGCTTTAGCACCATGTACAGTTCTTGCATTTACCATTGAAATGTTGCGCTTGGGCAAGTTGTCAGGTGGAAAGTGGTGACCACGGATGCTTCCAACACAGGTTGGGGGTGGTGTGCGAAGGATGCCCAATTTCGGCACCTGGACAGGAGCGAAGAAAGCATGACACATCAACCGCCTAGAGCTATCGCCTGTATTTCTAGCCTTAAAGGCTTTTCAGTCAGAAAGAGTAAGCTGTCATGGTTCGCTCAGACAACATGATCACTGCCACTGTTAAGACTGATGCGTTGACTCCTCCTAAGGAGCAAGCATCATCTCCTCTCCCTGTCCTTACAAGACATGTTTTGTAGCAGGATGGTCCTCTCAAAACACATTCACAAGGTTTTACAACCTAAAGGTAACGTCTCTTTTTTCACAAGCCCTCTCTGTTTACAGAACTTGCCATTCGTTGACCAATATATACTATATATATATATATATATATATATATATATATATATATATATATATATATATATATATATATATATATATATATATACTTATGCCCCTCATGTCTTGGGGGCATAAGTGGTAAATGATGGCTCCCCATCATTTACACAACTGCCTGCATGTAGGCCATATAATTTAACATGAAGTCACAAACACTTTCATTACATATTCATAAGGAGTTCATTCATCCTATATGACTATATTTCATATATTGTTATGAGTGCTCCCCTCCTGGCCAACACGAGGATCACTCACTGCAGCATACTCATATCAGTCGCCATCCCAGGTGACTGTGGCATCATGTTCCTCTCTGGAAAGTTAGGTTGTGTAGTGCAGCATGATCGGATTCTGTTCCCCATATGCGTTGCTAAACAATGTCAAGTGTACTGAGTTGTAAGGGAACGTATCAGTTACATACGTAATCACAGTTCCCTGAGACAAAGGGAATGAGACATTGTGAACGCAAGCCAAACAACAAGACTCAGAGTTCTTGAGGTACGAGCGATGTTCTCCTTGTTCTCAGTCAGAAATTCTGAGGAAATTATGTTTGTGCACCTGTTTTTATAGCAGACAGTTTCGTGCCAAAACAGGTGGGGCACAAACACCATAATCAATATTACAATATTGGCATTATTGTAGAGAGGTTTCAACTAGGTTGCCTAAGAAGGTATTGCCCATATGCATACCTTCCTCTCAGGGAATTGTTATGTACATAACCTCAGAGACGTTTTACGTGACATGGGAGCCCTAAATGGTCCAAAAAATATGGTATTACTGCAGCACATATCCACACAAACATGGTATAACCATGGTGTGTATCCAAAAAACATGGTATTGTCATGGTTTGTCAAAAAAAATTATATTACCACCATACATGTCCAAAAAAAATTGTATTACCATGGTAATTCCGTCATTTATTGTCATGGTTTGCCCAATAAACAAAGAAATAGTATCACAACCATAATTGTCCAAAAAAATAAAACACTGTAAAACCATGGCACATGTCCAAAACTATATGTTATAATCATGGTATGTGTCCGAAAAATGTAGTATTGTCATGATACGTCCAAAAATATTGACATTACCAAATATGTCCAAAAAAACATGGTATTACCACGGTGCATTTCTTAAAAATGTGGTATTACCACGGTGCATGTCTTAAAAATGTGGTAATAACATCGTATTTTCATGGTACATGTCCATACATTTTGGTATTTTCATGGTACGTCCAAAAATATTGATATTACTGTTACATGTCCAAGAAAACATGGTATTACTATGGTACATGTCTTAAAAAGGTGGTATTAGCATGGTACATTTCCAAACCATGATGTGTATCCAAAAAAGTTTTATTACAATGTCCAAAAAAACATAGTATAACCATGATATGAGTCGGGAAAAAAAAGTGATATCATCGCTTAAAAGTGATATGGTTTGTTAAAAAAAAAATGGTATTACCATGGCAAGAGCAAAAAAATTATCTTACCGTGGTACTTGTCCAAACAACATGGTATAACCATGGTATAACAATCTTAAAAACATGGTATTACCACGGTACATGTCTTATAGATGCGGTATTACCATGGTGCACGTCTTAAAAATGTGGTATTACCACAGTACATGTCTTAAAAAGGTGGTATTACCACGGACATGTCTTAAAAACATGGTATTACCACGGTACATGTCTAAAAAGGTGGTATTACCACGGACATATCTTAAAAAAGTGGTATTACCACGGTACATGTCTAATAAGGTGGTATTACCACAGACATGTCTTAAAAATGTGGTATTACCACGGACATGTCTTAAAAGGTGGTATTACCACGGTACATGTCTAAAAAGGTGGTATTACCACGGTACATGTCTTAAAAATGTGGTATTACCACGGTACATGTCTAAAAAAGGTGGTATTACCACGGACATGTCTTAAAAATGTGGTATTACCACGGTACATGTCTTAAAAAGGTGGTATTACCACGGACATGTCTAAAAAGGTGGTATTACCACGGTACATGTCTTAAAAATGTGGTATTACCACGGTACATGTCTAAAAAGGTGGTATTACCACGGACATGTCTTAAAAGGTGGTATTACCACGGACATGTCTTAAAAATGTGGTATTACCACGGTACATGTCTTAAAAAGGTGGTATTACCACAGACATGTCTTAAAAATGTGGTATTACCACGGTACATGTCTAAAAAGATGGTCTTACCACGGTACATGTCTTAAAAATGTGGTATTACCACGGTACATGTCTAAAAAGGTGGTATTACCACGGACATGTCTTAAAAATGTGGTATTACCACGGACATGTCTAAAAATGTGGTATTACCATGGTACATGTCTTAAAAATGTGGTATTACCACGGTACATGTC